>OW121802.1:8424404-9081904 GCA_933228885.1 Leistus spinibarbis
TTTAAATAATTTTTCAGTTTGAACGCGTAAAGGTTCATTTAGCTTTATTTTATTAATATTTCAGTTTGATTTAATATAAACAATACAGGCGCTAACAGTAACAAAATCTATAATTAATGACTTAATTTTATTATTCGGAATGCTAGTATTGCTTATCATAAAATAAACTAGATTATTATTTATAATTTTTAATCTTAATTCCTAATTGGCCCACTGTATATACAGTTTAAGTAACTAATAAAAATAAATCGCAATGCTAGGTAGAATACTACCTTATAATATAATAACCGTGGTATGTGCGTGCGCGTAAACTTTCAAACCTATAGCAACCAGAATTAGGGACGGATACAGGATTTTAGAACCCATTGCAAAATATATATATATATATATATATATATATATATATATATATATATATATATATATATATATATATATATCTTTTTCTTTTTATGCAATAATAATATGAATATATATTGATTTGCCGTTTATATTTATGTGAAAACCAAAAAGTAATAACATTTTTATTAATATTTAATACCTGACCCAAAGAGAAACATAATTTCGTTTACTAAAAATTGATTAAATCTCGTTATTATTAACGGGTATTTTCAATAAATATACATACTAAATTTATAATGGAATTCTGAGTATATAACTCTATAGAGAATTCTATAAAATATTGGCAACGCTATAAATATTGCATTAATTTAATTAATCATTTTATTATTGTATTTACTTAATTAATAGAACAATATTATTCGTTTTTTCAACCAATTTTAATGCAAAACATATTAATTTTTTAAATTATATGGGTTTAAATATTTATAGAATGTGCTTTATAGATCTACAGTTTAGCTCAGAATTCCATCAAACATTTTCTTACAATTTACGAGTATTTCTCATCATTTTGCTACTTAATAATTAGACTCAAAATCTAAGTAATTAATTTGTGAAAATTTATAGTGTATATATTTATGGTGCGATTCTGAGCCAGTCTATAGGTCTATAAGGAGAATCAGTAAGATTTTGGAAAGGCTTTACATATTTTAGTATTATTACACAAAGAATCAGTTTAGAAATGATTTGCAACTCAATTAAAATATATATTACACTATCAATATGTTACAGATTGTACTTATAGATGCATACATTTGCTCAGAATTGCTACATTAATTTAAAGTGCAGAAAATATGTTATATGTATATAGTAATTCTAATTTACTAATATACACTGCGGTGTATAGTAATTTGCCTACAATAAAGGATTTGTTTCAGCAAAATCTATATTCTGCATGGCAGTGCCATCTAGCGTTAGATGCCAGAACTTTTTCGGTAATTCCCCTCCATAGTTAGTTTTATCCCTTCTCCGTATCCCTATTTCACTTGAAAAACACATGTAAATCGATGTGATAAAACAGTGAATAATAGTATTTGTATAAATATTTTGTGAATTATTAATATATATAGTGTTGTTGTAATATATAAGCAGGTACGATTTCATTATAACTTACTTTGGATTACGTATACATATTATTATCTATACCCAACTTTTGACCACGTGTGTTTTGGTTCTAGGATGTACGCAGTTGGAAGTGTTGCAGATTTAATATCTGGCTCAAAGACCACCAACAAACCTACATTAGAACTCCAGGAAGTAGCAACCGAACCAATTCAAGATACACAAGAAAACGGGGATTCACCGGCTCCGAAACCACAGGGAAAGAACGCAAAGAAGCAACAAAGAAACAAAAACAAGAATAACCCAAATTTAACCGGACCATTTAAACTAAAACGAAAATCGACTGATAATGAAAACGAATCAGTTGAACCAGAAGCGAAGCGCATTCGAAAAGATGAAGTATTTGACCCGGAGAAAAACAAACGGAACGCTATGCGCCGCTTGAAAATTACACAAGATCCGGAACGAGATGCCCGGACTATTTTCGTAGGTAACGTACCTATAAACTCCAACAAAAAGGATTTGAAAAAATACTTCAGCACGTACGGAGCTGTGGCGTCGCTTCGATTCCGTGGGGTTCCAAGTGCTGATCCAAAAGTGCCGAAGAAAATCGCGATGATCCAGCAGAAGTTCCATCCGGGTCGCAAAAGTTTACAATGTTATGTGGTGTTCACGAATTTTGAGGATGCGCAGAAAGCTGTGGAAGCAAATGGGAAGGAGTTCAAAGGGCATCATTTGCGGGTGGATTTGTGCCAGACTGCAGAACCGGATCAGAAAAAAGCGATATTCATCGGTAATTTGCCGTTCGACGCTGAAGACGATGATGTCTGGAGGCTATTCCAGGATTGCGGGTATATTCTGTCGGTTCGGATTGTTAGGGATGAAGTTACACGGATTGGGAAAGGGTTTGGGTACGTCAACTTTGATAATGCGGATGCTATTGAGTTAGCGTTACAAATGGAAGATGTGAAATTGGGGACACGGGTATTACGGATCAGCAGGTGCTCCGCCGGTGGGGGGACTAAAAAAAGAAGCGCTGATGTAAGTTTGACCATTAATCACCATATGAAGTGTCTGTAACATTAAATTGGAGCCCTTTGGCTGAAATATTCATGCGATAATAAGATTCCATTTTACAAAATAACTATCCATATTTCTATATCTTAACTAATATTCTATAGAAGCTATGACTTATAACTGCAAGGCGCCGTATCTGTTATTATTATTTTTTTTTTTTGAAATTATTATTGCAATTTACATTGTTTCGTGTATTAATATTCAAATATATATTCCTTTTTATACATCGCCGTGTAGATTACTTCCATTTTCGCGTTAAAAATCCCGAATTTGGGCAAAATGGGGGGAGAATCCGGAATATTAAAACAGCATTTTTTTTATAATCGACATAACTTACACAATCTAATTTATTCTGCATGAAAAATACGTTGTGTATGTCTGATATATAAATAATATATTTAAGATTTTTCGTAGCAGTTTTCTCGTAACTGGTACATTTTTTTAAGAAACTTTTCAAACATAAATTGTGCGAAATATGAATATCTTTCATTATGAACATAACTAATTTTGCCATAAGTGCAGCCGTTCTAGTTATATTGGTGATACAACAAAAATGCATAAATTAGAACATTTATGATTTTCCGTAGCAGTTTTCTCGTAACTGGTACATTTTTTTAAGAAACTTTTCAGACATAAATTGTGCGAAATATGAATATCTTTCATTATGAACATAATTAATTTTGCCATAAGTGCAGCCGTTCTGGTGATATTGGAGATAGAACCAAAAATGTATAAATAAGAACATTTAAGATTTTCTGTAGCAGTTTTCTCGTAACTGGTACATTTTTTAAAGAAAATTTTCAAACAAAAGTTGTGCGAAATATGAATATCTTTCATTATGAACATAACTATTTTTGCTGTAAGTGCAGCCGTTCTAGTGATATTGGAGAAATAACAAAAAATGCATAGATTAAATATGTACTTTCAGTTTGAATATTAATTTCAAAAATAGGAGGTGCACATCCAAAAAATAAGTTTGAGTTGTTTTTTTTTTCATTACACATCCAGTCCAATATGAAAATAATAATATTGATGTTTTGAATTGTTTTATGATCTTCAGTCCAGTTTGTTATGTTATGGAATATCTCTTCATGAATAGTTATAAATAGGTTTTCTTCATTAAATAAACAATGGTTAAAAATAATTTCTACTTAAATTTGCTTATTTTTTTTTTTCTCCCAAATTATACAGTGAGCTGCACACATTAGTACCTGTACCTATACATGTTAAGAGGATGAGCAACCCGTCTTGCATGCACGTGAGGGACGGGTCGGGTGTTAGGGCAGTATAGCACGTGTATCTTGTTGGGCGGTGCTAATTGTGTGACGTAGTGAGTAACTCAACGGAGTGGGAGCACAAAGTACACTCAGAATTAAATTGACTCTCCGTATGCATCGTATCTGATTTTTACACAACTATGCATTATTATTCTACATATACAAATAACGATATCGTTCTAAAATATACAAACAAGAATGCTCATACAATATATTATAACTATTGGAACGTTTTTTTTCAGTTTCAGAAAAATTATATATTCAATATCGAAAAATATATTTATTATTTAAAAAAAAAACACATATTATTATAATAGAATTATATTTACAACAAACAATATTTTTTATATATTATAAGAATAACAATAGAACAGATATGTATATGAATGATAATTGGTCTACCATTTCACTACGAAACTTGTGGCCGCACATCATCTCTGAAGGTATGAGGCCGTTTTTAGTCATTTGAAATACAGGAAGATCTGAAGATCCCGGAGCGATTTAAACCAAAGATGGTATTCACATATTCTTTGGCATCCCATTTGAATTCGACCGTAGTCAAAATCCTATCGCCCGTATTTTCCCGGAGTTATAGGACCCCAATATTTAGGTTTAAATATTCAAAAATTTACGATGTTTTTCTTATATGGAAATTTTAAAATAATTTTCGATTAACAGTTTTTTTATTTTCTTTTTCTCGCATTGCTGCAATTATGTAATCAGGATCCCTTATATGTCCGTTACGTGGTATTCGTGGATCTACTAACTCAGGTAGAAGGCAATATGTATAAAATTTAACTAATTTTTCTTCCATGTTCTTCAACCAGAACATGTCATCTCATTTTTTCTGTAAAACTAAATTGCTGCTAACAGAGCTAGATACAAAGTGAACTAATAATTTTATAAAATTGAAATAGAACATTGTAGTAATTGTTGCGATTTAAAATAATATTTACTTGTGTTGACGAATGTGAGTCATGCTCTTATGCATGGATTCTAAGCACCCTGCTATTACAAATAAACAAAAAAATATAAAGAGTTTTGGGTATTAGCATTAGTAAAAATATATGATAATATAATAAATATAGGTACCATAGGCACCAATATCTTCGGCTCGCTGTATAAATTATTTGGAGGAATATATATTAATTCCTTGAGCTCAATTTTTTTTGCGGCATGCATATATTAGGGGTGGCTTTAAGAAATATCCTCTCTAATTTATATTTGGTCACTCTCACGTTAAGCGGAATTGCCGAATAATATTTCAGATTTAAGTAATTTTTCTAATTTTGTCTTTTTAAGGGTAGTAGGTAATCCTAGGAAGATAAGAATGGCAAATTTGAATTCCTTGAGCTCAAATTTGTATATATAGATGTGCGGCATGCATATATGAGGGATAATTTATTAAGGGATGAACCTACCCCCTCTAAAATATTTCCTTGGTCACTTTCACGTTAAACGGAATTGCCGAATATTATTTCAGATTTAAGAAGTTTTTCTAATTTTGTCCTTTTAAGGGTAGAGGGTAATCCTAGAAAGTTAAGAATGGCAAATTTGAATTCCTTGAGCTCAAATTTGTATACATAGATGTGCGGCATGCATATATGAGGGGTAATTTTTTAAGGGATGAACCTACCCCCTCTAAAATATTTCTTTGGTCACTTTCACGTTAAACGGAATTGCCGAATATTATTTCAGATTTAAGAAATTCTTCTAATTTTGTCCTTTTAAGGGTAGAGGGTAATCCAAGGATGATAACAATGGCAAATTTGAATTCCTTGAGCTCAAATTTGTATACATAGATGTGCGGCATGCATATATGAGGGGTAATTTTTTAAGGGATGAACCTACCCCCTCTAAAATATTTCTTTGGTCACTTTCACGTTAAGCGGAATTGCCGAATATTATTTCAGATTTAAGAAATTCTTCTAATTTTGTCCTTTTAAGGGTAGAGGGTAATGCTAGCAAATTAAGAATGGCCAATTTGAATTCCTTGCGCTCAAGAGTTCCTTGTATCTGATTTAATATATATATATATATATATATATATATATATATATATATATATATATATATATATATATATATATATATATATATATAGATTGTCGAACTCAAATTTTAAGGGTTGAACTAAGGGTAGTTCACTCTGAATTTTAATAAATATATATATATATATATATATATATATATATATATATATATATTTAAATAATTCAGGGGCGAGGAATTTATAATGAACTACCCTCTAAATTCAACCTATAAAAAATTAGTGTAACACATTATTGAATAAGATCCTAGAAATTCAAATGTACCACCTTATATAATTCTCGATTGTATATTATATTATTAGAACAAAATACTACATGCTGTCTATGAAACATATTTCATCGTATAAATACTTTTGAAAATATTGTACTGGGCGGTGCCAATTCACTTCTAGCAATATAGTTAATTTTATAAACGATAGAGGCGCCCTGCAACAGTCACACATTTTAGAGAAATAACACGAAAAAGTACTTTTTCTGCGCCTTCACAGGGACTTCGTTTTAAATAGAAAAAATTTGAAATTTTCAATTATGTGAAATGAAATAACAAACTTTGAAATGATCGGATTAGATTTTTGAATTTGGCTTACATATGTCTGTAAGAATTGTTTAAAAATTGGACATATTCATACATTTTTATTTAAAAAATGGAACCAAAAATGAAAATTTTAATCCGATCATTTCAGAGTTTCATTCTTTCCTAACGTAGAACATTTTTTCAAAATTCGATACTAACAAAAATAAGGGCTGTGTGAAGGCGCAGAAAAACGTCGTTTTTCACATGGGTTTCTCATCGTCTTAAGCTTCATATATGTTTTGTGTTGTGGTTAATAAAGTGTTGTCTATATTAAAGAATAACCATTATTTATATTATACGGCTGAAGGCAACTTTCTGTTTTGTTTAGGGTAAAAAAATTAGGAAAGTGCCACGGGTTGGAGTTCCAAAACCAAAACCTATTCAAACAAAAGATTCTCTAGAAAAAACTGCAGAGTTCCAAGGAACCCAATTCACAGACAAGAAGAAGGTAGAGACAAACATATTCCTTTAAATACTCTAATATTTCAGAAGATCTAATATAGTTCGTTTACTATTTCAGAAAAAGAAGACCAACAAATCCGAATTGAAGATGAAGAAAATGAGTAAAATACTCACTGCTACATAAACAAAACACAATGTAATCTTACGTTTTATATAATTATATTTGACAAAAAATAAAATATTTACAGTTTATAAATTTTACTAATCTTCGCTTGTACTTGAATGGGAAACTGATGAACACTAGTTTTTACACATGAAGCACAATAAGTTTGGTTGTAAAAGAAGCTACACTCGATTGCCTTACAAACTGATTTACTGCAAATTGAACAATCTGAGCCTAAAGTTAGAAATTCGCCATTTCTTGGTGGCAAAAATGGATCTTCTATCATATAACAATGTTCCGAAAGTTTTACATGTTTAGTAAACGGAGGATCAGTGCCCTTATACTCGTAATTTTCCTCTAATGCGCAAATGTAACATTTAAAAATTCCACCAGTTTCCTCTTTAACCTCTGCTGCTTTCGAAGTAGAAGGTTCCATTTTTACAATTTCACTAAGGGCATCTCCTTTTTAGGGGCTTCAAACGGCCACCAATTTGGCTTCGCTGTTTTTACAATCGTATTATTAACAATTAATTCTTTCGCTGCTAAAGTTTTCTCAATTCTTAATAGCCCTAATCCAACGTCTTCCTCGTAGCCTCTTAATTTCCCTAAGTTTGCTTCTCCAGCTCTAATTGTCTCGTTTATTTCTGGAGGTGTCTTGAAATTCGATTGAAAAACTAAGGGCATTAAACGTTTTCGGACGACCCCAGTGTGATGTACGCGCGCGGTTAGCTCTTGCCCGATGTAACACCCCTTATGGAAACTGACCCCGTCTAAGTAATCACAATTAACTTCTAATGGAAAACAGTTTTCTGGTGGATGTTCTTCGATACCTTCGCCGACTCCAAGCTTATAACGAAACCATTTGAAAGTGGGTGAACATGCACTTTTAAAATGATTAAAATATACAGATAATTCTGAATCGCAGCCCTTTGGTGCTAAAATTCTGGAGCCCAACGTTACTAATCGCGGATCTTTGAATATGAACAATTTCTTGTTTTTGATTTCTTTGGTGTAATTCTGTGGTGGAAGAACTAAATTCGATGATGTTGGGTTGAAATGTGCCCACACTGTATACTGGTCGTCGAGACTGATGTCAATTTTCCTGCGTAAACGATAAATTTGAAGATGTTTTTGCACTAAGTCCACCACTTGTGAATCTACGTCTAAATAATATGTGTTTGCTTCGGGCATTCGGTATACAATTGTGTCGTATAATACGCGACCCTTGCTGTTTAGAAACATTGCAAACATACTACCAACAATGTCTAAATGTTTCATATCATTCGTAATCAAACCCTGCAGTAATGCCGATGCATCGTTTCCAGATACACGCACCAAACTTCTAGTTACCAATTTTTCAAGCACATTTCCAGATGTTACAGTAGAATACGAACATATCTTACATGCATTACGTATTAATTGCATTTTCAACATGATATAACCCTAATTCTACACACAAATTCTTCAAACTTCCCTAATTTTCCGTTAATATGCTTTATTATGTAATAGAATTATGCCTTAGTAAATTTTTTTATACAACTACAGTACATATTTTTGATTATTAAGCAAAATTGACATTAGAATATTTTATACGTCCATTAACAACTGGATATGACTGTTTCATTAAGAGCAAATTACCTTTAGTTTCAGGATGATTAAATAATAGTATACGAAAAGAAATTTAATAATTCTTTGATTCAAGACTTTGAATTATCACTTTTTTTTAGGGTAAATTTACACAGTGACCGCGCACACCAATATTTTTCGAACAGGCAACCAAATATACTTCAACGTATTGATGCTCAATATACGTATTTGTTCGTTATTCGAAGCATTTATAATAACCAAAGCATTATTGATTAAGTTATTAGAAAACACGTAAACATGAATATAATTCACTTACCTTTCTGCTGAGAAGTGGGATCGTATGTTACGGATGATCTATGGACCAGGACAGCAAACACACACACGCCACAAACACATTTCGCGCACGATTTACGAAAAAAATGGTCATTTTCAAAGTTTTATTACACAGAAACGATAATACATACATTCACACCCGCACCCGGCTCAATACAGACTAGTATATACAATAAAATTTCGTTAATTAAGGCATGCAAAGTGGTTGAAACTTGTTTGGAATAGACTTTGCTGGGGTTTCATTACACATTTAACAAATTATCGCATGGAATTATAATGCAGTGGCGGCGTATGGAATCATTTTTGTTGGTTTATTCTCATACAATCTTACGATAATATTGTAATAAAATTATTTATTAATGTTTATAGAAGCATATTTGAGTATTATATATCATTATAAGCATTATTACCAAGACTTGGCAAAAACTAGTTTAATAAATCTAAGACATATTTTATGTACAAGTATTATTTAGTAAATTCTCTAAATTCCACTTCAACTAAATAACCATTAACAGGTTTTAACATTAAATCAGTTTTTAGTCTAACATCAGCTACGTTATAATTAGCTTTAATACGATAAGTCCTCAAAAATGTTGCTAAGAACGTTTTCATCTGCATGTATGCATACCTGTAACCTATTTAAACAAAATAAGGCATATTTACATAATTCCTATAAATAAATATACCTATACAATTTCTTGGTCCTCCACTAAACGGTAGAAACGAATATGGGTGCCTTTTCTGTACTTCCTCAGGTAGGAATCTATCAGGATCAAACTTTAGTGGTTCAGGCCAAATATCTGGATTTCTATGCGTGTCGATGATTCCTAGAACAGCTGAAACACCTTTTGGAACTAGACACGATTCTGTAACAAGAATTAAAATTATATTATAACCGTTTTTACTTAAGATTTAAATATCTTGAAAATGGTTTTCGATAGAGTTTAGATTTAGATAGGAATAAATTAGGAACCTAATTGTAAATCTTCAGAGATAGCTCTAACGATTACGGGTCCAACGGGGAAGAGTCTCATTGTTTCTTTTATAACCCGTTCTAAATGTTGAAGCTTCGGTAAGTCTTCAGGAGTTACAGGTCTATCTGAATCCCCAAATACATCCAGAAGCTCCTGATAGACTTGCTCCTGTTAGAGATGAAATTTCGATATATATATAAATGATATTTATAGTTTAAGATAATATACCTGAATTTCTGGATGACACCCAAGCATCATACAAACAAAACTGTTTATAGAAGCTGTTGTATCGCTTCCCTAAAAATCAAATAATTAAATAACAAATTTATAAATTATATATTCCCTTCAATACTACAATTACATAACTTAGCATTAGTAGTTCTTTAGAATATTAACTTTAAGTAACACTTTTGTACGATTTGGGACTTATCTAATTCTTTCAATGGTTTTTGATATAAAAATACAGAATTTAAGACTTGAGTCTACTGGATTTTTATACTTTAAGAATACTGTGGCATATATTTTGATACAGCTTTGAAAATCTCGTCAAAATACTAAAAATTCGAGTTAAAGGAGGACGAAGGTAATTGTTACTTACACCAATCATAACTGTATTAACTTCCTCAAGAATTTCCTCATCAGTGAATTTGTTGCCTTCTATAGACAATTCCAACAATAATTCTAAAAACGCTTTCCGTTTTGGAATTATTATATCTGTTTCTATCTTAGTTTCAGGTTTGTGATTCTTTAATTTTAATTTGGCTTCCAATTCTTTACGTTTCTGTTTAATTACCTATACGTAATGGTGCCCATATCATACACCAATATTAGAATTATATACATTTTAATAAGATAAATACCCAGATTCAACTATATGTGTATCAAGTTTTCTATCCGGAACACTAAGTAAATACATAAACCATGCAATAAATTACCGAAGAATTGTCTAATTTTTTCCAAATTTTGCTATTCGGTGATTATGAAACGATTTTGTTAGAATACCACCATGGATACAATATATAAATAGAGCGTTCCGGATACATACACACATACAGTACAGTGCATCACACTTACAAAACATCACGCTATTAATTCAATTCAAGTATAAAAGTTTTATACGTTTTCATAAGCAGGGCGACGATACACGTAATTTTTGTTAAAATAATCGAGTTTCGAGAATGTTACAGACACACGCACACTCACTAATACTGTCTGTACTAAGGCGGGTCGATTGTCAAATTTTGCAATTGAATATCTACTTTTGTACCAAACGATTTAATTGATTTAACAACGAAAATATTCCTTTATAATCGGTTTGAAATCGAAAAATAAATATTAAAACCCATAAAAATGGATTAAAAACTAATAAAAACGTAAGAGACAATTAAAAAATTCGATTATATCATCTTGTAAACTTGAAATCGAACGATTTTTTAAAATGTAAAAGGCAAAGTGTGTCAGAGATTGGTATCTTTATCTAACTGCATCTACGACGTAAGCTGCTTCGTAAGTGCAATGTACTGTCCGGGTGTTTATAATAAATTAATCGTTTCGAAGTATTTTAATGGCTATACTTACATAATATGTAAAATCGTGTAATTCGGCTGTGTATTTTCGAAACGCTTTTGATATCGGAAATAAATTAAATATCACATCAAAATGATACCAAACACCGAACATTCGCAAATAGACAATATTCATAAGACTAGAATTCAATCAGGAATAATAATTCATCAGCAAAATTACAAATTGATAAAACAAATATTTTATTTACCGATTAGAAAGCTTTATAAACGAAGAATCTTCGTCCTGAGCCTTAGCTTTAATACCCATCGCAGTTTCTAAACAATTTATATTTTAATTCAAGTATAAACAAATTGTTTATGGACTTACCACAAATAATATCTAAATTGCACAGCGAAATATTTTCGAATATATTAAATTGTCCTTTACCAACATTTTGTCTCATATTTCTAACGAAAATATTTGTTTGTTCAACGAATACTTCGACAAACGTGTCTAATATTTTCTGGTTGAATGTTGGCATTATGATTTTTCTATGACTTCTCCATTTATCAACTGTTTAACACATTCATTAATGGAAAGACGTTATTATTGTTTAGTATTTGTGTAAATTATCAGAAAGAAACAAAATGTACAGTACAATCCGGTTCGAAGGACCGAATTCAAGTAATTACCGATTTTAGGTAAAGATCTTTTGATACATCATAGTTATTAATATATGAAGATATTAAATACTTATTTCTAATTACCAGGAGCTGTAAATAATCCTGTACCAACGATTGGAATCGCATATTTATATAAATCTTCTTTCCCCAAAGACTTTGGACTGTTCAAAATGATTTCCAAGTCTCGTGGTTTTGAAATACAAACAAATATTCTATTTCCCAACCAAACTCTAGATGGAGATGGATATTTTTTGAATATATTAACAATACTTAAGAAGATATCTATAATAGAAGACAATGTTTTATTTTATTTCATTATTTTATTCTAACAAAATAACAGGAGTGGCCTTCACTCAACTTTCTTGTCCATTCACTATCTGTATTTATCATAATGCTTTAATGTGTTTTAAATTCACCCTACGATTGTTATGTAACATAATTAACATGCAATGTAACTAGGGAAACGTAAATTTAAAATAACTATTTTCAAATGCGATTTATTAATAAATGGTACGTTTTCTGAAAAAACTTTTTAAACAAAAAGTGCTGGAAATTTAAATAGCTTCAACTTTTATAAATATACATTTTTCTCTAACTCATGTTGTTTCTGAGATATTGATACATTAGTTGGACTGTTACTCCCGGTTAAGATAATTTTCTTTCAACAGTTTTGGCTCTAGAGCGTTCACACTCACACATAGATTCTATTGGAATTTGCCCAAGAAAGTAAAAATTAATCAAAGTTATCCTATAATTTAATTATAATAACTGAAAAAACGCATAGAGAAACAAAAAGTATAAAATAACAAAATTATATTAAAATTTTAGTCTCTCCCAAAACTTCTCTAGTGAAATTTAAAAATTTAAGTATTTTAACTTACCTTCGGTACTGCCGGCAAATTCCAAGCCACTTCCCAATAAGGGCCAAGCAAATGGTCCTGGAACGGACCAGGAAAATTTATAGAGTTTCCTCCGACTCCAGTGGTAACGTACAAGCCAAACACAAAGTAACCCAAATATAAAAACACTTAAAATTACGCGTAAGTAATTTTTATTCAAAGATTTTAAAATATCCATTGTAAATTTGGCACAAAACTCAATATAAATTGCGAAAAACATCGTCCAGTTCTTTATATGCAGGACTGGATGCATTTAAAAGGGTGGGGGCAAATGCATTTTACCAGTTACGTTGCATGGGGGAAATGCACTTGATTTTAAAAGTGCATAAAATTATTATTCATTTTTTATACTTATATATATATGAATATATTTGATTTGAGTGAAATATATTTGTAGTAATCGATTAGGGATCCTGATAAAAATTGGGTACAAGTATTTTATGGATGTAAAACCAGTTTAATAACAATAAAAATATGGCATTCGTATATTCTGGTTCTTTTTAATTATTATTACAAAGTGAGATTGTATCAAATTTAAGCAAACCTACTGCCAATTCCGTGTAAATATTTAACCTATTTTGGTATCTCTGACAACGTAATGAGAAAGTGCACGAAAAAAATGAAATAAATTATGTGTAGTTTGTATTCAAGGCATTGAAAGGCCATAGTTATATTTATTATTTCTTGTAAATCCCTTGAAGTGGTTCAGCTTCTGAATACATTACATTAAATTTATTACACAACAAAAATAATTGCTTTATTTACTTTAACATTAAATAAAAATTGTATTTTATTGTTATTACTGTCTTATACGAAGGTATATTGTGATTCAAACTTTTTGAACAACCCTAAATCGTTTCTATTTTCGAAATAATGCCTTCTTGTGTGTCTGTTCGTCAATATTCTACAGTAAAAACTGTTTATTATTCAATTATATTAACTTAAACTTAAGACCGGAGGAAAACCTTAAATTTTTGGAAACAATATCTCTCTTACTATTTTTGTAATATCTCGAAAACGGCATGAATTAGCGAAAAACATAATCTATAAAAGTTGAAGATATTAAAATTTCTAGCAACTTTTGTTTGAAATGATTTTTCAAAAAAATTACCGTTTACTGGGAAATATTACCTTAAACTTAAGACCAGAAGAAAACCTTAAATTTTTGGAAACAATATCTCTCTTACTATTTTGGCAATATCTCGAGAACGGCATGAATTAGCGAAAAACATAATTTATAAAAGTTAATGATATTTAAATTTCCAGCAACTTTCGTTTGAAATGTTTTTTCAGAAACATTACCGTTTACTGGGAAATTATTTTTCAAAATTGCTATTTGACATTAACCTATGTTCTCGATTTCGATTCACCAGCCTGTATATTCGTATTTGTTGATTTGTGCCAAATAAGACATCAATACAAGAATCGAAATATTATGGAGATTCAAAATGGTTGACCTTGTCATCCTGTGTCCTTGTTACAATTTATGATGTTACAGTATAATTGTAATGGGTTGTAATTTTACACGCCGCTTCTCCGATCTTCGTGAGATTAAATGGTACAAAAAGAAAAAGCCACATATAGAGTCAGTTTCACTTTTGTTCTTGACCAAAAGTGAATTATGGTAACATCGTACATACATTTTCCTTTTTCGTTGCAATAAGACTACAAGTATTTATGAATCATCTTGAATTCAAGGCATTTTCATTTAATTTTTTTAATATGTTATGTCTTGTACATTAAAACAAGGATATAGGAATTATATTTATAAGTAGGAGGAATATAAATAATATAAGAAAATAATCCGTTTTTGATAATTAATTCTACAGAATAAGACAACATGATTAGTTTTCTAAAGATTTTATTAGCATATCTAACTTAAATTTAACAATAAAATATAAAATTGTGAAGTGGCCTGTACTTGACTTTCTTATACGTAATTTTCACTAAAAATATAAATCCAAACAAACTGCTAAACCAAACAATACCCTGATATTGTACCTTAGTATTATATTACGTTATCAAAAACTATATATAAATTGTTTCTTTAATATTCACATTTTCAATATTTATCTGCAATAATTAATACGCTCGAAACACGTTCTCAATCGATCTATTTGTGATAACCGATGTAAAATGAAAATATATCAAATTATTTGACTCTATTTAACGATTTTTTAAATATAATCACGCGTATCTATGGCAATATAAATAAGATCATTTAAGATTTTCCGTAACAGTTTTCTCGTAACTGGTGCATTTTTTGTAGAAACTTTTCAAACAAAAGTTGTGCGAAATATTAACACCTTTCATTATGAACATATCTATTTTTGCCATAAGTGCAGCCGTTCTAGTGATATTGGAGAAAATATAAAAATGCGTAGAGTAAACATGTCCTTCCGGTTTGAGTATTCCTTTCAAAATAAAAGGTGCACATCTAGATTATATATGAGTCTGTAAGAAGTTTCACAATTTTAGGTTTGTCATTTTTGGCTCTAGAGCGTTTACAGACACACAGACACGAGGACGTCAATTCGCAAATAGTCATATTTGATTCAGGGAGGGTCAAATCGTGTATTTCCGTTGAAATCTCGAGATCGACATTCCCAGCAAACACACACCATAAAGATATGTATTTAATACATATCTGGTATATATCTGAGCTGTGTTCCCTAAATGTAATGTAATAGATATGTAATATATACGTGTTGGTTTGCTGAGTTACTTATTAATATGTATAAGAAAGTAAAAATACGATAATTATGCAACATATAAATCATAAAGAAGTATTAGAAATGCTTATATTAATCTTATATCAAATAGATTCAAAAAATATATATATATATATATATATATATATATATATATATATATATATATATATATATATATATATATATATATATATATATATGTATGTTCATGATCTGTTGAACTTTATCCGTATAGTCGTAATAATTTTAAATTGCAATTTAATTAATTTGCAATATGAAATTTTTACTGCAATAAATAAAGTTCGGTAGAGTGGCATTTCGGTAGATTTACCATTGAATAAGTAATATTAATTATTCAATGGATATTTCGAAACTTCAATAAGGGTGGCAACCTTAGTACATACTAGTAAAGCGGGTAAAGGATCATCAGTTGTTAAAGCAACAACAATAGCTCATGTATATGTTCCGTTGTACTTTATCCGTATTGTCGTAATAATTTTAAATTGCAATTTAATTAATTTGCAATATGCAATTTTTACTGCAATAAATAAAGTTCGGTAGAGTGGCATTTCGGTAGATTTACCATTGAATAAGTAATATTAATTATTCAATGGATATATCAAAACTTCAATAAGGTTGGCAAACTTAGTACATACTAGTAAAGCGGGTAAAGGATCATCAGTTGTAAAAGCAACAACAATAGCTCATGTTTATGTTCCGTTGTACTTTATCCGTATTGTCGTAATAATTTAATTAATTTGCAATATGAAATTTTTACTACAATGAATAAAGTTCGGTAGATTTACCATTGAATAAGTAATATAAATTATTCAATGGATTTACCGAAATTTCAGTAAGGTTGGCAACCTTAGTACATACAAGTAAAGCGAGTAACAGATCATCAGTGTAAAAGTAACAACGCTGTATAACGTAACCTATAATAGCCCAAGTACTTTAAATCTCACTTCCATAATAAATATAAACAAAATTAACGGTTGTATTGAAATTTAGTAATATCAATAATGACCTCATTTATGAGAGTACAGGTAATGCATTTCTATAATGCATATTAAGAATGATTAACCTAAGATTTGTAGCAATGGGCAACATTCGCAAGAATTTGGCATATATACGACGTCGCCTGGCAAAATCCCTTCGAATCCGCATCTGTTATTAAGAAGCATTTAATGGGACTGCACAAACCGATATACCATCCAATGAGTATGTTAATACATACATAATAATTAAATTTAATGACATGATTTTTAGATGATTGCGGTGACCATGTTATAGTGATTAACAGTAAAGAAATCGCGTTGCCTGGGGACGAATGGCGGAAACGAGTATATTTTCATCACACCGGCTACCCAGGGGGCGCGTCCTGGACTTTAGCTTGGGAAATGCATGAAAAAGACCCGACTTTGGTGAGAATATATAACGAAATGGACATACATATATGTTCTAATATAAATTATTTTAGATTATGAAGAAGGCTGTGTATCGCAGTATGAAGGGAAATCTACAAAGGCGAACAACAATGCAACGATTGCATATTTTCCCGGATGAAAATGTTCCGAAAAATATTCTGGAAAATGTCAGCAATCAAATTCGACAGAGTAGACCAGTTCCGAAACGCTTGGACCATTATACAGAAGAGGAAAGACAGACATTTCCAAAACTTGTGGATTATCCTAAAGATTATATACTTAGATAAATATTTTCAAATGTTATGTAAAGTTCTTAATTAATAAATTATTTACAAAATACGAATTTGTCTTCTTAATAACATTAGAAATTAAAATAATACAATAATCATAGGAAACTCAAATAAAAGTTATTAGGTAATTTTTATCAAATTGAAAATAAACTGGAATTTCTATAATCCCGAAATTTAAAAATTGTTCCGGAAATTTTACCCTCTTATGTAAATCGTTATGAACCTTATTCCCAGAATTTATAAAAATCACCTATTATAAACATTAATTATATTTATTTACACTTGTTTGCAACTAATATTAGTATCAAAACAATATTAATAACTTAGATAGTCGTACAATTTACATATCTACATAAAAAGAGCTTAAAACTACTAAAATATGACAACCTAGTGCCGGCTTGAAACCGGCAACTGCTGGCAACAAAACTTACCAACTAAACTATAGTCCTACCGATCGCTGAACCTGTGCGCATCAAATGTTTTGTTGCCACCTAGATTCAATATGATATATGGTTTAAGGACAGTACTAATATTACCCTAAATTTCAAGGATGCACATTATATCCTTGCACACATTTTTGGTCCTTATATAATTTTTAATGCGTTTTATTCTGTAAATGGGTGAATTAGAACTACCCTTACGGCTTGTTCTATCAATCTGATCACGGTTATATGTTGTTTAAGGACAAGGTTAATATTGCTATAAATTTCAAGGACGAACATTTTATTCTTATACAGATTTTTGGTCCTTATATAATTTTTAATGTGCATTATTCAGTAAATGGGTGTATTAGAACTACCCCTACGGCTTTTTCTATCAATTTGATCATGGTTATATATTGTATAAGGACAAGACTAATATTACTATAAATTTCAAGGACGAACATTTTATCCTTGTACAGTTTTTTGGTCCTTATATAATTGTTAATGTTTTATTCAGTAGATGGGTGTATTAGAACTACCCCTACAGCTTGTTCTATCAATTTGATCACGGTTATATGTTGTTTAAGAACAGGGTTAATATTGCTATAAATTGCAAGGACGAACATTTTATCCTTGCACAAAATTTTGGTCCTTATATAATTTTTAGTGTGTTTTATTCAGTAAATGGGTGTATTAGAACTACCCCTACGGCTTGTTTTATAAATCTGATCACGGTTTTATATTGTTTAAGGACAGGGTTAATATTGCTATAAATTTCAAGGACGAACATTTTATCCTTGTACAGATTGTTAGTCCTTATATAATTTTTAATGCGTTTTATTCTGTAAATGGGTGAATTAGAACTACCCCTACGGTTTGTTCTATCAATCTGATCACGGTTATATGTTGTTTAAGGACAAGGTTAATATTGCTATAAATTTCAAGGACGAACATTTTATCCTTGTACAGATTTTTGGTCCTTATATAATTTTTAGTGTGTTTTATTCAGTAAATTGGTGTATTAGAACTACCCCTACGGCTTGTTCTATCAATCTGAACACGGTTATATGTTGTTTAAGAACAGGGTTAATATTGCTATAAATTTCAAGGACGAACATTTTATCCTTGTACCGATTTCTGGTCCTTATGTAATTTTTAATGTGTTTTATTCAGTAAATTGCTGTATTAGAACTACCCCTACGTGTTGTTCACGGTTATGTCGTCTAAAGACAGGACCTAATATTATTATAAATTTCAAGGACGAACATTTTATCCTTGTAGCTATTTTTGGTCCTTATATAATTTTTAATGTGTTTTATTCAGTAAATTGCTGTATTAAAACTACCCCTACGTCTTGTTCACGTTTATGTTGTCTAAAGACAGGACCTATAATATTACTATAAATTTCAAGGACGAACATTTTATCCTTGTACAGATTTTTGAGCTTAAGATAATTTTAAATATGGCTTATGCAGTGCATAATTCTGGTTAGAGTAATTTGCCGTTGACGGGATTAAAACAACTTTTATTTTACGTTAATTCGATCATTTCGTCTCTTTAAAAATGATCTACCTAGCAACTAAAAATTTGATGCGCATAGGTTTAGCGAACGGTAGGACTATATAGTGCCTGGTTGAAACAACTAATTCATTAGTTATATTTCTCCAGGGAGAGGCTAGTCCGCTACTGTGCATGTCAACATAACCCTCAACGCGTAAACATGTATTTAAAGCTTCCAATATCACTGTTTATACTATTAAACGTTGCTTTCAATCGTGTAAACGCTTTGATTAGCCCAGTAAGCTACGTTTAAAAAAATATAAAATGACTATATTCATATAAAACATCGTTTAGATCCCCGATAGTTTCGGCAAATCTGGGCACACGAACAACTGGGCGGTTCTAGTGGACACTTCACGATTTTGGTTTAATTATCGGCATGTCGCAAACGTGCTATCAATTTACCGTAGTGTTAAGCGGCTAGGAATTCCGGATAGTCAAATTATATTGATGATTGCCGATGATATGGCGTGCAATCCGCGAAATCCTAGGCCGGCGACTGTGTTTAATAACGCTAATCAGCATATTAACGTTTATGGTGATGACGTTGAAGTAGATTATCGGGGATATGAAGTATTTTTTTTTTTTTAGTGTAATTTAGTTTAGTGGATTTTATTGGATATTTGTGTAGGTTACAGTTGAGAATTTTATTCGACTTTTAACTGGACGACTTCCACCTGGCACACCGCGATCTAAACAATTGTTGACTGATGAAGGCAGCAATGTTTTGGTTTATTTAACAGGGCATGGAGGCGATGGGTTCCTTAAATTTCAGGATTCTGAAGAAGTTACTAGTCAGGAATTGGCCGATGCCCTCGAACAAATGTGGCAGAAACGAAGGTGTTTTTATTTTAAATTAATTTTCTGTAGGTATAACGGTGGTGAGCTTTTAATTTCAGGTATCATGAATTATTTTTCATGATTGATACATGCCAAGCAGCTTCTATGTACGAGAAATTTTATTCCCCTAATATTTTAGCTGTAGCCAGCAGTTTAGTTGGCGAAGACTCGTTATCTGTAAGTCATCCATCTTTTCAAAATGGCGGCTATTGAACAGCTGATTTTTTTTAGCATCATGTCGATCCAGCTATCGGTGTTTATATAATAGATCGATATACTTATTATGCGCTTGATTTTCTGGAGAAAGTTGATACAGGAAGTACAAAAACGATGGGAGAATTTGTAAGTAATTTTAAATGTAAGAAATCAAAATTCTAGGGTTTTTTTTTATTTTTTAAACAGTTGTCTGTATGTCCGAAACGTGTTTGTATTTCAACGGTTGGAGTCCGTAAGGACTTATTCCAACGTGATCCGTTCAAAGTTCCAATAACTGACTTTTTCGGATCGGTTCGACCTGTAGAGATCACTACATCATTAATTGAAATTTCTACTGTTAAGATAAATAAAACTGTTCCAGTCAATAATAATACAGTTAAATTTAATTATGTACCACAAATGCCTAATTTTGATAGTTTTTTAAATAAATAAACGTATTTTATTGTATATGTACAAAGTACAATTTGTATTATTTATTAATAGATAAAAATAAACGAATAGAATAATTGTAATATTTGATATTCAAGTTTCTATTATACACGTTAAGATACACTAGGAACTTTTGACCGCCATTTTGTTTTAATAACTGACGAAATAAAATTTTCTTCTGAGAGAACGGGCATAATGCCGAAAATAGTTAAATTCGACGTCGAGATGCTAAATACGTGTAATTCCGCTAAAATCCCGATTTCGAAATTTTTATATTACAATATTTATAAAATCGGTTGTAGACAACAATACTTTCTTTACGTTTTCTTGGTTCATCTCTCGTTTTCCTTTATATTCGTCATTCATTCTTATTGTTTTCATGCTTTCTTGGTTCATCTCTCATTCTCTTAATATTCGTCATTCATACGTCTAATTTTCATACTCTCCCTGTTCATCTGGCACTTTTCTTTGCCATGCAAATTTTCTTTTGGTTTTGAGATTTCTATTTACCGATCCTAAATAATTCTCTTTATAAAGGACTCTCAAAATGGATATTTTCATTAAAACTGCGAGGTCGATTTTTTTGGCTTATTACTTCATAAAAGAAAGTAAAAATGAAGAAATCATGTATTATATTTGTATCCCCTTTTCTAATTTTAAGGTATAACTGCAGGTTTACAATAATATTAAACTAGCCGTCAGTAATTGTGTATATTAAAAAAGATGATTGTTTAATCAATGCAATTATGCAATGCGTTTTATATAATGTCCTGTAAGAAATACTGGGTAAGGAGCCTGACCCGAGGCAGTCGAAGGGATTAGTACCTATCGGTTATAATATGCTCATTCAGTATAGTTTGGAAGTGCAAACGTAGTGGTAATGTTATTGTGATTTGTGCCCTGTGCATCTGGTATAGAGAATATTAGCGGTGAGTCTGTCTGTTTATATTTATATTCTGCAATCATATGTAAAGGTAAATGGTTAAGCTATTATCCTGAATGTACGTTATGTGTAAGTCAAAATGTGTTGTACGTCACCTACCTTTAACCTGTGTGAAGGTCCTGGCCTGGAAACCGCTGCGGGCGGGGTAGCATATATATGTATGTTGCCAGCGGTGCCCTGCCTGCCAGCTCTAGTGTTAGTCCTCAGGAAGAGCACAACGTTTCATTAGGTGCTTAGGCTGTGATGTTTCTTGTGCACAGTAAAATTCTACCTCATCCTGATGCAAATGGCTTAATCATTATTGCTTTAATAGACCGTCGTTAGTCAATGCTTAAAGACTTCTCACTGCTCAACTCGCATTCTATTTTCAGACTCAACATCGGAGGATTCCGTGGGCCGTCGCTTATAAATGTGTATATGCGTGGTATTAATGAAACAAAGTGGCACACAAGGTTCAGGGTTTAAATATCGTCGGTAAGCATCCATCTACATACAACTTTAAACAACAGGTACAGAAAACTTAATATCAAATATTTTATTATGTTTTACAAGATCATCATGGATGACAGAGTAAGTTTAATCGTAAATTATATACATCAGAAAATGTTGTCAATGTTTATACAGGACGTCCAATACCTCGGTTGATGGTTTTCAACAATGGGAATGTAGTACCAGATACACCATTGAAATCATCGGTTTCAAGTGACCAGATCATAAGGCCACCTAGATTCATTTCTTTGGCATAGTTCACCTAATGATTCAATCAGTATTATTCACTATTGCTTAATCATGAAAAAGAAATGATACAAATTGATGACTTACTTTTAATTCGATAGATCTTTCGTTATCGTAACCAACCCATAAGTTTCGATTGTATGCGTACGGAACCTTTTGTTCATCGTCCCACACTTCTGTTAGTCGACCGTCTCTCAATTGTATAACGATCTAAACAAATTAAGTTACATTATTACATTGCGTAAGAAGGTTCGAAGAAACATGTCTTAATTGTGTCTGGGTGTCTTAAGAAATTTTAGTAGATGTAATCACAATTGTGCGAGTAAACTAGTATTACTAATATTTATTTCATTAATCGTGTTGGACTTACTTCGTTGTATCCCAGCATGCCCATTTGTCTAGTCCAAGGTCCAGCTTCGCCTCCACCATAAGTTGGAGCGCCAAGCTCATGGTTGTTGGGGTCGGCAAGTGTGAAACTTCTACCATAAGTACCCATGCCAAGCACAATTTTCGCTGGGTCGGCTCCTTGTCGGATCCAGCCTTCGATGCAATGTTTCTAGAAAAATTAAACCAGAAATGTAATATGCTACTGCATCTTCAAAATAACCTATCAAATAATGTTATGCACCGAAATTAAAATGCTACAATTGACAACAAAGTATTATAAATGTTTACTCACTACATTCAAGTTTGGATCAGTGTCCAAGTGGGATGGTAACAATGGCGCATTTTGACCAGTGGTATGTTCCCAAGAACCATGGATATCGTAAGTCATGACGTTGATGAAGTCCAAGTATCTATAAAGAAAAATTATATTTACTTTATAAAACAAGCACTAATGCGTTTAATTAGCCCTATTATCTATTCAGTGGATCTTTTAATTAATTTATTTATAAAGAAACAGTTCTTTAACCACTAATGTTTAAATGAAGATAATGAATTAAAAAGGACAATAATGACATAGTTATCAATAGAATGCAACAGTCTACAATATGTTAAATTCCAAAATTATAATTTTTAATAAATTTTTCTACCCATTGGAACGTTACGGATAACAGAAATCTTATAATTTTCGTAGAATTTAATTTCAAAATGATTATTTTGTATAGCTTTTGGGATCACAAATTTGCTAGATTAAAAATATGTAATATATAAAGAATTACTTGGAAAGTTGTGGAACTTCGTAATATTTAGTAATGGCACTTTCTGGTGCAGCAACTGCAGCAGTAAGCAAAAGTCCAAGTGGTTGGAAAGCTTCATGAAGTTCTTTAAGCAATTTGCTGAAGTTCACCTGCAAGAATATACTTTAAAATCGATGCTTAATTATTTAAATACATTACTACAGAAAACAATCGCGTATATTAGTACTTACCAAATCTTCTGGGCGACCGCCACGTTCTGGGTTTCCAGGGTATTCCCAATCCAAGTCAAACCCATCAAAATCATACTTCTGGACGAACGCAACAATATCTTTAACGAAATGGGCACGGAGACCAGCATTTGCAACAACCTAATAAACAAGATAATTACACAACAAACTAAATCACTTTTAGTACAATTGTATGAATCTTACCGATGAAAATCTAGATCCACCTTCATTCCATCCACCAATAGCGATCAAAGTCTTAACACCAGGACTTAACGCTCGGAGATTATTAAAGCGTTTGATTGCACCTGTAAATATATATAAAAAAAAAAAAAACAATAAACAAAAGCTGCATTTCTTATTCTTGCTGCGACAAATCATACCTTTGCCCCAGTTATCTTCAAGGTCATTCCAAGCATCTAATATTTTTACGGTACCATCGTCACCAACGCCAACGAAGGTGTATACGAGATGAGTGCAGAGTCTTGGGTCAATTTGTTCTACGTCAAATTTGCCGGCGTCTGGGCGGTAGACAGCCCAGCTTCCGTAGTAGCAGACGACCTTGTCTATAACAAAACCATATGTTAACCACTCAAAGGTGAGTCAGATAGTGTGAATAATTTAATTATAGTTAATACATAATAATTATAATGTATAATAAAGTATATATTATGTAATTTGTAAATTAAGTAATACAAATAGGACATTCTTTGCCTACCTAACATGTTGACAAATTTAACATAGCTGCATATAATACTACGCATGCATAAGGAAAAATGAAAGTTTTTCCACAACCACAACATATATTTAGATTAATTTGACAACGCTGTTTCCAAAAATACTAATTAAAGTGATGAAAAACTGATAAAAGTTGATAAAATGCAAATTTCCATATAACTCGAAAACGGTGCATCGAATCGAGCCGCCGTTAACAGATTTGAGTTCCCCGATATTTAATTACTCTAGAAACTAATTTTCAGCCGGTTTGAAAAGAAAAAAATTTTTGGACACATTTCATGGAATTTTTTTAACTTTGAATTTTTATCAAACTTTGCGAATTTTTTCCGACCAAACCATAAATGATAGAAAGTTGAAATTTGGACAGTCATACAACCTATATTTGGAGTATATTGTCAAATTTTTTCAACTTAATTGGAATAATATTACGACCTCCACAGCAAACCGCGAGAAAAAACAGTGAAAATCGTCGATTTTCGCAAAAACGGCAAGGGGTACCCCTTGCTAAATTTTTGGCAAAAAAATCGCATAAATATTTTTGAGTTTGATATATATTTAGATTAATTTGACTACGCTGATTCCAAAAATGCTAATTAAAGTGGTGAAAAACCGTTAGAATTTGCTGTTAGCGCGATTTGAAGTTGATAAAATGCAAATTTCCATATAACTCGAAAACGGTGCATCGAATCGAGCCGCCGTTAACAGATTTGAGTTCCCCGATATTTAATTACTCTAGAAACTAATTTTCAGCCGGTTTGAAAAGAAAAAAATTTTTGGACACATTTCATGGAATTTTTTTAACTTTGAATTTTTATCAAACTTTGCGAATTTTTTCCGACCAAACCATAAATGATAAAAAGTTGAAATTTGGACAGTCAAACAACCAATATTTGGTGTATATTTTCAAATTTTTTCAACTTAATTGGAATAATATTACGACCTCCACAGCAAACCGCGAGAAAAAACAGTGAAAATCGTCGATTTTCGCAAAAACGGCAAGGGGTACCCCTTGCTAAATTTTCGGCAAAAAAATCGCATAAATATTTTTGAGTTTGACATATATTTAGATTAATTTGACTACGCTGATTCCAAAAATGCTAATTAAAGTGGTGAAAAACCGTTAGAATTTGCTGTTAGCGCGATTTAAAGTTGATAAAATGCAAATTTCCATATAACTGAAAAACGGTGCATCGAATCGAGCCGCCGTTAACGGATTTGAGTTTCCCGATATTTAATTACTCTAGAAACTTATTTTCAGCCGGTTTGAAAAGAAAAAAATTTTTGGACACATTTCATGGAATTTTTTTAACTTTGAATTTTTATCAAACTTTGCTAATTTTTTCCGACCAAACCATAAATGATAGAGAGTTGAAATTTGGACAGTCAAACAACATATATTTGGAGTATATTGTCAAATTTTTTCAACTTAATTGGAATAATATTACGACCTCCACAGCAAACCGCGAAAAAAAAACAGTGAAAATCGTCGATTTTCGCAAAAACGGCAAGGGGTACCCCTTGCTAAATTTTCGGCAAAAAAATCGCATAAATATTTTTGAGTTTGACATATATTTAGATTAATTTGACTACGCTGATTCCAAAAATGCTAATTAAAGTGGTGAAAAACCGTTAGAATTTGCTGTTAGCGCGATTTGAAGTTGATAAAATGCAAATTTCCATATAACTCGAAAACGGTGCATCGAATCGAGCCGCCGTTAACAGATTTGAGTTCCCCGATATTTAATTACTCTAGAAACTAATTTTCAGCCGGTTTGAAAAGAAAAAAATTTTTGGACACATTTCATGGAATTTTTTTAACTTTGAATTTTTATCAAACTTTGCGAATTTTTTCCGACAGATTTTTGTATTGATTAAGGTTTAAAAATTGACTGGGATATTCACACAAATTTAAATTTAATGTCTAAACATTTCTTACGACACAGAAACAATAGCATTATGGATAATTACTATATAAATATGTTACCTGGTGCTGCAGAAGCATTGCCGAAGCATAATGCTGCTAACACGGCTGATAGAACGAAGATAGCGCCCTTCATATTACAAGCTAAAAAAAAAAAAAAGAATTCGTTGTTTTACCTATTTATTTAAATCTTAAATAATTAAAATAATTTTGAAAAAAAAGACTATTTTTGTAAACAAATAATCATAATTAGCAATTACCTTTACTGATGTCAGTGAAAATGAACTGTAAAGAGCAATATTTATCATGTTCATCTATACTTTATATAGCTAAAATACTTATCAAATTCATATAAAAATTCTTACAGATATTTGGTATCTTCTATTATCTAACATGTAAAATAAATACAAAACCGATAATGTCATATTTTTATTTCCTTGTTGCTGCGCTGAGAATTCAAGATCGAAATCTAAAATTATCACCAATCAAATGATAGAATATAAGTTTCAAAATATTATTATCCACTTGAAAAATTCCTAACATTGTCAATTCAATTGTTTATATTGAGGAATTCTTTTATTGGGGTTATCTTGACAAAATCAATTGGTAAAAAGGGGCAAATCTATAATATGAAGTACTTTTATCTAAATTTATTTCAATACTTATTTATTTAAACTCTGAATTATCTTAATTATTATATTGAAAAAGCTGAAGTGGCCTTCACTATCTATACTTATAATTATGCTCTATTTTGTTGTAAATTTACTCTACGAGTAGCAAACGCATTTGGTTGTCGCCAACACAAGATTTTCTTATACGTTAGGTTTATTATAACCGATGTCAAATAACAAATATCAAAAAAATTCTTATTTCCTTGTCAAAGTGTTGTCAAGGATAGTTCATACGTTTTATTAAATTGTGTATCTATGCAAAACAAATAAGAACATTTCCGTACCAGTTTTCTCGTAACTGGTACATTTTTTGAAGATACTTTTCAAACAAAAGTTGTGCGAAATATGAATATCTTTTATTACGAACATAACTATTTTTGCCATTAGTACAGCCGTTCTAGTGATATTGGAGAAAGGACATAAAATGTATGGAGTAAACATGCATTAAATGTTAAGTCTTGTTTGAAGTTTCACAAATATACGTTCGACAGTTTTGGCTCTGGAGCGCTTACAGGCACTCTGCGTATTAGAAAGTAAAATTAATAATCTTGATTCTAGTAAAAATGATTAATTATTCAAGTAAATATAACATAATGTAGGTTTTTATTTAATTTTATTCAATACAATATAATTCGCTTCAATTACATTATTAAGAATTAAACATTTCTTCCAAAGACTCTGTTGATGGTCCGTAATAAGGGGAATGGTTGTCCAGAGGTTCCCAGGAAATCATCTGTATCAATGGACCAAATCATAGCACCTCCTAAGCCCATCTGCTTAGCGTAATCACACTAAGAAAAGAAGAAAATTAATCTAATTCCAGAAGTATCCAAATCAAATCTCAATTACTACTACTATCATTATTTGAAGTATAGGATAATTAAAATTTAAATCAGAGATAAGAAATCGATTGCGATCAACCTTCATAAACTAAAAACATGTGTTATATTTAGTTTATTTAAAATACAATCTAGATTAAAACGTCTTGATTGATAACACTACAAAATGTATAATTGTAGTAATTCTATACACATTTCATTAATTTGCTCACCGTTCTAAAATTTTGAATCTAAATACAGTCAAACCTCGGTTCACGAACTTCATTTATTCCTAAAGGTGTTCCGTAAACCGTAATATTTGGAAAACAAAACTATTTTTCCCAAAGGAATTAATGCAAAACGGATTAATCCGTTCCTGAATCTCTAATCTCTAACTGTTCTTTGTGAAAAAGTTCTCATGAACCGAGGTTTAACAATCATTTGAAACCCTTGTATCTAAGATATTTACCTTCAACTCTATAGACCTTTCGTTGTCATAACCAACCCATTGGTTTCCGTTATAAGCATAAGGTACTTTTTGTTCGTCATCCCAAACTTCAGTCCATTGTCCACCACGTATATTTGTTACAATCTGAAACAAAATCTACTTTAAACCAGTTTTAACCAAATAAACATTGGATTAAATGCCATAATAAAGCTTCTCTAAAAACGTTTAAACAACATTAACCCTCTAACGTTTACAATAGTATTTGTTGGGAAAACAAAAAAAGCTTTACTGGTTTCACAGTTTACAATTTCTTATGACTTACCTCATTGTACCCAAGCATACCTGCTTCTTCAGTAAGAGGACCAGGTTGTCCATCACCAATTATGGGTGCTCCAATGCCATGATTATTCGAATTTGCCAACGTGAAACTTCTTCCATAAGTTCCCATACCGAGAACAATCTTAGACGGGTCAGCTCCATGTCTGATCCAAGCTTCAATGCAAGCTTTCTGCAAATTTAATTGTACATTTTGAGCAACAAAACAAAAGGGTGAAACAAAAAATACTAACAACATTCAAAGCAGGGCTTATATCTCTGCTGGAAGGGTATAACGGTGCATTTATACCAGTTGCGCCATCCCAAGAACCATGGAGATCGTATGCCATAACATTGATGAAGTCTAAATATCTTTAAAAACAATAATTGGAATATAAATGATTGATTACTGAAAGCAACGGAATAAGTTTTAATGTACTTGGAGAGTTCAGGTACTTGATAGTAGTCAGGGAATGCAGTTTCAGCTGCTGCGACTGCTGCAGTTAACAGTAAGCCATGTTTATCGAACTCGGTGCGTAGCTCTTTCAGCAATTTGGAGAAGTTTACCTGTAATACAAATAGAGGCAAAACATTTAATGAATTCACAATAGAAATGATGTAAATAAGTAAACTTACCACATCTACTGGTCGGCCTCCACGGTCTTCATTTCCAGGGTACTCCCAATCAAGATCAAACCCATCAAAACCGAATTTCTTGACAAACTTTACAGCATTTTTGACAAAGTTCGTACGCTTTGCCTTATTTGCCATCACCTAAACCAAAAGGTATGAATTATGCAAAACATGTTTCAATCTGTACTTTAAAAGAAATACAAATTTGACTACGTAATTGAGGCTTAAATTACCGATGAAAATGTAGAAGCACCTTCGTTCCAACCCCCGATAGCTATCAAAGTCTTAACTCCTGGACTTCTTTCGCGAAGCTTTACAAATCGTTTGAAGGCTCCTAATTCCAAAAAGAATATTTAGTTATTTATTTATATAATGGAAAGTGAGAATAAATAGATGATTTGTTTTCTTTTTACACAAAATCTCAGTATATTACATCTTTTTCCTCTGTTTACTTGTTGGATAAACTGAGGAAAAATATGGGCTGCAACTGAGGGAAGTTGTAACCCAAATATAGATATTACCTAAGCCATAATCGTCTTCCAAATCGTTCCAGGGGTCCAATACATTGACATCGCCATTATCTGCGATTCCGACGAATGTGTAGATCAGATGGGTGCAGAGTCTTGGGTCAATTTGTTCTACATCAAATATCCCTGCGCCTGGGCGATACACTGCCCAGCTTCCATAGTAGCAAACTACTTTATCTACGCGAATTTATTTAATTTTATTATTACATTTATATAGTATTAATCTTGCGCTTAAATTTTAATGATTGTTGAGTACATTTAAGATGAAGATCAAGTACGAGTATAAAAAAGTATTTACTGAAATATATTACCTGTAGCAGCTGATGAACTGCTGAAGAACATTACAGCCACAATGGCTGTAATTGCGACTACGGCACTTCTCATATTTCAGCCTGAAGTTGACAAAAAATTTAGTGTTTTGTAATTAACTTTGCAGATATAAAATTCCGATAAATATAAATAAAATGAAACTTACCTTTTTTGTTCCAGACAAATCTGAGAAGCGAATTGATTGTTTTCACTTTATATAGGCATTGTCTTATCATTATTTTGATAATTAGCTTTTTTTTCGATAATATTTTCGGTATTTTTAATTTTATCTGATTTAGAATTTTATAAATAATACACGATAAGTTTGCTGTTAATTTCCAGTAGAATAGCTTCGTATTCCATGAAAAAATAATCGTTATCTTTTATATATTTGATCTTTTAAAAATAATCTACTAATATAGTAAACAATATTGTTAATTGAAAATCAATTTCTGTAAGGAATACGAACAGAAATAATGTCATAAAATATATCTTAGAATTTCGATATTTATATAATTAGTTTAAAATATTTATATTATCTGAGCTTGAACGAAATTAATTATTATTAATAATCTAAATTTAATTATAATTTTAAGTATTTGATGGGATGTTTTTGATGATATAAGATTAGATAAATTATATATAAACACGTAGATGTATGTATATACTTATGTTTTATTTGTAAAAGAAAATCGGTAATGCATATAAACAGTAATAATTAAATTTTATTAATTTGCCAAGATGTACAAAACAATTAAATTAAGAACAATGACTTTCCACAATGTCACAAGTTTCACAGTTCGTTTCCGAAGGATAGTTGCATGTCAATGTAGCTAAATCGAACACTAAATCACACTGACAGCAGAATGGATAAGCTTTGAAACCATCTCCGTTTGGTTCACAATAACAGAATTTTGAGCAATTTTTTGGATCTCTTACATATCCTTCCTTATTGCAAAGTGAAGGATCCGTTGGTTCTTCGGGAGCTTCAGTTGACTGTCCAGGTTTCTGGGTTGTTGGTATTGGAGTCGGATTCTAAAATTAAGTCAGATCTAATAAATATAAACATAGGTATATGCACTGTGGTCGGAAGACAGCAAATTGGGCGACATTCCACCAATTATTCATTTCTAATGAGCTCATTCCAGGAATTAACAAGATTGAGCACATCATATATTGTCTCCTTAAACCTGTACATATATGGTTTAGGAAGTATACATTCGTTAACTTACAAGGTTTCCAATAGCAGTATTAATTGCCCTTAGAATAGCATATTTCGTCCCGGATAGACCTTTGAAATCATCAGTTTCAACACTCCAAATCATTCCACCACCAAGACCCATCTGTTTGGCATACTCCATCTAAAATTGATTTAATATTAGAGCATTCAACCTAAAGTTGTATACATAAAATACACCCTTTGTCTTTCTTATTTTCTAATAAACCTACTTTAATAGCAATAGATTTTGGATTATCGTAACCAATCCATTGATCTCCTTTGTACATGTAAGGAACCTGCTGTTCGTCGTCCCAAACAACAGTCCAGCCTCCTTTATTTTGTGTTTCAATAATCTAAACTCAAACACAAAACAATAAATAACAATATTAAAATTGCTGGTATTGTGGTCAAATTCCACAAGCTGAGTAAAAACATAATTTTCTTTAGCAAAATGTTATAAAATCAACTTTTTGTTCATTTCATTGATGTTTTAGCTATTGTTACGTATTTACTTCATTGTATCCCATCATTCCAGGTTGGTTTGTGTATGGTCCACCATTTCCTGGATTCCTAGCTGAAGCTCCAACGCCATTCTCTGCAACGTTATCCAAAGTAAACGATCTGCCATATGTTCCCATACCAAGAATAATTTTAGCTGGATCAGCTCCCTTTTCTATCCATGTTTCAATGCAAGCTTTCTGAAAGTAATCCATTATTTGATCGAAGGTTTTTTATAAAGACTTTGTTGTTGAAACACTTACGACATTTAATTGTTTTTGAATTTCTGATACATCCTTAGAAGACGCATACATGGGAGCATTTTGTCCTGTTACCATATCCCAAGGACCATGTAAGTCATAAGCCATAACATTGATAAAATCTAAATATCTATATAATCATTTATATATGTATATTACAATTTGAACTTAAACCAATATAAATAAATATCTTACTTAGATAATGCAGGTATATTGTACGACTGAGAAGCAGAAAAATCGGCAGCTGCAACAGCTGCTGTAAGCAGTAATCCTTTACGATCAAAGGCTGCACGAAGTTCTTCAAGAACTTTTGAGAAATTTTCCTTAAATTATAAAGAAACAAAACGCTTATATTTCAAACATGAAAGTGAATATATATAACTTACAACATCATATAATTCACCACCACGTTGATTGGGATACTCCCAATCTAAATCAAGACCGTCAAATCCATATTTGATAACAAAGTCAACTGCACTACCAACGAAGTTGCTCCGTAGAGCATCATTTGCCATCACCTTAACCAAAAAAGGATTTATTAAATTGTCCTAATAGACAGCATTTTTAATTTACATTGGAATAGGTTGTAGATCCTTCGTTCCAGCCTCCAATTGCAATCAATGTCTTTGTTCCAGGACTTTGGTTTCGCAACAGGTTAAATCGATTAAATGCTCCTGAAAATATATAAGTTTTAGGGAAGCTGGAGTTATATAAGGAAAAATTCGAAACTACCTTTGCCCCAATTTTCTTCTACATCATTAAACTCGTCTAAAAGTCTAATTGTTCCGTCGGGAGATAGTCCGACAAAGGTGTAAATCAAATGCGTACATAAGGATGGGTCGATATTTTCTACATCAAATTTGCCATTGCCATATCGATATGTTGCCCAACTCCCGAAATAACATACGACTTTGTCTGAAGGATAAATATGTTTGTAAATCCATGTGTGTATATATAATGCTTTATTTATGTGGGGTAACCATGATTAGGACTATATTTACAAAAATAGGTTTCCACACTTACAGGTTGTAATAATTATGTTGTAGCAAGTTGCTTACCAGTTTTCGCGTTAGTTCCTTGCAACGAAATAATTGCTAGAATTATTAATAAACTACAAGTAAAAATCTTCATGTTTTAAACTGAAACAAAATATAATTTAAACTACGAAAATAAAAGCTATAGTAAATATATTATACTTGTGAATATCACAGCTTCACAACACTATCACAAATTATCAAACTTTACAAATCTCTATCTATTTTATACATTTTTGCGATCTTCATTTTTCAATAGATTAGTCTTATCAGTTTTAGCACATTACCATTTAATTACCTATTATATGATGTTGATAACATTGCCGTGTCGTTAAATTTAAACCGCTAAATATGTTTCTCTTTCTATCAATTTATATATTGATGTGTACACGAATAATTTTGTATACTATGGTTAATGTTTTATATGCAAATCGATGGAAAAACTAATTATTTTTGCATTTATATTTAATGTAAATTTGGTGTATGGATTACAAAATATTAATTTTGCTTGGATGTTATTTAAGTTCGTGCCCTGATTTTTTATGATTTAAATTAAGGCTAAAGGGCCTAACATGTTATTCATAACATAAATGTACAACCAAAAAATGTTTATCTTCTTTATTAATTGAAATAATAAAATCACGTGGTAAATAAATACGAAAAATCTCATGATAAATAATTGTTATTTTATAATGCAAGTGATGTTTTGCTCATAATTTTTACAGTGTACTATCTGGAGAGCTAATAATTGAAATTTTCCTAATCATTAAACGATTTTAAATATCTATATTTTAAAACTTCATAAGTATAAATCTTTGAACTAGGTTAAATTTCTTTTTGATAAACTATAAATATCTATATAACAATTACAAATTAAACCAGTAGTTTACCGAAGATTTATAACGTTTTGCATGCAAGATAATGCTGTCATTTGATGTGGTTTATGACAACTGAAATATCCATCAATAGATTTATTACTTTAATCTTATTATTGATATTTTATTGATGACGCTACAAGTTAAATATTTATACGATAAAAATATCTTATATTTTTATTGTTTATATTGAAAATTTAGATCTTTATTATTATTTTTTGTTGTTCTATATAACTAATAAGGGCCATATATTCTTTATGGACATATATCAATATTACATTGCACCAAAATAAAGATTATTATTTTATGACGAAGATTAGAATGTTTTTGAAAAAATTTCAAAAATATTTAAAGAAGTATTTATTATTCATAAAATAAACATATAGTATAATCATAATATAATAAGTTCTAAATAAATACATTTCTTTTAAATATTATCTTAGTTAAAGAATGAACATAATATAATTCAGATAAAATTATATCAACAATAAATATTTGTGCTAATTATAATATGAATGAGGAGTTAATGTCCTGTATACGGTATGGGCACATTGTGCCCATGGGTGCACATAGTAAAGTATACCTTTTTATATGAGTTAGCATTGATATCTGTTTCAATACCGTTACAATTAATTCAGAGAAAATCAAAATAAGTTATTTGTCCAACCAATAATTATACTAAACAAAATCATATGTTTCGCTAAATATATCTGAAAACATTTCTAATAACATACTATTATCTTAAATTACAGTTTATATTTCCCTTCGCAATTATAGCCGGCGATTATATATTTGCTAGAAATTCTTATTGGTATTTATACCCATGTATATCTCAAAATAACCAATTCAAGATGAAGGAGAATCCATTGCTGTTTCGTAACTTACGTGCCCTAAATTTAATCGGAATGTGGGAGCCGAAGAACCCAAAATACGGAATTATTTACAATGTATTCTCGAAAGTGATTTTTATTTGGTTCGTCTGTTTTACAACGAGCCAATTTATTGAAATCGGCTACATTTACGATGATTTTAAAGAATTTACATCAAACACTGGGGTGTCTTTACTTTACGCAGTAGGAATTGCTAAAGTTTACATTGTATTATTCAAAAAGAAACGTATCGTTGCACTAGTGAATACAATCCGAGATACAGAACAGAAAATAGTGAACAGCAACAATGTCAATTTGAATCGAATATTAAATGATTATATTTTACAAAATTGGAGTGTTTCTAAGAAGTTCTGGTTGTTGACATTCTGGACAATTATGGGATTTTTTATTAGCCCAAGTATTGAGGCAACATTAATTGGCAAAGAGGAGATTTTGTTCTCAAATGGCACATCTACAGGACGTTATAAAAAACCTTTGGTTTTTAGTTCATGGTTTCCATTCGACAAGTACGCTGAAAACTACTATATTGTTGCGTATGGACTACAAACTATATCTGGTACTTTTGGTGCCTCATATTTAGGCATTTGGGATACTTTTATAGTCGCATTAATGATATTTGCGATTGGGCAATTCAGAGTGTTGCAATATACACTCAAAAATATATATCCCACTGAACATTATGAGGATACAGACACTATAGAGGAAAATGGGAAAGATGCAAAAAATATTGACGATGTTGTTACAGAGAATTTTTACGAATGTGTTATCCGACATAATATGATTATAAAGTAAGTCAGTTTCATAAGAACTATAGCAAATAAAAAACTGCCTCTAACTCCCGTATTCCCTTGATGCTAAGGAGCATAGGTATCCCTTTTTTCTTCTCTGCTGCTCTGCTCTCTCTTTCTATTCTCCACCTCCTATGGAAGAGTGTAATTCCCACTAGAACTCCTAAAGAATTATAGAGAAATAGATAATTTAATAATTTGAGCAACCAGACAATCCAAGCAATTTCAGAAGATTAATATTATTATATCATATTACTATGGAACTTTTAGTTAAAATATTATTACTTTTCTCTGAAGAAAGTACAGGGATAATAAAATAAGCGATTGCTAAATATTAATACATCTGCTCGATACATCTGTTTCGGGAGCCCTACCATATTAACGAATTTTGTTTTGTATGAACAGTTTTCTCAAAAAGTGTATCATTTATATAAGATAACCCAATTATATATGTTTTTTAAATGATTTCATAAAAAATCTTGTGCAGGCCACCACAGACTTTTGTTGTTGTTTATAATTTTTTCAATGATTAGTTGTTCTGGTCTCAACCGATATGTTTTAATTCAAGATATATCCAAGACCTGGATAACCTCATAAGTCCAGTGATGTTCCTGGATTTTGGAGTTTGTTCCCTAATGTTATGTGCTATTGGATTGCAAGCAATATTGGTTAGTATCCAATAAATCTTAAATCCAATATTTAGTACAGACCCGAAGAAAAGGTATTAACATGAAATCAGTTTAACCTTGAAAGTATACGGCTCATATCTTTCGATGATTATTTTTGAATATCCTGACCAACCGTTAGATTTTAGATATTCAACTATCGAATTAATATTAGTTGGATTTCAGGAAGGACCTACAATACGACTAGCATTTACTATCGAATATTTGATTGCAATGTTGGTGCAACTCTTCATGTTTTATTGGCATGCTAATGAAATAATGCTTGAGGTAAGAAACGATAAAAATTATCAATTATTGATCTATTGATATGTCTCAATGTTTATCTAGAAATTTCTTTATTTACTTTAACATAAAAATAAATAAAATAACAAATACCAATGTGTTATTCTAACATGATAGATTAGAGGCAAAATAAATAATAAGAATAATAAATAGTAGATGAAATCTTGTAAAACTACAAAATTAAATTGTATTATTTAATATTTCCAAAAAGAAAAAAACACATAACAATTGAACTATTATTTTAAGAGTATGGAAGTATCAAAAGCAGCATGGGAGAGTCGCTGGTACGAATGTAGTGACAGTGTCAAGAAAGGATTGATTCTAGTAATGATGCGAGCTCAAAGGCCTTGCACATTATCTGCAGGACGTTTTTATACTATGTCCCTTCAAACTTTTATCGGGGTACGTTACAAATTGACACTCTATCGAATACAATATTACCTCATTATGTTTTAGATATTAAAAACTTCTTATTCATATTTGGCCCTGTTACGACAAGTCTACGGCAGGAATCCTGATGAAATTTAATCAGCAAATATATATATATATATATATATATATATATATATATATATATATATATATATATATATATCTTAACATTTTGTTTTTAAATGTATATTAAGTAGTGATTCACCAAGACAAAAGAAAAAAATTGTCTTAAAATTAGTAATTATATTAGATAATAGAACATTTTGTATTGGATTATTTTAAATGTATTTAAAACATGTAACTCCCAGTATTTATATACGTAAAACTAAGATGTTGCCTTACGCAATTTTATATAATTTCCTGTAAGAAATGATGGGTAGGACTCGATCGAGGGAACTACGTGTCGGTGATTATATTGTTCTTTCAGTATGGTTTGGAAGTGCAAACGTTGTGGTAGTGAGATTGTGATTGTACCGTGTGCATCTGGTATGGAGAATATTAGCGGTGAGTCAAGTCTGTTTGTTTATATTTATAGTCTGCAATCATATGTAAAGGTAAATGGTGAAGCCATTATCCTGAATATAAGTTATGTGTTTGTCAAAATGTGTTGTAAGTCTATCCCTAATTCCCTAACCTGTGTGAAGGCGCTGGACTGGTAACCGCTGCGGCGGGGGAGAGTCGAGAATGTGCCCAGCGATGTAGCATATATATGTACCGGTATGATGCCAGCGGCGTCCTGCCTGCCAGCTCTAGTGTTAGTCCTCAGGAGGAGCACAACGTTTCGTACCTCCGAAGGGATATGGTGGAGATTGAGTTTTACTCGACTTTCAACTCCTCCTGATGCCATTGCGAGCAAGCATTTTGTAAATTCACACAACTAGTTTGTGTGGAGCAAAAATATGGCAAAAATATTTCAAATTATTAATATTTAATATTGTAGATTTGTTATCTGTCAAACAATATAAACTGAAGGATAATTCGTGTAAGGGAAATCCCTTATTTATATATTGTAAATATGATTTACAAAAAAAATTGCCTCTAGTCAAAACTGACCTATATTCTGTATACCATATGGGCAAATGGTGCCCACGGGTGACCATAGTATATATATACATAGTTTTGAACTAAAAGTAGGTATTAATGAGTAAAACTTATAATTGCACCATTAATTATTGATGTAGGAAATAAGCGTATAGTTTCAAGTCAAACTAAATAATTTTGACTTGGATAACATTTTTTAAATATAAGTTGTATATATATATACATATATAATAAGAAAGAAGAAATCGAAATATTCATTTGAAATATAAATCCTTATTTGGTTGAATGGCATAACCTATAGACACAAATTGTCTTCTTAATAAGAAATTCGTTAACCAGGTTTTTTGAATATTATAAATTACACAATTATCAACGTACATTATGGCTGATATAATGTACATACGCCGAAATTTAAAAGGCATGGCAGCATCTGGTTTATGGGATGTTTTTAAATTCAAAAACAAAATTTTACATCTCCTATTCACCGTTTACGGTAAAGTGTGTATTGTTTGCTTCACGTATTTCAACATTACACAGTTCATAGAAATGTTTAACGTAATTAATGATTTTCCTGCGTTAATGCAAAACATAAATTTGACGTTGTGCTTGGCCTTAGTGGTTTTAAAAATAAGTACAATGATGTTCTGCAAACCACGTATTGAGCATATCTTGGCAAAAATTCGCTTTGAGGAGCACAGATCGCTGCAAAGACCGGAGAGTGAAATTAAAATCTATCAAGACGCAGTTGATCAAAATTGGCTAGTGACAAAATCATTTTGGTTCGTTTGTGTTACGACGTGTTCATTGTACTTTGTTGGGAGACCTATCGAGTTTTTAGTATTGGGTCCACAACCAGAAAACCACTATAAAATTCCAATGATTTATAGTTCATGGTTTCCGTTTGATAAATGGTCGGACAAATACCATAATTATACGCTCGTGTACCAGGTGCTTTCAGGAATATTTGCTGGTTATTATATTGCGGTGTGTGATACGTTTATTGTTTCGTTTATGATATTTGCCATAGGGCAATTTCGCATGATCCAGTGCGCGATTAAAAGGTTGCATTTACCTGAATCAGACGACGAAATTGGACAGTATTCGAATACGGAATTGTTGGATGTGTATCCAAAAGTTGTAGATATTATCAAACATCATTGTCGAATTATTGAGTAAGTAGTATCTAAACATTTTATTATTTATTTATATAATTCATACTCTGACGTACTTTTTACTCTTCGCCTTACGGCAGAAAAGTAAAAGTATTTAAAATACAGAAAATTAATTACCTCGTTTTACGAAGTACAGATGCACTAAAACGTTCGGTCGCGTGTCTTCCAGATTTTTAGGGCGCAAAAATGTGTTACCTAGCGTTGGTAAGATGTGGCAAATATAACCCCAATAAAATTCATACGACAATTATTTTCGCACAACTGTATTTGATTCGCAGTTGCTTCCTACAATAAGCTAAATATTGGTATATAGGTACCGGGAAAAATTACGGTCTTTCCGATTATCGGTTCAGTTCCAAGCCCTATTATAATTAATTATATGATTAGAATTTAACAAAAAAAATTAAAAAATTGAAAGTTATAATATATAAACTTAATGCGGCACCCAATATTCGAGTTATATATATACCCCACCTTACCGATTATGTTATAAAAATTCCCCTTACCGTCGCCGGGTTAATACTGTTGAAAATATCAGAAAATCAAAAACAATATATTATATATATATTAGCTAAAAAAAAAAAAAAATTACTAATTTAAAAAATATTAAACAAAACAAGTGTTAAAAATAATGAAAGCAAACGTGTGAAAGTTCACACACACACACAGACGTCACTCCGAAAATAGTCACATTCGATTCAGGGAAGGTAAAAACGTGTATATCCGTTGAAACCTCGAGTTCGATTCTTTTGGTGATCCCTATACTTACTTATTACTCTGTAAAAGAAAGTAAAAAAGAAAAAGCCATTAATATCCACTATTATAAATACTTTGGCTGTGCTAGGTTCACTATGCGACTGGTCGTAATATATTTCAATTCCGGATTTGAATTACTGCCCATCTCTGATACTACAGCAATAGTATGATTTCTGTGACTTTATTTAAAAGCTAATGAATAAGATAAAACATAAGAACTATTGTACAATCCACCAGTAAACTCATCACTCATTTACAATATTTTGGTTTTAGATATTTAGAAGATGTGGATAATCTCATCAAGCCAATTATGTTTACTAACTTCTTAATATGTTCGCTAATGATGTGTGCTCTTGGACTTGAATCAATAATGGTCTATAATTCAATTCGAATTCTTTGTGCAACAATAAAACTGAATTTAACATTCTAGGCTGGTCTAAGCATCAAGCTTATTTTATCAATATACAATTTGTTGGCATTGGTAGTACAATTGTTTATGTTTTACTGGCACGCAAATGAAGTTACGTTAGAGGTTAGTTATTCAAATTTAAGTTTTACTAAAGACGCAGAGCCAGTGCGTCGAATATGATTGCAAAATAAATTGCGCTGTCAATAAATTACGGCTTACTCTACGTCTAGCAGGACACAACCGTTGGTTTATTTATCTCCTTCTATTGATTTCCTTTAGACACATATGACCAAGGCGTTCCACACATATATTCATTTACACAAACACATATATATATATATCTGAGTGTATATAAATATAACACCGGTACTGATACTTGTAGACTCAAGCTGAAGTATCAAAAATAATCAAAAAATAAAAAATAAATAACTAAACATTTTTTTCTAGAGTATTAATGTGGGCCATGCGATTGCAGACAGTGAATGGTACCTGTTTACAAAACGTGTGAAACTTGCATTATTAATGATACTAACACGTACAAGGAAGCCATCTTATTTAAATGTTGGAGGCTTTCATGCAATGTCTTTAAGCACATTCATTATGGTAAGCGAATCAATAGAATATTCATTTTTCACAACCGTCGAAAAGTTTGCAAACAATCCCATTATTAACATTTACCAGCTTTTCGTTGTCTAAATAAACTGAGCTCATTCCGTGTAATGAACAAAATTGAACACCTCATTCTTTAAAATTGCAGATGCTATTTGATAATTCACAGTAATGCATAAAATCATACGCAATCGTAATATACCTGATGATGATCACGAGGTCAAAACTATTGTGGTTTGATCTTTTATTTATCAATAATAAAGAAGCGCAATATGATTAAAAATGATTTTTATTGTGAATATAACAAATACAAACTATATACATTGAAAAACATATATCGTGATATTTCGTTAAAGATAAATACAAAACACACTTGCTAGATTTGTAGCAATTATGTTTAATATCTTTAACAGAAACTATCGGGAAGCTAAGCCAAGCGTTCGAACGTTCCGATGGTATTGTACGGAATATGAGAATATTTCTACAAAACGGATTATTGTTTTAGATTCTGCGGTCTGCCTACTCATTTTTAGCATTGTTTAGGACGATGTACCAGCATGAAGAAGAGGAGTAAATATCTTGATGATGTTTTATTTAATTCTAAAATATTTTTCTTCATTTCACTTCACTTATTGGACACATAACTAAAATGTTATTAATATTTATTCATCACGTTATATACATAACAAGAAATGTTTTGTGATTGATCATACAACACCTTATTTATATAGTTCACTAAACAAGAATGAAAAATTATATATATATAAATAAATAGAAAGCACAATAAATACAAGTAATAATTATAATATAACTATAAAATATGCAGTTCTATTTTAGTCCACAGTCTAATAAAAAATATATTTCTGAATATTAATTATACATTACAATAATTTATGATTACGATATATATCTGGAGTGTCCTGCACTCGTCTATCTTTTGCGCAGTTTCCACTAGATATATATATATATATATATATATATATATATATATATATATATATAACGAAAACAAGCTGTCAAACTAACCAATACTCTACAGAAATATTCTGAAATGTCATTTATCTAATTGGGTCTATTTGGTTTTTCTGCCACAATATTGACAGACGCAGTTGATCAGATTTTATAAGCTACATGCGAATCATTGGATATTTATAATGTTTCGTAGCATTTTTCTCGCAACTGGTACATTTTTTGAAGAAAAGTTTCAAACAAAAGTTGTGCGAAATATTAATATCATTCATTATGAATATAACTATTTTTGTCGTAAGTGTAGCCGTTCTAGTGATATTAGAGATAGAACAAAGAATGTATAGAGTAAATATGCACGGTTTGAATACATACATGTAAACGATTTGGACACTTTGTGCCCACGGGTACACCAACTATAGATCTATTTAGAAGGCAATAATTCTTGAATTCAAAAATAATTCATGTTACCTGAAAAACTCTGTCATGTCCTGTCTTTCCTTTCACACTCTTGTCTTGAAATCTAGATAAGAACAAACTAAGACTAATTTTATAAATATATGACCTTAAATAATTTATTTAGTTTTGAACTAAAAGTAGTAATAATTGAATAAAACTTATAATTGCATCGTTAAATATTAATGTAGTAAATATGTAGAAAAAAATGTACTAAACGTATACTTTGAAGCCTAATTGAGTAGTTTTGATCTAGTTCATAATTTTTAAATATATGTTGCATACACATATATAAATATATATACCAATAAAAAGAAAACGAAATACTCATTTGAAATATAAATTCATATTTGGTTGAATGGCATAATCAACAGACGAAAAAAGATCATTAGTATATAATAAATCATTAAATATCAACGTACAATATGGCTGATATAATCTACATACGTCGAAATTTAGGAGGAATGGCTGCTTCTGGTTTATGGGATGTTCTTAATTTCAAAAACAAACTCCTGGATTTCCTATTCACCGCTTACGGAAAAGCGTGCTTGTTTGTCTTCACGTGTTTCAACATTTCACAGTTCATAGAAATGTTTATCGTAATCAAAGATTTTCCGGCATTAATGCAAAACATAAATTTGACGTTGTGTTACGGATTAGGTTTAATAAAAACTATAACAGTGATGTTTCGCAAAAATCGTATTGAACAAATCTTGTCAAAAATTCGCTTTGAAGAGCACAGATCGCTGCAACGACCGAAGAAAGAAGTTGAAATCTATCAGGACGCAGTTGATCAGAATTGGTTCGTGACAAAATCATTTTGGTTCGTTTGTGGTTCAACGCTTGTACTGTACTTTTCTGCGGGATCTGCCGAGTATTATTTATTCGGCCCACAACCAGAAAGCCACTATAAAGTTCCAATGATTTTTAGCTCATGGTTTCCGTTTGATAAATGGTCGGATGAATACTATGATTATGCTTTTGCATTCCAAGTGCTTTCAGGAATATATGCCGCTTATTACATTGCAGTGACAGATACGTTATTTGTTGCCTTTATGATATTTGCCATCGGGCAATTTCGAATGATCCAGTGCGCGATTAAAATGTTGCATTTGCCTGAATCTGACGACGAAATTGAACAGTATTCAAATACGGATTTGCTGGATGTGTATCCGAGAGTTGTCGAAATTGTCAAACACCATTGTCGAATTATAGAGTAAGTAGTATATGAATATATGTTTTATTTACTTATTATATTCTGATGTACTTAACGATATGCGGTAGAAAAGTTACCTATTAGTTACTAATTAACGAATAGGCAAATTTTCATTGTCAAAGGATTACGGAACGATCTCTGACCCATGGTTATTATAACTTAGAAATAATTGATTTATAAAAGTACTAATTTGTTTCGAATTAATATCTTTTCAATCAAACCCAACTTAAAGAATTATTTGTTTTCTTGTCGAACTATCTTGCCTGAAAATTGTCATAATTGGAACTTCCATTTTTGTATTTCCAAAAATACAATATGTTAGTTACTCAACATTACATCTTTACTTAGTTTTGAGCTTTCTTGTAACTTAATTAGGAAAAATAAATAAATTTCCTTTTATCAATTACCAGGATGTTATTCGTCGCTCGCTCGCTCGTTTGACCAACTTAGTAGACTTCTCTCAAGGCTGTAGGACGAACATTTTTAATTTTACGCCTTTCACAATACAATCAAAAAATGTGAATCCAATAGCTATAAAAAATTATAATTTACAAATTTTAAATATTCAACAAATCAATTACTTTCATTATTGTTAAAAATATTACTCGTTTAAAAAGCATTAATATCCTTTAATATAAAAACCTTGGCTCTGCTGTACTATTACAGCATTAGTAAGAAATGCGTGACTTTATTTAATAGAAAATGAATAAGATAAAGCATAAGGACTATTGTAAAACTCACCAGAACAATCATCACGCAATTACAATATTTTGGTTTTAGGTATGTAGAATATGTGGATGCGCTAATCAATCAAATTATATTTATTAACTTCTTAATATTTTCGCTAATGATGTGTGCTCTTGGACTTGAATCAATAATGGTCTATAATTTAATTTGAATTCTTTGTGAAACAATAAAATTGAATTTGACATTCTAGGCTGGTCTAAGCGTCAAGTTAATTTTATCAATGTACAATTTGATGGGATTATTAGTACAATTGTTTATATATTACTGGCATGCAAATGAAGTTACGTTAGAGGTAAATTATTCAAATACAAGTTATACTATAGTACGTCGAAAATGATTGCAAATCAAGTTGCGCTGTCACCATTTTACGGCTAGTATTACGTCTAGCAGAACACGACCATCTACACATACATTCATTTACATAAACACATATATCTAAATGTTTATAATTTAATATGAATGCTGCAGTATCTATATAAATTAAAAAAAAATATATATTTAAACAATTTATTATATAATAAGAATAAGAAAAAAGAAAGATAATTTAATCATATTTTTCTAGAGTATCAATGTGGGTCATGCGATTTCAGATAGCGAATGGTACAGGTTTACAAAACGTGTTAAAAATGCATTATTAATGATACTAACACGTACTATGAAGCCATCTTATTTATCTGTTGGAGCTTTTCATGAAATGTCTTTAAACACATTTCTAATGGTAAGCGAAACAATAGAATACGGAATATAAATGTATTTCTACAATACGGATGATTGTTTTAGATTTTGCGGGGTGCCTACTCATTTTTGGCACTGTTTAGGACGATTTACCAGCATGAAGAAGAGGAGGAACTTCGTGAAATGTCTTGAAGATAATTCTTTTCTTGCTAAACTATTATTCTATCACTTATTGAACACATAATAATAAAATAATTGTTAATCATTATTCATCACGTGATATACACAACAAGAAATGTTTTGTTATAGGTCAGATACATGCAACATAAAATACACTTTATTTATACAGATCACTAGACAAAGATAAAGCATAAAATAAAACAATAAATGGGAAAGCACAATAAATACGAGTAAAAATATACGACTATCTTTTATTATTTAGAGCTCACAATAATTTATCATTTCAATTTTGATTGTGTTTGGTTTTTATTATAATTTGATGTCTCATTACATGGCTATACGCAATCTATTTAAATTATATATTTTATTTGTGTGTACTGTTATAGGGATGTTATAGTTTTCTTCAAATAAAAAGATAAACAACTCAAATAAAAATTTGTTGTGAACCCTTTTAATATTCCATCTTTTGACAAGCACTGTATACGTTAATAATTGGCGACACCATTTTAGAATATCCTGTAAATTAATATTTTATATATATATATATATATATATATATATATATATATATATATATATATATATATATATATATTTCGCATTGTGCCCACGGGTGCATTTACTATAGATCTATTTAAAATGCAATCATTTATGAATTCTAGAATAATTCATGTTACCTGAAAAACTCTCTCATGTTCTGTCTTTCCTTTCACACTATTGTCTTGAAATCTAGATAAGAACAAACTTAGACTAATTTTATAAATATATGTCCTTAAATAATATATTTAGTTTTGAACTAAAATTAGTTATAATTGAATAAAACTTATAATTGCATCGTTAAATATTAATGTAGTAAATATGTAGAAAAAAATGTACTAAACGTATACTTTGAAGCCTAATTGAGTAGTTTTGATCTAGTTCATAATTTTTAAATATATGTTGCTTACATATATATACCAATAAAGAATAAAACGAAATACTCATTTGAAATATAAATTCATATTTGGTTTAATGGCATAACCAATAGACGAAATAAGTCTTCGTAATAAGAAATTCGTTATCCAATCATTTGAATATAATACATCATTAAATATCAACGTACAATATGGCTGATATAATCTACATACGTCGAAATTTAGGAGGAATGGCTGCTTCTGGTTTATGGGATGTATTTAACTTCAAAAACAAACTCCTGGATTTCCTCTTCTACGCTTACGGAAAAGCGTGCTTGTTTGTCTTCACGTGTTTCAACATTTCACAGTTCATAGAAATGTTTATCATAATTAAAGATTTACCTGCGTTAATGCAAAACATAAGTGTGACGTTCTGTTTCGCATTAGGCTTAATAAAAACTACAACAGTGATGTTTCGCAAAAATCGTCTTGAACAAATCTTGTCAAAAATTCGCTTTGAAGAGCACAGATCGCTGCAAAGACCGGAGAAAGAAGTTGAAATCTACCACGATGCAGTTGATCAGAATTGGTTCGTGACTAAATCATTCTGGCTGCTGGTTCTTACGACAACTATATTTTACTACATGGCGAGACCTGCCGAGTATTTTGTATTAGGGCCACAACCAGAATACCACTATAAAGTTGCATTCGTTTATAGTTCATGGTTTCCGTTTGATGAATGGTCGGATGAATACCATTATTATGCTTTCGGATTCCAGTTACTATTTTCAACATATGCCGCTTATTACATTGCAGTTACAGATACGTTTATTGTTTCGTTTATGATATTTGCCATCGGGCAATTTCGAATGATCCAGTGCGCGATTAAAAGGTTGCATTTGCCTGAATTTGACGACGAACCGGAACAGTATTCGAATACGGATTTGTTGGATGTGTATCCGAGAGTTGTCGAGATTATCAAACATCATTGTCGGATTATTGAGTAAGTAGTATTTAGACAATTTACTATTAAACTCTGACGTACTATACGACTTACAGTAGAAAAGTAAAAGTGCTTAAAATACAGTAATAAATTTAGATAATTTTAAATGTCTTCAATATTGTTAAAATAGATTTGAATCTACATTTGTAGTTTAAATTGAATTGCTCTTATACTTCCGAAATTATTGGGCTCCAAAATTTGATACCCTCCATAATTATGCATTTAGAATAATTGTGAAAATGCCTAAAAGTTTACAAAACATTTATAGAATTTGTTTGCCCTCAACTCGCGGGCAGCGGATATCGCCCTTACACTCTACGCTTGCTTATTAAAAAAAAAATGTTTATTTATATTGGTCGTAGGATAAACATTTAAAAAAAAAGATATATATATATATATATATATATATATATATATATATATATATATATATATATATATATATATAACGAAATACAATTCTTTGTGATGTTTTGATTTATTTAAAGAAATTAGATTCATATTATAAAATTTAATATTATAATTTTCAATATTTATTATAGCCTTTGGGCTACCAATATGAAGAAAACATAAGAACTATTGTACAATCCTCCATGATATTCATCACGCATTTACAATATTTTGGTTTTAGATATTTAGAGGATGTGGATGATCTCATCAATCCAATTATATTCATAAATTTCCTAATATGTTCGATGATGTTGTGCGCTCTTGGACTTGAAGCAGTTATAGTATGTAGCTCAATACGAATTCTTTGCGCAACATTAAAACTTAATTTTCATTTTAGACTGGTGCAAGCGTCAGACTTATATCATTAATATACTATTTGATGGCTTTGGTAACACAATTGTTTATGTTCTACTGGCACGCAAACGAAGTTACGTTAGAGGTAATAATACAAATAGTTCTACACATACATTCACAAACGCAACCACATACATCCGTGTATTTGTAAATATAGCACTAGTACTGATGCCTGTAGATGCATGATGAAATAATAATGTAAACCAGAAATAAAGACATAAAATTTAGACAAATTATTCTAGAGTATCAATGTGGGCAATGCGATTTCGGACAGTGAATGGTACAGGTTTTCAAAACGTGTGAAACTTGCATTATTAATGATACTAACACGTACAAGGAAGCCATGTGCTTTATCTGTTGGAGGTTTTCATGACATGTCTTTAAGCACATTTCTAATGGTAAGCGAAATAATAGCATATTCCACATTTTGCACTACCGTTAGAAAGTTTGTAAACCATCCCATTATTTACATTTACCAGCAATTAATTTCCTAAATAAACAACATTGAGCACCTCACATTTAGAAAATTGCAAATGCTGTTTGATAATTCACAGTAATGCATAAAATTAATACGCAATCGTAATATACCTGATGATGACCACAAGGTGAAAAGTATCGGGAAGCTATAAGCCAAGCGTTTTAATTTCATATAAATCTTGTGCAAACTTTCCGACGGTATTGTACGGAATATATGAGTATATCTACAAAACGTATTATTGTTTTAGATTCTGCGAGCTGCCTACTCATTCTTAGCACTGTTTAGGACGATGTACCAGCATGAAGAAGAAGAGTAACATTGTGAAATGTCTTGATGATGTTTGATTTATTGCTAAACTATTTTTCATTCGCTTCTTGGTCACTTAATAAAGTTATCACGTTCTATACATAACAAGAAATATTTTGAGATAGGTCAGATACATGCAACATAGAATACACTTAATTTATATAGTTCACTAGACAAGGTTAAAAAATAAAATGAATAAATAATAAGGAGAGCACTATAAACACGAGTAGTAAATATACACCTACAAAATATCCAGTTCATTTTAGTCTATAGTTAAATGGAAAATATATTTCTTACAACAAATTATGTAATTTATAGCTCACATTTATGAATGTTCTATAGCATGTGAGAGTTTGTTAGAACTACGATGCAATAATAATACTGAAATAAAATTATTTTATTTGTGTGTACTTTCTTTCCTAAGATCAAAAAATGTGCTACTAAATATTATATGTATGGTATAGCTTTCATCAAAATAAAAACACAACTATAATAAACATTTACTTGTATATGGTCTAGATGTACACCTTCTATTTTTGAAAAGAATATTAATACCGAAAGTTATATAATATATTATATATATTTATATTCAAAATATATAATAGAGTAATAATAATGTTTAAATATTTCATATAAATATTCAGTGCTTTGTGACATTAGAATATTTGGCAGGTAACCTTTAAGAATTATTTTTAATTGCTATTAAATAGAAATATTTCTTTTTATATTTAATAGCAATATTTAATTTTTTTAAATAGAATGCTAGATATACGAGTGAGACCTTAATTAATGTATATAGTTTTGAAGAAAACTAGTTATTAATGAAGAAAACTTATAATTGCACCGTTACATATTAATGTAGTAAATTAACGTATAGTTTGAAACTAAATTTAGTAGTTTTGACCTGGAAGACATATTCTAAATATAAGTTGTATATATTCATATATAATAAGAAGGAAGACATCGAAATATTCATTTGAAACATAAATTCTTGTTTGGTTGATTGGTATAACCATAGACACAAGCAGTCTTCATAATAAGAAATTAGTTACTCAGGTCTTTAGAATACAATAAATCACACAAATATCAACGAACAATATGACTGATATAATCTACATACGTCGAAATTTAGGAGGCATGGCAGCTTCTGGATTGTGGGATGTTTTTAACTTCAAAAACAAACTCCTGGAACTCGTATTCAACGCGTACGGTAAAGCGTTCTGGCTTTTCTTCGCGTGTTTCAACATTTCAGAGTTCATAGAAATGTTTATCCTAATTAAGGACTTTTCTGCGTTAATGCTAAACATAAATGTGACGTTGTGTTTCGGATTAGGTTTATTAAAATCTACTACAATGATGTTTCGCAAAAATCGTGTTGAGCAAATCTTGACCAGAATTCGCTTTGAAGAGCACAGATCACTGCAAAGACCGAAGAAAGAAGTTGAAATCTATCAAAACGCAATTGATCAGAATTGGTTCGTGACAAAATCATTTTGGATGGTTGTTTGTTCGACATTTATAATGTTTTGCTTTTCGCGACCTATCGAGTATTATGTATTAGGTCCACAACCAGAAAGCCACTATAAAGTTCCAATGATTTACAGTTCATGGTTTCCGTTTGATAAATGGTCGAATGAATACCATCGTTATGCTTTCGCGTATCAAGTGTTTTCAGGAGCATTTGGTGCTTATTATATTGCAGTGACTGATACGTTTATTGTTGCGTTTATGATATTTGCCATCGGGCAATTTCGAATGATCCAGTGCGCGATTGAAAGGTTGCATTTACCTGAATCTGACGACGAACTTGAACAGTATTCGAATACGGATTTGTTGGATGTGTATCCGAAAGTTGTGGATATTATCAAACACCATAGTCGGATTATTGAGTAAGTAGTTCTTTTATTTTAAGCATTATATTATTAATTTGTATTACCCTGGCGTACTCTACGACATACGGCACAAGAGTATTTAAGATACAGTAAAAATGTAGATACTAATAAGTTATATAATTAAATTCATATGTATTTGAAATAATTAAAATATTTATGTAATTAAAACATAGAAAATATTGTACTATACACCAAGAAAAGCATCACATTTACAATACTTTGGTTTTAGATATGTAGAAAATGTCGATGCGTTCATCAATCCAATTATAATTATGAACTTCTTAATATGTTCTTTAATGTTGTGTGCTGTTGGACTTGAAGGGATAACGGTATATAATTCAATACGAATTCTTTGCGCAACAATAAAACGGATTTTAACATTCTAGGCTGGTCCAGGTCCCAGGCTTATATTAGCAGTATACAATTTTATGGCATTGATAATACAATTGTTTATGTTTTACTGGCATGCAAATGAAGTTACGTTAGAGGTAAATTATCCAAAATCAAGTGTTACTATAAACGCAGAGCCAGTACGTCAAAAATGTTTGCAAATAACGGCTAGCTCTACGTAAACAGAACACGACCGTCGGTACATTTATCTTTTTCTTTTGATACCCTGGTAGTAACCATAGAAACAAATAGTTGTACATATACATTCAATAGTAAATACCCATATTTGCGGGTATTATACTTAGCCCTTGCTCGGTAGACACATGGGTTGTTTTTTCTTGTGCAAAAAAGAAACAACATACTTGCACTATTATCAATAGTCTGAAATTGTAGTGACGCATAACCATTCTCTCTGCCCCGCTGCTTCTAAGGACAATGTGTTCAATTATATTCCAATAACTAATGATTCATAAATGAAGCAATATTGTCTATAAGCACATGAATATATTATGTTTATAACAGAAGAAATACATGTTTTATTTATAAAAGAAAGAAACCTGTTTATGGCCAATTCTGAATATAATACCAGTGCTGATGCATATGCTGAAGTATCAATAAAATTAGAAAATAATATAATTGAATTTAAATCTTTTATCTAGAGTATCAATGTGGGGCTTGCGATTTCAAACAGTGAATGGTACAGGTTTTCAAAACGTGTGAAACTTGCATTATTAATGATACTGATACGTACTAAGAAACCATCATATTTAACTGTTGGAGGTTTTCATGCAATGTCTTTAAGCACATTTATAATGGTAAGCGAAACAATACAATATTCCACCATTTTCACTACCGTCAGAAAGTTTGCAAACAATTCCATTTACCTGCTCTTCATTGTCTAAATAAACTGAACTCATTCCGTGTAATGAACAACATTAAACATCAAAACAATATATGTGTTATAACTATATCCGTTTATTAAATAGGATAATATGTGAACACCAGTTTTCTTTAATTCTTATTTCATCACTTATAAATATTTAGTCAATCTACCAGATGAATAGGTCGTGTATTGAGAGTGATTTAGTGAGTGGTAAAGGAGATGGGTATTATTATTTCCGGTGAGGTTGATAGCTAATCTATAGCGTATGATATACAATGTATTGATGTTGATGTGTTTGTCTGGATATGCAGTGATGTGTGTGTCGCCCACGGAAGATCACCCATACGTAACCTTAACGCTTACGTATTAGGTTTGACTATACTTGACTGGAGTAATACGTTTGAGGGTTAAATATATGAGATTTTGGTGTCACTGGTCGAAACGATTGGGAAAGCCAAGCGTTTTAATTTCATATAAAACTTGTGCTAACTTTCCGACGGTATTGTACGGAATATAAAAGTGTTTATACAAAACGGATTATTGTTTTAGATTCTGCGGTCTGCTTACTCATTTTTAGCACTGTTTAGGACAATGTACCAGCATGAAGAAGAAAAGGAATTTCGTGAATTGTCTTGAAGATGTTTTATTTATTGTTAAACTATTTTTCTGTTACTTATTGGACAAGTAACAAAAATAATAATAATCAATTTACCTCACGTTATATACATAACAAAACATATTTTTAGTTAGGTCAGATACATGCAACTTAAAATACCCTTAATATAGTTCACTAAACACAAAAGTAAAATAAATAAATAAAAGGGTAAACACAATAAATACAATTAATAATAATACACCAACAAAATAACCAGTTCTTTTTAGGCTATAGTTAAATGAAAAATATATATCTTATAACAAATTATGTAATTCAAAGCTCACAATAATTTATGAATGTTCTTTAGCATGTAGGAGTTTGTTGTATAACTTAGATGCAATAACAATAAAACTGAAATAAAATAAATTTTCTTGTGTGTACTTTCTTTCCTAAGATCAATAAATGTGCTACTAAATGTTATATATATTGTTGTATGTTTTCCTCAAAATAAAAACGCAACTATAATAAACATTGTGTGCTGTTGGACTTGAAGGAATAATGGTCTTTAATTCAATATGAATTCTTTGCGCAACAATAATACTGATTTTAACATTGTAGGCTGGTCCAAGTCCCAAGCTTATATTAGCAATATTCAATTTTATGGCATTGGTAACACAATTGTTTATGTTCTACTGGCATGCAAATGAAGTTACTACTAATGCTAAGTTTCTTATATTTTTAGGGAAGCGATACAACAGCTTCTATCAACAGTTTTGTTTGTATGATGCTTGGGTGTCATCAAGAAATTCAGGTATATTGTCTTAAACTATAAATATATATATATATATATATATATATATATATATATATATATATATATATATATATATATATGTTATAACTATATTCGTTTAGATAAATAATCACGAGCAATATTATGTAAAATAGTCGTAGCAATTATGATGCCCTGTAGTCTGTAGTCCTATGCAATCCACCGAAATCGCCCAGAACAATCTGGAAGCTTCCACACACATAAAACCTTAACGCCACCAGAAGCTGTTGCAGTGGTGGAATAGCATGATTTCTATAAATTATTATTTACCTATAGTAATATCATACAATTATTACTATGAAATACCTACTTGTCTGTGCGGTGTCTTATACCATTTTCAATTAATGGTAAAATATTTAATACCATTGCTTTTGAAGGTCGAAATCTGACATAAAAATCTGTATCACTCCATCTATTAAAATTATCATATCTGTTCCCATTGTAATACGGACGTCTATTCATCAAATTTAAATCTTCTGCCTCATTTCTTTCTAGAATATCGTCCAGTTCTTCTATATTCATCTAAAATCATTATGTACAAATTTAGAATATATTTTTGGTGCTTATAATTTGTTCCAAATATATATTATACATACCTCGATTTATTTTCCAATGTTACACTGTTCCGACGCACACGTATACTATATAATATTTTATTTATATACCGCACAAATTAATATATTCGACGTATACGAATAACTATTAGGTGCTTTGAGTGGCTAATAATTGATCTACCTAATAACTGAGTTTATTAGGTAAATAATATTTATTACTACATGGATATACGTAAAAATAATTTATTAGGTGGCTTATTAGGAGGTGGATATCTCGGCCCTCAGTGTTTTAAATAGAATGCTAGATATATGAGACTTTAATTAATGTATATAATTTTGAAGAAAACTAGTTATTAATGAAGAAAACTTATAATTGCACCGTTACATATTAATGTAGTAAATTAACGTATAGTTTGAAACTAAATTTAGTAGTTTTGACCTGGAAGACATATTCTAAATATAAGTTGTATATATTCATATATAATAAGAAGGAAGACATCGAAATATTCATTTGAAACATAAATTCTTATTTAGTTGATTGGTATAACCATAGACACAAGCAGTCTTCATAATAAGAAATTAGTTACTCAGGTCTTTAGAATACAATAAATCACACAAATATCAACGAACAATATGACTGATATAATCTACATACGTCGAAATTTGGGAGGCATGGCAGCTTCTGGATTGTGGGATGTTTTTAACTTCAAAAACAAACTCGTGGAACTCGTATTCAACGCGTACGGTAAAGCGTTCTGGCTTTTCTTCGCGTGTTTCAACATTTCAGAGTTCATAGAAATGTTTATCATAATTAAGGACTTTTCTGCTCTAATGCTAAACATAAATGTGACGTTTTGTTTCGGATTAGGTTTATTAAAATCTACTACAGTAATGTTTCGCAAAAATCGTATTGAGCAAATCTTGACCAGAATTCGCTTTGAAGAGCAGAGATCACTGCAAAGACCGAAGGAAGAAGTTGAAATCTATCAAAACGCAATTGATCAGAATTGGTTTGTGACAAAATCATTTTGGTTCGTTTGTGGTTCGATACTTATAATGTTTTGCATTGCGAGACCCATCGAGTATTATGTATTAGGTCCACAACCAGAAAGCCACTATAAAGTTCCAATGATTTACAGTTCATGGTTTCCGTTTGATAAATGGTCGGATGAATACCATCTTTATGCTTACGCGTATCAAGTGTTTGCAGGATCATTTGGTGCTTTTTATATTGCGGTGTGTGATACGTTTATTGTTGCGTTTATGATATTTGCCATCGGGCAATTTCGAATGATCCAGTGCGCGATTGAAAGGTTGCATTTACCTGAATCTGACGACGAACTTGAACAGTATTCGAATACGGATTTGTTGGATGTGTATCCGAAAGTTGTGGATATTATCAAACACCATAGTCGGATTATTGAGTAAGTAGTTCTTTTATTTTAAGCATTATATTATTTATTTGTATTACCCTGGCGTACTCTACGACATACGGCACAAGAGTATTTAAGATACAGTAAAAATGTAAATATATATATATATATATATATATATATATATATATATATATATATATATATAATTTAATTCATATGTATTTGAAATAATTAAAATACATTCAAAATATTGTACAATACACCAAAAAAAGCATCACATTTACAATACTTTGGTTTTAGATATGTAGAAGATGTCGATGAGTTCATCAATCCAATTATAATTATGAACTTCTTAATATGTTCTTTAATGTTGTGTGCTGTTGGACTTGAAGGGATAACGGTAAATAATTCAATACGAATTCTTTGCGCAACAATAAAACTGATTTTAACATTCTAGGCTGGTCCAGGTCCCAGGCGTATATTAGCAGTATACAATTTTACGGCATTGGTAATACAATTGTTTATGTTTTACTGGCATGCAAATGAAGTTACGTTAGAGGTAAATTATCCAAAATCAAGTGTTACTATAAACGCAGAGCCAGTACGTCAAAAATGTTTGCAAATAACGGCTAACTCTACGTAAACAGAACACGACCGTCGGTACATTTATCTTTTTCTTTTAATATCCTGGTAGTATCCATAGAAACAAATTAACAAATAGTTCTACATATATATTCAATAGTAAATTCCCATATTTGCGGGTATTATACTTAGCGCTTGCTCCGTAGAAAAAGAAACAACATACTTGCACTATTATCAATAGTCTGAAATTGTAGTGACGCAAAACCATTCTCTCTGCCCCGCTGCTTCGAAGGCCAATGTGTTCAATTATATACCAATAACTAATGATTCATAAATGAAGCAATATTTTCTATAAACACATGAATATATGTTGAAAACAGAAGAAATACATGTTTTATTTATAAAAGAAAGAAACCTGTTTATGGCCAACTCTGAATATAATACCAGTTTTTTTTTTGTTTTCTCGTTGGGGGTGGGTGAGTTACACCCCAACTCAGGGGTTCAAAAAAGAAAGAAAGAAAGTGACTATGGGAACGTGTCGATCGTCGAATTCTACTCCAAAAAACCCCTATAACGTTAATTTTGCTTTAATACCCTCCTAGTTACAGGGGGTTGAAAACGTTGATTTTCAAGCAAAAACACTGATTAGCCAATTACTCAAAGAGGATCACATTTTCGAAAATGTTTGCCATAACATAAAAGTTAGCTTATGAAATTACAAAAATAATTCATGAAATAAAAATTTGTTTAGGCTCATCGTTGCTGAGATACAATTAAGATTAGGTGCAATTGAACATAACCCTGAAAAGATCACGCTCTTCAAACTCTAGTTTAAAAAATACTTTTCAATATGTGCCATGAACCAAATTAAAGCTATATATAGTAGCTTAAACTGTACTTTGTAAAATTTTGATAACTGATAACTGCAAATAAACTTTACACTTTGTCTGTAAAATGTATTGCGGAGATAATATTTACATATATTCAAGTTTTTGAATATACAACTTATTATCATATAATATTGTTTCTTATTTAATAATATTTGAATAAAATCTATAAAATAATTTTGACCGGTTATTTCATACAAATACTCCACTGTGCGTCGGTACATTTATCTTTTTCTTTTGATATCCTGGTAGTAACCATAGAAACAAATAGTTGTACATATACATTCAATAGTAAATACCCATATTTGCGGGTATTATACTTAGCCCTTGCTCGGTAGACACACGGGTTGTTTTTTCTTGTGCAAAAAAGAAACAATATACTTGCACTATTATCAATAGTCTGAAATTGTAGTGACGCATAACCATTCTCTCTGCCCCGCTGCTTCTAAGGACAATGTGTTCAATTATATTCCAATAACTAATGATTCATAAATGAAGCAATATTTTCTATAAGCACATGAATATATTATGTTTATAACAGAAGAAATACATGTTTTATTTATAAAAGAAAGAAACCTGTTTATGGCCAATTCTGAATATAATACCAGTGCTGATGCATATGCTGAAGTATCAATAAAATTAGAAAATAATATAATTGAATTTAAATCTTTTATCTAGAGTATCAATGTGGGGCTTGCGATTTCAAACAGTGAATGGTACAGGTTTTCAAAACGTGTAAAACTTGCATTATTAATGATACTGATACGTACTAAGAAACCATCATATTTAACTGTTGGAGGTTTTCATGCAATGTCTTTAAGCACATTTATAATGGTAAGCGAAACAATACAATATTCCACCATTTTCACTACCGTCAGAAAGTTTGCAAATAATTCCATTTACCTGCTCTTCATTGCCTAAATAAACTGAGCTCATTCCTTGTAATGAACATTAAACATCTTACTTTTAAAAATTGTGTTACGATATCCGTTTATTAAATAGGATATTATGTGAACACCAGTCTTCTTTAATTCTTAATTTCATCACTTATAAATATTTAGTCTATCTACCAGTGGAATAGGTCGTGTATTGAGAGTGATTTAATGAGTGGTAATGGAGATGTGTATTATTATTTCCGGTGAGGTTGATAGCTAATCTATAGCGTATGATATACAACGTATTGATGTTGATGTGTTTGTCTGGAGATGCAGTGATGTGTGTGCCGCCCACGGAAGATCCCTCATACGTAACCTTAACGCTTACGTATTAGGTTTGACTATACTTGACTAGAGTAATACGTTTGAGGGTTAAATATATGAGATTTTGGTGTCACTGGTCGAAACGATTGGGAAAGCCAAGCGTTTTAATTTCATACAAAACTTGTGCTAACTTTCCGACGGTATTGTACGGCATACAAAAGTGTTTTTACAAAACGGATTATTGTTTTAGATTCTGCGGTCTGCTTACTCATTTTTAGCACTGTTTAGGACAATGTACCAGCATGAAGAAGAGAAGGAATTTTCGTGAAGATGTTTTATTTATTGTTAAACTGTCTTTCTGTTACTTATTGGACAGATAATAAAAATAATAATAATCATTTTACATCACGTTATATACATAACAAAACATATTTTTAGATAGGTCAGATACATGCAACATAAAATACCCTTAATATAGTTCACTAAACACAAAAGTAAAATACATAAATAAAAGGGTAAACACAATAAATACAAGTAATAATAATACACCCACAAACTAACCAGTTCTTCTTAGTCTATAGTTAAATGAAAAATATATATCTTATAACAAATTATGTAATTCAAAGCTCACAATCATTTATGAATGTTCTTTAGCATGTGGGAGTTTGTTGTATAACTTCGATGCAATAATAATAATACTGAAATAAAATCAATTTTCTTGAGTGTACTTTCTTTCCTAAGATCAATAAATGTGCTACTAAATGTTATATGTATTGTTGTATGTTTTTTTCAAAATAAAAACGCAACTATAATAAACATTTGTTTCTGACTAACCTTTGTTGCGAACCATTTAAAAATGTAATTACTTTCTTTTCCAAAGTAATAAGTAAGTACTGTAATCATGAAAAATTTCGAACTCGAGATTTCAACAGATTGTGCCCAAGGGTTCACCTACCATTTAAAGATCAATATATCATGAACTAGTTTAAACCGTGGGCACCACGTGCCCATATCATATACATAACACAGTTTACTCCTCACCGATACACTTTTCTAATTGAATAATTTGACAGGTTGAGATTTAGCATGTACATTTTTGTAAACGTTATCCTAATCATGGATATACCATATAAATGAAGCATTTCCTTTACATATATTTACACACACGTACGCGAGCAATGAGCTTGAAATCAAGATAGTAGAAATTTAACTAATTATTCTTTAGTGTATATTGATTCAACCAAAAATAAGTACTAATCTATAAAATTTGTTATGGCACTATTTAATACTGATGTAGTAATTATGACGTATTCTTTGAAATCTAATTAAGAAGTCCTATGTATTTGATATTGATGTAAATTAATTACTCTTACATAAAAGTTGTATAATAAAAGAAAAGAAATCGAAATGTTCGTTTGAAATATAAATCTTTAATTACTTAAATGGGAAAACCTTCAGACAAAAAAAAACTCTTTAAGAAGGAATTATTTTTTTAAGTTTTTTGGATATCATAAGTCATACAAATAACAACGTATCAGTACAGATTATTCATTTGTACAATATGGCTGATATAATCTACATACGTCGAAATTTAAAAGTCATGGCAGCTTCTGGTTTATATAATGTTTTTAACTTCAAAAACAAACTCCTGGAACACCTATTCTACGCGTACGGTGTGGCGTGCTGACTTGTCTTCGCGACTTTCAACATTTCACAGTTTATAGAAATGTTTATCATAATTAATGACATTCCTGCATTAATGCAAAACATAATTGTGACGTGGTGTTTCGGATTAGGTTTATTAAAAACTACTACAATGATGTTCCGTAAAAATCGTATTGAGCAAATCTTGACAAGAATTCGCTTTGAAGAGCACAGATCGCTGCAACGACCGAAGAAAGAAGTTGAAATCTATCAGGACGCAGTTGATCAGAATTCGTTCGTGACAAAATCATTTGGGTTCATTTGTGGTTCAGGGATTATAGTCTACATTCTTGCGAGACCTGCCGAGTATTATTTATTCGGCCCACAACCAGAAAGCCACTATAAAGTTCCAATGGTTTTTAGTTCATGGTTTCCGTTTGATAAATGGTCGGATGAATACCATGATTATGCTTTCGCGTATCAAATGTTTGCAGGAACATTTGGTGCTTATTATCTGGCAGCGACAGATACGTTTATTGTTGCGTTTATGATATATGCCATCGGGCAATTTCGAATGATCCAGTGCGCGATTAAAAGGTTGCATTTGCCTGAATCTGACGACGAACTTGAACAGTTTTCGAATACGGATTTGTTGGATGTATATCCGAAAGTTGTCGATATTGTCAAACACCATTGTCGGATTATTGAGTAAGTGGTTTTTGATTTTAAATATTATCTTAATTATTTGTTTTTCTCTGACGTACTCTACGACATACGGCACAAGGCTAGTGTATTTAAGATACAGTGAAAATGTAGATACATATAAGTTGAATAATTGAATTAATATGTGTTTGGAATAATTAAAATACTTAAGTAAATGAAACATACAATACTTTGGTTTTAGATATGTAGAAGATGTCGATGCGTTCATCACTCCATTTATGATTATGAATTTCTTAATATGTTCTTTAATATTGTGTGCTGTTGGACTTGAAGGAATAATGGTCTTAAATTCAATACGAATTCTTTGCGTAACAATAATACTGATTTTAACATTCTAGGCTGGTCCAAGTCCCAGGCTTATATTAGCAATATTCAATTTTATGGCATTGGTAACACAATTGTTTATGTTCTACTGGCATGCAAATGAAGTTACGTTAGAGGTGAATTATTCCAGTTCAAGTTTTACAATAGACGCAGAGCTAGTGCGCTAAAAATGTTTGCAAATTAAATGGCGATGCCACCATTTTACGGATAGCTCTACGTCTATCAAAACATGACCCCCGGTACATTTATCTTTTTAACCATAGAAATCTATGGAACAAGAAGTTCTACACATACATTCACAAAATCATACACATCTGCGTGTTAATAAATATAATTAGGGTTGGAATGATTAGAACAATTTGTTTGAAACGAAAGCGTTTTAAACATAGTCGATGTTTAAAAATCTACTGTTTAAATTAAATTCATGTTCGTAAGTGTAACAATGTTGGGTCAATGAGTTATTATATTATCCCAACCACTGTTACTATTTTTATTCTTAAATAAAGGATGGATTACTGGGTTGTTGCTATTAAAATTTGTCTTGGCTTTAATTCACTTTAATTGTTTAAGAATTATAATTTATTAAAGCAATATTATATCATTATTATTATATCGAAATAAAATTATTTAGTTGGTTACAGGCAACTACACTTTGAATAATTAAATAATAAGAGAAAAATAATGAAACAATTATCAATTGTAGTAGTAATTAATAGTTACTTACTAAACATGAGTGCAATAATCCTGTTTTCTAAATTTCACAGCCACTCACCAACACTTAAACAATCTTCCTTTAACTTATACAATACGACTTATTTAACAGTGCGTCTAGATTATTTGGCGATCGGAAACTAACTAACTTACTGACTAAGTCCTTTTTGAGAGCTCCCTGCCCTTATTTCCTACACGAACTTATCCTAATCTTACCCTATTGGCTTAACTATAGTTTTGACTTCCGCAACCAATGACCCTATTGGTGGAGACGCTCGGCCTAGCGGGGTGATACTTAAGTCGGTACGGGACGTAGACTCCGCGTCCCTACACAATTTATATTAAATAAAGAAGTCCCCGATTCTAATATTTTAAAAGTTAATAATGAAGACACAATATAAAAATCTAGGATTTTAATTACTATTACCTAGTTTGACAAATAACAAAGAAATACGCAAAACACTACAATAAAATTCGAGTTGAATTGAAATGAGCCGTTGATGCCGGAAGCCAAATTATTACTAATTACTCTAATCTTATTCTAATTATATTACGCTGCACTTGTTCCTATGGTGGTCCGCTCGCCAGCATTTGTGCTTGGGCGGTCCAATGGTCATGGGGGCCACCCTGACGAAATCATGGTGTTGTTATGGGGTGCATCCGGGAAACCGGGTAGATGGGATCTCACGCAGAAAACGAATGCTTTCCTCCATCTGGAAGGCATAACCACACCCATCTAGCGTTTCTAGTTGTTGGTACCGGATGCATCCCGCGTAGACGATCGCTCTTGTCCAACATTAATTTTTACGTAACATAGAATTTGGACACTAATGTTTGCACGTGCACTTTAATGTTAAACACATTTGGACCCTATTCGTAGTTCCTAGAATTACACTGCCACATAAGTCCTGATTACTGAAGCAAACGCATCATTGGGTCCACACCCCCACAGTATTGTATGATGTAGTTTCTCGCAGGAAATTCCAATATTTTCATTTTATTTATCGCGTTGAGTTGAGGCTGAAAATATTACTTTCCAGAAACTAGTTATCATTACGATTATAAGAGAATAGATTAATTATGATTTTTATTTGAGATTATGATATTAATTGCATTGTGAATATTTTGATATCGTAGTGAAATTTATGAAATATTTCGACGTGTTATTATTGGACATATACCTCCTTTCTCACCCATTTGCCAATTGCATACAGTGAATTCAAAATGTAATCACCTTTTTTTATTTAAAATTTATTTTGTAGTTATAAAATAGATCAATGCCACTTTTACTCTGATTTTAATTTTTATTTTTATTGGTAACCGTTAAGGATGGTTCACAGCGAAAGAATTAGTAACTAAACTTAGAAATTATAAGTAGTAATTCCAGTTTGTTGTATGACATACAAAAGTTAACGTTCACAGCAAGAAAATTCATTATACATTGTGTTAATTTTGTTGCATGTCATAATACAAACTAGATTATTATTTGTAATTTTCTAAGCTAAATTACTAATTGTTTAGCTGTGAATATGCCTTTTATTATTATATAAGTTAAAAGCGTGTCTTTCTTTAAATTAATCAAAGCATGAATATATGTATAAGAGAAATACGTATTTTGATGTTTTATTTAAAAAAAAAACATGTTTATTGCCAACCCTGAACGTAATACCATGCACGTAATACTGGTGCACGCAGATTCATGCTAAAGAGTTAATAAAAATCCGCAAATGAAAAATAAAATTAAATATGTTTTTCTAGAGTATAAATGTGGGTCATGCGATTTCAAACAGTCAATGGTACAGGTTTACAAAACGTGTGAAACTTGCATTATTAATGATACTAACACGTACTATGAAGCCAACTTTATTAACTGTTGGAAGTTTTCATGCAATGTCTTTAACCACATTTCTAATGGTAAGCAAAACCATAGAATATTTCACATTCTCCATTACCGTCGGAAATTTATTGCATTTGCCAGTTTTTCATTGTCTAATTAAACTGAACTCATTCCGTGCAATAGGCAAGATTGAGCACCTGACTATTAAAAATTGCAGATGCTATTCGATCATTCACAGCAATGCATAAAATGAATATGCAATCGTAATATACCTGATGATGACTACAAGGTGAAATAGATCGGGAAGATATAAGCCAAGCGTTTTAATTTCATATAAATCTTGTGCAAACTTTTCGACGATATTGTACGGAATATAAAAGTATTTCTACAAAACGAATTATTGTTTTAGATTCTGCGAGCTGCCTACTCATTCTTAGCACTGTTTAGGACGATTTACCAGCATGAAGAAGAGGAAATAATTTGAGGATTTATTTATTATTTATTGCTACACCATTTTTCTTTACTTTACTTCACATATTGGACACATAACTAAAATGTTACTATCACTTATTGGACACATAATAAAATTATTATTAATCTTTATTATATTAATATTTTTGGAAATATTATTACTGATGTTGTTGTTGATTTTTTAAGAAAGAAAACCTAATTTTAACTACATATTCTATTAAACTTAACTAAATAATACAAACAATATTAATAATATTTCGTACGCGTTCATTAATACAATTTCCAATCTATTCTGTATTGTTTGTCAATGTCAATGAATCAATAACAACTCAATGACCAAGATTGTAAATTTACTTCAGTTTCTATTTTGTAAATGAATCGATTATTCAAAAAATATATATTACATAACGCTAATTTTTTTTTGTATTTACACCAGCCGTCCTTAATATTGTCATAATGTTTGAAATTTTTACAAATTTTAAGATATTTTATGTCTACAAAGTTTATTCGAATTTCAATAAAAGTTAAAAAGTAACATAATATTTTTAATTACTGAACTGAAGGGATTGGTGCCTGCACCTATGCTTGTTTTACACATTCTTGTTAAAAAATAACATTATATTTTTAATTATTAAGTACAGCAATGCTAGTGGAATTGGAACAATAAATGCATAGAGGAAACCTGCACTTCCAGTTTGAGTATTCTTCTCAAAAATAGATGGTGCACATATACAATTATATATGTGCACCATCGAAATTTCAACAGATTGTGCCCACGGGTTCGCCTACCATTTAAAGATCAATATATCATGAACTAGTTTAACCCGTGGGCACCACGTTCCCATATCATATACATATTACAGTTTACTCCTCACCGATTCACTTTTCTAATTGAATAATTTGATAGGTTGCGATTTATCATGTAAATTTTTGTAAACGTTATCCTAATCATGGAAACACCATATAAAGGAAGCATTTCCTTTACATATACTTACACACTCACACGTACGCGAGCAGTGAGCTTGAAATCAAAATAATAGAAATTTAAGAAATTTAATTAATCAATCTTTAGTGAATATTGATTCAACCAAAAATAAGTACTAATATATAAAATTTATAATGGTACAATTTAATACTGGAGTAGTAATTAAGACGTATTCTTTGAAGTCTAATTCAAAAGGTTTGACATGTTTCTGATATTAATAAAAAATAATTACCTTTACATAGAAGTTGTATAATAAGAATGAATAAATGGAAATATTCATTTGACATATAAATCTTTAATTAATTAAATGGCAAAATCTTCAGACACAAAGAGACTCTTTAAGAAGGAATTCCTTATCCAGGTATTTTGGATATCATAAGTCATACAAATTACAACGTATCGGCACGGATTATTCATTTGTACAATATGGCTGATATAATCTACATACGTCGAAATTTAAAAGTCATGGCAGCTTCTGGTTTATATAATGTTTTTAACTTCAAAAACAAACTCCTGGAACACCTATTCTACGCGTACGGTGTGGCGTGCTGGCTTGTCTTCGCGACTTTCAACATTTCACAGTTTATAGAAATGTTTATCATAATTAAAGACATACCTGCATTAATGCAAAGTATAATTGTGACGTGGTGTTTCGGATTAGGTTTATTAAAAACTACTACAATGATGTTCCGTAAAAATCGTATTGAGCAAATCTTGACAAGAATTCGCTTTGAAGAGCACAGATCGCTGCAACGACCGAAGAAAGAAGTTGAAATCTATCAGGACGCAGTTGATCAGAATTCGTTCGTGACAAAATCATTTGGGTTCATTTGTGGTTCAGGGATTATAGTCTACATTCTTGCGAGACCTGCCGAGTATTATTTATTCGGCCCACAACCAGAAAGCCACTATAAAGTTCCAATGGTTTTTAGTTCATGGTTTCCGTTTGATAAATGGTCGGATGAATACCATGATTATGCTTTCGCGTATCAAATGTTTGCAGGAACATTTGGTGCTTATTATCTGGCAGCGACAGATACGTTTATTGTTGCGTTTATGATATATGCCATCGGGCAATTTCGAATGATCCAGTGCGCGATTAAAAGGTTGCATTTGCCTGAATCTGACGACGAAGTTGAACAGTATTCGAATACGGATTTGTTGGATGTATATCCGAAAGTTGTCGATATTGTCAAACACCATTGTCGGATTATTGAGTAAGTGGTTTTTGATTTTAAATATTATCTTAATTATTTGTTTTTCTCTGACGTACTCTACGATATACGGCACAAGGCTAGTGTATTTAAGATACAGTGAAAATGTAGATACATATAAGTTGAATAATTGAATTAATATGTGTTTGGAATAATTAGAATACTTAAGTAAATGAAACATACAATACTTTGGTTTTAGATATGTAGAAGATGTCGATGCGTTCATCACTCCATTTATGATTACGAATTTCTTAATATGTTCTTTAATATTGTGTGCTGTTGGACTTGAAGGAATAATGGTCTTTAATTCAATACGTATTCTTTGCGCAACAATAATACTGATTTTAACATTCTAGGCTGGTCCAAGTCCCAGGCTTATATTAGCAATATTCAATTTTATGGCATTGGTAACACAATTGTTTATGTTCTACTGGCATGCAAATGAAGTTACGTTAGAGGTGAATTATTACAGTTCAAGTTTTACAATAGACGCAGAGTCAGTGCGTTAAAAATGTTTGCAAATTAAATGGCGATGCCACCATTTTACGGATAGCTCTACGTCTATCAAAACATGACCTTCGATACATTTATCTTTTTCTTTTGAATTCCTAGTAGTAGCGAAGAAATACTTTCTTTTGTTATATAAGAGAATAGATTAATTATGATTTTTATTTGAGATTATGATATTAATTGCATTGTGAATATTTTGATATCGTAGTGAAATTTATGAAATATTTCGACGTGTTATTATTGGACATATACCTCCTTTCTCACCCATTTGCCAATTGCATACAGTGAATTCAAAATGTAATCACCTTTTTTTATTTAAAATTTATTTTGTAGTTATAAAATAGATCAATGCCACTTTTACTCTGATTTTAATTTTTATTTTTATTGGTAACCGTTAAGGATGGTTCACAGCGAAAGAATTAGTAACTAAGCTTAGAAATTATAAGTAGTAATTCCAGTTTGTTGTATGACATACAAAAGTTAATGTTCACAGCAAGAAAATTCATCATACATTGTGTTCATTTTGTTGCTTGTCATAATACAAACTAGATTATTATTTGTAATTTTCTAAGCTAAATTACTAATTGTTTAGCTGTGAATATGCATTTTATTATTATATAAGTTAAAAGCGTGTCTTTCTTTAAATTATTCAAAGCATGAATATATGTATAAGAGAAATACGTATTTTGATGTTTTATTAAAAAAAAAACATGTTTATTGCCAACCCTGAACGTAATACCATGCACGTAATACTGGTGCACGCAGATGCATGCTAAAGAGTTAATAAAAATCCGCAAATGAAAAATAAAATTAAATATGTTTTTCTAGAGTATAAATGTGGGTCATGCGATTTCAAACAGTCAATGGTACAGGTTTACAAAACGTGTGAAACTTGCATTATTAATGATACTAACACGTACTATGAAGCCAACTTTATTAACTGTTGGAAGTTTTCATGCAATGTCTTTAACCACATTTGTAATGGTAAGCAAAACCATAGAATATTTCACATTCTCCACTACCGTCGGAAATTTATTGCATTTGCCAGTTTTTCATTGTCTAATTAAACTGAACTCATTCCGTACAATAGGCAAGATTGAGCACCTTACTATTAAAAATTGCAGGTGCTATTCGATCATTCACAGCAATGCATAAAATTAATATGCAATCGTAATATACCTGATGATGACTACAAGGTGAAATAGATCGGGAAGCTATAAGCCAAGCGTTTTAATTTCATATAAATCTTGTGCAAACTTTTCGACGGTATTGTATGGAATATAAATGTATTTCTACAAAACGAATTAATGTTTTAGATTCTGCGGTCTGCCTACTCATTCTTAGCACTGTTTAGGTCGATTTACCAGCATGAAGAAGAGGAAATAATTTGAGGATTTATTTATTATTTATTGCTAAACCATTTTTCACATATTGGACACATAACTAAAATGTTACTATCACTTATTGGACACATAATAAAATTATTATTAATCTTAATTATATTAATATTTTTGGAAAAAATTATTACTGATGTTGTTGTTGATTTTTTAAGAAAGAAAACCTAATTTTAACTACATATTCTATGAAACTTAACTAAATAATACAAACAATATTAATAATATTTCGTACGCGTTCATTAATACAATTTCCAATCTATTCTGTATTATTTGTCAATGTCAATGAATCAATAACAACCCAATGACCAAGATTGTAAATTTACTTCAGTTTCTATTTTGTAATTGAATCGATAAGTCAAAAAATATATATTACATAAGGCAAAGTTTTTTTTGTATTTACACCAAAATTTTGAGTCGTCATATTGTTTGAAATTTTAAGATATTTTATGATTACAAAGTTTATTCGAATTTTAATAAAAGTTAAAAAATAACATTATATTTTTAATTATTTCAAAAAGAAAACATTTTATATTGATACAAATGCAATATATGGCGAACTGAAGGGATTGGTGCCTGCACCTATGCTTGTTTTACACACTCTTGTTAAAAAATAACATTATATTTTTAATTATTTCAAAAAGAAAAAATTATAAATCCTTTTATATTGATACAAATACAAAATACGGTCACCTATGCTTGTTTTACACACTCTTGTCTGGGTCGTATCTTGAAATCAAGGTAAGAACAAACCAAACCTAAATTTAGAAATTTGGAAGTCCTTATTAGCATATATAGTTTTGAAATAAAAGTAGTTATTAATGAGTAAAACTTATAATTGCACCGTCAAATATTAATGTGGTAAATTAACGTATACATTGAAGCCGAATTTAATAGTTTTGACTTGGATAACAATTTTTTAAATATAAGTTGTATATATACATATATAATAAGATAGAAGACATCGACATACATTTGAAATATCTAATCCTTATTTCGTTGAATGGCAGAACATCTAGACACAAATTGTCCAGGTCTTTAGAAAATAATAAATTTCACAAATATCAATATACAATATGGCTGATGTAATGTACATCCGTCGAAATTTAAAAAGCATGGCTATTTCTGGTTTATGGGATGTTTTTAACTTCAAAAACAAACTGCTGAATCTCCTATTCTCCGCGTACGGTAAAATGTGCTGGTTTGTCTGTGTGTGTTTCAACATTTCAGAGTTCATTAAAATGTTTACCTTAATTAAAGATTTTCCTGCGTTAATGCAAAACATAAATGTGACATTGTGCTTCGCATTAGGGGTCTTAAAATGTAGTACAGTGATGTTCCGCAAACGTCGTATTGAGCAAATCTTGTCAAGAATTCGTTTTGAAGAGCAGAGATCGCTGCAAAGGCCGAAGAAGGAAGTTGAAATTTACCGAGAGGCGGTTGAACAAAATTGGTTCGTGTCAAAATCATTTTGGTTCATTTGTGCTTCGACAGCTACATTGTACATCTTAACGGGTCCTGCCGAATATTATTTATTGGGCCCACAACCAGAAAACCACTGTAAAATTCCATTCGCTTATAGTTCATGGTTTCCGTTTGATGAATGGTCAGATGAATACCATAATTATGCTGTTGCATTCCAAGCACTTTTTGGACTATGTTCTGCTTATTATATTGCGATAACGGATACGCTTATTGTCGCGTTTATGATATTTGCCATCGGTCAATTCCGAATGATCCAATGCTCGATTATAAGGTTGCATTTGTTTGAATCTGACGAAGAAATTGAACAGTATTCGAATACGGATTTGCTGGATGTATATCCGAAAGTTGTGGATATTATCAAGCACCATTGTCGAATTATAGAGTAAGTAGTATTTAAACATTTTATTACTTAGTTACTATACTGGATTATATTGTTTTAAATTGCATCTACGATTACTTCGAAACAATATCAATGTGTATTGTAAATAGGGAAACGTTAATGTAACAAGTTTTTTTTAAAAACGATTTTTTAGTTGCTCGAAATTTTCTTCTTCAACTATTCATGCCGTTCTCGAGATATTGAAAAACTAGCAAGAGTAAAGTACTACTCCTGGTTAAGTTATTGTTTTCAAATGTAGGTCTTAAATTTAGAATTTTATATTTCTATTGTGAACAGTTTGAAAATAGTCAGAACCAATTTTGGGATGGTCCAAATCTGAAATTTTTCGTGACTACAATACTTCCTTATTAATGTTAACAAAATAACTATTCAAAAATCAGTGAAAATAAATGGATTTGTCATTACTATCGCTAATTACCATAATCTTAAAGGATTGTTCACAGCGAAACAATCAGTATTTAAGCTTAGAAATTATAATTAATAATTCCAGTTTGTTGTATGACATACAAAGTTAACGTTCACAGCAACAAAATTTATCATACATTCTGTTAATTTTGTTGCTTTGAATGCTAACATTGCTTGTCATAATACAAACTAGATTGTTATTTGTAATTTTCTAAGCTTAATTACTGATTGTTTCGCTGTGAACAATCCTTAACTGTACTGAATTAGTTTCACTAAGCGCAAGGTCACAATGTAATTTAAATATGGATTTGAAATTTTGCCCATCTCTGATATTAAAATAATAAGATATAACATAAAAACTATTGTACAATACACCAGGAAAATCGTCACGCATTTACAATATTATGGTTTTAGATATGTAGAAGATGTGGATAATCTCATCAATCCAATTATATTTATGAATTTCTTAATATGTTCGCTAATGATGTGTGCTCTTGGACTTGAATCAATAATGGTCTATATTTCAATACGAATTCTTTGCGCAACAATAAAACTGAATTTAACATTCTAGGCTGGTCCAAGCGTCACCCTGATAAGATCAATATACTATTTGTTGGCATTGATAACTCAATTGTTTATGTTTTACTGGCATGCAAATGAAGTTACGTTAGAGGTAAATTATTCAAATTCAAGTGATACTATAGACGCAGAGCCAGTGCGTCGAAAATAATTGCAAATTAAATGGCGATGCCACCATTCTACGGCTCTAGCTCTACGTTCTACAGAACACGAGCCTATATATATAAACACAGATGTATGTGATTCATGCAGAAAGAAAGAAAATGAAATTTAGACAAATTTTTCTAGAGTATCAATGTGGGCCATGCGATTTCAGACAGCGAATGGTACAGGTTCACAAATCGTGTGAAACACGCCTTATTAATGATACTAACACGTACTCAGAGGCCATCCTTTTTATCTGTTGGAGGTTTTCATGCAATGTCTTTAAGCACATTTCTAATGGTAAGTGAAACAATAGAATATTCCACTTTTTTCACTACCGTCAGAAACTTTGTAAATAATCCCATTATTTATATTTACCAGTTATTCATTTTCTAATTAAACTGAGCTCATTCCGTGTAATGAACAAGATTGAACACAAAACTGTTAATTTTTTTAGATTCTGCGGTCTGCCTACTCATTCTTAGCGCTATTTAGAAAGGTATACCAGCATGAAGAAGAAGAGGAACTTCGTGAAATGTCGTGAAGATATTTTATTTATTGCTAAACTCTATTTCTATCACTTATTGCACAGATAAAAATTATAATTAATATTTATTCATCACGTTAACAAAAAATATTTTGTGTCGGATACGAGGTCTGTTCAGGAAATAACCGAACTTTATTTTTTCAAACTTTATAATAACCTCGTCTGTAACCACATGTTCTTGGATCTCGTTTAGTTTTCGTGATATTGTTATTCGAGTGCACTGTATCTTGTGTATGCAACCCATTATAAGTCTGTGAATTCAGGTAATCTTACAGAACTTTGACACTTGTGAATTGCATCGACAAATACTAGTCTGTGATTATTAGTTTTTTTTTCTATCAGATATCAACAATCCAAGAACATGTGGTTGCTGAAAAGGTTATTGTTGCCAACCAATAATCTGTAAAAGTAATAATAAAGTTTAAAAAAATTAAATTTGGTTATTTTCTGAACGTGCAACATAAAATACACAAAATTTATATAGTTCAAAATTAAAATACAAAATAAAAGGGATAGCACGAGTAGTAAAAATACACCCACAAAATATTATTTAGTCTACAATTAAATGGAAAATATATTTCTTACAACAAAATAAGAACATTATAATATTATCTCTTCAAAAGTCAGGATTATTTACTAAAGCTGTGTAATTGCAACGATTATTCAAAAAAATAGATACACATGACGCTAAACTTTTTTGAAATTTGCACCAAATATGTCACCAACCCTGCTCGTCAGACACCCCGGATTTACAAACATCTACAGACCCATCAATGCAGTCCGAACTACTTATCGTAATTGCTTATAGAATCTGTTTTTTTTTTTACAATACAAAATATGTTTATATTTGTTTTTTGATCGGTCATTTTAACATAATTACAAAGAATCACAATTATTGAGAAAATTTAATATTTTGTACAAAATATACCAAATACATTATTATCATTAAGAAAGTCGAGTGCAGGCCACTCCAGATATTATCAGATTGTGAACCCGAAGCCCGAGAAGATAAATTATTTATGATAATATTATTGAAATTATAAATGTTTGTTGTTAATTGTTCAGATGATTGCAACATTAAATATTGTATTCTAACAATTGCTATCGTATTCTTTATTGTTTTTTTAAATTATTTTTATCTCTTATATAATATGTAGGTCTTCTAAAGTGTAGTAATTATGTTTTCAAATTCAACAAATACAATATACGGATCGTGTCTTGATACCAAGATAAAAGCAAGCCAAGGCTAAATTAAAAAATTTGTGAAAATCTATTTTCAGTCCTTAATTAATACATATAGTTTTGAACTAAAACTAGTTATTCATGAATAAAACTTATAATTGCTCCGTTAAATATTTATGTAGTAAATTAACGTATAGTTTGAAACTAAATTTAGTAGTTTTAACCTGGTAGACAATTTTTAAATATAAGTTGGATGTATACATATATAATAAGAAAGAAGACATCCAAATACTCATTTGAAATATAAATTCTTATTTAGTTGACTGGCTTAACCGATAGACACAAATAGTCAACTTACTAAGAAATTCGTTATTCAGGTCTTTTGGCTATAATAAGTCATAAAAAATCTCATTGTACAATATGGCTGATATAATCTACATACGTAGAAATTTAAAAGGCATGGCTCTTGCTGGTTTATGGGATGTTTTTAACTTCAAAAACAAATTCCTGAATCTCTTGTTCTACGCGTACGGTAAAGCGTGCTGGATTGGCTTCGCGTGTTTCTGCATTACACAGTTCACAGAAATGTTTATTGTAATTAAAGACTTTCCGGCATTAATGCAAAATATAAGTGTGACGTTGCTATACAGTGTATGTCTTTTAAAAGTTAGTACAGTGAACCTTCGCAAAAATCGTATTGAGCAAATCTTGTCGAAAATGCGCTTTGAAGAGCAAAGATCACTGCAAAGGCCGGAGAAGGAAGTTGAAATCTATCAAAACACAGTTGATCAGAATTGGTTGGTGACAAAATCATTTTGGTTTGTTTGTGCATCGACAGAGATATTGTGGTCCTTATCGAAACCCGTCGAGTATTATGTGTTAGGTCCACAACCAGAAAACCACTATAAAGTTCCAATGATTGTTAGCTCATGGTTTCCGTTTGATAAATGGTCGGATAAATACAATTATTATTCTCTTGCAATTCAAGTGCTTTATACAATACTTGGTGCTTATTATATTGCGGTGTGTGATACGTTTATTGTTGCGTTTATGATATTTGCCATCGGGCAATTTCGAATGATCCAGTGCGCTATTAAAAGGTTGCATTTGCCTGATTCTGACGACGAAGTGGAACAGTATTCGAATACGGATTTGTTGGATGTGTATCCGAAAGTTGTGGATATTGTCAAACACCATTGTCGTATTATTGAGTAAGTAGTATTTAAACTTTTTATTATTTATTTAGTAAACTCTGACGTTCTCTAAGATATACAATAGAAAGGTAAAAGTACAATTTTTTTATGCATTTTTGTTGCACTATTGAAAACCTAATATTATATATAAATATAGACGTATACATGGCTATAATTTAGAATTTAATAATTGTATTGTCAACAGTCTTTGCTGTAGAACCAGTACCAAAATGATGACAATGATGATTTAGGTTCACTAAGCGACCGGTCGCAATCTAGTTCAAATACAGATTTGAAGTACTGCCCAGCATTACTGATGATTTTCGTGACTTTATTAATTAGATAACACATAAGAACTATTGTACAATCCACCAGGAAAATCATCATGCATTTACAACGTTTTGGTTTTAGATATCTAGATGAAGTGGATGCTCTCATCAATCCAATTACATTTCTGAATTTCTTAATGTGTTCTTTAACGATGTGTGGTCTTGGACTTGAAGGAATTATGGTATATAATTCAATTCGAATACATTGCGCAACAATTAAATTAAATTTAATATTCTAGGCTGGTCCAAGCCTCAGGCTTATAATGGCAATATACTTCTTGTTGGGATTGTTAATACAATTATTCATGTTATACTGGCATGCAAATGAAGTTACGTTAGAGGTAAATTATTAAAATTCTAGTTTTACAGTTTACATTCTGCACAACATGAGCGTTGGTACATATCTTCTTTTATTGATGTCCTAGTAATAACCATATGTTCCAAGCGTTCTGCACAGACATTCATTCACACACACACACACACACACACACATACATCTGTGTGTTTATAAATACAACTAGGTAAACTCGTGGGCACCAAGTGCTCATATCATATTTAGTCCATTTTAAATAATACAAACAATATTAAAAATATTACGTACGCGTTCTTGAAGTTCCCATGAATTATATCATTGTATCTCTTCAAGAATCTGGATTATAAAAATTCCTAAGATACTATCTTGTAATTGAATCATGTCATGATAGCCGTTGTTAATTAATTATAAATTGAAGTATACTTCACTGAGCTAAGGATGCAATGAAGTACGAGATCTAAACATTTATTTAATAATTACAATATTATTTAGAACAAAATTTACCATTCAGTGAGAGCGTAATAGGTCCTACCATTGATATCTCTCATTTTGACATTTAACCATATAAAGTAATGCAGCAAAATAGATAAAAATGAATATGAATTACTAAAGAAGTTTTCACTCATCGCTGTAAAATTCCGTAAATCAAAAAATAAAGAAAGTGACATTAAGACAAATTTTTCTAGAGTATCAATGTGGGCCTTGCGATTTCAGACAGCGAATGGTACAGGTTTACAAAACGCGTGAAACATGCATTATTAATGATACTAACACGTACGATGAAGCCATCAATTTTAACGGTTGGAGGTTTTCAAGCAATGTCTTTAGGCACATTTCTAATGGTAAGCGAAACAAAAGAATATTCCACATTGTTCACTACCGTCAGACAGTTTGCAAACATACCAATTATTGAAATTTTCCACCGTTTCGTTGTGTAAATAAACTGAGCTCATTCCGTGAAAACTTTTAAAAATTGCAGATGCCCGGGAAGCTAAACCAAGCTTTTTAATTTCATATAATTCTTGAGCTAATTTTCCGACGGTATTGTACGAAGTATACTAGTATTTCCATAAAATAATTTATTGTTTTAGATTCTGCGGTCTGCCTACTCATTTTTAGCACTATTTAGGAAGGTTTACCAACATGACGAAGAAGAGGAACTTCGTGAAATGTCTTGAAGATGTTTTTTTTATTGTTAAACTATCTCTCTATCACTTATTGAACAGATAATAAAAATTATAATAATCTTTATTCATCACGTTATACAAAGAATATTTTGTGATAGGCCAGATACATGCAACATAAAATACACTTAATTTAAATAGTTCACTAGGCAAAAATCAAAATAATATATATAAATATGAATAACAATATACCCATAAAATATCCAGTTCTTTTTAGTCTACAATTAAATAGAAAATATATTTCTTACAACAAATTATTACAATATTGAAAGCTCATAATAATGCATGTTTTTAATATAATTTAGTATAGCCTTGGAATGAACTTAACTATTTTTGCAATAGATGCAGCAGTGCTAGTGGTATTAGAGACAAAATGCATAGAGTAAACATGCACTTCCGGTTTGAATATTCTTTTTAAAAATAGGACACATCTAGACCATATACAAATCTTAAGTTTGAAGTTTCTCAATTTTAGGTTCACTAGTTTTGATTCTAGAGCGTTCACGGGCATACAGACATGCAGACAAACAGACAAATAGTCACATTCAATGAAGGTCAAAACGTGTATATCCGAAATTTTTCATTATTACAATATTTACTTATTAATTAGTGAAAGAAAGTGAAAACAAATTATTTAAATAGATCATGGTGATGGAAATTATAATAAAATAATTGTGAATCATAAAGTCACACTAAGAAAAAAGAATATTTGAGAAAATTTGTTTAAAATATTTATGTTAAATAAATGTATATGTATATTAAAGAAATAAATGATGTTTGCACTGTACACATATAAATACTTAATATTTATGAGTTGTCCATCATTTTATATTTTAATTTATAATCTAGATTATACATGCACTTCCGGTTTAAGTATTCTTTTCAAAAATAGAAGGTGCACATCTAGGTCAAAAACAAGTCTTAAGTTTGAAGTTTTATAATTTTACGTTGGATAGTTTTGCCTCTAGAGCGTTCACAGACACACACACACACCAACATATCCGTTGAAATCTCGAGTTCGAAATTTTTCATGATTAAAATACTTACTTATTACTCTGTAAAAGAAAGTAAAAATATTTTGTTATTCATTCTTATTTCAATATTGTTTCAATCCGTATATAAGTTATGTATATTATTTATTTTTATTTGGGTATATAAACAAATAAATCTATTAGAATCATACACGAATACATGTTCTTATTATATTATTATTATTTTATGTTCCTTCCAGGATTTCAAAAGAATCCCAATCCAAACTATTGCCAATTCTACGTATATTATTAAAATTTTGTTTGTTATTATAATATCGGTGGAGAGTGGACACTGTTCTGTATATGATATGGGCATATTGTGCTCACTAGTTCACCTGCAATATAAAGATCAATATTTCAAATAAACTCCTTGGGCACCATGTGTCCATATCATATACAATGTGAATATACAGTGAATGGTACAGATTTACAAAACGTCTGAAATATGCATTATTAATGAAACTAACACGTACTATGAAGCCATGTTATTTATCTGTTGGAGGTTTTCACGAAATGTCTTTAGGCACATTTCTAATGGTAAGCGAAACAATAGAATATTCCACTTTTTTCACTACCGTCCTATCTTTCTGTCAGTTATTGGACAGATAATAAAATACATGTTACATAAAATTCATTTATATAGTTCACTTTGTTGTCACTTTTATTTTTTATATTATATATATGGAATGCAAGAGTTTGAAGGACTGCGATACAATAATAATACTGTAATTAAATGTTTATATTTGTGTGTACTTTCTTTCCTAAGAATTAAAATATGACTGACAAATGCTACTAATTTTTGTTGTGAACCATTTTAATTGGTTATTTTGTGTTTGATTTGATAAGCACTGTATATGTTTATAAATGATAACACCTTTTTGAAATATCCTATAAATGAAATCCTCATACACAATCTAGATGTATGTAATGTATGTTTCCATTTTTTTATATTCTATTTGTATGTTAGTTTGTAAGATTTGCATAGCGTTCCAGATAGAATGCTACATATATAGAGAGATGAATCTGGAATATTATTATAATTTACATTATTATAATATCAGTGATGGTGCTCACGGGATAACCTACCTAATTTATATTTAAAAATAAATATTTCGTGAATTATAGAATAATTCTTATTACGAAATCATATTTCTTAAAAAACTCTATCGAATCCCGGTGGCATGTGATGATTTTTCCTCAATAGTTGAATGTTCGGATTATTTATTTATATCAATAATGCTAATGCTAATGAACCAGTCAATCAATATATATATATATATATATATATATATATATATATATATATATATATATATATATATATATATATATATATATATATATATATATATATATATACAAGAACACAGTTTGGAACTAATCTATTGAGTGAAACTTATAATTGCACCATTAATTATTGATGTAGGAAATTAACGTATAGTTTGAAGTGAAACTAAATAGTTTTGACTTGGATAACAATTTTTAAATATAAGTTGTACATATATACATATATAATAAGAAAGAAGAAATCGAAATATTCATTTGAAATATAAATCCTGATGTGTTTGACTGGCATAACCAATAGACACAGAGAGTCTTCTTATTAAGAAATTCGTTATCCAGATCATTTGAATATAATAAATCACACAAATATCACCGTACAATATGGCTGATATAATCTACATACGTAGAAATTTAAGAGGAATGGCAGCCTCCGCTTTATGGGATGTCTATAATTTCAAAAACCAACTCGTAAACCTCCTATTCACCGGTTACGGTAAAGCGTGCTGGATTAACTTCGCATGTTTCAACTTAACACAGTTCATAGAATTGTTTATCGTAATTAAAGACTTTCCTGCATTAATGCAAAATATAAATATGACGTTGTGTTGGGGATTAGTTCTTCTAAAATCTGGTACAGTGATGTTCCGCAAAAGCCGTATCGAGAAAATCTTATCAAGAATTCGCTTTGAAGAGCAACGAGCGCTACAAAGACCGCAAAAGGAATTAGAAATTTATCATGAGGCAGTTGATCAGAATTGGTTCGTGTCAAAATCATTTTGGTTCGTTTGTGGTTCAACATGTTGGTTGTACTTCTTTTCGAGACCTGCCGAGTTTAAATTATTAGGACCACAACCAGAAAGCCACTATAAAGTTCCATTGGTTTACAGTTCATGGTTTCCGTTTGATAAATGGTCGGATGAATACCATGATTATGCTTTCGGGTATCAAGTGTTTTCAGGAATGTTTGGTGCGTATTATTGTGCGATGACGGATACTTTTATTGTTTCGTTTATGATATTTGCCATCGGACAATTCCGAATGATCCAGTGCGCGATTAAAAGGTTGCATTTGCCTGATACTGACGACGAAATTGAACAGTATTCAGATACGGATTTGCTGGATGTGTATCCGAAGGTTGTGGATATTATCAAACACCATTGTCGCATTATGGAGTAAGTAGTATTTAAACATTTTATTATTTATTTATTATACTCTACGACATGTATTTACAAATAATTAAGTAATGCAACGTAAAAAAAATGTATAGTTGCTTTTACTCGACTTTCTTGTTTTTCATAATTACAAGAGTTACTTAATACTGCGTATAAGAAACTAAAAATAGTACAATACACCAGGAAAATCATTGAATATCCTATATTCTGATTTTAGATATGTAAGTGATGTGGATAATCTCATCAATCCAATTATATTTATGAACTTCTTAATATGTTCGCTAATGATGTGTGCTCTTGGACTTGAAGGAATAATGGTATATAATTCAATTCGAATTCCTTGTGCAACAATAATACTGTATTTCATTGTAGGCTGGTCCAAGCGTCAGGCTTATATTATCCACATACAATTTGTTGGCATTGATAACTCAATTGTTTATGTTCTACTGGCATGCAAATGAAGTTACATTAGAGGTAAATTATGCAACTTCTACTATAGACGTAAACCCAGAGGGTCAAAAATGTTTGCAAATCAAATGGCACTGCCACCATTTTACAGTTGCAAATATTGACCAAATTATGAATAATCCATTTAAATATAACATTTTCCTTACAGCAGTGAGACAGTTATATTGAATTTTATTGTTGCAATCTATTTTGTTTTGTTTGAAAAAACAATCAATTAGAATACCATTTTGTATCGTTAAAAATCAAGATTATTAATATATTTATTGCTTCTATTTTGTGTTTGAATAGATTATTCAATGCACATTAATAACTTCACACACAATAATTACTTTATATTTGACATTTCATTGCTTCATCATTTTAATAAATAACCAGTCATATATACACAGTAAAATAAACTTAATTTAGACACTTTTCTCTAGAGTTCCAATGTGGGCCTAGCGATTTCAAACAGCGAATGGTACAGGTTTACAAAACGTGTTAAAAATGCATTATTAATGATACTAACACGTACTCAGAGGCCAACCTTTTTATCTGTTGGAGGTTTTCATGCAATGTCTTTAAGCACATTTCTAATGGTAAGCGAAACAATACAATATTCCACATTTTTCACAACCGTTGGAAAGTTTGCAAAACAATTCCATTATTTACATTGTCAGCTTTTCATTGTCTAATTAAATTGATTATTGTCTTAGATTTTGCGGTCTGCATATTCATTTTTAGCACTGTTTAGAACGATTTACCAGCATGACGAAGATGAGGAACTTCCTGAGATGTCTTGAAGATGTTTTAATTATTGCTAAACTGTTTTTGTATCACGTACTAGATAAATATGTTGATTATTTTATTTATATGTTGTATCCATTACATAATTGTTGCAATATATCAATTATTTAATTATGTGCTGTATTCATAGTTATCCAATTAAAAAAAAATGTAAATGTAGAGCTAATCATGGATACACCATATAAATAAGGCAATTCCCTTACATATACATTTATACACAACACACACACACACACGTACGCGAGCAGTGAGACAATTTAATAGGATAATATTGTTGCATTCTATTGTATATCGTTTGTCAAAACAATAACAATATTATTTGATCCTTTCAAAAATCAGCATTTGGAAATTATTTACTGCTTTTATTTTGTATTTGAATAGATTATTCAATGCACATTAATAACTTCACGCACAATAATTACTTTAATTTTGATAACCAGTGGTAGGGCTAGACTTTGAAGCAGTGACACAGTATTTATAAAAGTGATAAATTTCCATATTTTAAAATATAAATAGGATAGTTTTCTCGATGTTTTACCCCAAATTACAATATTACAAATTTTTATAATGGCTTAGACGATTTTCACAATGGTTCGAAGTATAAAATGGCCTCGCCACTGGTAACATATAATTAAAGCGTTCTACACACACACACAGTCAAACATACAAACACATCTGAATGTCAATATATAAAATTTTAGAATTTTTCTGAATGAGAATTCTTGATTCTTGAAACACTCTTGCTTGCCTAGTCTTTTCTTACACACTCTTGTCTTGGTTTTGTCTTGAAATCAAGACAAGAGTAAATTCAGAAACGAATGAAACTTAATTAATTAGACTTTAGTGTGTATTGATTTAACCAAATTAGGTGATTGAATATATTAATACTCTTCAATTGTACCATTTAACTTATTATTTAATTACGTTATCAAATATGCTGTTTATTTAATATAATATATAGATTGTTTCTTTAATATTCACCTTATCAATATATTCAAATATAATATTTAATATGTATAGTGTTTTAATATTTATGTTCAATAAAGAATACAGTCGTTCTCAGTCAATTTGTGATAACCGAAGTCAAGTGACAAATATCAAATTATTTAAATTTGTTTCCCTGTCACAATGTTGTCAGGCATAGTTCATACAATTTATTATATATAATCCCCTTGCTTGAATATTTATGTAAAACTTAAATAGGAATATTTAAGTTATTCCGTAACTGTTTTCTCGTAACTGGTACATTTTATGATAATACTTTACAAACAAAAGTTGTGCGAAATATTATAATCTTTCTTTATGACGATAACTATTTTTGCCATAAGTGTAGCCGTTCTAGTGATATTGGAAAAAAGACAAAAATGCATCGGGGTAATGTTCTGGTTTGCATATTCTTTTCAAAAATTGGAGGTGTACATCTTGTCCATATACAAGTCTTAAATTTGAAGTTTTAACAATTTTACGTTCGACAGTTTTGACTCAAGAGCATTCGCAGACAGACACACAGACGTCAATCCGAAAATAGTTGAATTCCATTCAGGGAGAGAGTCAAAACGTATTCGTAATTTTTCATGATTATAAGACGTGTAGTGCCGTGGAAAAATTCGATTATAAATGCGACTGCTTTCACTAAATATTGTTTTAGATGCCCGATATTTCTGTCAAACTTGTGTAAAGCATTGACCGAAATCCGATTTTCTTTTACTCCCCGCTTTATCTTTAGCATTGACGAACTTTATTTCACCTGAGGAGTATTTATTATGTAAGAGTTGACAATAGTAAAAATGATCTAATTTTCAAGTTATTCCCCCCCTCCACTCGATATAATTATAGTAAAACAGTGTAGGTGTAACAGAACTTATGGTATGACTACGTAGTTTAGAACTAAAAGTAGGTATTATTGAATAAAACTTATACTTGCACCATTCATTATTCATGTAGGGAAATTCACGTATTTTTTGAAGGCAAACTAAATAGTATTAACTTTGATAACAATTTTTAAATATAAATTGTATATATACATATATAATAAGAAATTGTTATTTAGTTGACAAGCACAAGCAGTCTTCTTTTGAATATAATAAATCATACAAATATCATTGTACAATATGGCTGATATAATCTACATACGTCGAAATTTAAGAGGAATGGCAGTGTCTGGTTTATGGGATGTTTTCAACTTCAAAAACCAAATCTTAGATCTCCTATTCAGCGCCTACGGTAAAGCGTGCTTGGTGAACTTCACGTGTTTCAACATATCACAATTCATAGAATTATTTATCGTAATTAAAGACTTTCCTGCATTAATGCAAAATATAAATATGACGTTGTGTTGCGGTTTAATTGTTCTAAAATCTGGTACAGTGATGTTCCGCAAACAACGTATCGAGCAAATCTTATCAAGAATTCGCTTTGAAGAGCACAGATCGCTGCAAAGACCGGAGAAGGAAGTTCAAATCTATCATGAAGCAGTTGATCAGAATTGGTTCGTGTCAAAATCATTTTGGTTCGTATGCGGTTCAACATGTTTATTGTACTTCTTTTCGAGACCTGCCGAGTATAAATTATTAGGTCCACAACCAGAAAGCCACTATAAAGTTCCATTGGTTTACAGTTCATGGTTTCCGTTTGATAAATGGTCGAATGAATACCATCGTTATGCTTTCGTGTATCAAATGTTTTCAGGAATGTTTGGTGCTTATTATGTTGCGGTGACGGATACGTTTATTGTTGCGTTTATGATATTTGCCATCGGGCAATTCCGAATGATTCAGTGCGCGATTAAAAGGTTGCATTTGCCTGATACTGACGACGAAATTGAACAGTATTCAGATACGGATTTGCTGGATGTGTATCCGAAGGTTGTGGATATTATCAAACACCATTGTCGAATGATGGAGTAAGTAGTATTTAAACATTTTATTATTTATTTATTATACTCTACGACATGTATTTACAAATAATTAAGTAATGCAACGTAAAAAAATGTATAGTTGCTTTTACTCAACTTTCTTGTTTTTCATAATTACAAGAGTTACTTAATACTGCGTATAAGAAACTAAAAATAGTACAATACACCAGGAAAATCATTGAATATCCTATATTCTGTTTTTAGATATCTACGTGATGTGGATTCGCTCATCAACCCAATTATATTTATGAACTTCTTAATATGTTCGCTAATGATGTGTGCTCTTGGACTTGAAGGAATAATGGTATATAATTCAATTCGAATTCCTTGTGCAACAATAATACTGTATTTCATTGTAGGCTGGTCCAAGCGTCAGGCTTATATTATCCACATACAATTTGTTGGCATTGATAGTACAATTGTTTATGTTCTACTGGCATGCAAATGAAGTTACATTAGAGGTAAATTATGCAACTTCTACTATAGACATAAACCCAGTGCGTCAATAATGCTTGCAAATCAAATGACACTGCCACCATTTTACAATTGCAAATGTAGACCAAATTATGAATAATCCATTTAAATATAGCATTTTCCTTACAGCAGTGAGACAGTTATATGGAATTGTATTGTTGCAATCTATTTTGTTTTGTTTGAAAAAACATCCAAACAATCAATTAGAATACCATTTTGTATCTTTAACAAGAACTGGCGCTAGCGCCAGTGCTATCAGCTCGCCGTTCCGGCGAGCGCGGTCACATCAATAAATACAAAACTAAAAGCGATAGCAATTATTATAGTACAAAATTTATTGTTGTTATGATATTTCATCGGCATTTAATATGAAATTAATTAATTTCTAAGTTTACGTATATAATTCTTAATCATCAACATTATACTCACATAGCCCATTGAACCAATCTAACCAATTATGATCCCGACATTTATTTATTCCTGTACCATAACAGTTTTAATTTCCAAAAACCCCACATTTAAAATTGCACACATCCACATGGGTAACGTTAATATCGTTTGTTTCGTGATTTGCCAAGGATATTTATAATTATTTGATGAACATTTCCTAATTTTATTAATTAAAACACAGAAGCAAATGGTTTATACATTGGAAAATATAACCAAACAAATTACTGTCACATAAATATAACTTCTTCATTTTACTAACAGATGGCGATCGATGTCTGATATACTTCAAAATATATTTATATTATTTTTTTTAAGCCTATGGGCTCACAATTTGAAAAAACTTTAATCACATAAAATATCTTAGAATGTTGAGTAGAAAATTCTAAAATTTTTAAAAGTTGACTAAGGGCAGTATTTAGGAGGGTTCCAAATTTTGGGGGCCTATAACGCCGGTCCTGTACAGACGATTGGATTTAAAATGCGACGGGAACATCACGGGCATGGAAATTATATGTATATCAAATTTCATCAAAATCGGCCCGGTACCTTCAGACGAGTTGCGGTCACAAACTCAGGTCTTACGACGGACCGACCGAGCGAGCGAGCGAGCGAGATACATACATCCAAGTATATGAGTTATATATATTTTTGGATTCAGGGCGAAAATACAAGAACTTTTTGTTAAGATTTTTTTTCGATCCGAGCATGTTACAGACACACGACCAATCACTATAGCTCTTTTGTACTTACTGTACGACGAGCTAAATATCAAGATTATTAATATATCTATTGCTTCTATTTTGTGTTTGAATAGATTATTCAATGCACATTAATAAGTTCATACACAATAATTACTTTATATTTGATATTTTATTGCTTCATCATTTTAATAAATAACCAGTCATATATACACAGTAAAATAAACTAAATTTAGGCACTTTTCTCTAGAGTTCGAATGTGGGCCTAGCGATTTCAAACAGTGAATGGTACAGGTTTACAAAACGTGTTAAAAATGCATTATTAATGATACTAACACGTACTATGAAGCCATCACTTTTAACAGTTGGAGGTTTTCATGCAATGTCTTTAAAGTCATTTCTAATGGTAAGCGATGCAATAGAATATTCCCTATTTTTCACTACAAACCATCCCATTATTTACATTTACGAGCTTTGCATTGTCTAAATAAACTGAAATCATTCCGTGTAATGTACATTATTGGATACCTCACTTTTAAATATTGCAGATGTTATATGATAATTGACAGCAATGCTTAAAATTAATGTGCAATCGTAATATACCTGATGGTGACCACAAGGTAGAAAAGATCGGGACGCTAAACCATATATACTTTGTGCAAACTTTTCAACGGTATTGTCGGGAAAATAAAAGTATTTCTACAAAATGGATATTATTGTTTTAGACTCTGCGGTCTGCCTACTCATTCTTAGCACTGTTTAGGACGATGTACCAGCATGACGAAGAAGAATAATATCGTGAAATGCCATGGAGATGTTTTCATTATTGCTAAACTATTAGATAGATACATATATTTGTATGAAAAATGCTTTATTCATGTATCCATGGCTATTTACGAAATTGTTTCATAAAACCAATTATTCATTTGTTGTTTGTTGTAACCATAATTACCCAATTTACAAATATGCTTTTCATAATATCAAATTCCAACGTTTGCAACAAAATTAGACAATATTTGCTTACAATGTATGCATTTATTTCATATTCTGTGTGTGTCAGTATGTAAGATTTGCATAGCGTTCCAGATAGAATGCTAGAAACATAGATGCATGTAAAAAGTTATAAAATTTAGATTATTATATCAGTAAGGGCTGGACAGTGTTCTGTATGTGATATGGGCACATAATCCTCACGGGTGCATTTGCATTCTATTTGAAACTCAATTTTTACCTTGTGCCCATACCATATACTAAATACAATTCACTCAGCTACGATGCATCTGTTTAATTGAATAATGGGTGGCGATTTTTCATGTAACTCTTTTGTAAATGTAACCGAATCATGGATACACTATATAAATAAGGCATTTCCCTTACATATATATACACACACACACATACACGTACGCTAGCAGTGAGACAATTGAATCGAATAATATTGTTAGATTCTATCAATAAATAATAATATTATTTTATCCTTTGAAAAATCAGAATTTTTAAATTATTTTCTGCTTCTATTTTGTATTGGAATAACCACACGCTCAATAATTACATTGATTTTTATATTTTAATAAATAAACAGTGGTAGACATTGAAGCAGTGACACAGTATTTTTAAAAGTGATAAATTGTCATATTTTAAAACATAAATAGGACAGTTTTCTCGATGTTTTGGCCCAAATTACAATATTACAACATATTGTAATGGCTTAGACGTTTTTCACAATGGCACGAGCCACAGTAAAAAAGAGCTGGCCCCGCCACTAGTAACATATAAATAAAGGGTTCTACACACACATTCAAAGATACAAACACATAAATCTGAATGTCAATTGAATTTTTCCGAATGAGAATTCTAGATTCTTGAAACACTGTTGCTTGTCTAGCCTCTTCATACACACTCTTGTCTTGAAATCAAGTCAAGAGTAAATTAAGAAATGAATGAAACTTAATTAACTAGACTTTAGTGTGTATATCTGTACGTAATAATGAATATAACTTATAATAGCACCATTAGATACTGATGTAGTAAATAAAACGCGTATTCTTTGAAGTCAAATAAATTAGTTTTGACCTGGATAAGTGTCCGACATTGAAGTAAAATAACAACCCTTAAATATAAGTTGTATATAAATAATAAGAAGGAAGCCAACGAAATATTCATTTGAAATATAAATCCTTATTAAGTTAAATGTCTTAACCTTTCGACACAAAGAGACTCTTTAATAAGAAATTCGTTATTCAGGTCTATTGAATATAATAAATCACATAAATAACAACGAATCTCCACAGATACTTCATTTGTACAAAATGGCTGATATAATCTACATCCGTCGCAATTTAAGAGGCATGGCAGCTTCTGGTTTATGGGATGTTTTTAACTTCAAAAACAAACTTCTAGATCTCCTGTTCTACGCGTACGGTAAAGCGTGCTGGGTCGGTTTCACGTGCTTCAACATCTCCCAATTCATTGAAATGTTTATCGTAATTAAAGACTTTCCAGCTTTAATGCAAAACGCAAATGTGACATTACTATACGGTTTAGTTATTTTAAAATCTGGTACAATGATGTTCCGCAAAAGTCGCATTGAGCAAATCTTGACAAGAATTCGCTTTGAAGAGGACAGATCGCTGCAAAGACCGGAAAAGGAAGCTGAAATCTATCAAGACGCAGTCGATCAGAATTGGTTTGTGACAAGATCATTTTGGTTCGTTTGTGGTTCAACGGTTACAATGTACTTCTTTGCGAGACCTGCCGAGTATTATTTATTGGGTCCACAACCAGAAAACCACTATAAAGTTCCAATGGTGTTTAGTTCATGGTTTCCGTTTGATAATTGGTCGGATGAATACCATCATATTGCTTTCGCATTCCAAGTGTTTTCAGGAATATATGGCGCTTATTATGTTGCGGTTACGGATACGTTTATTGTTGCGTTTATGATATTTGCCATCGGGCAATTCCGAATGGTCCAATGCTCGATTAAACGGTTGCATTTGTGTGAATCTGCGGACGAAATTGAACAGTATTCAAACACGGATTTGCTGGATGTGTATCCGAAGGTTGTGGATATTGTCAAACACCACTGTCGGATTATTGAGTAAGTAGTATATTATTTATTTACTAGGGTCACCCGTGGGCACCATGTGCCCATATGGTATACAGAACATAGGTCAGTTTTGACTGATGGCGAATTTTCATGTAATTTAATAATAATAACACGGTTTTTCTTCATTTTGTATCGTTTGACTATAATAGTAATACAAATTTCCACATCGCAAATAATAATAAAGAAAAAATCGAGTTCTTTCTTTGAACGCTATTTTGTTCTTAGATCACTATGCTGAGATTAACTAATCGATCGCTTATCATGCACTGTGTAACATCCGATAAATTTAAACAAAATTTTGTTTAACTTTGATTTTAACCTTGTATGGTGCATATGTGTTGTATCATTTAGACAGTTTCTATGATTGTATATAAAAAACAGGATTATAAATTTACTTACGATTGCTGTTTATTATTTGAATCGATTATTCAAATAATATGTATTACAAATCCTTTTTACACAACATTTTTAATGATTTGACATTTGATTCATTATTGTTTTTGAATTAAATAATCAGGCTAGATTTTGAATTTTGCAGTATTAATCTGATGCAGTGTCACAACGGCAGTTTTAAAAGTGATGATAATTAGTTATAGGCTAAAATACAATGGATTGTGCCATCAAAAATAAAAGAATAAAATTGCCAACCAAACATGTTTCTAAATATCTTTGAATTATCTCTTCAAGATTTTATTACTCTAATAATCAGAATTATAAATTTACTTACTTGCAGTTATTATAATTTGACGAACTATAAAATCTTACCACAACTCATATTTTCAAAAATTACTGCTTCTTGGCCATTTTGAAGTGAAAAATTTTAACTATGAATTAAAATAAATGTACAGAAACACGTATTTGCTAAAAATATATGATAATTAGGCAATAATATGCACTTATTTCATATTATATACTTAAAAATTGAAATTATAGCATGCTACTCCTCTTAAACTTAAGATTAAACTTTGAATTGAAGATTTATCACAAAAACTTTTTTGACATTTCATTCTGACGTTTGATTCGTTTTTGTCTATTTCAAAGCAGACTGAACTTCAGAATCGAAGTGATTGTTTTATTTCAGTATAAACTATTTGATTATTTTTTATAACATTATTAACAGTCGCCATGGTGCAGTGGCTAAGTGTCATGCCTTTCACTCTGGAGGTCGTGAGTTCGATCCCCGTCTATGCCAATATGCATTTTTACAAAAAAGCGTTCCACACATACACACTCACTCACATACAAACATTTCTGCGTTATTATATTATTTATTTATTATGCTCTGTAAAATCAATTTTGAATCCGTTCACATTTTTAATTTAATCGCCCCAAATATAAAGTCCTCCTTAATATCGGCAATAAATATTTATAAATATCTATAGCATTTCTTCACATTGTGGCCATAAAAAACAATTATTTAGAGAGTGTAAACGCTCGAGTGCGTGAATTGAAGATGTGTATATTCCGAGAAAGAATCCTCTTACTCTTGAAAAAAATATTTCAACTGGAAGTGCTTATTGACTCGTTTTACTTTTAAAGTATTTCGAAAACGAGTTACAGAAAATGTGAATCTTTGAAAAGATTAAAGATATTCAAATTTGTAGTAAATTTTCTTTGAAACCATTTACTGGAAGTTACATTTAAGTTTCCCTAGATATATTTTCATTACGGATTTGCATTATTATCCATCGTAACTTTATTTAAAAGTAAATAATTATATTAAACCATACAATATTGTACAATTCGCGCATTTCCAATATTTTCGTTTTAGATACTTAGACGATGTGGATGATCTCATCAATCCAATTATATTTATGAACTTCTTAATATGTTCGATAATGATGTGTGCTCTTGGACTCGAAGGAATTATGGTTTATAAAATCCAATACGAATTCTTTGCGCAACAATAATACTGAATTTAACATTCTAGGCTGGTCCAAGCGTCAGGCTTATATTATCAATTTACTATTTGTTGGCTTTGTTAATACAATTGTTTATGTTTTACTGGCACGCAAATGAAGTTACATTAGAGGTAAATTATTCAAATTTAAGTTTTACTGTAAAAACAAGCACTGGTGCTATTTTATTTAAAATATTTGTTAACCAATTTTAAATTACGGTATTAATTGAAATTTTTCTAGAGTTCCAATGTGGGCCATGCGATTTCAGACAGTGAATGGTATAGATTTACGAAACGTGTAAAACATGCATTATTAATGATACTAACACGGACTCAGAGGCCGTCTATTTTATCTGTTGGAGGATTTTATGCAATGTCTTTAAACACATTTCTAATGGTATGCAAAATAGAATATATTCAACATGTTTCACATTGCCGTCGGAAAGTTTACAAATAAGCTCATAATTCACAGCAATGCATAAAATTGATGATTGTTTTAGATTCTGCGGTCTACTTACTCATTTTTAGCGCTGTTTAGGACAATTTACCAGCATGAAGAAGAGGAGGAACTTCGTGAAATGTCTTAAACATGTTTTATTTATTGCTGTTGTCCAAGCGGTAACACTCGACCTTTCGCATAGTGTTTTAATTGTTCGAATTTTATATAATGCTTGTTTTATTCTTCGGATATTAAAACTTTGAATTATTCTTATAATAATTTAGGATTATTTAAATCTCATGTTATAATCTTACTTAATTTGATAATTTGTTCAATTCGTTTATACATTTTTCTTTATTGGTTAGTTAAAATATATAAATGTATTCTTACAGTCTTATACTGTATAAAAGTATTGTGATCCTAAAACAAAAATAACTTCATAAATTTAATGGAATATTCATTTTGAGGGTCCCTGAATCCATTTTGACGCCCAGTCTAGACTGAATATTTTCAATTTGAAAAATTGTGTATCCTGAAAATAACTTTTTGCACATTAATAGTGAAAACTATGCATAAGTCGAGTGAACGCCACTCCAGAATGTGTGAACGAACAAGACAGTGTATTTTAAATTAAATTGTTTTCATTTGAATAACAATGTTATGGATTGGATATACAGCATTATAAAAATATCTGGAGTGGCCTGCACTCAACTTTCTTTTACGCAGTTTTCACTGATTATAAAAATATATATATAAATGAATGGGTGGAAAATGATACCAATACCAATTTGTAATGCGTTTAAAGTACTAGCTATCAAAACTAACCAATACTCTACAGAAATATTCTGAAATGTCATTTATCTAATTGGGTCTATTTTGTTCTCCTGACAAAATAGCAAATGATCCGATTTTATAAGCTACATGCGAATCTATGGCAACGTAAACAAGATATTTATGTTTTGTAGCATTTTTCTCGCAACTGGTACATTTTTTGAAGAAATGTTTCAAACAAAAGTTGTGCAAAATATTAATATCTTTCATTATGAACATAACTATATTTGCCGTAAATGCAGCCGTTCTAGTGATATTGGAGAAAAGATAAAAAATGCATAGAGTAAGCTTTCCGTAGCAGTTTTCTCGTAACTGGTACATTTTTTGAAGAAATGTTTCAAACAATAGTTGTGCGAAATATTAATATCTTTCATTATGAACATAACTATATTTGCCGTACTTGTAGCCGTTCTAGTGATATTGGAGAAAAGATAAAAAATGGATAGAGTAAGCTTTCCGTAGCAGTTTTCTCATAACTGGTACATTTTTTGAAGAAGTTTTTCAAACAAAAGTTGTGCAAAATATTAATATCTTTCATTATGAACATAAATATTTTTGCCGTAAGTGCAGCCGTTCTAGTGATATTGGAGATAGAACAAAAAATGTATAGAGTGCACTACCGGTTTGAATATTCTTTTCAAAAATAGGAGGTGCACATCTAGGGCATATACAAGTCTTAAGTTTGAAGTTTCATAATTTTACGGTCGACAGTTTTGGCCCTAGAGCCCAGACACACACACACAGACAGACAGACGTCATTCCGAAAATAGTCAGATTCGATTCAGGGAAGGTGAAAACATGTATATCCGTTGAAATCTCGAGTTCGACATTTTTCATGATTACAATACTTACCTATTACTCTGTAAAAATGTATTTAATCTTTAATTAAACAATCACAGTTACTATATTTACATAAATCAATAATAAACAATATATATATACAATTCTTAATATGAAACATAATATAACTTCAATATGTTAATTCTTTTGCGTAAAATCATTCAGGAGTATTGGACGCCATTTCTTGCAACAAGCTCATCAACGTCTGAAACCTAGATTTAACCTCTGAAACACTCCTGCCCATCAACAACAACTGAATATCTTTAAAAACATTTAGGGTATCACCGCGCTCTTGGAACGTTTGCAAAATCACTTTGTCTTCGTCGCGAGTCCACGATTGCGTTAAATCATTTTCGCACGCATCACTATCGTCACTATTCTCACTTAGAACCGTTTCAAATTCTTCCTCAATCGTTGAATCATTATCCGACTCAGACCCTTGTCCATCTTCAATCGTGTCCTGCGACGACTCCTCACAAGTATCAATACTCTCCACACTGTGGCCCGGACTTTTCACATCCCATTCCGGCTCACTTTCCGTCTTCGACTCAATTTTCGATAATTCCATTTTATTCGTTTCCATTATCTTCACATCCCAATCAATTTCCAAATCACTTTCTTCCGTTTTCGACTCACTCTCTTCCGTTTTAGACCCATCTTCATCAATTCTCGTCAACATAACTTCATTATTCGTTATTTCAAGGTCAATTCGATTTGATTCTGTCGTTATATCGCATTTTTGATCTAAACTCAATGATAACTCAGCATCATTTAGAGTCGTGTCACTTCCTTTTTTGATAAGTTTTCTAGTTCTTTTGGATGTTGGCGATAATAGATTATCGGTTTTGGTTGATTTTTTAGTTTTGCAGTCTTTTTGTTTGGTTGGGGCAGATTTTGTGTTGAGTTTTTTGCGGCTTTTCGATGGGCTGTTCGTGCGGAATGGTCGACGTTTTTTTAAGGGGTTCGTGTCGGCGTTTATGTCCTCTTCGGATTCGTTGCTGTGGCGTGGTTCGTCGTCTTTGGTCGGCGACATTAACAGTTTCGATGGCGAAGTTTCTGATTTACGCTTTGGCCGGACAATTGGTTTAACGCTTAAGCGTTTGTTGTGGTCGGTGTTCGGATTATTGTTGAAAGTTACGTTGGCAAGGCGTAAACCTTTGCCCGTTTGGACATAGACTCGACCCTGTAGAAACTAAAAAAAAAACATATTACTGAGATAAGTTAAGGATATTCCTCGATTGCAGGCCAAAACAAAAATGCGATTTATTTTAAAATCCTACCTTAGTTCCACACGGTATACAATGTCTGGCCCTACTAGCATACATGTCATTCTCAATTTGATGGCATTTGCAAATACAGTTAGGCCCCCCATACGGATCCTCCACTTCCGGTAACGTAATCGTTTCAACAATCTTATCATCATCATCCTCAACATCACCATCATCGCAACTCATTTGCTCCCAATCAGTCATCAAACTAAAAAAACCAATCATAAATACACTCGTACCTCGCCTAGTGCACCCCCCCGCCTAGAACACGAGCTAATCCTCGCCTAGTACACCGGCGTCATGTCACCCCTCCGAGCACCCCCACTCCGACCGTAGTGTCGCGCGCAATGTTACAAACGGCATTTCGAGCATTTCTTTCGTGTTTTACGAATAGTTATGATGGGAACTTTTTTTACGTCCATGTTGAACCGACTCAAACATTAAACTCGTTGCCCGTGGTGGGGATAGACCGGCCTATCAGCCGGTGCACTAGGCGGGGATCTCTGACTTTAATGCCGTGCACTAGGCGAGGTACGAGTGTACAACCAAAACAAACAAAAATACCTTTCGGGTGGTTGTTCATGCGGGAACATTTGCAAGAACCAATCGCTCAGCAACGCATTTCCCTTTAACAGTGGCAATATCGTAGATTTAACTCGTTCCATGCTGACATCTGGCAGCTCGGACAGTTCCGTTAAACTGTTATAGATTCGGCGCAGTTGCGCGGGTTGGTTTGTGTAATAGATTTCGAGTTTGCGCAGAAACAGGGACATGTTTGAGAGGAGAAAGTGTGGGACTAGTTTGCCGATTTGTTTGGCTTGTTCAGGTGTTAGGAATGTTAGGAATTCTTCGCATAAGTCTGAGTTGTTTGGACTTAGGACTGATTCGATTTTGTCGTATAGGTCAGAGACGCTGCTGACGGATTCGTCGTGCTCGCTTAACACTTCCATGAAACGGTGGTATTCTAGCGGTGCAGTGTTTTCGAGACGTTCCTGAACTTTGTCGTAAAATGCTTGGGCATAATCTAATATTAAGAGATTTAAAAAAAAAAACGGTTTAATACTAAACTTCCACCGATTTTATTATATATATAAACACTTAGATGTATTTATATGTATGTTAGTATGTTTATATGTGTATGTTTAAAAAAAATGTTAAAAATGGGTTTTGAGCAACGAAGTTAGAACATTGACGAATTTTTAGCATCTTTAATACATTTTTCATACATTTATGACGAATACAGTGAATAAAATTTTAAAATAGTGATCGATTTCGGATAGTGGAAGCCCTGTAATTCCTATACCTATGGAGCTAACCAGTTCAAATTTGGTTTTGGAGCTGGTGTAGAGCTTCCAATCAATAATTAATAAGATTTCTTTTTAATTTTCAATATTATAAATACAGGGGGCTGAAAGGAATATACAATAAAAATCATAATTACTTTTTGCCTTCTCTTCAGTTGTACGCTTTTCCTCAGGGCACAACATCGCTAATGTGGCATTGTGTTCGCGGAGTTGCTTCGCTTTTTTCGACAAATTTGCTTGTAAACGACGATTTTTTTGCTGTATAGTTGAACTGGCGATCATCAACGCATTTAGTTCATCTTCATCGTCCTAAATTAAATCGCAATAACATATAAAATAATACATATTACCAAATCCTTTGAAGATTACGAAAGAGAATTAACTATTTCAGGTAAAAAAAAAAACAAAAAAAAAACAAAAAAAAAACAAAAAAAAAACAAACAAGCAAAAACAAACAAGCAAAAACAAACAAACAAAAACAAAAAATGGAATAGACGGAGATCGAACTCACGACCTCTAGGGTGAAAGGCAAGACTCTTAACCTCTGCGCCATGGCTACTGTTAATAATGTTATATAAAATAATCAAATAGTCTATACTGAAATAAAACAATAACTACTCTTCTGAAGTTGCTAGGATGGGAAAACAAAACGAAAGTGACAATACGGATAAAAATCAAATATAATCAATTAACATATATTTTCTGTCAATATCAATAATTGTGACTCGCTATTAAGCATTTATGTTAAAAAGACCGGCCAAACAACAAATCAAACGTCAGAATGAAATGTCAAAAAAGTTTTTGTGATAAATCTTCAATTAATTTGATGATTTGAAGTGTATTCAGTGTGTTGTGTACTTTACACAGAGTGGCAGCTGCTATATTATATTGATATTGTGTATGTCAATGAGAAATATAAATAATTGTTAGTTAATAAAATTCAGTTTTATTGATTCTAATTTGAAGTTTGTGAGTGTCGCTATTAAGCATTTATGTTATGACCGACCAAAGAACTAATATAAATAAAAGTGCTACCACACGTGAGCGTCAAAAACAGTATATCAATGTGCATTAGTGACGTACGAGTTACGGACACATTGTTTGAATTGTAAATCTTAAGTTTAAGGGAAGTAACATGTTATTAAATTCAATTTTGAAGTATTTAATATGCAATAAGTGGATTTTATTGCCTAATTTGCATATATTTTTAGCAAAATGGTGTTTTTGTACATTTATTTTAATTCATACTTAATATTTTCACTTCAAAATGGCCAAAAAGAAGTGATTTTTGAAAATATGAGTTGCGGTAAGATTCTATAGTTGGTTTAATTATAATAACTCCAAGTAAATTTATAATTCTGATTATTAGAGAAATAAAATCTTGAAGAGATCATTCAAACATATTTAGCAAATTAATTTTTATTTTTGATGGCACAATCCATTGTATTTTAGCATATAACTAATTATCTGTTTTAAAAACAAGCTTAGGTACAACGCACCTATGCGTCCAGCTCGCCTTATAAGTAATATATGCGATGCGAGCAGTTTTTAATAATTTTGGCCTTTTGGTTAACTAATTGAAAAAATGTTATAGATATAAAAAGTCTTACATTTAATTTAAGATTATATTAAAAAAAAAAAAAAAACAAATTTTGAAATTCAAAATTATAATATTTAATAATTATTTTCGGGCTTTGGGTTAACAAAATGAAAAAATCTTGTAAACAAAAAATATCTTAGAATTTTTAGTAGAATTTTTAAGTGTTTCAATTATTTTTATAAGGGCAGTATTAAGGGGGGGTCCAAATTTTGGGGCCCTATAACTCGGGAAGTATACGGGCGATTGGATTTAAACTGCGAATGGTTTCAAATGGGATGCCAAATAATATGTGTACCAAATTTGGAGTGAATCGCTCCGGTACCTTCAGAGGAGTAGAGGGCACAAATTTGGTCTTACGAGCGAGCGACGACTAACATCCAAGTATATAAGTTATATACATTTTCGGAATCAGGGCGACGAGACGAACACTTTTTCTTAATGAAATTTTTTGATCCGAGAATGCTACAGACACACGACCGAATGCTTTAGCCTCTTCGGTACTACGTACGGCGAGCTAACAACAACAAAAAAAAAACAATTACTCTGAAAATGAAGGTTTGGTTTTTGAACCACTGTCCCTGAAACAGTTAAACCGCTGTAAAATGAATCAAATTTTGAAAAACAGACATAAAACAATAGAAATGCAAAAATATTTGAAATAATAATTACCTTTTTAGTATCAATAGCGCATTCGGAAATTTCCAGCTCTTCAACTTGAGACCCAACTTCTAATCCGGCTTCTTTAGGATTTTCCGGTTCTACCGGCGCATCTAGCATTACTTTTTCCGGTATTTCCACTTTCTCCAATCGTTTCACCGATTTTTCCGATACTTCTCCAGTACCAACTAATTCCTTCGGATTATCAAGTTCGTCCGATTTTTCCGGACTAGCGCAAGCTTCAACATTTGCGTCTTTCAGCGGCGTAAGCAAAAACGGCATACTAGGCAACATATCTGCGTCTTTAAATCGTTGAAAAAGCGAAGAATTAAACTTAAATTCCAACAAATTTTGCGGTATTTCCTTCAAATTAATCTTTTCTTGTGCAATAAACGCGTCCGTGTCCACAAGACGCACCGTATCCCGGACTTCCACAACTTGTGACTGCGGCGTCAATACATGTTTTGCGTCCGTGTTTTCGGAAAGGTATTGATCTTGATCTTTAGTTGCGATGTAAATTTCTTCGATTTGCGGAATAATGGTGCGCCGTTTTGCTGGTCTACGTTTATAGGTTCGTTTCTTCTTGTGCGTAGATAAAATGGTTATGGGAAGTTTTTTATTGTTGATGATTAAAATTGGAGGCGATTTAACCTCGATTTCTGTTTCGAAAATACCATCGCTGTTTATTAGAATCGCTTGACTTTGTTCAGGAATTGTGTGTTTTGTCGCTGATGGTTTATGGAGTGGTGCTATAGGTACATTTCTTTTTAACGCTGGTTTCTTGTTGTATGCAGGCGGTTTTTGCACTTTTTTGGGCGACGGAACACCCGGCATCTATTTTAATGTTTTTTTTTTATTTATTATTCACGTTTTCATTGCTATTCTTAATATAAATAAACACTGCACTACTCTTTCAAAACACAGTGCTTGTGTCAGAATAGTGCATGTGTAACATCTAACATTGGCGTAGCGATTTAAAATTTAATAGGGGGCAAACGAAAATCTTGAAATCTTTAGGTCGAAAAAATAAATCTTTAGCTCGCTGTACGAAGTACCGAAGAAGCTAAGGCATTCGGGTCGTGATTAAACAAGCTTAGATACAACGCACCTATGCGTCCAGCTCGCCTTATAAGTAATATATGTAATGCGAGCAACGGTTTTTAATTATTATGGCCTTTTGGTTAACAATTTGAAAAAATGTTATAGATATAAAAAGTCATTTAATTTTAAATTATATTGATAAAAAAAAAATTTAGTGCATATTTTAAAATTTAAATTTATAATATTTTTTTTTTTTTTTTCGGGTTTTGGGTAAACAAAATGAAAAAATATTGTGGGTAAAAAATATCTTAGAATTTTTTGTAGAATTTTTAAGTGTTTCAATTATTTTTATAAGGGCAGTATATTAAGGGGGGCTCCAAATTTTGGGGCCCTATAACTCGGGAAGTATACGGGCGATTGGATTTAAACTGCGAGCGGATTCAAATGGGATGCCAAATAATATGTGTACCAAATTTGAAGTAAATCGCTCCGGTACCTTCAGAGGAGTAGAGGGCACAAATTGGGTCTTACGAGCGACGACTAACATCCAAGTTTATAAGTTATATACATTTTTGGATTCAGGGCGACGAGACGAACACTTTTCCTTAATGAAATTTTTTGATCCGAGAATGCTACAGACACACGACCGAATGCTTTAGCCTCTTCGATACTACGTACGGCGAGCTAAAAATGTCATTAACAAAAAGTGTTTATCTCGTCGCTCTGAATCCAAATATATATATATATATATATATATATATATATATATATATATATATATATATATATATATATATATATCTTATATACTTGGATGTTAGTTGTCGCTCGTAAAACCAAATTTATGCCCTTTAGTCCTCTGAAGGTACCAAATTAGCTACATATATTATTTGGCCCCCCATTTGAATCCACTCGCAGTTTAAATCCAATCGCCCGTTTACTTCCCGAGTGCCCAAAATGCTTATACCAATAATATGTATACATTTTTATAAATAATAATTATTTAAAGCGCCCTAAAGTGCATAACAAAACGCGAAAAAATGCTATTTTCTTCACACGGCCGCCATTTTGTCAAATAGTAACTTTTTACCCTAAATATTGGTATAAGCTCCAGAGTATTCAATACGCAGGGCTTCCACAGCAATTTTGTATACATAAAACTGAAATAGTGTAGTTTTTAATGGATAAAAGTGAAATAAGTGACTGAAAAAAGTGAATAAAATATTCATTTTGTAGACGCCATTTTGTTTTTAGACCGATTTTGAGGCCAGATTCGTAATTTGCGGCTCCAAAAACCTTGTGTTATCAAATTTCAGGCAATTGATTTAATAAATAAAAGAGTTATACATATTTTAATTAAGAGTGTATTAAAAAAGCTGGAGTGGCCTGCACTCGACTTTCCTTTACGTAGTTTTTACACAAATCATAATATGATTGATTAAACTTTATGCAAATACATGGCCACATAAATAAGATATTTTCTGTAGCAGTTTCCTCGTAACTGGTACATTTTTTTTAAGAAGCTTTTAAAACAAAAATGGTAACTAATTTTGCCATAAGTGCAGCCGTTCTAGTGATATTGGAAATAGAACAAAAATGCATAGAGTAAACATGCACTTTTTTTTTAATGTAGAAAAAAGACGAGCAAATTCATAAAAAACATCGTTTTTTGGGCCAAATATTGTGAATCCCCTTCGTACAGCGAGTTAAAAAGCGACATATTGTTCTTACCTGAAGCGATGGCGGTTCGGGGTATAAAAACATTTTCCATTGGTAAGGCAAAGTTTGCGGTGGCCTCATACTGGGTGGCACAACCCCAAATTCACTTAATTGGACCACGTAGTGAAGAGCAGTCGGTGCTTTTTTATTCTCTAAATAATATTGAATCGGATTATCCGCCGGGTTTAGTTTAAGCCTTTGTATTTGATTGATATGACTAGTTATTTTGGCCGATGGTCGGGCAGGCATCATATATTTTGATATAAAATAGGCGGCATCACATAAACGTATTTTTCCGTATTTCGTTCGGTACATTTTGTCTTGTTCCATGTGTGGAATGAATTGCTCTAAGCCCAAAGCGATCAGCTCATCCTCTGCTGGTAGGAAATTGATTTTCGCATTTGTCCCGAAGTAACGAAATGGTATTTTAGGTAGTAACGATGGGTATAAAAAGACGATGCTTTCCGACATTTTTTTCATCATTAATTTGGGAAACGTTGCCACATAATCTCTAATACGTCTTTCATAACATGATTTTCTAAAAAAATTATAGTTCAATTTTAAAATAAACTCATGATTATTATCATGTTGTACATCCTTATTTTGTAACTCTTAACGATCAAAATTGGTTGTTACAAAACAAAACCAATGCCTTCAGCTCGCCGTACGATACACTTAAAGACATTACAAACGTTTTTACAATGAAAATAACCAGTTTACAAACATTGGCATTTGAAAAGATTTAGGATCCATTAACTCTGGAAATCTAAGAGCAATCGGATGTAACCAAAATTGGTTAAAATTGTCCAGTATCTTCAGAAGAGATAGAACCACAAAGTTAGTCTTATGAGTTATATACATTTTCTGAATTAAGAAGACGTAAAACAAAATTTTCAACAATTTTCTTGAATCTGCGAAATACTATAGACAGACAATCAAACACTATAGCTCTTTTGTACCACCGTACGACGAGTATATTGCAGTACAGTAGCATTGCGCGCGACACTACGGTCGGAGTGGGGGAACTCGGAGGGGTGACGTGACGCGTACTAGGCGAGGATTAGCTCGTGTTCTAGGCGGTGGTGCACTAGGCGAGGTACGAGTGTACCACATTAACATGGATATATGTTGTAACCGTGTAAACCAATGAGAATCATAAGAAATCGTAACCATTAGAAGTTACAGAATAGGGATGCAAATCTTACTGTTTATTATAATCATTTTTGATATGTTGTTTCAATTCTATAATTTCTGGAGTATCAGATCTCATACACTCTTCCCAATTTTTAATAAAATCAATCGACATTTGTAAATTGTAAGCGTCGAATAGATATTGATACTTTGATAGTTCGCTAAATGATAACTACAATAAAAATTGTATTATTTATTGTACTAATTTTTTATTTGGTACCAAATTACCAACATATTTTTTATAAAATCTGCTATTTCCTGTAGTTCTGTTACTGGATGGGCATAAGTAAGAATATAACTTTGTGTTAAGAGTTGTATGTGTTGTCGCATTTGTTGATCAAACAATAATTTTTGTTCTGTCGACATAATCGAAGCTAATACGTTTACTGTATTATCTGGTTCAGCCTTAATAATTAAACAATAATAAATGACGAAGTTTGATTGCTTTAAAACCCTTAACTTACAATTATTTCTGTAGGAAATATATTTGCTGTGGTGTCAATGTGATTTGTATTTATTTCGAGATCTTGCGTCGCTTTCTCAAATTCTTTTGCATTTGAATACATTTCCGAGAACTCAAAGAGCTCAGCTACCAAAGTATTTAATTCCTTTTTTGGTATTTTCACCGCCCTATCTTGCCGTAATTCCTCTTTGTCAACTAAAATATTCGGTGTTTTTTAATTTTTTTAAAATTCAAACATCGCAGACTAATCCATAATTAAAAGACAATTTTTCTCACTCGTATCAATTTCTTCATCAGCTAAAACATTGTATTCTGGATCAGCTTCATCGTCGTCTTCCTGCGTCCCGTGTGCTTCGTCTAGCGGCCGCGTGAACTTCTTCAAGAATTCACTCCAATCCTCGTCGTCGCATTCAAAATCGTACATATCCGTAGTAATATCAGGCGGAATAAACGCTTCTTCGATTATTTCCAACGGTGTATCGCTCAACGATAATTTCGATCGTGTTCGAAGCGCGATATTTTCACTGTCTTCCATCGCAGCAGTTTTCACCGATTGCGGCACTTTGAAAACGCCATCTTCAGTCCAGTTTGTCTGCGTGGAAGTGTCGTGGGTGGAAGCCGGCGTTGCTGGGGTCTCCGGCTGGGAATCTTGGTCACTTGGCGTACAGTTTTCCTTGTCATCTTCGCTTTGCTTGTTTACAAGAAAAATATATCCATGCATTTCCCTCTTCATAAACATATTGTATAAGTTAATTATTTTTAATTGTAGACACCCTCTTTATTTTTTTATTATTGAATATACGGTATATATATTTTTTTGGAACTTATTTAGGCAAGAAATATAAATTATTATTATAACTGCGGTATTATCAGAAAGAGACATAATCGATGAGTCAATATGGGAATCTATAACGCATAATAGATATCAAATCCAAAGGCGGACCCAATAGTCAAATTTAGAGGGGGTAATTAATTATGTATGTTGTAAATATATTTAATGGTTCGCTTTGAACATCTAATTTATTCTGTAGCATTCAAAATACGTTGTATAATGTGTGTCGGTGAGTTTATCGGCTGCCCCTTAAACGTATATGGATGTCCGTGTATGAGAGTTTTTACGGTATATTTGAAATTCAATAGAAATGCTGTAAACCTGTACAAATCGCTACTGTATTTGTAGCTGACATATTGCCGAACGGAACCGAGAACGCTCTTAAGCAATATTATTGGTCAATTGGTTAACCAATCAGAATTCATATATATTAATTTTTAGTTAAGTATCGCCCCTTAAGACAAACCATCAGGTCTATCTAGTTCGAAGTACTGCCGCTCCGGTCTCGGCTATTTTAGATGGTGGCGCTACCATCGACTTTGAATGTTCAAGCAATCATGCACGCACAGTATTAGAAATTAGCTATTTTTACGCTATAATCAAAGATATTCCATCGAATAACGGCTGTTTATTGAATATAAAGGCTTTACGCACACATTGTTACACATTTGGTCAAAATTATATTGCATAATTACATGAAACTACTCAAAACCTATCATGATTAAACAAACCTCGATTACGCAAAAACCTACCAACTAATCTTTATAAAAAAAAAAATTGTGAATTCGTAATTGCATAAATAATGCCTGGTAAAAATGTAATTTTTTTTGTATTTACAGTTTCGAAGATGAAAAATGAAAACTATTATAAATGACCTATTTTGGAGGTTTTTATTTTTTATCTCTGAAACTGTACATACAAAGAAAATATCATTTTTACCAGGCATTATTTATGCAATTACGAATGCACTAATTTTTTTTATAAAGATTAGTCGGTAGGTTTTTTTTTTCGAGCTTAAGACCTTAAGCGTATAAATATGTCCGTTTTTACTGTATAAAATTGTATAGAAAATGCCGGTTTCAAATTGACGCAGACGCAAGTTTCTGCGTCTGCGTCCAAATATAAAAGATAGAGAATACATGTTACGTACGCAGACGCAGAATACCGATATTTTTATATTCTGCGTTTAGGTTTCTAATTCCAACCAATGGGAACACTAATTAATGAACTGATAAATACACCATGTATTTTTAATAACTGTTCTAAAAACCTGTTAAATATAAAATAATGCGAAAATTATACTAATAAGATGGATTTAAATCGAAAATCATCCAGACTATAAATGCCAAAATAAAAATCAAAAAGTTATTTATTTAGTAATATTTTTGCAGTTTTTGCAAGAAAAATAGTTAATATGACTAAATCCGCATCAACAATATCAATTTGAGATATATTCATGATGATTTAGGTCCAGCGTCTATTGGAGACTAAAGTACGAGTCGCCACTGAAATATAATATGTAGCATATTGCCGAACGGAACCGAAAACGATCTTAAGCAACATTATTGGTCGATTGGTTGACCAATCAGAAGTCGTATATATTAAATGATAAAGAGGACAATATATCTAATGCCTTACATAAAGATATTTAGAATAGGCATAATAAGGAATAAATAATACACAAATAAAATTGAAATAAACACAAACCTCTTCTTCGACGCACACTTCCGGAACATATTCATCGTCATCCGACTGGTCTTCTGGCAGGTCTTCATTAATCAGCATATGCACATCCGACTTCGGTTTCGATTTCACCCAAGGAATAGCCGCAGCACACCGAGTTTTAAGCAACTCCCTGGCCACATTTTAAGTAAAACACACTTAACCCCATTTTCAGTAAATCTACTTACTTCGCTTTAGCCCGCGTAAACTTCGGCTCGTACACACAATCGCCGTCCTCCATACCTCCATCCGTCGTATTACGAACCATCGCCAGAACGTGTTCATTGGTAATAACATGCTGTAAAGACAATCAGATTCCAATTTGATACAACAATAAACACAAATTTGGCTACTTTGAGTATATTTTTCACGTTGGTCGCAGACAAATTTGATTTTGCTGCTTTTTCATCTAATTGTCGTTCAATTTCTTCTTCGATGTTTTCAAGCACTAGTTTATCTTCGATATTTATTTCTGTTTTTAATGTCGGACTTTCGGATATGTCAATTTCTAAGCCATCCGATGATGAATCATCATCGTCTGTTATTGTTTCATCAATAAATGAAGAACTGGAGTTACTAATTACTTTGAGCTTGTCACAAATTACACGCATTTTTAAATTAATAGTTTACGTAAACATCAAAAGTTAGGTTAGGTAACAAACATATGTTTATATGTGTTGCGCATGCGCAAACCAGAGATAATAGCCGTATTCTTTTTATACACAATCTCAGCTAGTTTCGGTTAAAACTCATCTTCTCGCTCTGTCTACACATGGGGCAGACAGAGCAAAAAGATCAGCTTAGTTGAGATTTTGTGTAAAAAGAATACAGCTATTACCGCAATTAAAGTGGCGTAGCAACGGGAGTGTTCAAATTATTTTCGAAATTAGTTGTTTGTTATTATTTATTAAAAAATAGGAATAATTAGAAAAGAGGCTCTGACTATTGGTGTTTACATTTTGTTGTACAAAGAAGTATGTTAATTGTGTGAATTAATGATGTTATGTATTTTAATAAATTATTTCATGTTTATTATAACTGATTATCCCGAATATGTTTATATTCTTGCTATGTTTAAGTTTTTCTTTTTGTTTTGCAAAAAGAGTGGTTTGTCAGTACCAACTATGATAATTTTGTAAACTGCGTTGTATCTTAATAAATTATTTCATGTTTATTATGAATGAATTTAATTTTATCCCGATTTGCCCGAATATGTTTATATTCTTGCTATGTTTAAGTTTTTCAAAATGAGTGGTTTGTCAGTACCATCTATGATAATTTTGTAAACTGCGTTGTATCTTAATTAATTATTTCATGCTTATTATGATTGAATTTAATTTTATCCCGATTTGCCCGAATATGTTTATATTCTTGCTATGTTTAAGTTTTGCAAAATGAGTGCTTTGTCAGTACCATCTATGATAATTGTGTAAACTGCGTTGTATCTTAATAAATTATTTCATGCTTATTATGATTGAATTTAATTTTATCCCGATTTGCCCGAATATGTTTATATTCTTGCTATGTTTAAGTTTTGCAAAATGAGTGCTTTGTCAGTACCATCTATGATAATTTTGTAAACTGTGGTGTATCTTAATAAATTATTTCATGTTTATTATGATTGAATTTAATTTTATCCCGATTTGCCCGAATATGTTTATATGCTTGCTATGTTTAAGTTCCAAAATATGTTTTAAGTGTACAAATTCGGTGTAAAATGTGCCTCGCAGTGCGCAGTCGGTAAGGTAGAGTGGTCGGGTTGGCAAGTAGCATGATTCACACCTTCATGATCGGTAAAGCTGTTGTAGGTCAAGATAGAATCGTGTTGTTGCGTTGCGTAGTATATGTTGGGTGTAGTTATCGCAAATACGTTGTGAATTCGCGTGAAAAACACTACTCAGTAGTGTTTTTCAATGTGGTGTTGCTTATCGGAATCGAATACAGGTAAAATGCATGTAAATCATCGCAATTGTTTATTTATTTTGCTGGTGTGATAACGCCTTTGCGGTGCCCCGCCTCCCCCCTGCGCCTGTTTGATCAGTCAGCCATCTTAGTTATAAGTCAATAGGCGTTGACTGTATAAGTGAAATTTTTGGCAGGACCCATGGCTGCTATCCGCAAGAAATTGGTGATCGTCGGCGACGGTGCGTGCGGTAAAACTTGTCTGCTGATCGTGTTCAGCAAAGACCAGTTTCCGGAAGTGTATGTGCCGACCGTATTCGAGAATTATGTCGCTGACATCGAAGTGGACGGCAAGCAAGTGGAACTGGCACTGTGGGACACGGCCGGCCAAGAGGACTACGACCGCCTGCGACCGCTCTCATATCCGGACACCGATGTCATCCTAATGTGTTTCTCGGTCGACTCGCCCGACTCCCTCGAAAACATACCGGAGAAGTGGACACCAGAGGTGAAACACTTCTGTCCGAACGTTCCCATTATTTTGGTCGGCAACAAAAAGGATTTAAGGAACGATCCCGGGACTATTAAAGAATTGAGCAAAATGAAGCAGGAGCCAGTGAAGCCGCAAGAGGGGCGCGCCATGGCGGAGAAAATAAACGCGTTCGCGTATCTCGAGTGCTCGGCCAAAAGCAAGGAGGGTGTGCGGGAAGTGTTCGAAACGGCGACTAGGGCTGCGCTGCAAGTGAAGAAGAAGAAGAAAGGACGGTGTCTCCTACTTTAATCAACCTGTTGTTTAAAACAAAACAAAAAAAAAAAAAAAAAATCGTGAAAAGTTTCACATTATATTTTTATTGTGAATTTATATTAATAAATTAATTTTTATGTAAACTGCCTATGCACTCTCATTAAACGCTACACTTATTGTAATTTACGATTTATCTATTAAGTTTTGACACAGTACACACATTTGTTTTGACAATATCTGTGTTCACAGCGCGCCAATTACTAATTACAATGAATGCTAGCATTGTAATTACTAATTGGGTAGCAATAAGTTTCAATTCGTTGATAAATGAGAAGTTATATATAGGAAAATACGTCTTATTCTTATCAGTAACTGAAAAATACGAAGTGTTTTCCTAAAATATTTTTCGGTTTTAAAACGATTTTTATTACCCAAAAATGAAAGAAATGTATGTATACGTGGCAAAGATTAAAGCGTAAATCATGATTATTATATAAAAGAATTTGTAATAGCAACGAACAATTTTTGGGGGCTGCCGAGCACAATGGCTCTCGCACACGTCTGCCAAGTGCCCCTAATTTCGAAAAAACCAACGTTGTCCGCCATCATATAACCGAAAACTAAGGCAGTTGTTTAATATTATTATATCTTGATCATCTATATACATACATACATAAAAATACAATTATATATTATTATTATTATTACTATTTAATGTTAAATTCTTGTGTGAAATTAATTAATCTGGGGTACCATGTAGTCAGATTGCATGTTTGTAATTTACAAGAATTTTGCGTAATAAACCCCCATATTTTATCTTTTCTCTCGTTTCTTTATTGTGTGCTTCCTGTAGCCACCGATATAGCACAGAATGCCTAAAGACGTAATAAAGACGTCCAATAGATGACGTCTATTCGACGTCTTTAGGCAATTCTGTGCTATATGGGCAGTCATCTCGCTTTCAACACGAAATGTGTCAATATAATTCTTTTCTAATCGATGATGTCACCATGTCCACAAATACAACCGTCTAATCTAATATTTGAATGATTATTGTATAATCCGTCAATGTTTTGTACCAATTGTAAAACAATATGTATTGCATTATCTAAAGAAGCATTGTATAATTGTATCTAAACGTTCATTTTAAATATTTGTAATTTATATTTCAAAAGTTTGTAAAATATAATTGCGCTGTTTTACTTTTAAACGATTGGATTTTATCTTTGACGAATATACTCGGATCGCCCGGACACAAATACGGATAAATAACACGGAAATATTTGAATCACTAATTTAGTCGATTTTTTAATCAAATTACTCGGATCCATCCGAGATAATAATCGAAAATGACTATTATAATACATACATTGTAAAAATATATTAAATGAGCCCATATTCTATATTTAACCGTAAATTAAATGTTAAGGATTGTTCACAGCGAATTATTTAGATAATTACAAATAACAATCTAGTTTGTATTATGGCAAACAATGTTAACATTCCAAGCAACACAATTTATGATAAATTTTGTTGCTGTGAACGTTAACTTTGTATGTCATACAACAAACTGGAATTTATACTAATAATTTCTAAGCGTAAATACTGATTATTTCGCTGTGAACAATCCTTTAAAGTAAAGATGATGAATGATTTAAGGAAGAGAAGGGCAATGTTGAATGATGAGAAGAAGTTTCGCTTATTAAAATTATAGTTTATACATAAAATACGCACAACATAGATATAAGCAAAATTGACAGCCTTATAAATAATTATTATTACAGAAGAAAAAAAAACTAAAAAAGGAATCTAGCGTATAAGAACTTATACTTGTATAATATTATCATTAATTAATAATATGTATAGGAAGTGTGCGTTATGTCATACATGTAATAAAATATAAAATTAATTAGTATAATTTGACTCTTGCTACTATAAGTAACCTGAACACGAAATCTTAATCGTACAATATAAAAAGTTTATGGTTCCTTTACAAAATGATGATGAAGAGAGACAGACAGAGGGGAGAGCACCCAGTGGCAGTGACACTAAAAATGTGTGTTCGATGGTCACGTACTATGTTTAATTTTACTTATTGCTGATACGAGTAAAATGGGCGCGCATTCAACGACTTCCGGTTAAGGTGGGACATACGGTGGTGGTTTCCGATAAGTCGGTGTCGGCTTCGGACGCGGTTGCCGCCCATTATCCTGGTTACTAGTAAACGGTGGTGGCGGTTGATACGGGGCATCATTCTCTTCGTGCTGGATCGGTGTACCGCCCTTTGAATACTCTGGCGGCGCTAGCGGCGGTTTCTCCTCTTTCAAAATCACCGGAACTTTGGTACCCGATTCAGGCTTCTCGTCTATCTCATCCTGGAAGATCACTGGGATTCCTTTACTACGAAAGTTATTCAGTCGTTCGTCGTCTTCGACATTCATTTTACCCGTTCTACGACGTCTATACAAAACGCATGCTACTACACCAGCTAGACCCAACATGGCGGCTATTATAACAGCTGGAACCACAAATGTGATCAAATACTCATCAGATGTTTCCGCTGATGTTGAATCATCGATAGGTGTTATTACTTCCGGTGGATAAAATACTCCATTCTCCCCTAAACATAAATATTTCGGGGTGATAGATATTGATATTACCGGGAATTCAGGTCCCATTATAACTTCAACTCTATCTGCTAATGTTTCGTCGTCGTTTACTAGGACTTGTCGTAATCTTTTTATGTCTGCATCAGGGCATAGGTCTGTTGATAATGACTTGTTATTCCAGTTGATGACTGCGTTGCCAGCATTCGAGATGCTGCTGATATGTATATTCGATGTGTTTGTGTCGTGGAATAAGTCGCGTAGCTTTTCGACGAATTTCCGTTTGATTGAAGCACTGTTAACGAAGGTGTGGTATGGGGTTTCAAGGGTCATGCCGAATTCAACGTTGTATCGGATACGTGGGGAAGGGTTGACGACGACCACGAGTCCATCATTGGCGGATAATCCACCCCGGTCGACACACACTAGCTGGTATTCACTGCGACCGACGTTGGAGGACAACGGCAACCCGTAAAACTCTTGATTCTTCACGTCGAACTGCAGCCAGTGATCGGTCGGCAGTGGCTGCCGATCGATCGTCAGTAAGGACATCTTCAGGTTTCTAGTGTCGCCGTCCTCGGGGTCGTAGAAAGTATCCTGGCATTATGAAAAGCAGAATAAAAAATAAGTACAATACTATCAGTAAATCAATTTGCCACTATCATACGATAGTTCAGAAAATTATACTTACATCTGGTACCCTGAACACAAGCAGTTCTCCGACGGTTGCGTTGATTAGATCCACTTGATTTCGCGGCACAGGAGAATAATTGGTCGGTGGCACTTTTGGTGGTGGTCCAGGAGGTTCAGGTATCTCTTCACATTGCCCAATGCCATGGAACTCAACATTCTTTACGCGTAATTCCGGAGCTAATACTTGACCCAACGCGAATGAGGGGTCTCCGTCTTTATTCGCCACCATGACCTTAACATAACAAAAATATTAATATAAACACTAAAGGAAGCGTATCATTTAAACTTGTTTTATCTATCAACGATTCAGAAATACATTATTCTTTATTAATTAACAAAAGAGAAATGAACTTACGCTTTGCAAATATTCTAAATCTGAGCTTGGACAGTAGCTGCGTGGTAGCGTGTCGTTTGTCCAGGTGAATGAGACCAAATCTTCGTTAAATTCAATATGGCGGACGATGATTTGGGATAGGTCTTTATTGTGGAATAAACTAGCTAGGCCCCTAAGTGTACGTAGCTGCCAGTCAACTGCAGTAGGGAATTCGTGTTTCTTTTCGATTCGCATGTTTAGAGTAAATTCATGTGTAATTGTCCGTCTGCCTTTGTGCTGTTGCACTGTTACTTCTAATGTATCTGATACGGTTAACCCATCCTTATCTGTGGCTTCGATAATAAATTCCCACTTAGAGACATGCTCCTCTAACGGTCTAAAGTAAAACAAAATATAGTCAATTATGCGGGGAAATTAGTTAATAAATTGAACTCACAATCCATATATTTCGCGCGTACGTTCATTGAATTGTATCCAATATTTTTTCTTAATCGGAGCTCGTTCAGCGTCTAAGAACTTCAGAACTAAGTTTGAACCATCTTCATTATCCATAAATGTGTCTTCAGGTATATAATAGCTAAAAGGTAAATCATGTGTTATAATTAAATAAAGAGTGGGAAGTCTAAAAAGCTGAAATTATTTTTATGATTGTTCTGAAACTAAAGAAATAGTTAAAAAAATACCTTAGTACTTGTCCAGCGGTGCTACGTAATTTCTTTAATCTTTGGTTTATAATTGGCTTGCGATTTTTGTTAATTTCTACATATTCAGTGGTTCTACTTGTAGTTGCAACTGTAGTTGTAGGCGTTGTAGCTCTCTCAGTGGTAGTTGAAGGAGTCGTAGTCGGTTCTTCTGTTGTACTTGTGGTAGTTGCTTCTGTTGTAGTTGGCGCTTGCGTCGTTGTAGTTGTGGTAGTTGGAGTAGTTACAATTACTTCTGTAGTAGTAGTTATTGCTTGTTCTGTCGTAGTTGGAACTTCACGCATTGTAGTAGTCTCAGTAGTTTCTGGCAACAAGATTGTAGTAATTTTTTCTGTAGTAGTAGTTTCCGTTGAAGTTTCTACATGTTTACTACTACTAGTCAATTCAGTCGATGTCATTTTTTCAGTTGTACTTTGTGGTATTATAACCACAGGTACTTCAGTCTCGCTTTCTTCGTCTCCATAATCGTCTTCATCTGCTATATCCGTGTAGAAGTCATCTACAAGCGTCGTTTTGCTTTCTGTCGTTGTAGAACGTTGCGTAGTTGTCGGAATAGTCGTTAATATAGCAGCAGTTGTCGTTTCGTCATCAATATCAGTATATTCTGGAAGCTCTTCTCCTACTGGTAACTCTCCATGGTGATGCCTATGCGGATGAGATTCAAATATTGTTGTCATTGAAGGATTTGTTGTTTCTACAATTGGCATTATAGTTGTGATTTCTCCTTCGTCATCGTCTTTGTCATCTGTTTCTTCGTCGTATTCGTAATAGTCGTAGTAGTCTTCTTCTGCGTTTGCATCCTTTGCAATGTCTCTTCTGCCGCGCTCTAGAGTCCCTGGTTGGGTTTGGACCCGCCACGCAATGACGGGCAGCCCGATAACTTCTGCGAGTGTCCCGTCATGTGCTTGCTCCTTCAGTTGGTGTATCAATGATATGTACTTATTCCAGAGTTGATTTTCACAACCAACAAGTAGGTCGATGTTGCTTGTTTGCTTTGCGGAGCGCTTTTTCACGTTACCCGGACCGGCTAGTATTACCGCGCTGCCAACGGTTTCCGTGTATGGTTTTTGGGCTCCGAGCGTAAAGGCACTCTGGAAAAACAAATATTTTGTTCTCGTAATCCCGTATGTTAGTCTTGTGTTAACATAGAGTAAAAAAACAAAAACATATCTAGTTGAATTATGGCAATTGAGTCTGCGGCCAATATTATTTTTCAATAACGGTAACGCAATTTTGTCTACAAGGTGTCCGAGTCTACAATTCTACATTTCTTATCCGAAATACATTCTTGTTAAGAAATAACATTTGAACGTTGAATAACTAATCGACTTCAAAGATTGCTAAATGCCGAATAAATGATTCAAAAAGTACCTTTTTGGTAAAAGCAGTAATTTGCACTTTTTCAAATATTGATAAATTATGTATAAGCTTAAAAAAAACAGTGTATGTTTGTTTGGGATGACTTACTTTGTTTATTCCTAAGAACCCAGCGATATTTTGTATGGCTCCGTTGCGCTGCTGAGGTTTGATTGTGTCCAATTTTTTATCGATAAAAATGGTAAGAACCAACGGATTCTTGCCGCATGGGATTTCTGATATGTATTGCGCTTTTCCGGGATGCTGTGATACGTGCACTCGAAAGATGTCTAGAACTCGCTTTTCGCTTGGGCTTCCATGGGCGATCACCGAAATTAGCACATCGGATTTGTCCGTAGACAATGGGATTCCACTAAATGTATTTGTTGCGCGCTCGAATGACAACCAACTTGGCAACGGGCTGTTCACCTACACAGAAAAAATTGTAACCATCCAGAACATGCGAAGTCTTGTTTATATAATTGGAATAAAATGGAATAAAATGTTTGTACCTCTAAGCGTAAGACGTTTCCCGCGAACGCATCCGATGGAACGGTGAACTGTAGTAGTTTCCCGACCACCGCGGTGACATCCGGTATGCCTTTCTGTTTCCGTGGTGGAAATGGCACGGCCGCCACTGACATCGGGGCAGCATCGGAGATCTCGAGTTCTAGATCCTCGGATACATCGAAACCGAAGTCATCGTTGTTGGTGGTGTTGACGGTGGCCACTAAGAGCGTCATCGTCACCAGGCAGACGGCAGCGGATGTCAGTCCAACCATTTTCGAGCTTTCGCCGTCACAATTTCCTCATATTGTCTGCAATAAAGACACAACTTTAAGGTTTAATCAACGCGACGCGTACAACAAGAGTTTGTTTGGACATTTTAGAAGTTCTTGTTCTATATTGGAATTCTGGTCTGTTTCTCGGTTTATATATATATATATATATATATATATATATATATATATATATATATATATATATATATATATATATATATATATATATATAAATAATCCAAGAAAGTGAAAACAATTTGGGTCTGTTCAGGACGTTTGTAAATGTATTATTTTGGTATGTGTAGTTACACTGACAGTACACTGGGTATATTTATAGTATATGGCTGAATTCCTGCCATACGGGAATAGCATCTACGACCGTGTTCGTTGCATTGTTTGACGAGTTGAACCTGCTTCCGGAACGATAGGTATTTTTGTCGCGTCGTACGACCCACCACTGCAGGCGAGCTTGTTCGTCGCCCTCTGATGGATTTAAAACCTAATGAATAATTGTTGAGTGAAATATGCCCTTGTCGGTCGTCGCGGTGTCGCCCTTTCGTTTTTACGGGCATAAGATTCTCTTAAATAAATAATTATGTTTTCTTCATTTCTTTTAATTAACTTCCCTAAAAGAACAATATTTGGTACGCGTAAAACGCACCAACGCGCAGAGCTCGCCCTTAGGTAAAATATGCGTTGCGAGCAGTGGTTTTTAATTATTATGGCCTTTTGGTTAACAATTTGAAAATATGTTATAGGTGTAAAAAGTCAAACATTTAATTTTAGATTATATTGATAAAAAAAATAATTTAGTTCATACTTTAAAATTCAAAATTATAATATTTAATCATTTTTTTCGGGCCTTGGATTAACAAAATGAAAAAATCTTACAGATATAAAATATCTTAGAATTTTTATTAAATTTTTTAAGTGTATTAATTATTTTTATAAGGGCAGTATTAAGGGGGGCTCTAAATTTTGGGGCCCTATAACTCGGAAAGTATACGGGCGATTGGATTTATACTGCGAGCGGATTCAAATGGGATGCCAAATAATATGTGTACCAAATTTAGATTATATTGATAAAAAAATAATTTAGTGCATATTTTAAAATTCAAAATTATAATATTTAATCATTTTTTTCGGGCTTTGGGTTAACAAAATGAAAAAAATTTGTAGACATAAAATATCTTAGAATATTTAGTAGAATTTTTAAGTGTTTCAATTATTTTTATAAGAGCAGTATTAAGGGGGGCTCCAAATTTTGGGGCCCTATAACTCGGGAAGTATACGGGCGATTGGATTTAAACTGCGAGCGGATTCAAATGGGATGCCAAATAATATGTATACCAAATTTAGATTATATTGATAAAAAAATAATTTAGTGCATATTTTAAAATTCAAAATTATAATATTTAATAATTTTTTTCGGGCTGTGGGTTAACAAAATGAAAAAATCTTGTAGACAAAAAATATCTTAGAATTTTTAGTAGAATTTTTAAGTGTTTCAATAATTTTTATAAGGGCAGTATTAAGGGGGGCTCCAAATTTTGGGGCCCTATAACTCGAGAAGTATACGGGCGATTGGATTTATACTGCGAGCGGATTCAAATGGGATGCCAAATAATATGTATACCAAATTTAGATTATATTGATAAAAAAATAATTTAGTGCATATTTTAAAATTTAAAATTATAATATTTAATCATTTTTTTCGGGCTTTGGGTTAACAAAATGAAAAAATCTTGTAGACAAAAAATATCTTAGAATTTTTAGTAGAATGTTTAAGTGTTTTAATTATTTTTATAAGGGCAGTATTAAGGGGGGCTCCAAATTAAGGGGCCCTATAACTCGGGAAGTATACGGGCGATTGGATTTAAACTGCGAGCGGATTCAAATGGGATGCCAAATAATATGTGTACCAAATTTGGAGTGAATCGCTCCGGTACCTTCAGAGGAGTAGAGGGCACAAATTTGGTCTTACGAGCGACGACTAACATCCAAGTATATAAGTTATATACATTTTCGGAATCAGGGCGACGAGACGAACACTTTTTCTTAATGAAATTTTTTGATCCGAGAATGCTACAGACACACGACCGAATGCTTTAGCCTCTTCGGTACTACGTACGGCGAGCTAAAAACGGGAATCGTTTCCGAAAAATAGCAGTAAATCATTTTCATTGCTTTTACTATACAGAACTGTAGAAGATGGAATTAAAAAACTTTAAAATTAAAGATAGTATGTAACAATACATATTGCGTTGGTTATTGAAACAAGAAAGTCCACTACAGAATACTGCAGATTTTTGAAATCGTTTCACATTCCATTATGGGAATCGAGTGACATTTTATTAAGAATATAAAATGAAATTTAAAGTCTAGCAGATGACAATAGCGTTGATATAAAAAATCGTCTAGTCTAGGAAGTTCACGTGAAACACAGTTTTGTTGCGTTTATTTTGTAATTTAAAACTATCCGAGGTCTCTGGCAATAAAACGACACATAAAAGAAAGAACACGAAACAAATGCGACTTCTTTATTTAAATTTATGGCTGACGGCTTTATTAATTCTGATAAGTTCTCCTTGAGCTCTGTCACTAGCGATGATGATATTCATATTGCAGTCCCTAAAATGGGACATAAAAACAAACTGATGCCATTTTTCTGTTGCATTAGCATTGATTCAGTATTATTTAAAATCGATAGATCGATGGAATTTATCGCATAATACGAACTTTATTGTTAAGTGTGATCCTCTATTAGGTATTGTGAAGGTAAAGTGATAACGTAACATGTTAACGTAACGTAATTATGGCAAACACTTCTACGGTGTTTACGTGCTAGAACCTTTCAGTTCACCTTTCAAGAAGCAAAATGGTCCACAGACACTCACTAAGTTACAGAAGGTATACAATATAAACAAAGAAAATAACAAACAAAGTCACATTTGCCCAGTTTTAACATAAATTTACTTTATAATATTCATAACAACATAATTTGTTTATTTTTTAATAATGCTGCATATTGGAACCAAGGATTGCCGGATTAACGACCTTCGTAATTAAAGGCCCGGGCATAGAGCCCTAAAATAATCTACGTTCGGATGAGTCGATGTCGATTCCCAACTTTTGTGGCTGTGCCTCTTGAATCTTCCTATATTAAAGAGCTAGACGTGCCACAAGTGTCGTTTTAGTACCACGCCGTTGCCAAATGCAGGCAACAGCGCTGTTTCCGGTTGCCTGTTTGCTATATATTGATTGGTGGACGGGCGCGCTGGACGTAGCATTTGCACACTCGACGCTGTCTATGTACCTCGTTGGCGAAGTTGTCACACAAAAACAACCGGCAAAACATAGTTTTCAGTTCCGGGTCTAACCCGACACGCTCGTGTGAAAATACACGAAAAACAGTGACGTCCATTTGGGCATTTTCTCCCGACGCCAAATGAGAATTTAACGTAGGCTATTCATTACTGCGAACCAATGGTTTCGTGCGTGTTTCTTGCTATGTATCGAATTTTAGATGCCATGATTATACCAATTTATCATCAGATTGTATTGTGGAATTGCTGTATAATGGTCATTTTTTATGCGATAATGATTTTCTAGTTATTCAAATATTAGTTCGCACAAATTGGGATGTCCAAAGACAATATAAAACCGCGTTTAAATCAAAAGTCCATTTATTTCTATGGGAACAATTCTACTATTTGGGTTCTTCATTTATTAAATGCAAATAGTGTAAATTTATCTTTTTCATTGTTATTTTAAAGCACTGCTAAAGTAACTATAAATACTTTATTGATGCAAAACTACAATAATTCATTTAACGTTTGGTCAACTCCAAGATCCTTTTTTGCAATATAGCAAAATAGATAAAAATCCTGAGAAAATTTTAAAAGTGTACAGAAAGTATAGAAGGAAGAACTCGATATCTGGAGTGGCAGTCACTGGAATTTCTTTAGAACTAGATCTAGCTATTATAAGATTCGCTCGTGTCCTATTCGCGACGTTCAAAACATGAAACAAACACCTAAGGTTGAAATAATATTTTCAAAAATAGCGGCGTTTTCCGGGATACACAAATTTTAAATTCAAACCATATTTTTGCTTTAAACGGTTTTGGCTGTTGCGTGTCCACAGATTTACGTCATTAAAAAATATCTGGAGTAGCCTGCACTAAACTTTCTTTTACGCAGTTTTCACTAGATATAGATATATGTATATATATATATATATATATATATTTATAAATAAATATAAATATATCCAAAACCTGCTGCCAAACTAACCAATTCTCTACAGAAATATTCTGAAATATCATTTATTTAATAGAGTCTTTTGTTTTCCTGACAAAAAAGCAGATGATCCAATTTTATAAGCTACATGCGAATCCATGGCAACGTAAACAACATATTTATAATGTTTCGTAGCATTTTTCTCGCAACTGGCACATTTTTTGAAGAAATGTTTCAAACAAAAGTTGTGCGAAATATTAATATCTTTCATTATAAACATGACTATATTTGCCGTAAGTGTAGCCGTTCTAGTGATATTGGAGATAGAACAAAAAATGTATAGAGTAAACATGCGCACTACCGGTTTGAATATTCTTTTCAAAAATAGGAGGTGCACATCTAGGGCATATACAAAGCTTAAGTTTGAAGTTTCATAATTTTTCGTTCGACAGTTTTGGCTCTAGAGCGTTCACAGACACACAGACAGACAGACGTCATTCTGAAAATAGTCACATTTGATTCAGAAAAGGTCAAAACATGTATATCCGTTGAAATCTCGAGTTCGAATTTTTTCATGATTACAATACTTACTTATTACTCTGTAAAAGAAAGTAAAAAGATAGAATGCCCAAAAGAATGAATTGGGTATACAGGAAAAAGGAACGATATGGTCAAAGAGCAATTATAGATGGTGTATCCAAGATCACATCTATATTTACTAAGTCCAAACATTGAACTGAATAAAAGATGTATATACTGGCTATTCGATGTTTCTCATTGCAAGTTAATATTTAATCGGATGTGCTGCCAATATTGCTAATTTTATTTCCCGATACGTACAATATGAATAAAAAAGAAAAAGATCTAATATAATGTGAAGTTGCATGTCAATCTGAATCAAAATAGCATTCTTTTCACGCGGGGAAAGTGCCTTGATGACTATACTTAGTAGCATAAAGGCACCCATAAATACAGGGACGGTGACCCCGTTAGCAAAATCGCCGTGAACGCCTTATCCGAAGTCCCCTCGGATAAACCGGACATTAACTATGAATTCTGCTGAAGGTATGATAGGGTCTACGCACGAACGACTACCCTCCCAAAAACTAAATGCCCTTAGTCAGGTTTATCAAAGAACATTATTACTGGCTTTCCGGACAAAGATCAATGAGTCAAATTGTATTATTTGTGCTCTATAAATGCATTTAATTCAATTAGATGATCGAATTTCGCAAATTGTTACACCTTTCAGTCAATCGTTAGTTTACATTTCTGTTTATTTTGGGTTATTTTTTTATACTAGAAAAAAACTCGTATATTTTCCCTTTTCTTTATTTTAAATTTGCATAAATAATAAAGCTATCACCCCTTCTAACCGCTATGGAAGGGGATTGGGAGAATTGTAGTTGAAATAATACAGTTAGAATAAACATAATTACAATAATACAAGAATAGGAATGAAATAACAGAACATTCTATCAATTTTGCTATCCTATAACACCGGAGTGTAGGTACAACCTGCAAAAACACGTTCTACCATCCACGTGACGAGATAGTTACAACGTGAATAGATGGCGTAACAGGCAAGAGTGTTTCGCATCACGAACATTTGACGTGAAAAACCGCACGGTACTGTCGTTCAACAAAATTGCCCCTGTCCTTGATTATGTCTTAAGGGTGATATCACATTTATAACTATGTCTAATGAAATTCCATTCGTGACCGCTAAGTGAAAATGCAGTAAATTTGGAGCTTCATTTGTTATTGACGATGTCACGATTACGAAAAGCTCCAGGTCGCATACATGTGGCTATAATACGGGAAAACACGCGAAATCGTAGTTTTCAACGATTCCTTTTACTCTGCATTGTAGTCTAATGACCATAGAGTAATAATTTTTATCAAATAGCCAACACTAGATTAAGTGATCAGCGGTGGGGATATTCTGGTTTTGTTACCGTTTTCGTATCGTATCTCACAGGAAAAAAATATGAACGAAACATAGACTTTAAAATGATTACTTTGCGGGTGGGTAACACATGTTAAAGAATACATATAACTACAAAATTTTATATAGATAATTGGTCGTCACACAATGTTGCTTGGGATGTATATACCAATTAATCATATTTTTCACGCTACTTCAGTTAAATTAAGATACCACGATCCAAGCGTATATTTAGGGAAAGACATGATAACGCGGATGATCCTTGTGTGCACGGATTCATTTACTAATATGAATAAATAAAGATTAATTAATCCATTACGTAAAGGAGGCACGACACAACAAACATCCAAGTACATTAAATTGTACATAGTGGTAGGATATTGTTAGAGATGATATTGTTTGCCCTTTAAATGATAAATTACGGGGAGTGTTTACAGTGTGAGAGGATGATCATGATATTATTCAATTATACACACTGATATATCGTAAAATGTCCATAACCTATACAATGGAAACATTGTTGGTAGAACGAACAGTCGAAATACCACTAATGCTATAACAGTGGTCAGCATATAATGCATAACCAATAATTTATGTTGTTATTGGTATATTGATTAAATTGAATATCTGCTATATTTACACCACAGATTCCCACCCCTTTTTATGGATACTGACAGAGAACAAGGATTTGTTCACTTAATAATTCAACACTTAATAAGCTATTTATGCAAAATTATGTCTAATATCCCCAAAATAAGTAATAAATGTCATAAATACACTGTTTTTGAATAGTGAATATAAAACAAAAAGCAGTACTTATGTTTAATATATATTTTGTATGAATTTTGAGAAGCGCAGTAAGTTTATTTATAGCCTCTGTTAGTGTTCACAGCACAGATAACTTCACGTATCTATTATTCGACTTTTGAGCAAACGTCAAAATGGCGACAGTTTGTTACATATCGAATTGTGCTAAATAATAAAGTAGATTATAATAAAAATGTGTCCACAAGCAAAACCCGTGTAGGGGGAATGCTTTATTTATGTAGTGCATCGATGCTTAGGTTTACATTTACAATAAAAATACATGAAAATTCGCCACGTGTTAAAGTATGTATCGGTGACGAGAGGACTGTATCCTGAATATGATATGGGCACTTGGTGCCCATGGGTTAATCTAGTTATCGTATAATTATATTAGTGACAAACATTTATAATTTCACTGCTAGTGTTTGTTTTCTATAAATGCCAATTAAGTTGTAGAAAATTCAAATTATTTTAAAATCCGTTTCTGTGAATGCAAGAATTTTGGTATTGTTTGGATCACCCAGTTGTTTAACCGACGTGTAAACATGTAAAGTGTATGCAATCCATTTGGCTCTCTGTAAATCTTTGAGTTCGCATTTACTAAGACTTAAAGCACGGCTTAACACACCACGAGTATGTCCGATTGAAACAAACATTGAAAGGGTAGTAACTGTTCTAGCCACATACTGGAATTAAGCGTATTTTTCAGTTCACAATAGCTTTGAAAACATGTGCTGCTATAGGGATCAAACGGGGGAAAATTTATTGGTTTTCCAGCAAAGACAAAAGGGGAATAGTAATGAAAATTAAGCTCGAAGCTGAAACTAAAAACGTATATAGTAGATTGAAACTAGTCAATATCAGTTAATTAATAAATGAAAAATGTAACATGTGCTGTGTTATAAGGATCAAACGGGGAAAATTTATTGGTTTTCTATCAAAGATAAAAAGGGAATAGTAATGAAAATTGCGCTGTCGAAGCTAAAAACGTATCAAAACTAGTCAATATCCAGTAAATATCAGATAATTAAGGAATGTAAAACGTGGCAAATTGAATAAAAAAGAAAATAAAAGCTACTAATCGAAAATACTAGACTTATAAGCGATACTTGAAGTTTGAAGTGGATACAATTATGTCAAACGTCGTTTGCAGGTTCACAAAACAACCTCCGGTGCTTCTTTGAAACTATAATCACGATTATAATTGGAAAATAAAAGAATATACTTCGCAAAACTTGACTACAAATTGAAACAATTGTTTAAAATCAAATATTGGTAATAGAATCTAAACATACCTTTAATTTTAACTATGTCTGGAATCGAACTACTAACTTTTAAGTTGTCTGTGCAAACATTTATAGTTAATACATGAAACTCTGAACTTTGACTGAGAATATGCAGTGGTAAATACATACTTATCTGTATAAATTTGTAATAATTGACTCATCTATTATTGCTATCACGAAAATAAGTCATGTGTCATACACTGTCAAGTGCGGTTTTCATAATTTTGATACTAACAAATTTTGCATATAGAAATAAATGTAAACAAGATGCCAATTTTGTTACGGGTAGAGGAAGTTGTTGTGGTCATACAACCAATAAATTCTAAGAATAAATCTGTTTTCCAGCGAATTGTTTATTTTATCACAGATGCTGAACCATATGTGTCGGTCAAATGGCAAATAGAAAACTTTTATAAATAAATATATTAATTATAATTTTGCATGTGATAAACATGGGTATTTTGAAGAAAACAACAAGTTTGTTGGTAAATATGAATAAACAAACAATTTTATTTAAGATTAACCAGAAATACACTGGCGGAAACTTTGGCAACGAGGACAAAATTCCTATATAAACTGATCTCACTTCAGTTTTATCTTCTTTTAATTGAATTTTCTGAGAAAATGCGAATTTCAAGTAATCTAGTTGTAGAAATAACGATACGATATGAGTTTGCGGATGCTATTTGGTAATAATCAGGGTCCAAATATTCCGACAGCATTGCGAGAATAGAATAATAGAATTCTCTGTATAGAAAGTATTGACTCATGTCACATTCGTGCTTCGATGGAACAAACTTGACATAACTGACAAAATATTAATACCATTGTGAGAATGTCGTACATACGCAATTGAAACAAAACCTTCCAGAACCTTCTATTTCAAACCAGAAGCGTAATATTCCTTGTGGAAAGTGTACGGAAATCGAAAACGACACACACACATCAAAATGACATAAAACCAATGATAGAACGCATAAGCGTAGAGTCTAGGGAAAGGATGTTATTAAAATGAAAAAAAAAAAAAACCTCTTCCAGAATGATTCTACGGCTATGTGCAAGGGGATACACATTTAGGGGAGAATTATTGTCATGGACGTGTATTTCGGGGGGTGGTTTATTTAATTAGGCCTGTTTGTACTGGCATCTGATTAAAGAAGAATTATATAGCGGACAAATGAGAAAGGAATTAAGTTAATTTTTTATTAGATAAAATGAGAAATGTTCATATAAATTTATGAGAATTTCTATAATTTTATTCTTATTATAAATGTAATATTCTCTGTAGTACCTATTAAAGCAGGAACTGCGACAAATGGAATGAATTCTCATTTACTAGAATGGCTTGTACGTTCGCTACGTGCTAACGTGGTAAGTTGCCATTTTATAGATGCTAAATCTGCAAGAAGTTTTATACAAAGTAAAATTACTAACAGCCAAAAATTGTCCGTGAATATTATATAATTTTACAGTGTATCTGTTATATGTGTGATCTGGGGTAGGTGACAATAACTAATGCCAGTTCGTATACTTAATCTGCTGTTGAGTTATTAGATTCATTCATGAATTTTACCAAAAATAACATGATGTAACTGACAATTTATGTATTTTTAAAGTAGTAATAAATGTCTGTGAAAGATCCCTACACACTAATTAACTTGTTTTATAATCTTTACACATGCACACATAATTTTACATACCAGGGGCGTTTTAAAACCTTAAATAAAAAACAATCCACTAGGGACAGTGACAAATTATCACAAAGCTCTATTAACAGAAAAAGTGAAACTTTACATTACTATCATCAAATGTCACTAGATAGCAGCACTACATTCAACCTCTTTTATTTTGTCGTTTATGCGCTTGAAGAATTGAGATAATTTTCTCTGGAGAGTTCAACGAATTCTTCCATGAATTTATTATATAGCACCATTATTATAAAAAAACCCGATCAATATTAAACTAAATCTAGAAGTTATACTTTTCGTAACTTTTTTGGTACCAATCAAAGAAATCTCTGACTCTAATTTGACGTTAAATAAAAATGCGAACGTTTTAATCTCATCATCACTTGTCCTGTGGCTGACATTTTAATTTTCCTTCGTCAAAAGAAATTAAAACGAGAAAATGGGTCGAGGAAAGACTTTAAATATTTATGTATTTTACGCTTAAAGCTAATTTTCATTGTTGACCTTAATTCGCATACATATTTTCACGTTATATACTAATCAGTAAATAAATATTAGATCAAACACACGTACGCTTTGATGATATTCATATATCGTTTTCTTGTAAGTTTGAAGTCGATTTTTTTAAATGAGAATACGTATCAATCAATTTTTACCAGGCCTACTGTGTGTATGTAAGGCAAATGCTTTATTTATATGGTGTATTCATGATTAGGTCTACATTTACAAAGAATGTACTTGAAAAATCGCCACACGTCCACATCAATTAGATTAATCGGTGGAGTAGACTGTTTTTTGTGTATGATATAGGCACATGGTGCCCACGGGTTAACCTAGTTTGTTTAATTTACTGTGCACTGTTGGTTCACCCCTAAGACAAGACTAAATATTGTGTTTACGGGCAGAAGTTGTCACTGTTAGAGCTCGTTGTCACAACTGAAAACGCAAATACGTAAATATAACTTAGAATGTTTTACCGCTGGGTATACGAACTGACATTCATCGTTTACACATAGCACAATGTTCTTCACAGCGTACCGCTATTATATTAGTTCCTTTAGCTAGGACGAACCAAGTTCTGACACCGAGGAAATGACAACAGTATTCAAACTGCACGGCCACGAAAGAGAAAAAAAAAAAAACTTGGTCACGTCTGACTACAACCTATTGAAAGTGCAGCTGGTAGATTTATCCCCAGAGGCGAAATCTGTCGTGTTGGATCAAGTTTGGCTTTTGAAAATTGTATACAATTCAGCCCGTGTATAGAAAAGACATGAATTTAATTCTGCACTATTACTTTTAACTGTATTCTATTTATTTCGTATTAATATTGCAATAAATAATCATCCCCAATGTTGATTATCTTTCAATTACAACTGTAATTTCGGTAACTTCAAAATTGAGTATAAACCATACAAAATGAATTCAGTAACTGCTCTGGTTACACCGTTTGTGGCGATATCAAGTTTCAGTATTTGGTAAGGAATTGCTGTGAAATTAGCAACAGTCCCTATTTCCTGGTCAATCTTTCCGCATGCGTATTTTACCATTAGTGAGATTAAGTTTCTCATTCTAGGGTTGAACAATTTGTTGATGGTATTTCGTAATGATTTTTGTGGATCGTAAATCATTTAACGTCAAAATAAATGGTGGTGCAGTTTGACTTTTACGGTTACGAAGTATTAACGAGTTGGTTTTAAAACACATAAACTGTAAGTAAATAAAACGTAAAAGAGAAAATGGTTCAACGGAGGGACTGAAACGTAATAATATTTAAGTCAATTTTGATGACTATAATAAAAGGAAAATTGTGGCGAGCAAAAGTTAATTGTTTAATGTGTAACAGGAAACCGAATTTAAAAATTAATTTAATTTTCTCAACGGAAAATAAATTGAAAATAAGGGTGCATTATTTACTGTAGGGTTTCCAGATATTATCTTTACAAGAAGGGAGGCTCTAATTACTTTTGTATCTTGCATAGAAGAAATAAATCATTGCTTTGTTTTATATTTTGCTTCGATAGTTTTTTGCTCTACAGCAACACACACACACAGACGTCATTCTGAAAATAGTCGTTTCAGGAATAGTCAAAACGTATATATCCGTTAAAATCGCGAGTTTGAAAAGAAAGTAAAACGAAGGACGATATAAACTATCTTCTGTTTAAATCATTGACTCCTCACGAATGTAATGTTAATTAATATTGCATATTTTCTCAACGAGTGAATAGATATTGTTTCTGTATAAAATCATGAAAAAAATGTCAAACAAAAGCTGCGAATGACGCCATATCCGTAGGCTACATATTGCGCTATAGAATTTGCTGCGGGAGATTTGCGAATGAAAAGATTCAGTTGGCAGTTGACGTCCGTTGAAAAGTGGATCAGAGGCGGTCGTGTTCGCGTATCGCATGCAATCATTACGGTCATACATATGGTAATTTAAGTGTGCGCTTGCTCGCTTCGGACCCAAATGACATCAGTCGACGTCCGACCACAAAGGATGATATTTACGTATGCAGGAACAAGCTTTGACACTTCAACACGTGACAAGATAAACAATGTCTAATTGAATCGCAAACTGCAACCAAAAAGGATTTTCTCATTGGGCCAAAATATTCGATACATCTTAAACAGTGAACGCTGTAGAGGTAGAGCCAAAACTGATAAAGACAACATTATGAAATAAATCATAAACTGGTATATCATCCGAATGTGCACCTCCTATTTTTGACAACAATATCTTAACCGGAAGTTATACAGTTCTTTCCTGCTACTGTTTCAATGCCTCAATCCGTAATGCTCTAGATGAATGCAAAATTATGAAACTTAAATCTTAAAACTGGCAAATCATCCGAATGTGCACCTTCTATTTTTGACCATATCTTAACCGGAAGTAATATTTTTTCAATTTTACAGTAACGGCATGAGTCAAGGAAAAAGTGATTCTTATAAAAGTTGAAGATATTCCTAGCAAGTTTGTTTAAAAAGCTTTTTCGAAAAACGTACCATTCACTGAGAAATTGCCTTAAAATAGTATTATCTTCTATTTATATTTCCCTATATTTGTTTTATAGCTATCGTAGGGTGAATAACAAATAAATAAAACTTTTTATATTCTATAGACACAGTAAAAAGGACAAGGTAGTCGAGTAGAGGCCACTCCAGCTTCTTTCCCCCCCCCCCCCAGTAATATACAAATCTTGAATTCAAAACATAATATTTTATGTTCAATGGTAATGTTCACAGATAGACAGACAGATACACAGACAGACATACAGAAAGACACATAGGCAGACAAACAGATAGACTGACAGGCAAATAGACAGGCAGACAGATACACACAAACATAGACTTCATTGCGAAAGTAATTAAAATGGAATCAGAAATTCTTTTAACGGATATTTACATTAAAAAGTCGAGGTTGATTTATTTATATATATATATATATATATATATATATATATATATATATATATATATATATATATATATATATATATCGTATTGTTCATGTTACTTATTACTACTTTTGAAAATTTGAAATTAATTATCTGCGAAACTTTTAATTTCAAGATATTAGTACTAAGGATACTAATAACGTAATGTAAAATTATCTTTGATGATGCCGAACTATTAGCTCTGGTGTGAACTCGATTCTATGTATGAAGGTTTAAAAATTGGCAACCCAGAATATTGACGGGATATACGTTTGATGTGTTTGAGGGTATTACGTCTGGGTCCCTCGAGTATATAGAGGTGTTACAAAGGGTTTGCTCTAGAGAGTGCGTGTGCCGTTTTAATATAGATGTGTGTGCGATGTGCCTCCTTCCTTGAGGACAATGGCTGGCCTCGAGTTAATAATAGACTATTGTGTACGACTGTATGCTGTGTATATTAGATTGAAATGGATTGTTGTATCTATTACTTGATTTACTTCTATATACTCTCATCACAAAATAACCTGCCCATATCGAAATACAATCAGCCAAGAATATGAACGTTATTAAATATTTACGCTAAATGAGATTTTTGATAGGTATTTGTGGTGTTACAAGAAGAGACCGAGTGGTTGATGAAAGCATAAGAGAGTCGAGTGAATGCCACTCCAGAATTAAACTAAAGGGACTTTCAGTAACAAAAATAAAGATAGCTTTATGTCGTACATGTGTGATATACAACGTAATAGGATTCGTAGCCATGGCAACTAAAGGAATGTTATGGTAAAGATGCCTTTAAATATATTATGAAATCGGCCGTAAGTTGGAAAAAAAGGAAGAATGTATAAAATGACGAAAATGCTTCCCATACATGGGGTGGGATGGTTTACATAGCAGAAGCAGAGACAGAGGCAAATAGTGGGTGGAAAGGGACAAGTGTAGGGATTGATGACTTTGCATACATTACCCACATGCCACATTCGTATAACGGAGAAAATAGCCAAACAGTATTTTTCACCCTAATGTAAAGTTTGGGTAGCGTTAACCAAAGGTTCAGGAAATGCTTCGCTAAAACCGCTATAGTTGTGTTTGTCTAACTAATACACAACCATTCGGGGCCTCGTGCATTTATGTTTACTCAATTTAATTAAGATGAACAGTTCGAGAAAATAACGTTGAGTAACTATATTTATTTTTAGATTTCTAGAATATCTTTCAATGTAACACGACTGTATTTATATTTCTAAAACATAACTTATATATTTTCAAGTGGACTTCACAGTCACACAATTACAAGTTGAACTAAATTTACTACTGTAATAAACCGGAAGGATCAACTACAGTAGTTAATAGAAATCTTGAATGGTCGTCACTCGACTTACACCTAAAGTTCACTATAGATGTGACAGTGTTAGTATATTGGCATTTCCCTGTTAGTAAATGGCAATCTCTTGAAGATCAAAGTGGGTTAGCCGGAGTCTGGATGTGACCTTGGTCCATTGTAGAAATAAATGTGGTTGCAGCAACGGAAACCGCCTGTATACACACCATTACTGTAGGTTTTAGTCACAACTGTACCTTGGGTAGCGCAATCAAACCTCCACCAGGTACACAATAGTTGTTTCCGTACATGTATATATGTGTGGTTAATTACACAATTTATCTGATATTTGAATCAGACACTGGAAATTGGATTTTACCATATATAACTGAATCACAAAATGTAATAATAGCAACGGAGTTGATGTATAAATCATGAAAAATCGAAATGAATTCACCGGGAATTTTGCACACTTAACTGTAAACCTTTTAGGCCATTGTGCTGCGTAAATAAGCATGATGTTGTTACGATACGATTTAAATATATTTGTTTTATCTATATCCGTTTATTAAATAGGATATTATGTAAACACCAGTCTTCCTTAATTCTTTATTTCAGAACATATAACCATACAGTGTGTATGTACCAGTGAAATAGGTCAGAGTGAGGTGTGTGTCACCCACGTAACCTTAACGCTTACGTATGAGGTTTGACGACTAAGGGTATAAGTTTCGTGAAATTTTACATGTACTTTAGTAAAAACTAAGTATAATAAAGTCAAGGGTATGTCACTCCAGATGTTTTTATTCCTTGTATATATACTATAGCACTGCGCAATGTTACAAAAAGAAACGGATGAAAAAATATAAAAAATACTTGTCTGTATTTGGGTTATCATGTTTTAAGAAGACAGTGACAAATTTACCTGAAAGTTGTGTTTGTATGTGTGCCTGTGTGTGAATATGAAAGGAAGATAACGAACCAGCAAATGGTACCATTTTTTACTCGACGTATATATATATATATATATATATGTATATATAGTTTATTTTGCGCCACTCACTTTGTGTGCGAGTAAAGATGAAAAGTTTTCACGGATTACATTTGACTGTGCTTTTAGAATTCAAATAGATCTGCTGCTGCCACGATGCGCTATTTTTCTCCGATATAACCGGAAATGTGTATAATATAAACCGACCAGCGATAAGAGTTGACGTATATATTTGCTTTGAACTCTACGTTTTTGAATGTGTCTTACAAATTTTGTTATATTTTTCAACGGAGGTATATATTCAGAAAAGATATTAGAACTCTGTCACTTAGCCAAATTTTCTTGACATGACTGTCAAGTTCTTTTAGTTAAAGTCAACTTTAGGCAATAAAAATTGAAGTGGCCTTCTTTCCCTTATACTTTCACTATTATATATAATGAAACTGTCTCACTGGTCGCGTATATGTAAGAGAAATGATTAGAGGCGTGTTTCTTCGCCAGTTTTGTGATTTAATTCAAGTAATCATAGAAATAATATGATTTGCTGTCATTGTCAGTTCTATTTGCACCATTTATAGTATATTAGACGATTCCCGTAATTTGCAAAGTTTATGATAGTTTTCTAATGTAAATCTTTAAATACTACTTTCATATGTTTATTCCTTATCGAAGGAAAATAAAGGAAACCATCGTAATTTCCCGAAAGCTGTGTGTACCCGTCCCTGTACGCAATCTGGAGTTGTAGCCGCGATATTGTCAGCAACGTGTGAGTTATAGTAGCCTGGGAAAATCCCAGAAAGCGCGCCTGCTCCTGATCAAAGGACCGCTATTTTAACGCTATCTCGAATGTAAATCACATAGTTTGCATGTTTCTAGTCTCCGTCCGCTGCCCTCCATTGCCGAGTCGAAACTGCACGTCGCCGTCGCTCGTCGACGTCGCTGTATAGTGACTTTTTCGCTGCTAGCGGCCTAGCGGGCGAGCGGGCGAGCGATGTGAGGAAGAGGGTCGTCTGTGTTCCACTGTCGGTTCTTATTAAATTCCATAACTTAGCTCGCCCGGCCATGTCGAAGTGCTAGATGTGACATTTATTGGACATAGAAACCGTTGCCGTAATTAAAAACTTTTCTGCTTGTTCACCAGTCGACATATTGTTTTTGTCATTTGTTAGTTAAATATTCGTCAGAACTAACGTGATCAAAAGTTTTTCATTCAATTATACACATAGAATTTTGCCATGTGCTAATTCTCTAACGAACTGCAGAATCCGGTTAGACTTGGCAACCGAGCTGTCATGTATTTTAAATTCATTCTAACATTACCTTGAAACAATGTGTGTAATAACTAAAGAAACCAAAATATAAGTTGGCTATTTACAAAAGCGATTTTTCAGTAAATGGTATATTATTCAAACAAAAATTGCTTTGATTTTATTACAGCAGTATTAAGGGGGGCTCTAAATTTTGGGGGCCTATAACTCGGGAAGTATACGGGCGATTGGATTCAAATGGGATGCCAAATAATATGTGAACCAAATTTGATGTGAATCGCTCTGGTAGCTTCAGAGAAAGAGGAGGCACAAATTTGTTCTTACGAGTGAGCGACGACTAACATCCAAGTATATAAGTTATATATATTTTTGGATTCAAGGCGACGAGACAAATACTTTTTGTTAATGATTTATTTTGATCCGAGAATGCTACAGACACACGACCGAATCCTTTAGCGGTACTTCGTACGGCGAGCTAAAAAGAATGTCCTAATTTTAGGCAAATCATTGCCTTGTACTCTAATCGTAAGATGTTAGGAAACTTGTAACTTTACTTAAATAATGATTGTATGTACATAATAAATGCAGAGACAGCAATGTGTATAGTGTAGAATCTAGACTAGACAGTCAACATGTGTATAATGTACACAACATTGTCCTGATCTTCCGGAAACATAATACTGGGATCAGTGTAAAGCTGACGGAAGGTTCTGAGGCCACTAGGACGGTAATGCTCACATAAGGAACGAATCTCATCGATCTGAGTGCATTTGTATGTATATATATTTTATAATATGTGTTTGAGCTTGTAGTACGTGCTGAACAGCTGAACACGATTGTTGTTATGTTCATATTGCTTATGAAATTCACCCGTGACCAGAATACCAACCATCTACCTCGGCGGTGTAGTTTGGAATTAAATAATATATCGCGTTTATGCGTAATTTAGCAAGTAGTTTGATAGCATATTAATTTAACGGTATCTGTACGTGACAAGTTAGAATCGCGAGATTACTAATACTAATGGATTGGTTATATCCAATAAGTACAATTGGATCGGTTTTGGTCTAATTGTAACTTATAATTCGTAAATGTTTTACAAATGCACCATTAGAGTAGCGTTAAATCATATTGTTTCAGTATTATAAAATGAAAGAAAGGAAAATGTATGTTTCCTTTAAAATGCTCGAGTAAAAAGAGTGGCAATCATTTGATAAATCGTGACCAATAAATTGATATTTCACGATCGGATAAAATCGTTAAGGCGAATATCAAACATCAGAAACTTTGCTATTAAGCATCCGGGAGCTTTATTCTATTTAACTGAAAAGTTCTCTTTATTTTCCTTCAACTTATTTTTCGTCGAAAGTTTATCGTGGTTTTGTGGGGATTATCGATTACTTACTGGTCTGTATAGTATCGCTTGACAGTTGGACAATACCATTCGAAGATCTCTTACCTGTAACAAAGAAAATAAAAACATTATTAAATACAAATAGTTTAATAGTAAATTGTGCAATGAACATTGTTTATAATATTAACGGGTTAATCTTAATACTTAGCAAAGTGAGATTTACGTAAAGAAAATGTTAATCGCATTACTTTTAAATGGCAGAACCGACAACAGCGATTTCTTATATTATAAGCGTCTTTTACACTTTGATAATTCCTTATTTAGAGATATTTAATAACATTAAAGCAAGCTGTAATCTCATTACACACGCAAAAGAACGAAAAATAAAGAACATTTTAATTAACTGGTGAAAAGAACTGTACTAATTACAAAGATTACACTGCAAATGCTGTGTATATTTTCCAGTATCCGGTATATTACACAGAATATTTGTGCTATTTAGAATCAAATCCTAGATTAGATACGTTCACAAGGCGAAAACCTGGACCAAATAACTACATATGTTTAAGTCGTGTATAAGGTTTAGGTATTTGGAATAAATTAGAGTTTAAAGGATATAGTTGCTTTGAGGCCTTCTGGGTACTATTTGACTAATTCCTCAATGATGTCTGTCTGTCTGTGTGTATTATTTCTATATGTATGTATGTATGTAAAGAACGTTTAGTTGAGGCTAGCAAATATAACATTTATTTAATCTAACTCTGGGATTTATTTAATAGTAGTCAACCTAAATTGATTCAAGTAAATTCTTTTCTCAGTGTACTAAATACATGTTTTGATAATCCCTGACTAGTTTAGTTTTAATAAGAGAGTGCTGGCCACAGCAGATGTCCAGGACTAAAGTATTGGCGTATGCCAGCTACTTCCGCATAAAACCAGCTAAGAGTACGCAGTCACACACACACAAAGCGTCATTTTGTAATCCGGCTTCGTCTCTGTACATCGTTTCCGGGCGTTGTCTTATATATATATATGTATATATACCCGTCTTGATGTCCCGGTTTCTGTGTAATATCTCCGGAGCCTGGAATTAACGGCACGCAGCACTCCGGAACAGGGAACGAGGATAATACAAACACGTCAAGAATTTTGCGCATGTAACAAAGTGTTATTCTTAAAACTCTTGCTACTCAACATTACTCAAAACACCGACATCATACATTATTTATTTAATTTTACCTAAATAAGAATTTGGAGATTGTAGATCGGCGTATAAATAATTTATCCCTTGACGTGGCAAAATAATAATGGATGATATTGATTTTGTACGATCAGTAATTTTGAAGCTTTGGGCGTTAATAGGGGCAGATTAATCTAAGCCGGGGTAAGTCCGAGTGTAATTCGGACTTGGTTTGTCGCCTTGAGGCACGGGAAATTGTGTACTTCAAAGTGTTCCCGTTTGGAGGCACTTTCGGTCGGAACCGTTATCCTGAAGGGTCGCCAACATACATTTCCGGGACAATTTATTGGTGTCCTAGCCATTCAGGGCAGGATTCAGACTCATTACACTTTCAAACAATCTGTTCAATGAGAAAAGGTTAAAAATGTCATTTATATGCAGGAGTTTGTTGCGAAATTGTTGACACAATTTTCTAATCATTATGATCCCATTTTGTTAACCCACAATATGACTTTAATAGTAAAGTTATGTATATTATATGTAGGATGTACATATTTCTGTTGCTTGTTGGGCGGAATGCGCTGTTGATTTAACCAAATAAATCTACATTAATAGTTTTCAAATCAATTACGGTTTAAATTTTGTTAAATTTACGAATAATTCTCCACGTTGTTATTCGCGCCGTAACTATTATTATTTGAACCCCGATTAACTGGAAATATACGTTTTGAGCTATACGGCTTTGATATTTATTATTGCGTATGGCTGTGTGTGTGTGTGTGTGTGTATGTATGTATGTATGACTTGTATATGATCAGGAACAAAACCAATTTTTCCAAAATTATTTCATTATAAACATATATTCAATTAATAACAAAACATAAATTATGGTACGGTAAATTATGTCTCTCTCTCTATTAGCATCGTTTTTCGCCCTCTCTTTCTCTCTCCGTCTTCCTTCCTCAATCTCAATAATTATATAAAATATCAATAAATATTCTATTTATATCTAAAGTGCATTGTTTACTGCAGAATATTTTATTTATTATTAAATAGTGTTAATAATAAAGAAAGAAACTGAACTGACCTTCACTCGATTATCTTATACTGCCACTTTATATATTACAATATTAATTTATTTTGTTTTAAATTATATCAATGATTGCTTTAAAATCATGTAAATATGTGTTGAAACTAAAGAAACGTAAATGTAACAAGTCATTTTTGAAGGCGATTTTCCAGTATATGGCGGATTTATCGAAAAAACTTTTCAAACAAAAGTTGCTAGAAATTTGAATATCTTTAACATTAATTATATTATTTTTGCTCTAATTCATGCCGTTTTCGAGATATTGAGAAAGTAGCTAGATTGAAAAACTAATTCTAGTTCTGGTTGTTTTCAAAAACAATAGTCAAGTCTTGGAGTACATTACAATACTTCCTAAAAATACATTCGTATAAGAAAGTAATTTCTTTTTCTGACTCATAAGTCTACATATAAAAATTAATTACGTTTATCTGTGTAAAATAACAAACAAGTACTCGTAAATATTATATTTTTTTCCTACTACAAAATATATGGTTATGTCATGAGTGCATTAAAAGCATTTTAAAAATGCAGCCGCAAAATTAAATATTCCGCATATTTTGTTAGTCGTTTTCACGCATAATAAAGGCCATGCTAAAAGCAGCGTGACGACAATTTCACGCTTACAAGCGCGTGTCACGCGTACCAAATTAAGAACAATATGATGATATACACACTTTGTTCATATACGCAGTGTACTATTGATTTTCATTGATGCCAAACTATTAACCTTTCTGTTTGATATAGGGCATATTTTTAATATCGAAACTCATAACTCAAATACCAAATAATACGCAGGTACAAGGCACCAATAATAGAATGGTGCTAATAAATCATTCCAAAAGCTTTCCTTAGAATTACAACGTTCAAATACAGTATGAATATTCTTTTAAATATAGGTGCACATTTAGACCATATACAAGTCTTAAGTTTGAAGTTTCACAGTTTTAACTTCGACAGTTTTGGCCCTAGAGCGTTTACAAAATAGTTACGTTCGATTCAGGGAGGGTCAAAACGTGTATTTTCGTTCCTAACTCGAGTTTCATTTGACTTACTTATTACTGCGTATAGGAAAGTAAAAAATCGCGATGTTTAACTGTATTTTTGGGCTTTATTTAACATCTGTTTATATAAATATAGCATTTTTTGTAGAATTGAATTAATTTATATTCACTGCTAAATAATAATATTTAAGAGAATTATATTTTATTTCATATTTACATAAATAAACAAAATATATTTGTATATAATGTGAATAACCCATGCATAAATATTTATTTTAATAATTATTTCGGCTTCATTTAATTCAACATATTATAAAATGTGTATTGTTTTTATATTTTATATAAAACAAGTTTTTTTTTATGCACTTTATTGTGAAAATATAATTGCAGGAGCTTGAAGCGTTTTTATAAATGCGACATATATTTGTTAGTATTTCGTGATGAGGTGAAATATTTCAATTAAATCATTACATTTTCAATAAACCCAAACTAATTTAATTTAGTTATTGAATTAAATGTATTGAACCTAATAATTTAAAAATAAAATTTCCGCTTCAAATCAATTTTTAAATAGGGTACGTATGTCGTAGTTTTCTTTAGAACTGACGTAGATACCTATAAATTCAAGCTACCTTAGAACAATTTAAACTACAACAACTATATCCTAAGATTCCGACAATTATTTACTACAAACTTGTCTAACGTACATCCAAAGTAGTAAAGTCTTAAGTTGCCAGAAAACTTTGTAGAAGCAACTATAACCTTGAGTGCGCACCATATACCATCCAAACTGAGTTATACCTACGGCGCATGTCGTGGTCTAGTGGTTATGCTGCTAGCATTCTAGCCAAACAACCGGGGTTCGATTCCCGTGCCAGTTCTCCCATGCGGTTTTTCTCTTCTATAGAGTCATCGTGCATAAGAACTGGTAGAATAATCATCTGCTATCCTCCTGACTTACTTGAATTTGGTAGTTTGTCGGGGTTGGAAACCAGGTGGCACATTTTTAGTATTCAAATCAAATTTACTGATTCTATCATCAAATTATCATTGCCTAAAGAATTAGTATACCAAAGTTCGATGCGTTATTTACTCAGTATAGAAAATATTCAAATATAACAATTTGCTGTAATCCAGTGACAAAGAGAAACAATTATTATTATTGCAATTGCGAGAAAGTCCTTTGCACAGAAGTACACGAAAGGTGAAGAGGTATACGTCGGGAGTAATTATTCAAAAAGCAAATGTAAGCAACAAATTGCTGGAAAATAAATGATGCAAACGTTTTAAAAGCTCGGCGTGGTTGCCTACATTATAGGCGTTCAGTTGAGCTGCCAAGAATATACACTGGAAATGTTTCTTTGGTTTTCTAAGTCTGTGGATGTTTGTGTGTGTGTGGTTTGTATACATGTGAGGCTATTTTAGACATATTGCAGAATGACAAATGAATGAACGCGAGGTGAATGCACTGTGTTTATATACAAATAGTCTGTTTACCAAGGGATGTTTGAACGCTGTAGCAGGTTTATAAAAAATATCCATGTAAAATTTGTAAAGATTAAGCAAGATGGGCACGAAAAGGCATGAAAGCTAAAAGTACAACGATGCAAATGAAAATAAATGGTAACACACTATTATATGAGACAATTCCAGCCATTTCTAAGATAGTCTGTCGCGACGTACAGACATCGTCGAGATAACCTGCTCCCTGGAGGTAAACAGCGCCGGACTAACTCGAAAGAAAGCGATACTATAACCATATTATGTTGAATATTGGTACTAGACTAACCCGTGGGCACAATGTACCCGTATCATATCTCCTCACTGACTCATCTATGCATACAATTAATACTAGTTTGCATTTTTATAAACAACGCGTTCTACACATACATACAACACTGTACAAAATCAATTACTAGTGGAATTCACAAGTCAACTTAAAAAATTGTTTCAATAATTCACAAACTCAAATCACCTACAATTAATTGATTTTAAATCACAATTCATAACGAATTGAAGCCTATTTAACAATTACAAGTCTTTAATGTGAATTTATGTTATAAGCCATTAATAAAAAGGAATTAAAGCACTATTAAAAATTACAAATCTTTGTAATTATAAAGGAATTGAAACATTTTTAACAATTACAAGCCATTTATGTGATTTTGTATAAATCAACAATCAATAGGAATTGAAGCCTATTTTATATTTATTAATTAGAAATATTTTATGTAACTTTTAGCTCAACCGTTTTAACAATTATTTGTTTTGATGGTTAGAAGGGTTTTTGAGGGCTTGAAGCTATTTTGAGGGCTTGTACTTTTCTTTGAGGGCTTGTACTTTTCTTTGAGGACTTGAACCCGTTGATTCATTCTTAAATGCAATTCAATTATTTTCAAATAAATTAAATTCCAATGTCTTAAAATTTAAGGCATTGAAATTCAATTTAAGGCTTAAATCTTTACTCTCCAAAGTGCTTTAAATAAATTGATCCCTAAATGAATCAAAGTCTTATTTAATTCCTTTTGCAAACAACTGTGTGCATATATTTATGTAATTTGGAACAAAAGCAAATCTAAACACATTCTTAAAAATCGCCTTACGGCTATCACATTGAGAGCGATGTGGTTGGGGATGAAAGTCGTTAGCTTCCAAGTTGCTCAGCCCTTGGCTATGAAATAAGGGCTGAAGTTCTTCGTATTACGCAACAATGGGGGCATGCGTATGGCTGAATTTGCAAGGGCTGAAGCATCGCGCTGTATAACCGAGAACGAGGGGGTAAACCACTAGACTGTAAGTCTTTTGAGACTTTCAAATATTACTGTCACTTGCCGGAACAATTTTGTATTCAATTTTAAAATTATTTCTAAAATGCACTAGCACGTGGTTATTACATTTCGCAAATAGAAAACGAAAACGACGCGGCACTTTCATAATCACATATTCTGTATTCAAACAAAGCGCAATGTTATTATTGAATAAAGGAAAATATTGACTCACAAGACATTATTAAAGTTCAACTAAATCCAATTCTGTTTGAGTGGGTGAGTCACTCTTGCAGTCAAATGCGGGTCGCATACACATTTAGAAACAGCTGCACTAAGGAGCGCATACAGAAAAAGCGCCAGGCACTTGTTGCGGCTAGTAGATGAAGTAGTCGAACAATCGACACTTCGCCTAGGACGAAGAGTGGCTGACACGTCAGGGATAATCTGCAGCAGGACATGGGATCGATATACCAGGAATGTCACACTATTGTCACTCTGCGACACTATTTCTTACTTTCAAAGACAAAAAAGAAGAAACAAAAAAGAAATTGAACTAGTGAGTCAATTGATTTCTCCAACGCTGGGTCTTTTAAATTGTTATCAAAGCAACAAATTTTAGCGGCAAAATTATGAACATGGTTCTGAAATCGTTTACATAGAATTGTCCAATTCCTTGGAACGTATTGTATGTGGCATTTGATTTAATTTCAGACGTCTGTGTTTGAATTGGAAGTCGCCGGGTGTGGTTTTACAGAATCAACGTTCACTTGTCCGTATTATGATCAATTGTTTGTTTTCACATGTAACACACAGAGTCGAACAGACATATGGCTGATGCAGTGAGCATTATTTATCTTGCCTTTCGTTGTAAGTTCACCACCAGATGTCAAAGGTCAAAGTGACACGCGAACCGCTTCTTCCTCAATATTTTATTCACTAGCAAACAGTGCAGTTACAATAAACTCAATTCTCTATAATGCATATTGCAAATATCTCAGAATGGTTCATTCCAAACTCATGATTTTGTCTATCCAACGTGTAGACAGAACAAAAAGATGAGGCTTAGATTTAAGTTCGCCTATAAGGCTCCGTTCATGCGCATAATATTTCAAATTTAAAAATAATTGGCCTTTGGGTTCACAATTTGAAAAATGTTATAGATATAAAAAGACTCGGCGTACGAATAAGAAAGTCAAAATATGGTATAAATGTGATTAATATACGAACGTGAGTAAAATAAGTGATAAAGAGAATAGAAGTCCCTTAGGTTTGCCAGCTTTTAAGGGTCGCGCAACAATGTCTTTAGTTTTTAGGTTAACGTATGCAAACCATTAAAAATACAAGTAGCACTTAATTAACAAAGTTGCTCTTGTTTTATTTTAATTATTGTACCTCGAGGGCTTCTCAAAAGTTTACATAGTCGTTGAACATTGTTTTAATATAAGCTCATTTCAAATGAAAATGTATGCACAAAGTTTATAATGGAAAACAACAGATATTTTGACGCAAATATCAAATTATTTATGAGATGGATATATTATATACGCTCATGTTTCATTCTCCCCTGTGCCAATAAAAATATTCTCTATAAGAATCAAATTTCTTATGTAAAATTATACACTGCCAAATTGCAGAACGAGCAAGGATGATATCAGGTGTGAGTTTTCTGTTTTACATTATCCTTGATCGACTAAAAACTTAAGTTTGCATAATTCAGATATTAACCCCCCAGTACTGGCGTGTGCTCTCTAGTAACTGTAACTGTATTAGGTTTTTAGAATTATTGGTAAATGGTTTGTGTGTGACCAAAACGAAAAGTTAAATTGTGTGGACGGCTTTTTTGAGCTTGGAGAATTTGAAATTTCAAAGCATGTAGTCGGGGGGGCTTTACCATCAGCATGATCGTTATTCTTCCGTTTTCCGCGCCATCTGTTGTTCTAATTTCCACCGTCTTTCTAATTTATATACGCCGCGTGCAATGCGTGCTGAATATGTTATCAGGCACGTACTTTATTCTGGCGCCCGAATTGAAATAAATTTCCAAAACAAACAACCCCTTTATATATATATATATATATACGTGAAAACCGAAAGGCAATAAATCATGCGTTCCGAATCGACCATTTTATAAATTGCATCCTTTGAATTGTAATGATTCTTATTACTAATGTTCATTTTGTAAATTGTAAATGTAATGAAGAAAATTCACCGTGATTGTACACCGATTTACGGCATTTAAATATGGAAATGTTGGGTATTCATAAACATGTCAAATGCTTCAATTATTAGAACCGCCCGACGTTAAAACTATTTAATAACATCTTTCCGCGTTCGCATAAGTTCACGCTGTAATTACAGAGTTGGCCGCCGAACGCTGCTCTTGTCGAACATAAAATAATCATCAGCTGCTCTTACACAGACTACACAATTTCTTACTGAAATTAGACGACAAAATAACAACTTCACTACTTAACAATTTATATTTATTAGTAACAAATATAACTCGGGAAGTATACGGGCGATTGAATTTAAATTGCAAACGGATTCAAATAGAATGTCAAATAATATGTGTAGCCAATTTGGTTCAAATCCCTTCGGTACCTTCAGAGGAGTAGAGGGCACAAATTTGGACTTACAAGCAACGAGTAACCTCCACGTATTTGAGAGTTATATATATTTTTGGAATCTGGGCGACGAGACAAACACTATAAGTAAAGGAATTGATCCGAGAATGCTACAGATACACGAACGAATGCTTTAGCTTCTTCGGTACTACATACGGCGAGCTAATAAAATGGCCAAAATGATTAATTTGTAAGAATTTATCACATAAACTATTTTCAGTAAATGTAAGGAAAACAGTGGAAAATACCAGGCATATTCCGCGTCCCGTTTTACGCTGGTTGAGTTATGTTAAAATTGTTCATAAATAGTAGAAAATAATATAATCTACACAAGTAATTATTAATAATTACTGGTAAATATAGTGAATTATTTATATTTACTAAAAGACGCGAATATTATTAATAATGGTCGGTTATTAATGCAAACCGGAATGATTATACCAACCGTAACATATGTAATAATCTATGACGAGTCCGCCGTAAAGTAGCCAAGGAATAATGATGTTATTTTTTCCAATTTAAACAGAATCTTGTGTACTGTCAAGATAGTCTCTTAGAATCACAATACAAAACACGTTTGTGTTGCATTGTATCCCAAGGGTGACATAAACGGGTACTAGTGCCCATTGCAATAGTGAATCTGTTGCTATCCATATATAATAACGAGAGTCACAACAAGCATCTCAAACATCAGCTCGAGCATATACATAGCCCATACATATTGATGTCACGAATAGCATAGTGGCGGCTCTGACGTCACACATCCTCAGATTATTCTTGTATGCATTTCCGGTGTCTAGAAACTGTAGACAGCGACGTGGAGGACTAGCAAGAACATGCGAAAGAATGCCATGAATAACTATTTTATTATGATGATGAGGTTATGCGCAACCATGAATGACCTATAATTTGTTTTTATTATCGTTTTGCTATGCATGACTTGTAGATAGCCTCATAAGGCTTCGCACATATTGTCATATTATCACCAAATCAGGTTGTAAAAATATACCACACTAAATCATCGGTTATTTGCTGAAGTTCTACGGTATTAAACAATCCTTATCTTTATAGTAAACTTTATTATACGTATTGTGATCACAAACAAACTCAAACCGGAAATTTTAATAGAGAGATCCATTTTGACAAAAACTACATATATGTTGTTTTGAATTTATGATCCCTGGAACGAAATCATATCTCTAAAAAGGATATTTGAACCGGAAGTGCTTCTGCATGCGTGTAATTTTTACATATCGTTGATAACACGAGTTACAGAAAGATGTGATTCTTATATTAGCTAAAGATATTAAAATATATAGCAACAAAATGAAAACCAACTATAAGAAAGCCGAATTAAGGCCACTACAGATTTCATTTTATTTGAATTACGTAAGGTCAAGTATGCTTTGGCGTAAAAAAAGAAAAATAAACGGTTAGACTGGGGTTCATTTCGTCTGGAAATCTCATAAAAGCTGGATAAACTGGGGTTGTAGTAAGTACCACACGTGACTTAGGTCAGCGCAGGCATCGAGAAAACGCGCACAGAATTTTGATATTTTCGTACATAATATCTAATAAAAACTAACTTCAAAATAATACAATAGATATCGTCTGATTAACTGATGTCAATATAGATCTAGAACGACTGCAACTCGTACATCTGATGTTAAATAATTTAGACGATATTTAACTCCATACATAGAAATACGAGGTTTTTAAGCCTATCTTCGTGAAATATGATAATAAAAAGTCATGACAGCTATCACACAAGCTTACGCCTGTAATCCTCTTGGCTCGCCAGGCAACAGAAGCGACATCATCCGAAGAGTAACAGAACATACAGAGGCTCAGAATAAATTTTGTGATATTATCTGGATGGTTCCATACATACATCCAGTGTAAAAGCAGAAGCCGTCGTATTTTCGAGACCGTTATTCTTGAATGCGTTTCATTTTGAATTTAAATTGTATGAAAAAAAAAAAAGAAAAGTTTGATAATCCTTCACTTTATAACGGTGATTTTTCATTTATTTTTACGTTGCGATGAAAATGTGTACTGAATTCATCCATGCAGCTACATAAGCCCTACTTACAGTTCTATTTCAATTTGTGCGCTAACTTCAGAACGCTTGTTGCTAAAATGTGTTCATGAGATTTGTGTGATTGTCGGCACTGAAATTAGTTCTACGATTTGTTAGCTACTTTAGAAGCTCGCCCGGTTGCTCCGATCAATGGAAAAAAAGGATATTACTGATTGGTTAATAAATTGAAACAGTTGCTGAATATAACAAATCAGAACAAAAAACTATTCTTGACATTAACTAACGCCGAAGTTTAAGTACCACAGTTACCATGTTAGATCCCAAACAAAACCTTCCAAAGCTCTGAGAGCAAAAAACTTTTTAATGAAAGGGAATATTATAATTTATCTATATAACGGATCCGCGCTTACAGGCAATGCATATATGCTCAGCGGTGTACACCCAATGTTTAGAAATATTGTTGTACACTCACTAATGGAACTTTCGTGGTATGGAATCGTTGTTAAAGTATAGTGAATTCAATTTAGGTTATCAGTAAATACGGTGTGAATATCAGCGTAAAACATTTTAAATTCCATGCGCGTTTTAAATATCCCTAATATGGATGGGTTATCAAGTAGTGAACTGTTAAGATATCGCAGTCGAACGATCGGCCGCACTGCAGTACACTGTTAATGTTGATGGTTAAACAAGGGCGTTTATCTGAAAATGTGATTACGGTGATTAACCGAGAGTGAAGCGCGCCCGCCTCCATTACGGCTAATGATTGTTTGAACACTTTCGGTTCGGCCGTCGAACCGAATCCGAAACCGACCATGTGAAAATATATATATATCGCTACATATAGCCAGAATATTATATAATTGAAAGGAAATATAATTAGATTATATAATTACTATAATCACTCAAGCTTTTTTCGAGGTTTTTTCCGATAATGCTGCAATTCATTACTCTTACTATAGGCATGTTTCTTTATTCTACGAAAACATTGCGATGTATCTTATATTTATGTATTATTTCTTACCCAGTTAATGGGATTTTCCGCTGCATTGATGAAAAAATTTGCTGAAGTTAATTTTTGTACACATTTTCTTTTTCCACTCCCACACTTAAACACACACGCTATTAATCCTAATCTCAATCGCCCGTCAAACTACGATTTTCGCCCGTATATATCTGCCCGATTCAAAGATGCAGTAACTTATTAATTGGATGCATACGAAGCAGTAATAATTAACAAATATGGGTACAGCTCACCGTGTAATCTAATTAGTGGATTTTTTATTTACATTAAAAAAATATCTCTACTAATATATAAATGAAGAAAATCTATTTATAATCACTTTATTATTGCTTAATTGCAAACAATAGCCAGTTTTATATATGCGATCACTAATATTTTAAATTTCTAAATTATTCTTTTATGGTATTTGATTGCAACAATATTAATTTGTTTAGTAACCAGGGAAACGTATTTATATAATAGCAATTTTCCATAACTACCAAATATATCAGTTGAATTTGTATCCAATATTATTAGAAAGTCTTGCACAGTCATTATTATTTTGTCGTACAATATTTAAACAATTATTGTAGACATACAAATGACAGATCCGTTTCTTTGGACAATTTAGTTAGACCACTTATGTATGTTTAAACTATAAATGACTTGATAATGATGACAGTGAGTTAAGTAAACGGCGACGGGCGGCGCTCTATTGTTAATCGTTAAATAGCAATATCGTAATTAGGTTAAAAGCATTCGTATTATTGGGTGTCGTCTCTGCATTTGTGAATCGGGCACACTGTGTGTTTATATAAGGCCGATGACCTTTTCAACTTTCTGCTGCACTTGGTAAGTATATTAAAAAAGTTTTTATCTTATTTGTCCATCAGGAAAATGATGATATTTGATATAAGATATAGTCGAAAAAGCGTTGCTTCACATATGTTGCTAGAAAGGGACGATATTATGAGGGCACCATATGCCCATATCATATACAGAAGACAGCCCAATCACACTGATCCATCTGTCTAATTGAATAATTTTTTCTACATGTCTTTCCTAATCATGGATACACCATATTAATAAAGTTTTGTATTTTCGATGTTTGCTCCGCAAGTATTCGTTTTTGATGTACTGTATATGCCCTAACGAATGTTAAGAAGAAATTAATATTTATGAAAATATTTGTTTTGCACCGAACATTTCACTGTGATCTTGATAAGTGATTGATTTATTTGCTCTACCCCATTTTTAAAACCAAATTTATAAATCTTACGCATAAAATAAACAATATCTTGAACGAAAATTTAAGAATCTATTAGAATGTAATAAAATATGAAATATAGGTAACATGAGGAAAACATAAACTATGAATAGAATATTCGTAGAAGCATTCGTTGGCTAATGCTGTTGACAATACTTAACCAGTGTTTCAGATCTAAAAATAGTTTGAAAAACACTGCATCGAATGCATAAGGGGCTCAAGTTTCGGTTTTATTATAAATGTGGAATCAACTTTGTTCAAGATGAAGTTTTACGTATTTTCAGTTCATTAATTTATAGTGCATAGTTATTTTTATATTTCAAGGCAAGTTTATCTAAAAACCGCGATATGTTTATGAGATTTATAATCAAGTTTTCCTGTTTGTTTTGAACGGAATTTTAATATTTTCAACTTTTATAAATATATATATATATATATATATATATATATATATATATATATATATATATATATATATATATATATATATGTACGTATGAGTAATGCGAATATAATTCGTAGGGTATATCATTTGAATACTAAATGTGTATACCCGATTAAATATTTACCAAAACCAGCAACAAGACCCATTAAATTGGAAGCGTATATGCTCGCAATTTCTAGATAGACTGGATAACTCTGTTTAGTGAACCTAAAACTTAACTATTCTATCGTAAATGTTTCAATATTTTAATGCCCAAATGGTCAGTGTTCGCTCGAGGGCACGTATACCTTTACCAGACACACACGTACCGTATTACTCGGTAAACATTATCATACGCTCTGCTAAGCATACATTGCGAACCAGAATCGACTGTGTAAATTACAGAAATATTTAAAACACCTTCGCTGATTAGGAAAACCGCAAATTTACAGATTATTTGAGCATAAAATCGGGTTTGCATGTTTACCAGTCTGCCTAACTCACGCAGGGATTGATGGGTGAGCTAACGAAATGCCGCCTATTTATTTATTAGAGCTTCCTTCTGTTCTTGCCATAAACACATTTTTTGTTTGGCGTGCGTCATTTTGCAGGTTATAATTATTGTTCCGCCCTTTTAATACAGTACAAAATTAATTTCCATATTTCGCCGATCAATAAGGGTACTTTGAATTAAACAATATTGAAACAGTTATTGGTATTAACCTAAAACGGTTTTCAGATACTTAATATGAAATCACATATCTAAACATATGCATCTTTTAGCAACATGACCGGGTAAACTCATTGATGCAATCGAATTATGTATTATGGTAAAAGGGTTATTCATTTATTATTTCTCCAAATTAATTTGCTAAAGTAATGATGTTCAGTACAATGACATCAGTAACATAAAGTTTCTGACCCAATGTTGATATAAAATTGAACCACGTTTTTCATGGATATATGATCGTGCATATTAAGCAGCAAAGCCATGTTAGTTGGGAGACACTGATAGCCGGAAATTGATGAATTGAATGGCATGTTTGAAACCTGTGTAATCGAACATGACGAATGTGTTATCCATTTAAAAACTAATCAAAATGATAATTCAATTTTAAATGTGTGGCCATCGCGAATCAATATCGCTAAAACGCAAAAATATCTCTACACCTTTGAAGTGTATACCGATAAATGTGATATAGAGCGTCTCTGGACCTAACAAATGGCCCGTCCAGGATCGAGCCTACTTGAGGCTGTAAAACACACACCTCGACACTATCAGCCCCGGATGACCTGGCGAAAATCAATAATGGCGCATCTCACAGTAGAAAATATATTATATCGAATATACATCATATTTTTCTTGTCACTCAATCATCTACATCAATATTTTTTCGGGTCTTTTCCAAATACGCACGAAATCTGTTATTCTGATATCCAAGAGATGATTCAGTTTTCTTCAAACTTCTCGCAACTCTAGAATCGATAGACAGGGAGACATTTTTGTAATATTACTTTCTTATACGCAGTAATAATAATATGAAAAATTTCAAACTCGACATTTCAATACATATTTCTAGTGAAAACCATTCCACATTTTGTATTAATAAAATCTATGTATCTAACTTCATCCAAGGCTGTAAAAACTGTTGAATCAACAATTCTAGACACAAGTTTTCTTTTCGAAATTGTAAGCATGCTGTGTCCCATAACTCAGTTAAATTTTGTTTGAACAAACGACCGAGTGAATTTCAAACCAGTAGATGCATTTTTTGTGAACAGCCGGTATTACGGTTCATTAATTCCGTGACCTCCGTCACCTGATTTCTTTTCATTCTTATTTTCCAGTATGAACCAAACCACACCACACTTGCTCCGTGATAAATGCTCTATATGCGTTCTTTAATTACATCTTACACATGTCGTGATTTCAACTACGATGTGAATAATTAAACTCCATTTACCAGACGTGCTCTTTTATTTTTTATTTTTTTCGTCGCGTTCACTTTTTCCTTCTTTTATTCTAACTTAGTTTGGCATCCATAATGCACTATTCGTATGACGCAATTTTAATTACTCACATTTTAACAGCGCTTGAGTTTTCAAGAATGCTGTCATTCACATTTAATATAAAATTTTGTGAAATGTAAGAGGAATATAAAAGTATTCACGATCGAGATTAATTACTTACTATCTAGTCTTCACAGTCCCCAAATAGAAACTGTGTTTGTGTGAAGACAGTTCTTGTCAATTAACGAAATCAATTTGAAAAATGTCCTTTTCGCTAGTATTTAAAAGATTTCGTAATGTGTGCACTTGCGTCAAATATAACCAACAAACTTCAGTGGCCAGACATATTTCCAATTACGATCTGGTATCTACCCAATGCCTTGGCCCCAGAAAACAGGAAACATCCCATGTCACATAATGCTTACTGTGTATAATATCCACAGTGTATAAACTACCCCCACCACATTATACCCAGTTAGCATTATATGGTATGAGTATTATACGGAGTGGACCAATACTCAAAACACGATGTCATGTTCGGAAAACTCTATGAACCATAACAAAAATGCGGTATAGTTATCGAAACAATTGACACGAGTGGGAGTGGCGATAAATTATAATAATACTGTGCTAAATGCCTATTTATGCATATAGCGAATGCATAGAAATAAATAAATAGAGTAACAACAAATAAAAAAGCAAGACATAGAAGTGAACAAAACACAATCGGAAGTTAATTGGCCAGTACGCCGCCAAACATCCGGTTTATCGGGCACACCCACTCACGTATACCATCGCGTAAAGAACAAAAGATTATTCTTAGAAACGCGCGCGCTATCCTATCTGTGTTGAATTGAATGAGTGTAGTTATGTGAAACATTCAGTTTCGCACGTTTTTCTATAGATTTTATGTTGTGTTATTTTGTTTGGGGTTTGTTTTTGTTGTTTTACAACATCTAATGTAAACACACATCATAATGGTGTTTGTTTGGGGAAACAGCGCAATGCTTTTTGCGACTGTCTGAGTGTTTTTATGTATTTACTTTTCTAGAGATATTTTATTCCATTTCATATTGAGACATAGTTTAGTTTAGAATGCGTTTGAATTGCGCGCGCCTTGTTAAGTTGTGAATAAGAGAAGTATAATTATAAAATATTGTAATATATTTGGAGTCACGCGAACTTTAATTTGATTTTTTTGTAGATGTTTGAAAAACAGGATAATGGCACAATAGTGGTTCGAATGTTCGCCCGAAAATCGTAACCAATTTTTCGGGCGAATAAGCGATTAACACTTGATCCTTTTTGTTTCCTGGGTAGAACCATATGATTTTTCAAAAGTTACTATATACCATTGGACTAATACAGCTTGAATCCCAATAATCGGAATGAAATGTCGAGCAAATAGAGGAGAACTCTGACCACTATCCGTGAAAGGTATGTCCTACATATCGGAAAGCCGGCGAAATCCTGCGATCAATCAGTGTGATGAAATTCCCCTCTGCACCCTTCCAATACTTGATATATGATGGCCCTAGACAGGCCACCCTCTTCCACCCTTGCTAGCCTGAGTAACAGTTCATCCGTCATAGTTGATTCTATTGGACAGTTCAGAGGGTTCATGAAAAGCTGTGCAGGTCTATCGAAATAGCGAACGATTTTTTCGTTTTTGCTTTCGCAGTTTGATTCAACGTTATATCGATTGTGGTGTAGTCTGAATTGTATAAACATTTTGACAGTACGATGTTTCCAATTGGTTTTGAAATTGTCGACTACTTTTCGATTTATTTGTGTCTACAGTTCGTTTTAATTTTATATTGGATTGGTCCAGTGCTGGGACTCGCATTACGGCATTACGACGTATTTTTGCGTATTCTCACGTAGATATCCGAAATTCAAAAGCGATCGCATGGCCTCAAAAATGCGTTGCGATAAGACAGAGTCTCAGCACAACTCCTGTTATTCAAGTATATTTTGTATCGAATTTATAATTTTATTGATACAGATTAATGTGGTTATATGGATATTAATATACTTATTCAAAAGAAGGATAAAACGATTTATCGTTTAAAATAAAATAGGTGAACGACCTGAGATAATATGTCTATTTAACAGGAATGGATAACTACATAATAAAATAATTTAATTTGTAATACATAAAGGTGTTTTATGTAACTATGATAATAAATGAGTCATCAATTTGTAGAAAGGGCAGAAGCAAAACATAAATACACTTTTATATATTTCCTTAACGCTTTTAACCAAAAGGACGTTAATGTAACAAAATTAAAGATAGCCCTATGACAATTATATACGATAAAACGAGATAACCAATAGCATATATTCTAAATTCATTAAAATGGAAAACCCCTTTTTAAAACCCTATAGTTTCGGAAGTACATATAAGGTCTATCGGATGTAAAGTGCCACGATTTCAAAATCTTACGAGCAATATTCATCCAAGTATGAGTTATATACATTTTCTGAATCAGGGAGGCGTAAAACGATTTGTTGTACAAATTTATCTTAATTTTGAGAATAACCTCAACGGGATGAAGATTACAATACACCTGAAACTGCTCGAGGTGACCAATGGACGAGGGAGCAAAAGACGTTAAAAATTTAGTCCTCAAATAAATTCCTTTCCTTCCAAAAGTATTCATCAAAACAATGTAGTAATATATATATATATATATATATATATATATATATATATATATCGGCTTATCTATTAAGTTATCAAGACATGTGACCTTAAAATGCAGTCGACACTGTGACCTTATCAACAATAATGATATGGGTATTTTATATAAATGCAATGCAAGGAACATTCAAATTTCTTTAACATATTAAATATTCAACGATATCTATTAAACTTATTGCAATTAAATAACATGAACATTCTACCCAGTATAATCTGAAATCAATCGCTAAATAAATAATATACCATTAACTGTTTGCTGTGTATCATCAAACACAGTGATCGTTGCATAAAAATATGTAGCAAGTTAAACAAATATAAAATCCATAGAAATTATTGAGTGAAGAAACGTCAGAACTAGTGAAGTAATTGCGAGTTAAATGTAGGCATAGAGAAATATGTGTTCAAGTCGCGTTTCTTAGAGATACGTTAGCCGGCGCCGTTAACCACGGGTTAATAAGATATTTTAACCAGATATGGTAAATAGATGGTTACAGAAAAATCATTTAATAGTCACCGATGGTTGATAACCACAACCTTCGTAACTATTTGCTATTTGGCAAATAGCTGTAGTGTTGTGTGTGGTCACAGACGCATTGGCGGCGCTGCAGGCGACGTTACTTCCTGTATAATATATACAGGCAGTATCGAATTCAACTGGTTAGGAAAATGGCTAATAATATTTACTGGTTCGTTAGTTATTATATATATAAATGTTATATTACTGTTTTATATCTTTTTAATATCAACGGCTTGTTTGGACACATACCCGCATAAATCAGTACCACATCTGTTGTGGCCAGCACTGTTCTTCCTTATTACAAAACTGGCCATTTCCTTATTTTATTTGAATTTCATCCAACGATCGCAACAATATATATACATATATATATATAATAAGTAGAATATCACTGAAGAATGGACTGTATATGATATGAGCACATGGTGCCCATGGTTAACCTACTTGTTTAATAAGTAATAATGATATTATCTTTTATGCGTTTCGCTACTTTCGGAATCTAATTGGCCAAAGTTAATTTGATCACATATCGCGCACGTAGTACCAATCTTGCATGTAAAACTCCCTACAGTGATATTTACCGCGTATTTTACTGCTGTTTAGGGAATAAATTTTATTCAACATGCAACAAAACTTTTATGCGACCTCAAAACGAATGCTTATTAATTTCTCCGTAGTTCATTGTGATACGTCTTATTTTCAAAGCGTTCAAGAAAAAAACGAACACTAATTTAAAATAATCCAGTACTTAAAATAATATTCTACTAAATTTTACAATGAGATACAGAACAAATAATTCATAGTAAAATATAGAAAACTTGTAATATTAATCAATAATTTAACCCCAATAACTGATAACATGACAGTTCCACTGTAGGACATATCCTCTAAAGATCAAATATTTTCCATTATTATTCAGGACTTGTCATCTTTGTGCTCTGCGAATCAAATATTTAACCAAAAAATAATTGATATTATTCAAAATCTAGTATACTGAGAGACATTTCTAGCATACAATTCTGTATAAAGAAATTCTAGTACTGATTATACATAACTATATTCCAAGCTAGAATAAGTATTCTGTTGGCTGCAATAAGAAAATTTGGTGTATTAAACCGGGTTTTATAACCTTAACGAATACGTAATCATAAGAGTCTTAAGGTTAATATACGCCTGTTTGCATATTTACGGCTAGTAACTGTTTTCTAGCTACTAGTATGCTATCCAATAAGCCTTAGTATACGTATTCTTGCATGTAGAATATACCGTGTCACGAAAAACCGTCACTCCATTAATTATTTGTGCTTGTAAGTGAAGTGAACAGTGCGTTTTGTGTAATCCAAATATATTATTAAATAATTGGTGTCGTATAGTGCTAAATATATACGCGTTATCCCGAACGTCGCGTTGGCGTTAGTATCCGTATACTAGCGATTATACAGATTATATAAGCGAAAGATTCTTGCTAAACGTTTTATTATCCTTTATTCCTAAAGATATTCTTATAAGGCGTATAATAATTCTTATGTTACAAATCATTTCCTCTCAGTGTACATAAATATACGATATAAAATTTAGGTTAGTAAACATCTAAGCAAACATAATAAACCTATTTATAGCATAGCAACAGTCAAAATTCGATATGTATTTTCGTTTGGTTATAAAGTTTAAATTTAGACAGAATCTAAATACCTATATGTAATTATAACTAATCATAAAAGCTTGCGTTGCTCAATTGCCGCTACGAATATAAATTTAGATAGACGCATACACGATTCGAAATTCAATTTCAGAATTAATTTCGGTTTCGGTAATTAGGTTATACTTATTAGGATCTTTAATCTCTGGTGTAGGGTTAGAAGGCTTTCCAGTATATTAAAGCCTGGCAATTTATATTATAGTCGAGATACTTAAGCAAAGCTTTTGATACAAAAATAATAACCATAGGCTCATATTTCTTACTAGGTCGCATTATCAAGGATATTCAATATTTTTACGTATCTGTCAGATATACTCTTTATACATAATTAAAAAATTTCATAAACTTGGTTTTCACTATATATAATATATATATATATAGATAAAAAAAAGTCGAGTGTAGGCCACTCCCGATTATTTATTCTTGAATCTATGCCTAATGCTTATATGTTTTTGAGGTATCGCTATATTAATAGTAGGACAACGTACATTTAAAGGCGATTTATTAGTAAATGGTACGTTTTTTGAAAAATGTTTTCAAACAAAAGTTGCTAGAAATTTTAATATGTTAAACTGTTATAAATACACTTTTTCTGTTACTCGTTTCGTTTTCGAGATATACAAAAAATAACACAAATAAGCACTTCTGGTAGAAATATCCTTTACAAAAACAGAAAGGATATACAAATTATAACTTCAAAGCATCAGATATTAAATGTAAAGCGTTCACACACATAGACGTAATTGAGAAAATAGTCAAAATAGATGCAGGGACCCAGAAAACGCATATTTCCATTTAAATTTCTAGGCCAATTTTTTTTTGGATTACAATATTTTCTTTTATATATAAAATATAAGAATGTAAAATTCTGTACATTTGGGAACATGGTAGCATCAAAATAAGATATATTTCTGAAGACTAAAATATAAAATGTATCAAATTACCTCAATACTAAGGAAAACAAAGATGGCGAAGAAACACCAAACGTAACTAATTCGCGCGTATACATATAAACCGACCGCGATGTATAACCAAACTAGTGAATATAGACATAGTGCAAATACAAACAGTAGCCAATGACATGAAATATTTCAAATGAAACTTGTATAAAATTCAAACACGTATCAGTAAACAAAAAAAAAATAAAAATCAACAATAACAAAATATTGTACATTGTGAATAATACGCATAAAACCAAACTATTCATATTCCCACATATCGGCGATATAAAACAAAAGTTTTCAGTGCGACCGAAAAAACGAAATGAAAACAAAATCAACACGTTGCAAACAGTTGTCACACAACTGGCCAAACAAAACAATTGGCCTGACGTGACAACGATAATGCGTTTAATAAAAACAAATATATCTAGGCGGCCTCGCAACGCATGATGTCTGACTGTGCTGGTAGACACATATATGAAACACGTTGGTATATATAAGATAGAATGAAATGGAGAACGTTTGTGTGAGGGCAGTTTATGTGTTTTCTGTCTTTGTTGTGTGCAGCAAGAGATCCACTCTGGGATCAAGAGGGCTTGGGATGAACGAACTAAGAACCACAACAAGACACTACAAAAGACAACGATCTTGCTTATATTCGTTCGAATTAAATCGACCGACTTAACGACTTGTTAGGCTGCCTTGCTAATTGTTGGAAATTATTCTCATTGATCAAGACAATCTCCAAGGACCATTTATCGATTGATAATTCAGATTTCCTGTTAATTAATTGCATTCTACAAATACCGATATCTCTGAAACTAAATACTTTACAATCATTTTACGCATAGAGATTAGATCCTAATCATGTTCTCTGTATATTTTGGTTTAAATCTGTGACAAAGAAGTGTCACTTATTCCACGCTACGTTTCTTATTATCTATTGGCGCCTTGTATTATATCGTTGGACTAACGCTTCAAAGCGATGTTATTGCTTCTCGGAATAAACCTGACGTGTCAACGTGTTAACAAATCTAACAATCAAAACATACACCATTCAAATGGCGTTCGGATCATTTATAAAAATTACTCGACAACCGACAACAATTTTTATAGTATTGTAAAGCAGTGGACTGTATCAGCAATAAATAGCGTATTGTAGAACACACGCTATAAATAAAAATCAAAGATGCAGAGTGCGTCGTATGCTAACTAATTGTACTACTAGATGCTTGTGTTTGATTTGTGTCTGGTTTTCGTCGTCTCATGTCTTAGCTGACACATTATATATATATATATATATATATATATCTGTTCAGTGCTTCGATACACTGCATATAGTCTTGGCTCTGTGCCATACAAGTCCGTCCACTACTAAACTCTGTATTTTTATCATGCTGGATGTATGTATACATATTTATACACTTTGAAAGTCGATATACTGCACTCAAATTGTAGCTTTAGTTAGACCATGACGAATCAGTTTAAATATTTTCTTTCCCGTAAAACACGGATGTATAGTCTGGTATTGTATTTACATCCTTGACCAAGTCTAACATTAGAACGAATATTAAATCATACATACTTCAACAAGATTTCGTTACAACAATTGCCAACTATCGTTAGCGTTTGTACACTCCAGATTTCTTAATGTTCCTAGAGATAACTATAAAAATCTTAAAAAGAAAACCACAATTTGTTAGAACAATGAAATCCTTTTGCAAAGTGAAATAAGCCAGAAGAGGCAACTAGCGAAATAGCGATTAAAAGAAACCGGCCAAAAATAATCACTTAGCGCGTGTCAACATTCCGATGATTACAATTTTCGTGTGTTCGTAAATATCACGGCACTCTAGATATTAGTGTCAAGTCGTTTTACCGGTGGTATGCGTGAGATGAACGGGTTCGAGCGAAACAACGAATGCCAGAAGTGCGAGAAGAGTAGTAAGAAGCTTTCGAGAGCAAAAGGACGCGGCCTTTAAGTATAAGCTGCACGTAACTTGGCATGTCGCGCAGGTTGTCTGACACCAGAGTTTCCCGTGATGCTTTTCCACTTTCCGCTTCTCTCGCCAAAATGGCTGCCGCTGACCTTCCCTTTCCGCCACCAAGCAAAGCTTACGGAAGCATCTCAAGCTCTATATTGCCTATACCTTTCTACCCGGTATTTCGAAGAGAATTTCGCTGTTCACGCTGAAATACACGCGGACTGTTTAGTTGTTTCTTGAGAAATCTGTAGTGACATTATTATAATACTTTTGTTTAGACTTCGTTCAAGAAAGTAATAAGGGAGATAAATAGGTGCAGATACGAATGTCTTAAGCTAGTACGAGCTTTTTTATATATTTTTTGAATCCGCCGCAGTTACAGATATGTGACTACAGTACGACTAGGTAAAGGCAGCGTATAATTTCTAAAAATATCGTAAACTTAGGAAAATGTAGATTGACACAGGAGATATTTGGTGGTTCGCTTTGTAGCCGATGCGATGTACCGTCACTAAAATTAGAGTAGGCGAGCTTGTAAACGAAATGAACAGTGTTTCCGAAGTATCCAGGCTGTTGTTCTTGGTGCCGGTGCCGGTGGCGGTGCCTGGTGGCGTTTAGTGGTGCGGCACAGACACGAACTTACATCGGCGTTGGCATCTGCGCTCTCTAATGACCTATGTTGTTTTAAAACCGATTATGATCGTTTAGGGTAGAAAATGCGACGAACTGACTAAATTGAGCTACTTGAGCTAGATTCAATTAACGATGGATTTATAAGGATTAAAGGTGATAGAACGCAGAGTTAAGGTTATTTTCATTGGTCTTATTATTTGGTGTTACAAATGAAAACAAACTTAGATCCCATATATAACTTATTAGGCTGAAAGCATAGGTATCTAAGCTTGTATAATCGAAAATGAATGACGTGAACAGCTTCGTACGTATAGTTTTAAAAAGCACGATATCTCATATTCGTGAAAACGCAATAACATAGCGTATAAAGTGCGACAACTCATTTATAATTCGGTAAATTTATGCAATTGAATTTTCTCTGTCTCACATCCAAAGTGACATTTTTTGGTCGTTTTACAAAAGGACAGACGGCAAAGTTATAAAGTATTTATACCGTGAAAAGAATCAGTAATTTAACAGAAATCGATTCACTATTCTGCGAAATTTATACATTTGATTCTTTTAGAGTTATTTTGCTCAATTCTTCTCATTGTGTTCCAGTCAGATTCTACGAACTTATAATTAGATTAAATGATACCGAGAACACGCAAATCACGTTACATGAAATATATATGTACCGGGAACAGCAAAATTATATATAGGATAATGCGTTTTACTTTCTTGTAAAATTATATAGACCTTTCTATATATATGTTTAATACAGTTTTGTGTTAATTCAATAATACCGTGAAATAACAATTAGAAATCCAAGTCTTAAACGGCGAAGAACCAATTGAAAGGCACCAATAACACACTTCACTTTTTTGTTTCAAATCTTAAAGCGATATATTTCTTTCATATGGGTTTATGTTCAAACATGTGCAGCCATTAATCATAACAGTATCATAGGCACCGATCAATAAGTACACCAATGCCATCTAACGATAAATGTTGATACTACACTGTGGTCTGTTTCATCTGTCCAAAAGCATATGGACATTGGACAGGATTCTATATGTGATTCCTTTCTTTTTCGGGTTTTGTCTGTTTCGCCAATTGAAATTAATGGCAAATGGAATTCCTTTTTTACGCGTGCCTTTATGTCGAAAACAGATTGCACGATTTTTCCCACCGTATAAATATCCTTTGCGTTGAACAATGATGAACTGGGAAATTTGCAATACTTCATTATGGAAACATGACACGTATTTTTTGGGATTCTCAATATTCTGATATTTGCATTGCAACGATGCTGCTTCGCAGAGAAAAACAACTATAGTTGTTCTGTTCAACAGCAAATCATAGTGTTGAGCAAGTGAAATGAAAAAATTGCAGTAACTTAATCAGAAGTAAATATCTCGACAACGACACGAATTAGCGAAAAGTAATTCCTATAAAAATTAAAGATAATGAAATTTCTAGTAACTTTTATTTGAAAAGTTTCTTCGAAAAATGTACCATTCACTGAAAAACTAGCTATTAAAAATAGTAATAGTAGTACCGTTTCCATGCTTATTATACATATTGAAATTATTTCATAGCAATCGTTATATGAAAATGAAACATAGACATTTAAAAAGGCAGTGTTTGCACAATATCTGTAAAATCCCTGATATTAAAATGAGAGTAAACAAAATTTATGAAATTATACTTTAGACTTGATGAAACTCTATCCGTAATTTTAGATTTTTGTTATTATTTCCCTTGTATTTTCCTTTCAACAGTATAATACAAAATCAAGCTACATGGTTGTTTTTAATCAAGTATACACGCAACAAAACAAAATAGAATTTAGATCAAAGCAACAAGCGCCTGGGTATCTGGGTGACGCTATAAGGAGACCAGTTTCCGCAGGCTATAATATTCATTATATCTAGTCGAGAGAAAAAAAACATCAAACACACAACGCACAAGATTCAATTCCGGACTGTATTTCCCGGTATTTTACCGATACTCTACGAGTTTCATTTTTAATTTACTTTAAGTTTTCTCTAGAGATGATTTCAGCAAAACTAGTAAGGAATATATGAAAAACAAAAACAAAACTAGTAGTAAATATAAAAGCATTGACTTATGAAAAAGATTCTTAAAAATGGACGTAGTAAAAAGTATTTAAGCTTTATATATGTGTGTGTATCTTTGACGAAAAACAAATATTGATTTTCCTCACGTGCCCGGCTCCCCAATCTAAACAAGATGTCAACTCCTCTTCACCCTCTGAATCTCCGGAAGAGGGTGGTACATTTTTTACTCCTGAAAAGTACTGTCACATAAAGAATAAACTGGATTGTGTTTCGCTCGATTTTTATATATTTACATTTTACAAAAATGCTTTTTGTTGCTACTGTGTACAATAATAATTCAGAACTGAGCATTCTCATACTTTGATAACAAGCCGTAAGATGAGTAGGTGTTTAGATAAAATAACAGAATGCAAGTTAAGCTATATTTATTATGCGAATAAAATAGCGATATAACTTATATATATATAAACATATTTTTGCTTCAAAAAGGAAAGGATATATATATATATATATATATATATATATATATATATATATATATATATATATATATATATATATAATTTGGGTAAGGGTGAGAAATTTATACAGAAAACTGGAGAACAACGACAGTTGTGACCTTTACAAGGCTATCGAGGATGCAGATGACAAATTATTGTTACAAAAGTTAAGAGTTGTTGTTTTGGGAATATTTATAGCATTTATTTCCAACAATAAAGTTTTACTTTAAAGGATTTGATATATGATTATTAGAAATTAACCGTCAAATACTCAGTACTCGAAGTAGGAGATCCCACTATATTTACTTTCTTATACGTTACGTATATTAAAAAAAAGTGTTGAAATTTTATGTAAATATACGTTTTAAGAGACTGATCGTACTACAAGGCCGTTGAACAAAAAAATATGATTTGTATATCCTGAAATCAGGAGGACAAAAATAGTTAAGAGATTTCGTTTATTTGCAAAGTAAATGAATTATAAAAGACAAACGAAAGAGTAGCATAATAAATCTACCAAGTAAATTAATACCTAGACATTCTTAGGTGTACATTTGTATCGCTAGAGTAATTTAACATTTTGCATTCTTTGCGGTTACCCTACACAAATAATTAAACAACTCTTTAAATTAAGTTTGAAACATTATTCTTATACCATTAATTATGTGTCAGAATTCTTCCTACTTTATGTTTTCATACATATACAACTATAATACACAAATTCAATTATCGAATCAATGCTCAGGCGGTAATTTCTGATTATGCATGATTTTTAAATTAAAGTATCTACAAATTTATATAGTGTATCCAATGTTTATAAATGTAGAGGTTGCCTCGGGCTGCCGGTCCCCGATAGGTGCATGTGACGTAACGCGTGACCCATTGTAGATTTTCGTATAGAAGATAGCGTAAAAATCATCGAATCTTTACGAAAATTTCCCTCTACTGTATAGAATGTATTTAATTGTTATTAAGCTGGACATTAGTTAAAAATCTACACAGTGAACGATATACTTTGAAATATTACCAAAATGTGAACCATAAATTAGCATCGTGCACTATAAACGATAGGGTCAAGCGTAGAAGGCAGAAGATCAGAAAGCGGTCATCAATTAAAATATTTAAAGAGAAATGTTTCTACAACTAATTGTAACTAGCAAAAGGAATTTAAATTTTATGACTACTGTTAATTACTTCATCCATTATAAATAATACCAATGATCCGATAAACAAAACAAAACTAGGTTATTCGGATTAAAACATATTTGAAACCTGAATGTCCAATGCATCATTCAGATATATATTCAAATTAACTGAATAATTAATTAAAACCATATTCAAAAAGGGTTTCATAACGCAGTAATTACTTTAAAATTGTTGATTATTCATCGAAAACATGCATTGTAAATGCATGAATCCGCAATGGAATATAGAAAAAATATTATTCATATTTTGTATAAATTATGATTTAATTTTTGTTGATATAAAATATGACTGTATTTAAGATTCCTTTTTATTTCAAAAACACTTGGATGCAAACTCATAAAGCATGAATAATACTCCTTTTGTCTTAGAGCTTAATGCAGATAAACTGGAGGGTAATCTCGTTAATCCGTCATAGCGTGGCTTTCTTGCTTTGGCAAGATTACGGGTATTATATTTTTCGTAAAGAATCCATTGCTTTGTTTATTAAATGCGTAGGCCCTAGCGTGACAATTATTTCATGTTGGGTTACCCTATTTTATATACTTGAATAAAAAACACACAGATGTAATCGGGAAAATTGTCGGAATCGATTAAAAACCTTAAAACGCGTATTTTCGTGGTACTTTTTTTTAGTCCTTTGTCTAAGAAAGTAAAGTATATATGTATATGTGCAGTTGGTAGCACTAGGAAATGCGCAAAACAGAGATGCGCATCAAGCTAACTTTTAATCTTGGTGACAATAGATGTCTCTATCATTTCGAAAGTGGAGTACGCGACCAGTGTAATAAAACTAAGTTATTTTATCGATCATCAAACCAATTCTAGAATTTAATTACTATTTTTATAGATGGGTTACCAACATAAACCTCAACACACTTCAAAGATCCCTAGATTCAACAGTTATATATTTCAACAGTTGTAAAGGGAAAGCAATCAAAATTCCACACACACACACATATATATATATATATATATATATATATATATATATATATATATATATATATATATATATATATATATATATATATATATATATATATATATATATTATATATATATTATATATATATTATATATATATATATATATATATATATATATATATATATATATATATATATATAACAATTTCATCTACAGTCAAGAATGCACAAAGTAATGTATTTACTGGGTGAAAATTGCTAGCGATATTAGCTACAAGTGGGGCGAATGTTGTAGATGAGGTTATAAAAAATTTGCGTATCTCAAATGTTTTTCGCAACGAAGAAGTGCTGCTTTTTATTAGGACTATAAAATTTGATGTCTAAAGACTGTTTTAAGGGTTTCCCGATGTGGTTTGCATGGTTTGAATGCCCGTAAAATACTCAGATAAAAGATTTTGAAACAATGTATTTCATTTTAGAAACTACAAATAAATATAAAAATTAATTTAGGCATTAGCTCACCTTAGAGTGAGTCTGTAACAATCTCGGATGTAAAAATTGCATTAACAAAAAGCTCTTGTCTCCGTGACCTTGACTACAAAAATGTATATAACACATATACTTGGGCAATAATAATGCGAGCTTTTAAGTTATTTTAGTAGATAAACGATACTTAATCCTAAGGTATTTCATATTGAATCTTAAATTAAGAAAAAACAGAGTATTCTACTAATATTGGTGCTATAAATTTTAAAAGTATTTCAAAATGTAATTCTGTAAGAGTACAGTAATAAAATACATCTTCATCTATCAATACTCCAATAAACTTGTAACCATAGCAACATAAATCGAAAACATCTGCTACTAGCTCGTCTGCTTGGGCAACGAACACTTTTTAAAAGAAAATAAATAAATACAGAATAGTTCATTGGAACAAACGATACAGAAACAGTTGCAAACAATAGAAAACTCAGAGCTTACATCGCACAACTTTTTGTTCTTATTACATTTTCCATAACACAGTTGAAAATCATTGGTTTTCACTGCAATATGAATCTAATAGAAATACACAAAGAATATTTGCGCAGTCATATATTAAATGGTGTAATAATGCAGCGCGTTAATTTATTATAATTTTCACAAACAATTTGTTTGTAAACAAAATAATCCTTGATTAAATGAACAACATGTTTTAACAGCCAGAGGTTATTTACCTTTTGTTAATTATTCGCGGTATTGACTTGATCAACCGTGTTATATTTATAGGTCGGTTATACTGATTATGCATATATTTTGTTGATGTTTTGAAATATATTAGTTACTATTTTGGGCGATATCTAACGTTAATGCTACTTATCATTGTTCATACGTATAATATTATTGTATTGGTTAGGTGGACGATCAGTAATTGCTTTAAGCTCGCCTTTGACTTAAGTCCATAAAGAAATATATTATTATTAGAAATTGAAGTAATTTTGCCGTATAATCTGGCGATCTCTTTGAAGCATAGCAAAATCAATGCGCGTTGAAAGTGTTCTGTGGTGTGTAGCCATGTTGAAAACGGGATTTTCATTTATCGTTATTCTTATCGGGGGAGGCCGAGGCAAGTGATGCATTGTCAAAGCTCAGACAGCTAACAGAAGAATGAGAAAAAAGGGAAAGTTTAATCCGTCTTATGCGTTATCCAATACTTTTGGTACTCGTATACGAAAACCTACAAGTTCCCTCAAGCAAATCTGTTATTTATTAGTTTTTTATGTCAATAGCGTTTCCACACAAATTGTTATTGTTTCTCTATGTTTGTGGACACTTCTCCTAAACTAATATTTACTCTATAAAACCATATGTGGTGAAGCCCAAGTTCATGCAGGTAGGCGAAGGTTTGTATAAAGACCGCAATGCAGCAACCATAAAATGCGACAAAGTTTGCCGATCTGCACTGAATCATCTTGTGACCTTTTGCATGTGAACCACTATATGTTTTAATCGAATTAACTGCTGGCATAACTCTACGTGGTAAACATACATATGGAGACTTACTAATAGATACATTTACAAAATGTTCTTCTACAATTTAGTGTCTATAATGGGGATTTCACTACAAAAAGTTGTCATATTCAATTATACGAATTCAATCATAAATTAGTAAATTAAATATCTTGACTGTCTTATACTTAATTTTCATTATATATCCTTTCCCGGAAACAACAAGAACAAATCCCAAATGTTCAATAGAGCGTTCACACATACATACATACACACAAACACAGACGACCTTAACAAAATAGTCTAAATTGTTTCTGTAACCCTCAAAGCGAAATATTTCAAATAACATATCGAAAATGATTTCTTTTGTGATGTGTGATGACAATACTATTTTTAAACATTACGTATAAGAAAATAGAATACGTCTTTGTAAACCTTATCCAAGAAAGTAAGAAAAGAAAATAAGAATGGTTATGTTTTGTTTGCAGTATCATTGAATAGAATCGAATTTATTGTATTTACCATTAAATAGACATAACAATGAGCATAGAAAAAATGTTGCGGTCTTAATTCTTAAATGAACTAAACCAGTATTAGTGCTTTAGGGCAATTTATAAAGGCATTCTTTGAATATGCATAAGAATTACAAATCGAAGATCATTTTGTTTACTGTTTGGCGACGCACGACTATAAAGAAAACAGAAACAAAATACTGTAGTATAGAAAATATAAAGAAACTAGAATAAATTGTTTCGGTCGCTTCCATATCGAATCCCAACAGAGCGATGATATAGAATACAGCAATATCCGTATTTCGGTTGGAACATTCCTTTAACCAAAACCACAATCGAAGTTTCGATATAGGAAAAGTGACACATGCAGCTGCTGGAGATACCACAGTGGAAGTATACTCCGATTCCCAGACCCTTTGGCGGCTTGCTAGCATGTTCTCTTGGGAGTGCCCCCGGGGGTTCACGAGCTTATCGAGTCTTCGGGGAAATATAACCTCATCTCCCGGAAGGGGGTGTCAACAATGAGCTAATGTTGCCAGATGATATAATGAAATGTTGAATTAAAATGAATTGGGTAAACAGAAACATTGCGGAAAATATCCTTTGCTAGTTCTTATTCTAACGTTGGCATTTCATAGTTTAAATACTTCTTATTGCTATCTGATTATTTGTTCCGAGCTTTGACCATAAAATTGATATTCTAATGAACTAATAATTACAAGTTCTAATTGAATACGAATGAACTTTTGAATTAGATTATTAAAATGTATACGACTACATAAATGCATCAACTTATTTTAATATTCATATTCTTACACACACATATTAATTATACGGATGTAAATGGGCCACCAACACAAGCACACATACATAATTCGTATATGTGTGAATGTAAACGCATTATCCCTTTAACTTGTCGTGCGTTCCCTGACGCCTCAACGAGAGCCTACTACTCCTCCAACAGTGTGTGTGCCACTTAAACGTTCTTTATTGTCGCTCTGCGCGCAGTCCAATTGCTTCTCATAAACGGAAAGCATTCTACACTGATGACGTCACTCGTCTGCACACTGTCTGTCTTTTCTTGCTTCACACTCTCATATCACACAAGATCCGAAGAGGACATGTGCGAATTGAGATATTTATCTGGTACGAAGCAGGCTTGCTACATTTTCCCATGAGTTACATTTCTTTGACATTTGCGCGGATGAAACTAATTCGATATATCTACATTAGGCCCACTGCCACCATAATAAAATCTAATTAGCTGTGAATGGACCTTAAGCATATCAGGTCATAATAGCACTGAAGACGGACGCAGATAGACAAAAACTAAGCATCAATGTGCTACCACCTAGTAGAAATTGAAGCTTGTCTCTATTAGATAACTAAGTTCGCAGCAGTTGTGGTACCACTGCTTGATCTACCCTACACAAAATTCAATGCAGCAGATGTTACAGAATATTTGTTGAAACTAGCGTTCTATTAGATTAGCTCACAAATGCATATTTTTCAGGATAGTTTTTTTTTTTCTAGTGCCTTTTGTAAACATGTGTGTTAATTAATATAAATAACTTATATGTTTATATGTGTGTGTGTGACACGAATTAATTTATTATTACGTCATATGTCACTGTGAATTATGAGTGTAATGACAGACTTGAAGTTAGTTGCAATGAAACTGTAACGAATTTATTAATGCACTGGGAGGTCTACTTTCATGAACCACTCTTGGATTGGGCTGCCCGAGCATATCCACAATTTATTGTATTAAGACTCATTCGGATTTATGGGGCCAGTTTTTACGGAAATTGAACGAATTATAGTTGACATATGGGATACGGGTCACTCTAACTATACGTTAGCTACAATAAAAATCGAAGCCGTTGAAAACTATTCCTAAACGAAAAATTGATGCAGATTGTCTATTGTACTAGTGGACATGTGAATGTTTTCTGCTTCGCCAACGGTGCACAATACCCCCAAAAAATATTTAATCTTGTAAAGAATTCAATCCAAGTAATAAGAAATCCAATGACTGTTTTTATAGAATAACATATTTCTATTTGTAAGCGTTCGCTGTACGAATTGAGATATTTAGCATTCGATGGTGTAATACTACTTAAGCACAACACGAATTTAGAACAGAATTTGAATAAACGGCTGCGTTTCAGTGCTGCCAGAGGAAATTTAATTTCTTTATCATCTTTCTTCCGGTTTTTATACCATTGCAAATACGAACACTACGAAGATTCTGCAAATACAGATGATTGCCGAGAATATATGACTATACACTAGTCTATGCTACAAAAATTTAAAAAGGAATTCAAAAAAATACACAAAAGACATCGTATTTAAATTAATTTAGGGAATACACGTTTAGTTGAAACTGTATTTTGAAAAATTGCTTATGAAAATAGCCATCTTTAATAGTGTTATGTTTTGGAAACTTTTAAAAAGCACGCCAATCACCGATATAGTTCACATTTCACGGGTTGGTATGAATCAGCTGGTAACCCCTTTGTTCGTTAGACTTGCATTTCTTGCTCAGTTCATAATCTGTCCTTATTCATCGTTATAAGTGGAAAAAAGGCAAACCGTGAATTGAACAGTGTCTTGATAAGTGGGTTTGGTTTTGTGTGTGAAAAAATTAGAATTTGTTGTGTGTAAAAGACAGATAAGTATCATAATATAATATTTAAGTGTATTCAAGTATATTTCTGAATTAATAATACTTTCGTGCACCTGTTTTGCGTGTAGTGGTTCCTATAGTTTTGAAATACATTTAGTGTAGTGTAAATTTGTAAAATATCAACAAGCAACATAAAGATAAGTATATATGATGTAATTCTTTTTCCATTAAATGTTCAATATTTAAAATATACATCGGAAACACTTCTTGTTACAAAATATAAAGTTGGAACAGAATCGAAAAGGCATGTAAATATTTAACTGCGCCGAGAGAAACTTATTCCTACGCAATACTCTAGCGCAGGGGTCCAACTCGCTATTGTTAAAACTTTCAAATTAAATACACGGCGCATTTGCATCTGATTAAACCTTAAAAGTAACGAACTCGACGAGGAACTGATGCTCCAAACCGGCCCACTAGATGCATAATCCTTTTGTGCTAAACTGTCAAATATATTTCGGAATCTTTTTGGACCGAGTATTTAAATATAACCATTTTTGTTTTGTTAACTAGATTTATATAGTTAGGTGCTTATTTTGCCTATATCTTCGTTGGGGCAAAAACTATAAGTCCATTGATAAACAGTGTATCCCAAAGCCAAGTTATCTGGCTTGGAACTAAACTCAAGTTATCGTCCGCATAGGTAAAGTTGTTTAGCGAAGAAGCCGGTTGAATGAACAGCCGATATTCATGTGAACAGGACACAGAAGTCTGTCTTGTCTGCCACAGATACGAAATCTTAGCCGGCATAACGCATGCGCTTAACCTGACAATGGCAAGCACAATAGCGCCCAAAAGTGTTTAAAATCATAATTCAACGTTGTGACACGTTAAGACACCGCTGTTTTGCGAACGATACAACTTGGAATTGTGACGTCACAAAAGCACAAGTTTCACAATGAATGAACTCAGACGCCCTCCCGTGGATTTACGATTTTTGTCTCACTCTTGTAGCTATTGGCTATTATACCGTTATCGCATAAAGGGAGTATTGCTATTTTAATTGACTGTTATATACAGCAGTAAGTCGGGAAAAATGTTTTTATTACCGTGGTTTATGATGGTTTTAACTGGAAGTTTTATTCTAGATATCCTGTCTGTTGGCAAACAGATGATAACAATATATATTACCGTCGAAATGCTTAGAAACGATATAAATTTATATTACACTGTATTCAAAGAGTGAAATTATGCTAAATAAAATCCAAATAAATAAATATATTGCATAGTTATTCTTTGGGATTGATATGCATTTCAAGGAAATAGATGTTTCACCTCCATCGTTATTGGAAACAAGATATTTTGCATGTGTACGTGTATATATTTTCCAATTTGTGAACCATATTGTATTATATTTAAGCTTGTATGTTATATTAAAAAATGTGAAAAATTCCTTCCATATACTATATATATACATATATATATATATATATATATATATATATATATATATATATATATATATATATATATTTTTTTTTTATCCAATCCACATGTGGTATTTGGCAGTTGTAGTCTTGAAACCGATGTGGAACCGGAAATTGTTTCGAGAAACCCTTGGAATTTCAATATTTTGTTATAGCGTCTCGCACACACATATAAATATTTTCAAAGATTTTAATATATGACTTGTTAGAATATAAATCTCCTCGTGAAAGATATTGTGTCAAAATTGGGGCGAAGCTTTTTCCACTCCGTCAAGAGAATGATAAATATGAATACTTGATACTTTGGCTATTTGTGACTTAATTTGATGAAAAATACATTAATCAAACCAACATATTTAAAACGGAAATAAATAAATTCGTTCAAACACACAGTTTCCATTCGCACAAATTTAATGTTTGGAGCATTGTCTTCAGCTCCAAATATTTAATTCAATTTTAGAGCTGCATTAAATATACGGGTATTCTCTTTTATATTGATATAAAATCAGCTATTGCGATGGGTTGACTCAATTTCACAACTGCTTTTAAAACTGAAATACTGACAACCAGGATAAATGTTTACTTAAAATTTTTACGTTGAAGAATCAATTTAGATGTGTATAAAAACGATCTTGTGAGAACTGCTGTTATAAATCTTGTCAACAATTCAATAAGAATTAAACCACAACAATATTAATAATAGTTCATTAAGTTTAATCAACTTTACATGATCTATTCATCTTGATCAGAATTAACCGTGTTATATATATATATATATATATATATATATATATATAAAGCAGACGCATAGAAAATACTCTTAGATTTATTTATCAGACCAGCAACTTGATTAATATCGTTTTCAAAATATAGATTTACAAAATAAATAAATGACTGTAGTCTGCATAAAATAACGAGAAAGTGGTTTTATTATTAAAATTATAATCGTGCATTCAGCTACTTAATTTGAAAATCGACATCATCGCCACACATTGGGTTTCCGAAAATGATTATTACTGCTGGATTAAACTTTGATGTTACGTTTCTGGATGATGGCTCCGTTCGAGCATCCTGATGGCACCATTAAATCATGTCAGTGGGCCCGTTAATCTCGCACAAGTGATAATTAGAAACCAGCATAAATCTTACAAAGGGTTTGATGATATCCGTCTGTGACTTCGATCATTTGCTTCCATTCGGGAGGCAATAGATATTTACGACTGCGGCGACTTCTATTTCCAGTTCCGTTTCCACACATAACCATTTCCTGGTTTACATTTTCTAGTCAACTTTGTCCTCCAAACAAATTAAAACTCATCCATTACTTAAATGTATCGTCCGGTCTGATATCATGACTTCTCCAGTATCAATAGCATATCCCAATTTTTATTTATTATTTCTAATTTCATCATCTTTACCTAAAAGCCCCTTCAGTTGTTATGGTTACGAATATTATCTCTTTTTATCTCAAGTGAAAGATATAAGTCTATCTTTATTTTTGTTATTGTCCGTTTTGTTAGTGTTATTGTTGAATGTATATGTTTTGATTTAATTTGACGTCTGCAAGCTACAACAGACATGTTGCGCTACTAACACTATTTCGCCTTTCGCTTGTCGTTGGCTAACTGTTTTACCAACTTACACGCTGTTGTTTGTGCGCCAATAATCAAATATGCTTTCGTCAAATATAAACAAAATTGCCTCAATTTTTCTTAATTATAATAAAGACCTTTTCTTTCACTTATTCTCCAATTTTCTTAATCTTTTAACTGTTTGTTCTGCTCAGTCTCGGATAGTGTAATTTGATATTTTATTTATAAGATTTTGAAGCTCTGTTAATTATAATAGTATATTTTGTCTTTATGCTGAATTACCATAATTGAGTATGTTTGTAGGGTATAGTTTATTAAAATACAATATTAGTACAAAATTCACCATTAGATGTTCAAATCTCATTAGCTTTAACTTCTATAAAGATTTTTTCTAAGTGTGTATGTCACTAGCGACTGTCTGCTAAGTTTATTTGAAACACAGACTTATAACAAAGTATAATAGCCATAAAACTTTATGGCAGACAATTTAACTTCTGTACTTGACATTACGAACAACGAAAATGTGCAAATAAAAATGCAGACAATGTATTTTGTTTGAAACATTTCGTATCGATACCCAGCAAAGACACACAACTCTGCAAACTTACAAAAAATGAGGATTTACATTATGTTCCATCTATAAAATAATACAGTTTCTTATTAGCCCGAAGTGTCTGTAACAATCTCGGATCATTAAAATAGATTATATGGCGAGCTGAAGGCACCAATGCTTGAATTGATTGTCGATAAACTGACTCAATATTGTTATCACACCCCACAACAATATTGATGTTGACAATCTTTATTTAAATATGTGTTAACCTACTTTTTCCTGGAAATATTACCGACGTAGACAAATATATATATATATATATATATATGATAATACATCGATTCTGAACCATAAAGCAATAGGCTTGAAAATACATTATACGAGTGATGGCTTCTGATACCATTATTTGACCGTGTGTCAATACGAAATTGAGATTAGTTGCTACTATAACCGAATTTATACTTTTCATGAACATGTAACACAGTAAATGAGAGGTATTACCATTTTCGTCACCATTTTGTAATACTAGTTTACATATTTAAATTATGTCGTAATACAAAAAATACATAACTCATATGTTCTTGAGCTGAGCATATATGGGTATATGACTATATCGCAAGTATATAGCGCACAAGTACGTCTTTTCATAGGGGAATATGTTCCCTCATGGCTGGAGGGCATTGTGACCTCCCTTCCTTAGTCGTAATTACGAAAATACGAATTTATGAGAAAGATAATTACCAAAATAATCACTATCATTATAGATCTAACTTGTCTTTTGCCTTGAACGTTGAGTTAAAAGTTTCAAAGAAATTTTCGAGGTATAATGTTCCGTTGTCAGGTAAGTTTCAACAGCAATATTAGGGTCTATTAGGTAGCTCAGGTATATACGTCTAATAACTTCATATTTCTTATAAGTTTGGAAGGAAATAAGACATATTTACAATCATAAACTATTTCCTTCCAAGTTACTTACTCCTAATTTATCTTAATATTAAAATAGAGCAAATTTACATATAAATATATAATAAATTAAAATTTGTACTTTTCCGAGATTAAGGTATATTAAGTAGCTTAGGTAGCCACATATACCACTTAATCTTGTAAGGACTGTTTTGAAACTAGATCTTAGTGCAATATTTGGTGGAAATAATTTGAAAAAATAATCCTATACTATAGTAGATCTATAGATCTTTACCTGAAACTACAACTAGAAAACAAGCAATGTCACATTTATATAGTTTTAAATTAGGAAACCTCTAGCTTCCTATATAGGAATATGAATACTTTTCATTATATAAGATTTTGTTCGCATTTCTACCATTGCCTTAGTTAAGGGTCGGTGCAATAGACGCAAGCCTAGGGCTATTTCACCAAGCTCCAAATGGGCTTAGTTTGCGTGCGAAAGGACCCTAAATTCTCTAAACTAATCTCGATTGTACATGTTATTCCCTTGTAGTTTTTCATTCATGAGTAAAAAGCATAATAGTGATAAGTTTTATCTTATAAAAATAGACAAGTCTCCGAGTATAAAAAAAATCTACAAATATTGACAGACGAAACAATATAAACCTATGTAAATGAATCCAAGAAATATCAAAAAGTGCTATTTCAAATGTGAGACTAGGAACAGCATAAGTCTAATGAAGAGGGTAGTTTGTTTAATTCTACCACATGTGTTACTATCAACACACAAAGTTGTAATATTTTTTGGAATTGTAACTGAATCTGCATCCTTTATAAATAAATAAAAGGTCTTATTTAAAATGTAAAGCTAAAAATGCTATTGGCCTGGAATGGAACGGGTGCAGCCCTAAATAAGAGGAAAAAGGTGCATTTCTCTGAACCAGGTGCAAATGTAGGGCCGGAGAGATTCGCCGTACGAGGAATAACAAACCGGCTTCTGCACATGGCACATTCGCGTACAACTATCCACACCAAAACACGACAAACATAGAAACAAATGTGTTTACCTTAACCTCCTAAGGTGAAATGACCGATAGGTCTCGCGATCGCACTGCTCGAGATAACTGTTATCACACTATATATATATATATATGCACAAACTATCATGTATACCCAGGTGGAACTTTGAGAGCATCAGATGTGCTCTGAATCGGGATGCAATGCACTTTGTGTCAGCGCAGAGGGACTCGACCCTGTCGCCGATCCGTTCGTTCGCCCCTCCTGTGCAAACAGCTGTTAAATATGGCGCTCTAGCCATCGCGCTACTACCACTGGCATCTACCAACAACTAGTCAAACATTCGCCGCATATACATGTAGCTTTATAGCACACTTTACATGGTCCTTTACTTTCCAGTTTAGATGGAACTTGCTGTATCATTTTAATGGAGATGTTTATAGTTCGATTCTATACACTTTGTAATCGTAGAATAAATTACTATTCTATTTATGTATCTTCTTTTTCGATTCGTAGCTCATGGCACAAATAATAACTATAGTTTACAATATATATCGGGAATCAAGTAGAAAGACAAAACCAAATTGAAATTATCGCCATTATAATAATTGTACTGTTTATATAAATCTAACGGCCATTTTTATAAATTTTCTTATTTAACTAATAGGATTTTACAATAACAAACATAGGTGGCACTAATGCCTTTAGCTCGTCGTATTATCTATATGGTTTAATTTTTTTATTTATATAGAATACAGTTTTTAACTACTAAGATTAATAAACTAGAACATTTATGTATAACCACTGAATTTTTAATGAATGTAAAATATAATTCTGACATTCTTACTGATTGAATGCAACAATAACCAGTCTTTTAATGTGATTGCTACAATATTTTAAACTTAAAAAATATCTTGCCAACATTTTCTTTTTGGCTTTTTGGTCTTAAAAATTACATTTATATGTATGTATGTATGGCTTTTGGGCTCATAATTTGAAGAAAATGGCATTATATAAAATATATTAGAATTTTAGTTCGCCATACGAAGTACTGAAGAAACTAAAGCATTCTGTCGTGTGTCTGTAGTATTCTCGGAACAAAAAGTGTTTGTCTCGTCGCCCTGAATCCAAAAATATATATAACTTATATACTTCGTCGCTCGACCAAATTTGTGCTTTCTACTCCTCTGAAGGTACCGGAGCGATTCACACCAAATTTGGTACTCATATTATTTGGTATCCCATTTAAATTCGCTTGCAGTTTAAATCTAATCGCCCGTATACTTCCCGAGTTATAGGGGCTCAAAATTTGGAGCCCCCCTTAATACTGCCCTTATAAAAATAATTAAAACACTAAAAAATTCTACTACAAATTCTAAGATATTTTATATCTACAAGGTTTTTTCATATTGTTAACCGAAAGCCCGAAAAAAATTATTAAATATTATAATTTTGCATTTTAAATTATGCACAAAAACATTTTTTTATCAATATAATCTACAAAAAATTGTAATACTTTTTATATCTATAACATGGCCATAATAATTAAAAACGCGTTTTACGCGTACGAAATCTTGTTTTAATACGAGTTTCTTACAAAAACGCTGTACTTTTGAACGACGAGCTGAAAATGATAGTTTTAAAGAAGAAGATAGGTTAAAACAGCCATATTTTGAACAAGAAATATAAGTTGATAATCTTTATGTGAACATAATATTTATCTTCCATCAAACGTAGAATCTGTCAGGTTTCCTCATTCTCATCGGAATGACAAGATAAGTTGGAAATAATGATAACGAAAGCAAAGAAATGAATGACAGTTCAGGAAAAGATTCTATTTATTCAGACACAGTTTGTAAATAATAGTAATGATGTCCATTGCACACAGATACAAAAAACTGTCTTAACACACGAGGCTTGAGCCTCGGGCTATAGAGGACGCTTCGCTGGGCAAAGTGCCTAAAATAAATATTTTTTGTAGATCAACAATGGTTTAGATATATAAATCGTTGAAAAGGGCAACTTTATATCTTTATTGCTTTCGCAAAAATATAATGAAAAGTAGTTATTTTTAAATTTTAATATTATTAAAAGCGTGGTGTAGGATGGGGAAGTCGCAAATATTACTTATAAGGCGAACTGAAGGCATAGGTGCCTTGTTTTAATGAATTTATTTTTATAAATTGCATTTGATAATACATAGTTTCTAATTTCGGTCGAAGATTACGTATGTATTTTGTGTGTCGAGTTGGTTCGTGGGTGTTCGTCCGGTGGGATCGAGAATCGTGGATGTTCAGTTGGTGGAATGACATCTGACAATCAGCCCAATTAGCCGCAGCGGGTTGCGGATGACAAACAAGCGATCCTTGTTGTGTCGCACGCCGTTGATTGGTGGCGCCGCCGCCCGCTGCGGTGGCCGATACGAAAACACACCCTCTTCTGTTTGTCTACACTATCTAACCATCTACATATTAATCAGTCGCGTCCTGATTTCCTCTATTTTTCTTTTTTTCCTGCATTTTAATATTGAATTTACATGAAACGAGCAGCGATGCGAAGACATTTTCTAATCAAATTAAAACTAGACTATTCACTACTCAAGCTATCAGATACACAGTTTGGGGCCAAATAGAATAACCATTTTCTATTTTATAAAAGCTGAAGATTGAGTATTTCCTGGTATTTTCTAAATTAGTTTATATATATATATATATATATATATACTTTTACGGAGTCGAGAGTCTTAACCATTACACCAGGCCTTATGATGGGGGCCCACGAGTTAACGTAGTACTTTATAAGAAAGTAATAATCGTCCTGTAATTGGGATCTTAGTATCCTGTTTAATAAATAAATGAAACTGAATAAGTAGACCAAGGTCACACGTTATATATATATATATATATATATATATATATATATATATATATATATATATATATATGTGTATATATGTGTGTGTGTATATGTTGGTGATGTTATTTGTATATCGGCGGCCGACAGGCGCGACACCTACCGCCGCCCCCGTCCCCCTGCTGGTGAATTTTTCAATTAGGCATCTGTGTGGCGGCGCTGCATGTTGCCATTGTGTTATCACTGAATACGTCGAGTAATTGAAACCATTCTCTCTCTCTCTATATATATATATATTCCGGTCCCGAGAAACCCCGCAAATACATTGAAAAAACAATTAAGTGTTGTTGCGGTTTTGGTTAGATCTGCCCGTGCACTGACGTCACATTCCCGCTCAAACAGGCATTCTTATTATTCTTATACCACTATACATACATATATATATGTCAAGTGAAACCGTTTTAAAATCCTGCAGTTTTATGGATTCTCAGAGATTGCACAGAATTTCAAAGAAGCTCATCTGTTTTTAACATTTTGTGGAAATTGTATCTTAAGGAATGTTCACAGCAAAACAATCAGTAATTTAGCTTAGAAATTATTAGTAATAATTCTAGTTTGTTGTATGACATACAAAGTTAACGTTCACAGCAACAAAATTTATCATATATTGTGTTAATTTTGTTGCTTGGAATGTTAACATTGCTTGTCATAATACAAACTAGATTATTGTTTGTAATTTTCTAATCTTAATTACTATTTCGTTCGCTGTGAACAATCCTTTAGCTGTATTCACAGTGAAACAATTTGTAATTAAGCTTAGAAATCATAAGTAATAATTCCAGTTTGTTGTATGACATACAAAGTTAACGTTCACAGCAACAAAATTTATCATACATTGTGTTAATTTGGTTGCTTGGAATGTTAACATTGCTTGTCATAATACAAACTAGATTATTATTTGTAATTTTCTAATCTTAATTACTATTCGGTTCGCTCTGAACACGCCTTTAGTATCTACAAAATTGCTGATTTTACAGAAACATACTTACTTGGATTCAAAATTAACGATATTTAACTAGAGCTGTTTGAAAAACAGACACACACAACCCACACACACAATCCACACACACACAACCCATACACACACACATAGACACACAAGAGAGCTACAGATATACAAATAGACAGACAGCTAGACAGACAACTAGATAGAAATATAGACTTCATAGATAAAATAGTAAAGAATATGAATATTAAAATTAGAATTAACGATATTTTACAAGAGCTGTTTGGAAAACACACACACACACAACCCACACACACACACACACACACACACACATAGTGACGCAAAAGAGTTACAGATATACAAATAGACAGGCAGACATACAGCTAGACAGACAAGTAGACAGAAATATAGACTTCATCGATAAAATAGTAAAGAATATGAATATTAAAATTAGAATTAACGATATTTAACAAAAGCTGTTTGGAAAACACACACACAACCCACACACACACACACGCAAGAGAGTTACAGATATACAAATAGACAGGCAGACAGACAGCTAGACAGACAACTAGACAGAAATATAGACTTCATCGATAAAATAGTAAAGAATATGAATATTAAAATTGGAATTCCGAGGTCGATATTTTTTGTGATCACAGTATTTTCTATTATGTGTAATGTATAAGAAAGTAGTAGCTGTATTTTAGTGTATGAGCAATTTAATTTCGTTATGATGTGTTTTGAGTCTGAGCAGGACAGGTGTTATGTGCAGCACAGTTGAACCGAGCGACGCGGTGCCAACGCGCTCAAATTACCGATTCGTATACGGGCACACACAGCACACAGGCAGGGAGCCTTCATTTTCAAATTATAACATACCTACAACGCACAAAGGTTATTGTTGTATACATTTATTTGTGTATTTACATTTTACATATATACACACACACTGCCTGCTTTTTTCATTAAACTTGTTCCGAATTTTACAACAACAATACGAAAACAATAGAAAGTTTGCATCATTGTTATTATAACATGATGATACCCATTTATTTGGTTATTATTACTGCGTGGCCAATTTCAAAAAGATATTGTTTCAGATATCAATATATAAATATATATATATATATTTTGTTTAACCTTCTGGCCCTCAAATAATAGTCCCGACTGCAGCGGGAAAAATATGTTTTCCACTCCCCACGGTAATGGAATTTATATATATATATATATATATATATATATATATATATATATATATATATATATATATATATATATATATATTAAATAGATAAAAAAGAAAATGATAATTTTAAAAGCTGTCCGATATGAAATTCAAATGTAGTGGTTACATAAGGAGAGAGAAGACATTGAAAAGAAAATATAATTCCCATCATAGGTATCAAGAACAGTCAGACTTGTAACAGAAACATTAACGTGTATCTGGCAATGACAAGTGTTGTGCGTGCACGTCACTAGATGGCAGTGCCGATCGGCGAGGCAAGCGGAAACGGTGACACGTGCTCGGTGGGTCACGTGGCGCACCACCCCTTCACCATCGCACCGAACAGGATCAATTCCAGATTAATTTAGTTATACTCCCCATCCCATTTCGCCTCGCCAAGTATTCCATGTGCCCCGTCGCTTTTCTCTTTCACTCTATGTACTATTATGTGTATGGGTTTCATTTGATAGTTTTCTTCGCAGCGCGAGTAGAAACCTCTCGTATGCTGCTGCCAATGCGCGTTACTCGCTCTGGGATACCAATTATGGGAGCGCCTAATTATAATTGTAACACAATACAGGCCCCTGCTATGTAGCTTATTTAGGAAGATGTAATCATTTTCTTTATTTTCTTATTCTGAGATGATTGAGTTTATAAAACCTAATATTCATTGTTATCGGCATTGCGAGGGCTGGCAACATGCCAGATGAGTGAAGGCACATTGTTGATGCCCTTCACTCAACTCTCTTATGCTTAATTTCACTATATATGTTTTATTGTGTTTTAAATTTATTTGTACCGTATTGTGATAGAAATATTGTTTGTTACGTAAACAATTTTATAATTCCACTGTATGAAAATCAATGTTTATCGAATCGCTAAATATTGTAACAACAAATCAACACAACCAAATACAGAACACAGTAAACAAATTCATCGGTGGATAATTTGGGCGTGTGATAATTTACAAAAATCACCGATTTATGATCACGAATGGTAAACAGGATAAAACATGCGTCCATTGAAACAATCGCAAATAATTGCTATTAAATGTTTAGTATAATAATAGTGTAACGTGTGTCGTGTTTAAATTAAAAGTTAAATGAGTGTGACGTGTTCATAGTTAATCGTGCGAATGGTACATGACATCACGGGCACTGACGCTAAGTTTCGCGTGGTGCCATCTCGTCACAAATGAATTATGCATACTATGCTAAAACGTGCCCTTAACATTCAAACGACAAGAGGTTTAATCGGCTGTTTTAATGCTGTTTAATCAATTGTGAAACTCACTTATAATTATACTAAACACGCGTTTAAATGCAAACCTCCTTTTTTTATCGCTTGTTTAATAACTCGCAGTTATAATTGAAGAAGGGGTTTCAAATTACATTGTCGCATTAATTTTCGAGTAAATTGAGTTTTACACAGCTATAAATTGGAGTCGTGATGCTCTCCTTTATTTTAAATACTAGGTTGACCCGTCTATTCCTCATAGAATTGTGAATCTTTTGATGAATCCCCATTGTAAAATGATTGTAATTTATGTATGTACGTGTTTTATTTTTTATGATGTTGGTAGCAGCTCACGCTATCTAGAGCCTAGACTTTGGTGGATGTTGGTCTTCTAAGCTGTCGGGCGGATGGCATTGGCATGGAGCATGGAGCCAGTGTGTCAGCGCGGGCACTGCGTGTTCCCTACTTTATTGCACACTGCTCCACTTACATTTCTCTTCATTTCCTTTCTCTGTCGCGCACTTTGCGACTAATCTCACCAGCTGTTTGTCTCTCTGTCACCCCCGCTTATTTTCACGTAGAACGAACGTTCGTTATACCAGATAGCCGAGCAGAAAACACGAATTTATTGACTTGAGAATGGAATACTACATTTACAATCTAAAGGGTTTTGATTTCAATCTACTTTTATTTTATTTTTTTGAATTGTACGCAACTTGTACCATACCTATATAAGCCTATCACGTATTCTGTAGGTGGTCGTTTTCTTTACAAGATAAGTAACTTGTAGAATATAATATTTATATATTATATAATTTTATATATGTCAAGGGAAGAAATATTTGTTCAATCGCTAAGAGTCGTTTTTTAAATTAATTTAATTCGCTCAAAGATTCGGCATCACTTATGCCATCATCACACTCCTGATGATGGCATAAGTGATGTCGAATCTTTGAGCGAATTAAATTAATTTTTTGAAAATGACTACGCATTCCTAAGAAATTGCATTTTTTTTTCTTCATTATACGTAATGTATAAAAGATAGTATTACGATCACCGAATAAAAATTAAAATATTCGTTTTGAGGGTTCCTGAATCCATTTTGACGATTTTCACACTGACGTATGTCTGTCAGCCTATCTGTTTGTCTGCCAATTTATTTTTCTGTATGCCTATCTGTCTGTTTGTCTGTCTATATGTTTGTATGTCTATCTGTCTGTTTGTCTGTCTGTATGTCTGTCTGTGTATCTGTTTATTTGTCTGTATGTGTATCTGTTTGTTTGTCTATCTGTCTGTTTGTCTATCTGCTTGTTTATCTGTCTGTCTGTTTGTCTGTCTGTGTTTGTCTGAGTCTGTATGTGTCTGTCTGTGTCTGTCTGCCTGTCTGTCTGTCTATTAGTTTGTCTGTCTGTATCTCTCTTGTGTGTCTATGTGTGTGTGTGTAAACACTCTTCAACCAATACCGTTAAACATATAAATATGATGTTTTGATTTATAGATTTGTATATCTAGGGAAAGAAAACTTCCTATTGTTGAAAATGAAATGTCAACCGGAAGTGCTTGGTTATTTGTATAATTTTTTACATATCTCGAACAGAACACGAATTATTGAAAAAGTTGTTGATATAAAAGTAAGAGATATTAAATATGTATTGCATTTTTTTATTGATATCTTTTTCAAAAAAAAAAAATGATTCATGGCAAGAGTAGAATTAATTTAAAAGACAATAAAGTAAAAATCGAGTGTAGGGCACTCCAAATTTTGTTTTTGTTCTAGGCACGGCCGTGTTAACTAATTTTTTATTAAACGATTTTTAATGAAGTCGCTTAAATAATATATTAGGACTGAGTGCAATTTTTTATAAGCCACCATGCGAGTTTGATAAAATAAGCATAACAAATATGTGCTCCTTAATTATTATAATAGCACATAGTACTATATAAATTAGTTTAAGTTTAACAACAATTAGAAGGTACTTCTAGGGGAGTAGGTATCAGTGCAATCGTAAAACTAATATTTGTATACGTGTGGTGCGAGTGAATTGGTTCACGGCAATGATTTCAAATCTCATTCATTTGCCCGATGAAATGGCAACACTCTCATCACGCGGCAAAACATTTAATTCTCATTTCGCAGCATAGCTAATTATTTTACGAGAATGTTATTTCGCTATCTGTATATTTGAACGAAGCCAACTCGCGGCTATTCATACGTGTGCATGTGTATTTGTGTTACCTAAATGTTAATTACAATTGTAGTGTATCCGCACGTTGCCGATGCACCGCAAACGGGGAGTTATTACATCCCGTTTGTCTGCCGCTCCGGCCGCGCGGTATCGCCTAATTGCTGGCTGGCTGGCTTCCATCGACGCCGACGCTTCGCCCGACGTAATTATACACACGCCAAATGAGACGGAAAAACTCGTACTAATTCATTATCATCGAACGCAACAACTATTACCTACATTATTATAAGGTCCAACATCAAACTCGGAAAAAATTAAACAGTCAATACGTATTTGTATAAGAAGAAAGCCTGGGGAAAATACCAATGTTTTTACATCTTCTATATTTGCTGAAATTCTCATGCGATAATAAGATCTCCAAATATTCCATTTAACGGAATTACTATCCATATTTATAAATTTTAACTAATATTCTACAGAATTTATGACATAACTACAAGGGGCCGTATCTGTTATTGAAATATTTCTATTAAATTATTGACGGGTGGCGAATTTTCATGTAATTTAATAATAATTACACGGTTTTCCTTCAGTTTGTATCGTTTGACAATGTTTCTTTTAAGTTATTGACGGGTGGCGAATTTACATTGAATTTAATAATAACTACACGGTTTTCCTTCAGTGTCTATCGTTTGACAATATATTTTTTAAATTATTGGTATTTTAAACTGTTAGTTTTTTTTTTCAAGCATTCAAATATATATTTCTTTTTATACGTCACCGTGTAGATTATTTTCATTTACAACTAAATTCGAGTTTAAATTTATAATTTTTAATAATATGGATTAAGTAGTTGATATATAGTGCACATAGGTGACATATCCAGAATTATTTTGCAAATTTACAAATTTTAAAATATGAAATATTTAAATAGTTGTTTCTTAGAGCACAAAAGTGATATGTCGCACTGTAAAATTAGGTAAAATATTCTATAAAGATTAATTTAATAATAAGCGTATTTAAAATATTTATTAAACGTCCCTTAAAATTATTTTATATAGACTTTTACAAATATATGATTTTTATTTATATTAATTTTTATGGCCTTTGGGTTAACATTATGAAAGAATCTTGTAGATATAAAATATCTTAGAATTATTAGCAGAATTTTTAAGTGTTTTAATTATTTTAATTAGGGCAGTATTAAGGAGTTCCTCAAATTTTGGGGCCCTATACCTTGGGAAATATATGGGCGATTGGATTTAAACTACGAGTGGATTCAAATGGAAAGTTAAATAATATGTGTAGCAAATTTGGTGTGAATCGCTCCGGTACCTTCAGAGTAGTAGAGCGCACAAATTTGGTCTTACGAGCGAGCGACGACTAACATTCAAGTAGATAAGTTATATATATATATTTGGAATCAGGGCGACGAGACACACACTTTTTTTAAGGAAATATTTTGAGCCGAGAATGCTACAGACATACACTTCTTATTTCTTACGGCGATCTAAAAATTAGTTTTATAAATGACATCCATTAGAGGGTTTAACATAGCTTGTGTGTGTGTGTGTGTCTATTAAATGGAATAACGGATAACGAATATTTTCCTTGTTTGTACAAGGAAGAGCTTTCCTTAAATATAGAAAATACATGCGAGTTGACCGAAAACACATAAAAGCTGACCAAAAATGCGTACGTATACACGATGCAACCCCTAGCGTGTCGCGTTGTCGTGTCCTGTCGTGCTCATAACCCAATAATTTCGTTTCAGTAATTTCATCACAAGTGTCAACATACGCACCCTACAAAGTTTCGTCATGCATATTGTGTTGTACACATACACACACACACACACACATTAGTGGCTCTGGCCGCCCGGCGAACTGGATCTAGATATGATTATTAAAAACCCGCACGCTTCCATTACTTTATTTTTTTTTAATACTGTTGGTTCACTAACTCAAAAACCCAACAGGGCCTTAATGTTTATTCACAGTGATCCATTTAGTACTTACGAATTAAACTGTAAAAGCTAGCATTTGATTATTATTACACCTATCTTGTTTATTCCCTATCTGGATTTATAATAATGTTTTGTTACTTATAAAATCATTCTAGTTTCTTATACGCTAAGTACTGTGAATTGTGGCTGATCTAACCACTTATGTAGGTGTTTTTTAACAACCTTTGCAAAGTGTCCGTAGGTCTTGAGACGGGCGGCCGGTGCGATATATTAGAAAGAAGTGATGGCTATCAGTAAACATATTAAAAATAATTGTCAAATAGAGTTTGTCGTCCCCATCGATCACTATCACGTCTACTATTCGAGCTATAAACAGATGTTTGTGTTCCCTATTCTGGTGCAACGTCCCTCTTTCTCTTTCTGCTGTTCATACACGGGATGAACTGGCTCGGTAAACAGACGTTTGGTTACGTAGAACACAACGCGCGGTCGGATGGTTGGGTCGGATGGTCGAGGGTCGGGTCGGGTCGCTATATGACACACCTAGGTAATAACGTAATGGCCCGGTTTCACGTGTTATTCTAGCATGACATGTGTAAACAGGTAAGCTAATCGCTACTAATTTATTGATCCGTCGCTGCTGTGCTGCTAAAGGTGTTGCTCACATTTGCATTCAAACACATTTTTATTATTGTTACCCTTGTATAATTTTCCATTTACTGGATTCTATCAAGTTCCTAAATATATCATTTTTGTTGTCGAAATATCTCATCATTCAATTCGTCTATTGGGTTCACTCAACTTTCCTACAATTCCACTTTCTATATAATATTGTTTTATTTAGTTTTTAATTCATTCTGCCATTGCCATAAAACAATATCAAAATGTGTGCTATATTCAATGGCAAAGGCATTTTTTAGTTTCTTTGGTAAAAAAATTCAAACAATAATTGCTAAGACATTTTAATATCTCGTATCGTTACACCCGGTTGTAACCAGGGTATCAAACCGTATTTTTTTCCGTTTTGGTTTTCGTTCCGGTTCATTTAAAATATGTATATATTTAATAGTGGAATTCTAAGTTTATAAATCAATAAGATGATTCTGTAAAATATTAATAGTATAAATCATATTTTAATTGAATTGTAAACCATTTATAGACTGTATCTATAAGATATACCATTCATAAAACATGATTTGTGTAATTAATTATACTTAAAGATCTATACATCTTTTTCAAAATCTTAAAAAATTTCCTCATAGATCTATAGACTGACTCAAAATCGCACCGTTAGTTCAATTTTCGTTTCGGAATAAACAACGGTTCGGTTCAGCCCCAAATGATTAATTCTTAATTTTTATTTATCTGTGTGTCTGTGAACGCTCTAGAGCCAAAACTGTGAAACGTTAAATTGTGAAACTTCAGACGACAGAATTGGTATTTCTTGGCAGTTTATTTGGGATATATATTTCTAATGACAACTACGTAAAAGAAAGTCGAGGGACACTCCAATTTTTTTCATATTATGAACCTTAATCATATAATTAAAAATAAATGTATTTAATTTATAATTCATGGGCAAGCGCGAAGTGAGAAAGAGAAGTCCGCTGCTCGCATCACATTTATTTCCTATAATCTTGTTTTAATTCGCCAATGTTACAGATACACTACCGTTTGTAATTCAGTACGACGCTCTAGCGTCCCCAAATAGATGATTATTACAAATAAGATTAGTATAAAATCGTACGAAGAACTAAATAAATTATTTGTTTTTAATCGTAATATGCATTAGACTACAATACAGTAAAGCAAAACACATTATAAATCTTACCTTAAACATTTTCAGGTAAGTTTTCGTTCCAAATGGATATCTTCATTCACAATACACTATAGAAAGTCATTTCAGATCCACGAAAATCCTTGTAAAATCGCGAGAAAACACTCAAAACCCCGAATATGTCACACACACCATCACCTCACAGTCTGTTAAACGATATGAAACTTATTTTATATAAATTGGTTGATGCATGTTGAACACACGAAAGAATAGCTAAAATAGTAGTAAAGCAATATGACCCTTCTAGCAAAGCATATTAAGACGAAACTAATAGTAGTGAGCATTAAAAACTCGGCGTGGGATTCATTTGTGTTATATACAAGAAAAAACTTGTAAATATTCAATTAAATTTTGAAGGTAAATGCATTTATACGGTAAAAACATGTTTAGTTTATATTTGCTTATAGTAAAGTTATAAGTTTGACGCGGTTTATAATATTTTTCGTATATTTCGTGACTTCCATGTGTTCTAGTAATAAAATTTTATATATGTGTGTGTGTGTGTAATGAACTTCTCGCTATGGTTTGCTGAGAACTTCTATGTAAGGTATGAAATAACTATATTAATAATAAAAAATATCAACGGATATACACGTTTTAAGGTTTACAAGATGCACAGGTATATTAGCTGTATCTGTGTATGGTTGAAGTTTGAATATTTGCGTGACACAAGTGTATGTGTCAGTGTCAATATTTTCAGAACGACATTGAATCATTGGTTGGCATGCATTTCCGGTTTTAGTTACCGGTCGTTCTATCGCTTGCGAAATAACCGCAGAACCACTGGTTACACAAATGCCCTAGTATTCTAATGGGATACCACTATTGACCACCAGTATTCACTAACCGCTATCAACACTGACGTATTTATTATGTTAATAACATTCATTGCCAACGATTTTTATCACATGTCGCTGATACAATATTATTATAATTACAGTTATATTGGTTTCGTTCAAATTTTACAATGAAACACAAAACACATTATTAATTATTCTTAATGATGAATTGTATTCTCACTGTCCACGTTGGAATTGATACCATATTATTATAGTAACTCAGGTTCATTCACATGGAACCAATTAGTAATTAAGATAAGAAATTACAATTAACAAGCTCAGGTATAACGCACCTATGCGTCCAACTCGCCTAATAAGTAATATATACGATACTGTCAACATTATAATTGAAACAAAATAACCATATTTTTTTAGTTACTCAGGTTCATTCACAGAGAACCAATTAGTAATTAAGATAAAAATTACAATTAACAAGCTTAGATACAACGCACCCAACGGTTATATAACAAAATATGATAGCGTTCACAACAATAAAATGTATAATCAATAATAATAATTTTGAAACTTAAAAAACGGTAATTCATATAAAAGATGAAGATATTTTCAAGATATGTCCAATTACTGAAAGATAGTCGAGTAACGGGCACTCCACATTTATCTTTAAAGTATTTTTAGATTTCAATATATTTTTTTTTGTATTGTAAACAATTTCAATTCATTTAGCGCAGTGTTTGTGATATAGTTTATTATTTCCTTGTAGTTTTGATATGGGTAATAACCATTTTACACATTGAAAATTATGTTTATTGAAAAATGAACAAAACGCATTTTAAAACAGTGGCTTTTAAAATTTTTAAATAAAAGCGCACTGCTCATAAAATGTTGACGACTCCTCGTTACTCTATAGTCGGTATTCCTTTCAAGCTTGTGATATTATAGAATAAACCTAATATTTCCTCTTATATAAAAGTTGAGTGCTTCATTTTATCTTACCTCTGTCAGGAATATTGGTTACTGAAGTGATTTTATAACATACAAGAAAAAAGAAAGAATTTTACATAAAAGTGACTAATAAAAGGTTAAAATTTTAAAGGGACTTACACACTACATACATACATTTAAAATTAAAATGCTTTTTCACATAAATATATTACATTTAAATTTTATTTTAGCATTTGAGCATTATTATTTTATTTACACTAATTTTATTGGACTCTTAAATTATGAAGCGAACCAAAATATAAATATATCCATTGAATCAACAATTATATATCAAATATTATTCTAGTAATTGGAGTAGTGTATTTTCTTGACTGGATTTTTTTATAGAGAAAATAATTGACATTCTTTAATAATTAATTTTATTCAACCCAATGTTTCGCCATTTACCGGAGTTTGAAATAAATAAATTTGTGCTATTTCAAACACCGAAACTAAAAAAATAAAATAAAATATTAAAAAACGACTGCATTTCCCAAGAATCTCAATTTTTTTCTCTTTCATATTCTAATAAAATTGCAAGCGAATTTGTTCCGTAACACGTATTACAAGACAGGTGCATTTCCTATCAAATGTATTACGTTAGCTTCTGTTCGTCAAATAATACCTATAACAAGTTTAGATTTGTATTCAGGGTTAACTTATACCTATATATGTGTCTCTTTCTAACTTACTGACGAATTACTTCTGTTATTTCTGGTTTTGTCATGAGTTTGTATTTTATTTTATGTGTTGGTGAAAATCAGACGTTTATTTGTTACTTTTGTTTACAACAAATGGTAAAGAGGCAAATTTTCTTGTAATTTGTTTCTAAATGTAGACCTAATCATGGTTACACTATATAAATAAGGTTTTCCTCGTCAGTATAGTTTTGTATTTTCGTTATTTTCTCCGTAAGTCGTTTATATTGTACAAATTAAGCACATGAAAGATTTGCTATTATATTTGTAACTGGCATATCAAGATGCCACTATCTACAAGCTACACTACACACTAAATACACATCAAATCTTCAAATTAATATTTTAATAGATTTCTCACAACAATTTTATTTATTTCAAATTTATATTTTGATGCATGATTCCTTCTTGTTTAATTATTGCTGTGGTGTATGGGTAAGGGTCTCACCTTTCACGGGGTTTTATTATTACAAGGAAAGTATTTAATACACAAAATTATAGACAATTAATCCAAATAATTAACTAATTACCTACAAAATTTATAAACTAAGAGAGAATGAGAGAAAATAACGATGAACATATGTAATTGTGATAAATATGTAAATAGATAGAGAAAAATGTGTGAGTGTAGAAACTATAGGATGAATATAATAACTATTAGAGTAAATATAGATGTTATGGTGTAACTAACTAGTGAATAAAATGAATGAATGAATTTGAAAAATATAAATTAAATAGGAATGGATGAAAGAGAGCGTGAATACTACTATGGTTATATAACAGAGACGAATGTGTAAGTTACATATGTATGTATGTATGTATGAATGTATATAGCAATACACATTTCAGGGATGTGTATGCAAACATCGACAAAAGCAGGTGTACAAATATTGCGTGAGGACGACGAACAGTTTTGTGTTTTATATTTTTTATTTTTTTGCTGTTTTTCGTTTGGAAAACCGTGAGTGTTTGCAACGATCCGGCCGAGGCCATAGGGAACCACGGACGGACTACAGGAGCGGCTTGAATGTTCTTTACACATTTTCGGAAATACCCAATAACAATTAGCATAGCGGCCCAAAACAGCTTAAAACGGGCCTGGGGATACCCAATATTTAGGTGCACAGTTTCTTAAATTTCAAAAAGAAATTATTTATTAATTTCTGGCCTATTTATAAAGAAGTCTTGCAATTCTTTGATAAGTTTGTCGAAATATTAATGAAATTAAAAGATTATGAATATTTTTAATACCATTTTTTTTTAATATATATAACTCTAGGGCTCACAATTTGAAAGGCATTTGGGGCCCTATTACTCTGGACCTGTATAGATGATTAGATTGTAAATGCGACAGGATTTTTTTGGCTACCCAAATTATATGTATACTAAATTTCGTTAAAATCGACCCGGTAATTTCAGAGCGGTTGCGATTAAAAATTCATGTTTTACGACAGACCGAGCGAGAACATTTTTATAATGAAATGTTTCGATCCGATAATGTTACAGATACACGATCATTCTGTGCAAGGTAAAAATTGTCAAACAAAAATAGACTGCTTATAAAATGAATTAATAAATTAATATCCTGTTTTCACTAAATATAAAAATAAAAAGAAATGTTAATTATAAATTCCAATGGTCGAATTATTTTGTCTTAGCACACATATAATATAGCTGGTATATTTATGTAAAACCGGCACTGGGCGGCCATTGACAAAAAAGGGGGGAAAGCCCTGGAGTCAAACACATTCTAGATAGATAGGGTTAGGCGTGGGGTGGGTGTGTTGATTTTTCGACGCTGGAGAATATCCAGAAGCGATTGAAAACGTATAAATTGCAATTAGCGGTCTGTTCAGTCACAGGCCACTATATACTCGTATATATGTGCAGCCATACACCCTGTACGACAGGACAGGACAGAACAGACGACGAAAGTTCTTTCGGTGATCAGTCGGATGACTGCTGGATACAAATCTACATTAGCGCAATATTACACTCGCCGCCATTCGCTCGTAGATGCGACGGACGTGCTTCTACCTCCTATCAAGTACAAAATAGTATGTCTGTAACATTCTTGTATCAACAATATTTCGTCGCCTTGAATCCAAAAATATATATAATTTATATACTTGGATGTTAATCGTCGCTCGCTCGTAAGACCAAATTTGTGCCCTCTACTCCTCTGAAGGTAACGGACCGATTCACACAAAATTTACTACATATATTATTTGGTATCCCATTTGTATCACTACAAAGTTTAAATCCAATCGCACGTATACTTTTCGAGTTATACGGCCCCAAAATTGGGAGCCCACTTTAATACTGTCCTTATAAAAATAATTATAACACCAAAACTTTTACAAATATATCTAAAACTTGCGATTAAAATTGTAATTGTTTAGGAATTATTAATACTCTGTTTATAGTGAAGCAACAATAAAAATGAAAGAAGAATAATTGTAAGAATTTGTAATAATGAAGTAAGGTTCAGAATAAAAATAATAATGGAGAACCATAATCCATAAAGCATTTATGTTTCTCATCTGTCAATTGTTTACGCAGATAATGTCACCTAAAAAGTGTGTATTGAGCACGGGGGGGGGGGAAGTGTCATAACAAAAGCGATAAGCACAAAAATACATGCGGGGTTATATTTGTGTTATCTCGAAACGGAGAGTCGTGCCATGTTATCAGTAATACGCAATCTCGACAGATGTCACCGCAGTCGCAGTCGCTTTATGAACAAACATATTAAACATAGCGTAGACATGTTTATTATTTCACACCATCGAATGCTCTCATCAAGATGAACTGATTTGATTTTTGATGATTTTGTTTTCGCTCAATTGACTGCACTGTCACGTCGCGTTTATTGTGACGCTTTGCTTTTCTGATTCTAATCTTTACTGACTTTTAATACTGAACGATAACATATTTTTTATAGGCGTATTTGCTTTGCTTCCTGTATTGTTCGTAAAATCAATTTTACACCAATTTAATATTTACATTAAGATAATCGACTATACTGTTTAAAATTTATATATGTGTTGTAGCATAAGGCCCTATTATAATTGTTGGGAAACAGAGATAGCTCGTATTGTGTCCTTCGAACCGGATAATCATTGTATTATTAAATTAAAGTAATAGTACTTTACACAGAATGTAGTAATAGTAGAAAACGTTAAACTTTCTAGTGCCTAGATATGATAACTGGGGTAATATATAATACTAATATATACATTTTTTTATATATATATATATATATATATATATATATATATATATATATATATATATATATATATATATATATATATATATATATAATAAAACTAAAATATTGAGTTATAAAAGCACACAAAATAATGAATAACAAACAAAAGAAATGAAGCATAAACCAAAACAACGTTTCGATTATTGTAATATTTACATAGGTTCCACATATTCAATTCAACGAGGCATAAACATATGCGAGCGACCAGGTGATTATTCCCTTTTTCGTTAGTTACAAAAATCGGCACACACACACACACACAAGCCGCGTGATGGCGGCAGCACTTTCGCGCGTGCAGTTTGTTTGTCTGCGGTATAGATGGAGTCAATCGATTGGCCCCGCGGGAAATCACTAAACAGGATCCGACGACGGCGACGGCTAGTGGTCCCCTTTTCGAATCGTATCGTATCGCGTCTACGCCCTTGGCAATCGTAAGGATTGTCCTTCTCTCGAGCACCATTGCGCGCTGATGATTATCGCCTGCCACCGCCGCCATTGCTGACGATTGGGGATACATTTTTAAGTAATCAAAGTGATCGATGTCTTCGGCTCCGGCTCCGGTTGCTGTCGACGGATCTCATTTGAATTCGACCACTGAGCCACCATCCGCTCTAAAATATTACTTCTTCTTCTTCTTCATCTTTTAACCAAAATGAATCTACGATTCCATGTTGTAATAAAATTGCAGAGAAATCATTCTCGTTACGCGTAACTTAGGGTAAATCAACACCAATCAACTCAACCTCTCTGAAGAAGACCATATATTGGTAGAAATAATTAAACGTTTTTAGCTCGTTGTACAATAGCACAAGACAGCTATAGTGTTTGGTCTTGTGTTTGTAACTTTGTGGACTTATCTCCTCTGAAGGTACCAGGCAGATTTTCATGAAAATTGATATACATAAAATTTACGCGCCCGTAAAGTTCTCGTCGCATTTTAAATTCAATCCTACGTATAGGTCCGGAGTTATAGGGTCCCCAAATTTATAGCCCTATTAAATACAATCCTTAGTCAACTTTAAAAAAATTATAATTGTTTAGTAATAATTAAAAGGTAGGTTAATTATTAAATGTGAACATCATAAATATATTGTCTGAATATCAATATCTATATTCAATATCTGAATACTGCTCGGATCGGTCTGTAAACGTTCGTAAATGCAGTCAGATGGATCTCTTCGCGTTCGTAAAGTGAATCTAATCATTCGAGCTGAGGAATCTGAGAGTTATTATCATATTTGGTGCAAACTTCAAAAATGTTTAGTGACATATATTGAGTAACCAATTCAATTACAAAATAGAGGCTTAGGTAAATTAATAATCCTGATTTTTGAAGAGAAATAAAATGACGATATTGATTCATTGACATTGAAACAGTCACATGGTGCCCACGGGGTTACCTAGAATAAATATAGTATTTACTCTAATTCTACTTAATAATATAGGTCATGCACTATAGAATATTGAATCTAATACATGTTCAAACAATCATATAAGATCCAACAAATAATAATTTCTTCTAAAAGATCACATATAAACGTAAACACTTCAAGAATGTCAGATATCATCATTGGAACTATGTCGTTCAAGTATATCATATATATATATATATATATAGTAATACACCGCGTGCAAGACCAATCTTGTTCATTGAGTGGGTATACCCAGCGACCCGACTGTAATAGTATTTGAAACCAAAGGATTCCACCGCCCCCCGCCCCGCCCCCCTTCACCAACCAATCCTTCCTGTTCGTATGGCCCTTTCCATCAGGAGTGAAACTTTCAGTTATTTCATCGCGGTAAATCCGCTCGGTTGTTGTTTCGTAATGCACAACAGCGTTGCCAAATCGTTATGACATGATCCGGGTCTTGCAACTGCCGGAGCTGCGTTTCCGGGGCAACGCCGCGCCGCGCTGCCGTCGTCACTCGAATCATTGCTCTGTGTTCTGCTGTACTGTACTGTACTGTGTTCCGCTCACGACCACCTATCACCCTCTTTTACCTTTCTTTCTACACCTTCCCCCCTGCACCCCCCCCCTCTTTTTGCTCATATTATTGCCTATATTTTGTCTCACTTCCTTAAGGTCTGATTTTGTTACTGTTACCGTCACTCGTGGCTTACTTAAAGACCTTGATGGACTCTTTTATAATATTATCTAAACTCTATACAGGAAAAACGTTGCATATATTTAAAAAAACTGACGATCCCAATCGCAATAAATACAATACTTAAAGCGATAACAATTCATTATTGAAACATTTATTCAATTTATTGTTTTATACAATAATGTATTAATATACGAGGAGTCTTTAAAATTTGGTTTATGTTGTATTGAATGTTTGATAATATATCTTCTGCATTTAATATGAAATAAATGCATTTCTGCCTTTACGTATATAATACTAAATCATCGACATTATACTCACAGTGCCCACTGAACCAATCCAACCCAATTATGATCCCGAGATTTATTTATTCCTGTACCAGTATTAATTTTCATAACCCAAAATTTAAAAGTGCACACATGTGTACTTTTAATATCGTTCATTTCGTGATTAGCCAAGGATATTGAAAATTATTTGATGAACATTTCCTAATTTTATTAATTAAACACCAACTATACCTAATATATAAGAAAGTCTTTTGGTGGCCACTACCAATTTTTTTATTTATTCACAAAGTTTTATTAAGGTATTTGATTAATTTAGTTTGATTTAGATGGCTTTCAACAAACTGTTTTTGATTAAATTAATTTTATAAGGTTTCATTCAATTGAATTGGTTTGCTAAAGATAACTATTTTCACAAAGAAAGTCATATATGCTCAAGTTCTTGGATAAATACACAAATCACTGTAAGGTAAATTAAAATCTATAAAGGATCTATAGAATTATAATATTTAATAATTTTTTTTCGGGTTTTGGGTAAACAATATGAAAAAATCTTGTAGACATAAAATATCGTAGAATTTTTGGGTGTTTAAATTATTTTTATAAGAGGAGCTCCAAATTTTGAGGCCCTATAACTCGAGAAGTAAACGGGCGATTAGATTTAAACTGCGAACGAATTCAAATGGGATGCCAAATAATATGTGTAGCAAATTTGGTTTAAATCGCTTCGGTATCTTCAGAGAAATAGAGGGTACAAATTTGGTCTTACGAGCGGATGACTAACATCCAGTTATATATATTTTTGGATTTAGGGCGACGAGACAAACACTTCTTAATGAAATTATTTGCTCCGCGAACGCTACAGACATACGACCGATTGCTGTCCACGGGTTCACCTAGTAACCTAAGAATAAGCTGAAGATAGAGCAGGTGCGGTCCACAGTCCGGCAGTGTTCCGGTAGCGCTCCGGTGATCCTGGAGCTTGACTTACTGCAATCTTTTGGCGCAGTTGACAGGCAGTGAGTGGTTTATGCCTTTGTCAGCGAGCGCTGCACAGTAGCGTCGGCGGCGGCGCCACTCTCTGCTGCTGCTGCTGCTGCTTATTTATTCACCGATTGTTAATTATACAGAATGGAGTGTGTTATGATGTCAAGATTAACTCTGGAGAGGCACACTGCTTTGATGTCACGACTCAACAACTCGCACGCCGCCCGTTATTTTCAGATACCTACTATGTATATCGTTCACTGGTTTACCTATACGTACGAGTATGTGTTGTTCTTTGTTTTGCTGATAGTATATGGAGGAGCTTTTGTAGTCTTACAATTTTGCTAGTGTTATTATTAAGCTCTTTTTTGCACGTTGGTTGTTGTTGCTTCGTCTTCGTACGAACATTAATTTTAAGGTGATGCTTTGGATTAATTTTGTTTGATGCGTTGCGTTGATTGCTTGCATTTGCGATGATGATACGGCTTGTATTTATGGAACACATCTGGAGTGGCGGTACACATACTTATACATAAATAATAAAGGTTTATTGTGTTTTAAACCATTTCTGTGAAACAATATTAATACGTGTGGAAACTAGGGATTCGTAACTGTAAAATTTCGCGTTTCGGAATGGCAAGTCCGCCCCTGATTGGCTCTGAATGGAATTTCGGAAACTAGTGTGGGTAATTGTACGTGGTGCATAGTGCAATATGAGGTTAATTTGAAGGCAGTGACAGTCGACAAGCATTGCGGTGATTATATGATTAAACACTTGCTTTCTTCCAGATCCCATTACGTGCCAACTTATTACTATACTGCTAATTGTAGTTATACTTTAATCAAGTATACTATACACTTGTTTGCGGTGATGCGTAACAAACTTTTGATTTCATGCTTATTATATATCAAACTATTATTTACTTATGCGTTATTGAAATGATATTATTGATATCATAAAAAGAATCAACCACGAATTATTAATGGAAATATTCGTTTTGACTATTGCGTGTGTGTGTGAACGCTCAATCATCGATACCCTTAAACATAAATATATGAGGTTTTGAATTTAACATTTGTATATACCGGGAAAGAAAACCTTTCACTTTTAAAACCGGAAGGGCTTGTTTACTCGTGTCATTTTTAGCAAATGTCGAAAAGGACACGAAAAATATAAAAATTCCTAATAATTTTTGTTTGCAATTTATTTTGAAAAATGTATTATTTTATGAATCATCGTCTTGGAGAATAAAATCGAATTTTACTATTTTCGAAAAGAAAATGAAGAATAATGGAATTGATAATTTTGAAATTGTAAGCGTTCAAATATTTAAAGAATTACCCTTTCGATATACAGATTAGCTCAGAAATCCACCATAAGACTTGAATATGCTCCGGAAGAATATCTCCTATTATTGAGAACCGGAATATCTTAACCGGAAATAATTGCTACTTTTTGAACATCTCGGAATCCACACTTTTATAAAAGTCAAAGATATTAAAATTTCAAGCCACATTAGATTACTTTGAAAAATGTACTATTTACTCAAAAATCGTCTTTGAAAATGGGGAAGTCAAGTGAAGGCCACCCCAGCTATTTTTTGTAGTTATAATTAAAATATATGTATAATACAATTGTGTAATTTTTAGTGACCAATAATTTTTATATAATAAAATACTTGTCAATTGTAGCATATCCTTAAATGCAAATAATCGATCCAACTTATAATAAAAATTTCAATAGTAGTAAAGGGTTAATATTAGTTGTATATATATATATATTATATATATATATATATATATATATATATATATATATATATATAAATAATATCCTCTGCTAGAACATCGCGCATATCAATGTCAAAATGAGCATCAAAAACACTGTTGCCTTCATTTATGGTACAGATTTAAAATCGACCGCCCTATCAATAAATAAATGAGAGTGGACCACCTGTAGTTTCGCGATTATTACAATCTAGTGTGCATTGGCAACAAACATAATTAGCCGGCAGTCGGAGCGATGTGACGGACGGACGGACGAACGGGAATGGGCCGGGAATGGGCCCTGTTGCTCGTGGCATCAGACATGTTGACGACGCGAGAATTAAAGATGCGGTTTTGTTTAGCGGAATACGTAATCGGGGCCTGGGGCAATTACCGCGCTGACTGACAGCTGCTCTGACGCTGCTCGCCTCGCCTCGCCTCGCTCCACGCCAACAACCTGCATCCACAAACACTGTGCCCATCCGTTCACCATTCACCGTAAACCATCCCAAACGGAAATACATTGCACATTTCTTATTATCTTATTGATACCAAATATCTAAATAATTTCTGAAGTATTATGGGGCCCTATAACTTGGGAAGTATACGAGCGATTAGATTTAAACTGCGAATGGTTTCAAATGAGATACCAATTAATATGTGAACCAAATTTGGTTTGAATCGCTTTGGTACCTTCAGAGGAGTAGAGGGCACAAATTTGGTTGAGCGAGCAACGACATCCAAGTATATGCGTAATATACATTCTTGGAGTTAGGACAACTAGACAAACACTTTTTGTTAAGGACATTTTTAGATCCGAGTATGCTACAGACACACAACCGAATGTTTTAGCTCTTCAGTACTTTAAACGGTGAGCTAAATGTGTCTCATAGACTCCACGCCAGTAGTTACGCGATAGGGTAATATATTAAAACAATATTTTCATTCTTTTATACCGCTAAAGCCCATCATAATAATGGGAGTACAAAAAGAGAAAGATTGTGTGTAATATATGAAAGTAGTAGTTTGTAAGCGCGTAGTGCACCATCTTGTTGTTTCGTTATTATAAAATGGCGGAGGTCGTGTCACTTCAAGTTCAATTAAAAATAAGAAATAAAAATAGAGGCGGGGGCGACGCGAACGGGGACGGGAACGGGGACGGACGGTAGTAGCGATGTTGTTGTGTCTGTAGCAGAGATTTTCTGCTGAAATATTATTAAATCGACGGCGTTTCATGTTGATTATCATCAACGTCACTTGTGCACAATTAGAATGTTTCTGACATTGTTGTCGGATCGTCGTTGTGGTCGCTCGACCGTTAAGCGGAAATGTGACAAGCGTATGCATTGATTATGTATCGAATACACAGTTTCCACTTTTATTCGTTTTACTTTAAATTTTAAATGTTCCAAGAGAAAAGCTCCAATATTTGAAAACAATATCTTTACTGTGGAACGTAATAGTTTGCATTTACTACATTTTGCATATCTCGCAAATAACACGAGTTAGAAAAAAGTAATTAAAATAAAAGTTAAAGATATTGAATATCCAAACCGAAAAAACATTTCCTAGTTACCACACATTTAAATATAGTATCATGGCAATGGCAGAATTAATTTAAAGCACAATACTACTATATTACTTTTATAGTGAATACTATAAGTATAAGTCGAGTAAAGGTCACTACAGATTTTTTCTACATTCATTCAAGAAGGCTCAATAATACGTAATCTCGAATTCGAATACTTTAGAATCTTTTACGAAGTATTAAGTAAATCTTGTAATGTTATTTTTATAAGAGCAGTATTTAAGGGGGTTCCAAATTTTGGGTCCCCGTATCTCGGAAAGTATCCGGGCGATTGGATTTAAACTGCGAATGGTTTCAAATGGGATACCAATTAATATGTGAACCAAATTTGGTGTGAATCGCTTTGGTATCTTCAGAGGAGTAGAGGGCACAAGTTTGGTCTTAATTTCTGACGAGGAGGGTTGTTGTCATATTTGGAGCAAATTTCAAAAAGGTTTAGCGACATTTAATATATATTTTTTGAATAATTGATTCAATTACACAAGCTTAAGTTAATTTATAATCCTGATTTTTGAAGAAATATATTGATAATGTTATTGATTAATTGACCTTGACAAACAATACAATTAATGGCAACTGTTTTATTATTTAGGTTTATAAAAATGTACATTATTATTGTTATATCGATGTAAAATGAACAGGATATGATATGGGCACATGGTGCCCACGGGTTAACCTAGTAATAATATAAAAGAAATGAAAGCAACGATGACAATTGCAAATTGTTTGTCTATTTAGAGTAGAGGGTTGTGTACGTATATAGAATATATTTTGAAATCATCTTTTAGTCGTATGTAACATACGTACGTACGTACGTACATTTACATGTTACATATAAGATGGTGATGGTGCTCGGTCCGGAGTCTATATCAAGTGTCGCACACCGCTTTTGATCTGCAGTCGGACGACAGGCGTCTCAAAGACTCTTTTCTGAATAGAATAATCCGAGAAATATAAAATTGTTAGCATACTTTTGTATATATGAAAAGAAATACATGAATGCGATATACAGCGCCCTAAGAATTTTATAGCTACCTACTGTGTGTCTGTCTGTCTGTGTGTCTGTCTGTGTAACGCATTCATTCGCGATTCTTTATACATATTTTTATACTGATTTTGATACGAATATAAATGTTTGTCGCAACATACACATCGTTTTCTATTTGATGTACAGATGATGTACATCTTCGATTGCGCATGCTACCTACCTCTAGCATTTCATTCATTCATTCATTCATTCTGCTCAAACATCCAAACGAATCGAAACTTTGCCCACAGATGGAAACACCAGCCATCTTATATTAATAATAATCAATTGTTATACCAAATCTTCGAGAAATTACTAATACCAGTATTTCAAATATTTAATTGTCATCACCAACAAACCTAAAGGGTTTATGAAATGATTTATTGCAAATATTTTGAAAATAATGTCAAATGTTTTATTAAGCATGCATATGTACAGGCACCAATGTCTATAGCTCGCCGTATTATCTATTCAGTGGACGTTTTAAATTTTAAATTTATATAAAAATAAAGATGTTTCAATGAAGAAACCCAATTAATAACCACTATATTTAGAAGAGATAAAATGTAAAAGACGTTAATAATTTGTTTTTGATTGATTGCAACAATGACCAGTCTATTTATGCAATCACTACAATATTATAAATGTTAAAATTCATATTTTTACCTTTTGCTTTTTCTGGCCTTTGTATTCACAGTCTTAAATAACGTTGTGGATTTTAAGAAAAGTATTTTTTTAGAGTCACTAAAACGTACATTTCCATTTAAATGTCGTGGTTATTCTTTTTGTCACAAAACTTTTTTTATGTATATATATATATATATATATATATATATATATATATATATATATAACGTATAAGATAGTAAAAAGGAAGTGAGTTAGGGTTAGGGGGAGGGTAGGGGTAATGTTATATATATATAGAATATAATGAAGAGCGTGTTAAAATGATTAGATGGCGGATGATATCAATACATCTTGTAGCTGTCGTTCGACACATCAAATCTATTATACGAAACAAAAGCATATTTTTATATTAAAAACTTAATACAGGGGAGAATGACTGCGTAACACTACACCGTACAAGGTACATACTTTAATACATTGAATAGAGTATTAAGTTACAATATATTTTGTCCAGATTCAACAAATATCACAAAATCAACCGATGACATTGCATTAGCTACTCCAAAAACAAATTGACACATTCCACAATGTAATACAAGTTTGAAAATTGCGCCGACTGAAAGAATATAACCGTTTTTCATATAAAATGAAGAGTGGCCTGCGCTCGACTTTCATTTACGTAGTTTTCATTAGAAATATATATTCCAAACAAACAAATTACGTTATCAAATACTGCTTCTCCAAATAAATGAAATATAGATTGTTGCTTTAATATTCAACTTAAAAAATTATTAAATATTATAATTTTTAATTTTAAAATATGCACAATATAATTTTTTTAATCAATATAATCTACAAAGAATTGTAAGACTTTTTATATCTATAACATTATTTCAAATTGTTAACCAAAAGACCATAATAATTAAAATCCACAATAATTAAAAACCACTGCTCGCATATCTTACCTAAAGGCGACCTTTACGCATTGGTGCGTTTTACGCGCACCAAAACTTGTTTGATAGGTCATATTAAAACAAATGTATAACAGAGAATTACAATTATTGAAAAAATTCAATTTTCAGTACAGAATACGAATTTTTAATATGTACCATATTGTGGAGAAGTGAATAATATTTTTACTAGGCATTATTTATGCGACTACGCATCGACTGATTCTTTATTATAATATATTGGTTTAATTTTGTTTAAAATTTGATTTTGTACTTAATTACGAAAAATCAATTCCCTTATTAAGACAACTAGTAGTTTCAAGAAAATATTTAAATTTCTTGAGTGGCACCTCCACCAAAAAATATACTGAAATATTGAAGAATATTAATACATATTCTTTAATTATACATATAAGAACAGTTCAGTTAATTTAAAATGCGAGATTATAAAACACATTAGAATTAGCTTCGTATTCATGAATTTTCTATTTAATAAATGGGTCTAATAATAAATATAACAAGTAGTTTCAAATTTGCGATGCTCTATAATTTGCGAAGCTGTGTGTCGCCCTTGTATTTACATAGAGGGATAGTAATTGATGAAAATGTGATTTTTGATAGAACATCCTTGTATACATATATATATATATATATTAGTTGCCTTGTTATTAATAACACTAACGACTTCCTTTCAACGCAACGCCGTAATCAGTATTTGAATCTTTGTATATATATACATATAATACTAACAGACAATGGCCCTGATTAATATCGTTCTTGTTACATCATCCAATTGAAACGTTAAGGTATCATTTTATATCAAAATAAATATATGTATAAATAACTTAAGTATGAAGTCCTGAATCTGTCATGTTCTACAAACTATTGCTTGATATTTATTTTGAAAATTGTTGCTACTTGTCATGATACCAATACTTCCTAAAATGCATTCGTATAAGAAGGTAAAAATCAATTGCCGTGTATAGATCGGAAAGTACTTGTCATAAAATTCCGTCGTGACAACAGGAAGAAAAGGTAAAAAAATGACACATGAATCGAAGCATCCTTTCAGTTAATTTAAGCGGAGAGAAAGACGTCTGAACTACATACACACAGACACACACACACAACCAGTGGTACCAAACAACAGAGACAAGAGCAAGCAGTGGCAAGCCCCGAAAAACATATGCACCGGACAAAGAAAGAAATACGAAATTTTAAGGGTTGATAAGAGTACACGCCAGTAACAGAGAGCGGGCAGTGGGTGTGCGGGGGGTAGGGGGTGGGGGGTATAATTGGAGGGGAATATGAGGAAGCCGTGTCAGCGGCGGTGGGGGATGATTGATATTTCCCCCGCCCTTATTTCGGGAAAAGCGAGGAGAAGGGGTGGACTTGCGCTGTTCGGAAAACTGGGGTGTGGCGAGTTGAGTTTCTAGTGAACCAGTCCACTGTTGGACGCGTCCCGACGCTGACGGCGTCGGTTCTTCAGCAGCGAGTCCATCGGCGACGTCCTGACGCAGAACTTCGACGGCGCAACAGGCAACACACACACAGTTCAAACACCGCCTGCTCAATTCTAAGGACTAACGACTGAAATTGTGGTATTTGAAACTCATTTATTCAGTTTTATTTATTTATATTTTCGGTGGTCATTTTACGACAGTTTTTTTTTTAAATAATCTAATATTAATTTAGTATTTTACAACGAATGTGATTATTGCGAGATTGTATTACATTTTAGTAATTTAAGTAACGACGCGACGTAAGTACATTACAATATTGTTTACTAAATATATTTCTAATTTTTGAATATTTGAGCATCATTCATTTTATAATTACTATAGTATTAATATAGTAATTCCAAAAAAAGGTTATAAATTATATTGTTTATTTATTAAAATAGCTTCGTCATTACAGGATATATTTCGGTAATACTTTAAATATCGTAGATAGAAGATGAAATAATTTATGGTATTTGCTTTATATTTTTAGGGAATTACATTAAATTAAACATTTATATTACCAAAATAAATAGTTTAGATACAATTTTTACCCATTTAACGTATTATTTGAGGAAAATTTCATATATCTATTAAATAAATAATAAGATTAACATTATAAATTATTAAATCAGTTAGGAAAAATTTCATTTAGTGTAACGAGTAGGATGTTGGCGAGATAAGCGAAGCGAGATGCCACAAAAACACACAACCAGTAAAAAATACTGCAAAAATGCAAGATTCTTTCTAATTTTGTTAAAACAAAAGATTTTTAACTAATGAAACAATTAATTTCATAAATTATATTCATAGTCATACAGATATGTGCCAATATTTTGACCTTTGTACGACTTTGAAGTACGAAAAATGTTTGATTTAAGTTTAGATATATCAAGTGATATCGAAAAAGTCGACTGTGTTTCTGAAATTTTCAAATGTACTATTTCGCAACTAGTGGTGAATTCACCTGTTGCAAAAAATGTCTCTTTTCGTAACTAGGTACGAAAAGTGTGATGTATCGCAAACGCTTTGAAAAATGACATTTTATATGTCAAAAATATAAATAAATATGTAGGTTAGTTCTTATTTTTGTGAGTTTAACTAATTTAATTTAAGATTTAGTAATTTATTAATCCACGTAAGAAGAACAATTTTATAAAATTGATCATGTTCTTTGTGTGCCATTAAACGTATGGAACACAAAGTAGGTTATTCATTATAAATAATTGTTTTTATTTCTTGGTTTATACTATTATTTAATGCTTTTTGTTAAAATTGAAACAGAGAACAAAGCTAAATGATATTAATTTGTTTGATGGATATTTACGTCCTCCTTTCTTACTAAATACGTAATATAAAAAGAATATTTTAAAATAATTGACAGCAATTGCATAAAAAATATTTTTAATTCATCTAAGGTCCGCTTAATATTTAATAAGTAAATAAAAATTATTGGTCAACATCTTAGGTAATTTGGTTTATAAATACATTTAGTTTAATTTACAAAGTCAAATTGTGTAGAAAAGGACACTACAATTATATTATAAAGAGAGACAGATACAATTGAAAAATTGCAGTAATTCTACCATTTATTTTATATATATATTTTAATTATAATATTTTATCTAAAATTAATTACATATTTTAGACGAATATTAATATTAAACGTTTCGTCTAATGAATACCTTGTAGCCATCTTCAACCAACATACATTAGTAATCTATCCCCAAAATATTCTAAATTATTATAATTTCCAATCTACATATTTAAACGTAAGAATGTTTCTACTTTAGTTAAAAACAATGTTATGATCTAAATTTTAACTGTAATCGGATTGCTTTAGCTCTGCCAGAAAATCTTCGACGAAAAATTTAATAAAACAGTTTCCTTACAAAATAAATATTTGAGTTGAAAATCAATATTCGTTGCGTTTTACATGGGGGAAAAAAGCTAATAAAATTTAATTTGGGAAATTTACCACTTGATACGTTATCAGTCATACAATCAACGTGTATAGGTGAATACAATATATTAAAAAAGTAATCATACAAAAATGGTATTGGACTTTTATCATGTCAAGCCATATGCCAAAAAGAAAAAAAAAACACACATGCCCACTTCGTTAGCAGATGTTTTAGGCGATAAGTAGGGTTATTGAATACGGTATTAGCTTAAGTTGGTTCACCTGCGTTGGTTTACAAACCGAGTAGGTTATGCGGGCGATCACCAGATAAGACTCCCCCAGTGACGTGCCGCACTTATTTAATTTTAAACTGTCGTACAATGATCACGTATTTTTACCGTAATTTTATCGACTGAATAAATCAATTTATACCACAATTGAAGCTTGAAGATCGAACTTCCAAATTGGTGAGTTCTATTTTTGGTAATTGCATGAACACTATTTAGCGAATTAATACTGAAAAGTATGGATATTTATTTATTGTCGAACAAACACAATATGAAATAAAATTATATTTAATATTTTACTGAAAATAAATTGGTTCTCATTTATCTTCGAGAAAACTTCATGTTATAGTCGTATTATATAAATACACTGTAAAAAAATGTAAGCTTTACGTGATTTATTAAGCCAGTTTTAGGTTAACTTGCGATATTTATTTATAAATACACGGTATGCAAATATATTTCATATTTCTTTATTCTATACCGATTTATTTAAATAAATATTGACAAATACAATTACTTAAAGTAATTTTATATTTGTAATACATGATTTTACAAAATAGAAAACAATGTATTTCATTTAATTTTACAAACATTTAATCCCAAATATTGTTAATTACAAATGCGGAATATTTTCAATTAACTATATATTTTGATTTGTTTAATAAGTATATTTGGTATTTGTAAATATTTCGCACTCCACATTTTAATTTAAAATACACATTTGAAATTCAATTACATCGGCTTATTTTACTAAAACAAAAATATCTGCACATTGACAATTCAATAATATAATAATAGCTATATTTATGCAACTAGTTGCGAAATAGGTGCCTTTTAGGCACTCGATTAGGAAGACATCGTGTCTAGTGCCCATAAAAGACGCAACGTGTTGCATACAAGATTTTAATATACTGTTTTGAACATTTAAAACACAATTTATTTAACAAAATTGAAATTTTCATTTCATTTATTTGTCATACAATGAAATAAAAATGTGTCCTTATAGTTAATAACTCTATATTTAAGCATTTATTTATAAAAATGTCTAACTCATTAAAGCATTAGAGTCGTAATGAACTCATTACAACACTAGCGCTATAATGAGAATCATGACAACAAAAAATAGTTATATATAAAATATAAATAATTTCCTTAAGCACAAATAAAACAATTGCTCAATTTTAAAATGTTCGGTCAATTTTGCGAACATTTGTAAAAACTGTAACAAACACCGCGTTTCAGCCAATTGATGTCGTGTAAAATTCAGGCACAAATAAAAACCAATACGTTCATTGAAATCTGTGAAATTGCGCTGAAAACAAAAATCAGCACTGTGAAATGGAAAATCGTCTGAAAAGAAAAAAAAAAAGAGAAAAAAGTATAAATGCGAAACGCGAGCAGCGACTGAAAATCGTCGTGTTTCAGAAACAACTGTTCTGAAAATTCATATAAACAAAATCTACAATACTGAAAAGCAAATATGATTCAAATATGTATCGATATGTCTGTGTGTGTTTCACTACATTTCGTTCTACTGCACCCAATTTTTAGTTATTCTGTTTGGGCCAATTTTGTTGTTATATTAATCTTTCTATTTCGAAATAATATGCAAAAGCAATTACTACTGCGAATTATCACATAATATTAACAAGTTAGCAAGATAGAGTAACTTACTAAATTATTTATGGTTTTATTGACAATAGAATCTCAAGTTAAATGTCTAATTTATTTAAAGCTAACACATTACTATATTTAAAATAGCATATACACGCTTAAATTACATCATATATGGCCTTAAACATAACATAGCTGTCTAAAATTCATCGTTAGTAGGCTTAAATATTACGTAGGCGGCTTAAACACATCTATAGTATGCTTAAATATAACGTAGGTCGTCTTAAACACATCGTTAGTATGCTTAAATATAACGTAAGTCGGCTTAAACACAACGTAAACGTTTAAATACTACAATTTTGTACAAAACGATTAAAGAATTATAGTTTTTTAGTGAAATAGTGAAAAAAATGTAAATTTTGGGAAATAATTTTTAGCGAGAAGTTGTTTAACTGTTATAACGATAACAGAGTATAAATACACGTTACATTTTGCCCCGTTTTACAAATGCTAAATGGGAGAACCCCTGGCGGCAATTCCGCGAACAAACCTTCTGTGTGTGTGTGTTTATAGATCAATGTACCGTATTGTCGTCTGATGTTCTTTGTAACAAAAGCGTTTCGGTACCAACATAAACAAACACCATTTTATTTGTTGTATAATTGTGAGAATAAATTGAATTTTGATGGTATATCTAATGAAAATAAAACAAAAAATTGCTGGTTGCTAAAACAAAAGGTAATTGTCCAATAGCTGAAAGCTATTTCGTTGTACGACTCGTACACTAGTACAAGGCAAATATATCGTTTAGTTGTGTGTCTGTAACACTGTAGAATTATCATAAGACACAGTTCTTGTCGCATCGCCCTGAGGCAATCCTATGCCTATATTTTATGTAGTGAAATCGCGAGTTGTGGAACTTGTGGTTTATATAAATATACCATTTATTCAATTGGATCCTAATATAATATAAAAATATGTCACAAAAATCAAGTAAATCAAATTTGATTTACATTCGCCATTTCGCTTAATTCAGGAAACACATATTCATGGGTTTCCTATTGCCATATAGCACAACTATATATATATATATATATATATATACAAGGTTGTTTGGTGTTGTTCGCAAGGGTGGGATTGTGAGGGGTGATGGCGGAAAGTTGCCAAAACTGTGTTCCGTTTGAATGCACGCATCAAACTGATCAGATTTCCCTGCAATTCACTTACAGTTACGTTACGACTCTCTGTGTATGTGTGTGTGTGTTTGCTCGTTCCGTTTTCGTAAAAAGATTGCACTGGGTAAATCTTTCTATCGTGTAAACTTATCTGTGGAGAGAGAGAGAGAGAGAGAGAGCTTGTGTGTCGTGTCGCTTTTCTCACACGTGATGCTGCCAGATTCGTCTTCGTTTTACTATCCCCCATTTTACACCCTCTTACATATCGTTTTCTTTACGTCGCAGTTTTAACTGATGCCTCCTTGTTTGTTTTTACCTTTTTACAACCAGTCACATAGCTGTTGATCTTAAAGGACTCGTTTGAGATTAAGAATGGATGCAATTTGCAAGTCATTCAGAAATAGAGTCGGTATTCCGTGAAAAGAGTTCGAAATGTTTCCAATACTTCGTCCAAGGAAGTAAAAATGGTGGCAATATCTAATAAATACAATAAGAAAGTCTGGGAATAAGAAACAATAAAACAATGAATTCATATCATTTGATGAGATAATAACGCAAAACACAATCTCTTCCCGAATTACATATATAAATGGGGAAGAGATTACGCCGGCTGAAATCTCATAAAACTCATAAAAAGTAATAATGTTCCGGTAATACAATTGGGTCCGTACTCCCCCCAGCCCATGTTATAGATATTAAGAGTAGCCAACCCCACCGCCCCCCACCCTTCATTGCCCGTCTGGAAGCTGGTTGCTGATTTTTGCGAAAGTTCGTTGTTGAAGTTGAAGCGGACGTTGAGGTCCATGTTTACTTTGGAAGCACAGCTTCGTGAGCTTATACTTCATAATTGAAAAGTTTTCTAGAAATTCATCTCATAAGTTATTACTTAAAATCCTCTGCTGTTGCGCCTAAAAAACGAATCAACACATTAGACTTAATCTGATTACGCCATGGTACAACAATTTGGGGGGAAGAGATAGCCCACTATGGGACACTGAAAAATCTGCTTTTAGGGATATAAATAATAAGCTTAGGTACAGGTACCTATACCTTCAGCTTGCAGAATATTTCGTTTAATAAGCAATTCTATTGCAAATCGAACATTCATTAATCGAGAGTTGCCTGTACCTGAGCACTTTAATAGTCTGAACTAATCGACAACACTATTAGACCATTGTATTAATATTTTAACATTTATAGTTTTAGATTTTTTTACGTTTTACAACAAAATTTTATAGATAAATCAGATAATATTGAATTGATTACATAAATTCAATAATAAATTGATTTTAAATTAAAGAAACTGTTACTTGTAACTTTCTGTATATGTATATATCATGAGTAAGCTCAAACACAACCCAGGTAATTTAAAATAATGTAGGTAGGCTTAAACACAACGTAGATGCTTTAAAATATTATTTGTATGCTTAACTACAACATATATAGGCCTAAACACAACGTAGCTGGCTTAAACATATCGTTGGTAAGCTTAAATATAACGTAGGTAGGCTTAAACACAACATAGCTGGCTTAAACATATCTTAGGTAGGCTTAAACACAACATATGTAGGCTTAAACACAACGTAGCTAGCTTAAACATATAGGTAGGCTTAAACATAACGTAGGTAGCCGTAAACATAGTATGTGTCCTTAAATATAACATAATATGCTCAATTATAACGTTTCTTTTGTTTTGCAGCCGGTTTTGTAAATAAATCAGATAATTTCAATTTATGATGTAAATTCAATAATAAAATGATTTTTTAAATTACTGTTACACTGTTATGGCGTTCACAATGTATTTACTGTAAATTTTGATATAAGACACTTGCAAATTTTAGTAAATAGAGTCAACCGAGCGTAAAAATGTGAACTTTGGTTTGGTGATTGTTTTTGCTACAACATATATATATATATATATACCTATATGTATATAGAGTTATCTAACTCTGGTCTGGTAGGGTACTAATTGGATTATTTTCCGAGTAGAACCATCAGGTTGTAGCTACGTTCAAGTTAGTGCATATTGCGTAAAATTCTCTTTTGTATGATTTAATGAAGTTACAGGTAAGTATACAGTATATTTCCTGTACTTTTTAAACTTATTTCATTTGTAATGTAGATAATTAGAAACAAGCTACACCTTAGGAGTAGTTTAATTATTACTTTTCCTTCACAGTTATTTTATAATACAATTTTATAACACTAATATTATAATAATATCTCTCTCTTGTTAATCGATATTAATTTATTTATTTATTTATATATGGAGTATATATATATATAACTATAAACTGATCTATTTATCTCTGCTTGACTGTCAGAGTAACACGGCTTGAGCACAAAGCGTCTGGAACATATAGAAATCTGTCTATAAGGCTCTAGAACAATCTAGGCAACCTTTCCATCATGAATGTGTGGCGGCACAGCCCAGATTCTAAGCGTTTTGAATTCCGTTACAATATATACTACATATGATGAACTATAGATATATATTATAAATAGAAATTAATGATTAAATATGTTTAGTGAATAATGTATTTAACAAGGGACATAATGCATCCGTGATTCCATGAATGCTTCGTTACTGACGCATGGATAACATTATCTGATCCAGAACACGGTTCTGTGATATAACAATCAAATAATTTATATATGTTTTGCCCTAAAGTTAACAGGGAAGTTGATATCGCTATACGAAAAATTGTGCTCGGTAACTACACTCCCATGTAACACAATTCAATTTTACAGCCGCCGGTGTACTGAGGGAGAGAGATAGAGAGGGAAATGTGTATTTCATTCTGTAGGAAGACTGAGTCGTTCTCACCGTATAAACCACACGAACAGTAGTAGTATAGTAGCAGCACCGCGCATCATTGGTAACTGTTAATTCGGTAAAAGCTTTCCCATTGATTGGTAAACAGGATTCCGGGACCGGGGAAGGATCCTCCGGTATAAACACACATACACGTACCGGAAGCCAACCCCGAGACTCACTCCGCGGGCGGTGTGGTGTGTAAAGGATGCCCGGAAACGGATGCCCCGGACTTTATATATCGAATTGCATTTGAATGGTCTCTAAAATGAACCAGTCGTATGGGCTATTTGTACGGACGTTTTATTTCGTTTACTGATACAAACGAAAAAGTCTGTTCTTAAATAAATATATTTTTGCCGATTGAGAATTATTCAATAATTATTTTAATAGTCTATATATTTTTATTTTCTTGGACGAAGTCTAAATGGAATTATTGTAATCATGGACATTTTCAAACTCGTGCATTTAACGGAAATACACGTTTTGACTATCCCTGAATCGAATTTGACTATTTTCATAATGACGTTTCTCTCTCTCTCTCTCTCTCTGCGTGAATGAAATGAAACCTGACACTAGATTTTCGAATGTTTCGCTTCCAATAATATTAAATAAAAATGCGATTTTACTAATGATTCTTTAAGTATTAAATTAATTGTTTGTAAAGAAAATGTTAGTGTCTCATTGCTTTCTTTGAGAGTAACAAAGAAAACTACTTAGGCAGTTGTTTCGCTGTGAGCTTAGAAGTCGGATAAACGACGTAAAGGTGCATTTATAATCGATATGCTTCACGTCACTCCACGTCACGCATTCCGTGTACATATTGGTTATCTTTATCTAACGCACCACAATGGACAACATATCCTATTCCTACCAAGTTTAGTGTGCAAGCAGGATGGTTGTCATTCGTGTGCGCTAGATAAAGATAGCTATTTTACCGTACGCGCCGTGTAGTGCCGTGCTAAAAATTTGATTATAAATGCTCCTTAACATTGTTAGACGCATGTGGATGGATAGGGAATAATGTTGGTGTAGATCTGAAGGCGTCACGTCACTTTGTGTTTGACTTTCGCGTGATTAGACGCTAAAAAATGGCGCGTCGTGCGAAGATCATTGGATTCTATGCACACACTCGTGGCTGGCTTCGCGTCGGTGACATCTCCGGCACGTGATCCAATATCGTGCTTTTACCTGCGTTATTGGATGAACAGAGACACACTGATATTCGTGCACTCTGCCCTTACCAATTCTATTATACTACCTTTTTTTTTTGTTTCTTCTACGTTCAGGAATAATATTTTGAAACTGGAGGTTGATCTCGGGTGAAAGCACCAGTAAACAAACATCTTATGGTTCTAACGCTTGCAAACTAATTTTAAAATGATTATACGTCTGAAACTTTACTAAAAAGAAACGTGTCTAGTTAATAAATCATTATTTGAGTAGTACTTATTTTAAGTAGTACTCGATGTATTCATTATTAATAAATTAGTAACAAAATTAACAGTGTTCGAGTATGATTTATCAAATTTAATATTCTCAGAGTGAATATCACTTTAATTGAGTGTTTTACCGTATAAAGATTTAATATAGCCAACATTAATGATGATACATTTCGGTTAAACTTGTCCAAAGTTAAATTTACATAGATGACAATTAAAATGTGTGTTTGTATTTAGTACATTTATACAGTATACATAGAGAACCATATGAATGTGCGATAATGAATATGTTACAGCGTAAACAGTCCCGTTACCAGGTAAAATGTAATAGTCCAGTAACCAATTTATCAATATATAGCGATAATTACTGCTACTAATGTCACAACATGTCCTGTATTTACCTAAACGTTTGCAATATATTAATATCACAGTTATTTGATTCGCAGTGAATATCAATTTATGTTCATACATATTACGTATTCATTTGTCATGTTCATGTGTGGACACTAATTATTTGCACTATTCAACAAAGATTATTATCAATTTATTATATTGAAAATAAATATTCTATAATAAAAAATACGATGCGTTCACAATATATATATATATATATATATATATATATATATATATATATATATATATATATATATATATATATATATATTATGGGATGTGTATGTTAGTTCGTACGATTTATATAGCGTTCCGGATTAAAAGCTAGCATACACAGATGGATTGATGAGTAGTTTGTATTCTGTATATAATATGGGCACATGTTGTTTACGGGTTAGCCTAGTAATAATCATAATTTAGTGAATACTTACGATAATGCGTATTAATTAAATAAATGCAAATTATAGTGGAAAAAACTTACAAAAGCTAAATGATAATTCTAAAGATCGAGTGCCAATCACGCGACTGAAGCGACTTGGGTCGCGCGACTCTAGTGTACCTCTGCTCTCCATGTAAATAAATGTACTGTGGTCGCGCGACTGAAGCGACCCTACTGCTATATAGAGCAGTCTAGTCGCGGGAGTCGCGCGACAAGAACGTTTTATCATTTTCTAAATATTGCTTAATCATTCAATGCTACAGACACACTTCTTCGGTAGTTCGTACGGTGAGCTAAAAATATGTAGGGATTATTAGACCCTCTTGTGCCAAATGACCGAACGAAAAAGGTTGGATTAGTAAAATGTATGACGTTGTAATTTGTTAATATAGAATTTGTTTGAGTTCAGACTCATCAAAGGTAATAATGCATTGCACTTGAAATCAAAACATGTTAAACGATGCTCAAATCAGTATACGCGGTTGCAACATACGTATATACAGATAATAACCCTAAGCGTAGTGCCAATAATGAAACATAAATTAAATCCATTAGAGGCCGTGGTGTTTGAACGCGTTCCTGCGTACACTGCTCCCCCCCCCCCGCCCCCGCCCTAGGAGCCTATTAGGTGCGCATGCGTAAGACTGAATACAGTTTCAGACAAGCAGGATGATAATAATAAGCTTAACCGAACCGAACTATATGGAACTAATGAACGATATCAAATGCGACCAGTTGTATGATGGACATCAGGTAGAATGATAAACGATGGTCCACGATGCATCTGGTCGGCTGGCCACAGCCCGCTTGATTAATTGATTCACGAGGTACATGCGAGGATATTTAAATCAAAGCTCTCTGCGCCAATGCTATATGCTGCTATATGGATGTATGTATTAATTATTACATCTCTCTGTTGTTGCGAATTCTGCGCTGTGATGTTCCGCCTGATACGTGCGGAACAAGTGCCTTGAATTGTTGCTATAATTATGATATATGTACTACACGTACAGCTCAAAATATAATACATGCTAGAGACATACAGACATTGTAATTACCATTCTTACCCATTACCTATTATTATATTCTGTCTGTTCATTCGTTAGTAGATAAAAACGAAAGTTTGCAAATTCCAAAGGTTTCGGTAAGCCATTCACTTTTTAATAAAACAAGATTTGGTACGCGTAAAACGCAGTAATGCGTAAAACTTCGTACGGCGTGCTGAAAATATAGTAACTCATCTGAGTGTTTATATAATGATGAATGGACTGTATATGATATAGGCACATGTTGCCTCAGGTTAACCTACTCTGTAAAACACTTATGTAAAATTACACTATTTTCAATATATAACAGTGAAAAATTAAGTAATTATACAGAGTTATAGTAAAATTATATTAAAAATCAAGTAAATTTACAGCATTCGATTAAATTACATAGTTATTATTTTTAATTTTACAGTGTAGTATTATTAGATTTACGCTTGAATTTAAACAAATACAATCAGAGCTGTACTTGTATATGAAATGGGCACTTAGTGCACTTATCATAATATGAAACAAGTAAATTGTTGTTAAAGCGTAATTTATACGAACTTTATTTATTATTCTCTATTTTACCGGTTAATTTCAATAACATAACTGTATTTATAGACAAATTCGTTTATCAAAATAAAATTCTATTTCAGTTAGGTTAATTAAAATGTTAATTTGTTTGTAATTGTAAACTTATTATGGCTGATGCATTACATATATTAATCCATTAATTCAACTGTAACAAATTTCGTAAATGTAATTCGAATATTTGAAGTATCGTATTTTGTAGTGGATGTTTTTGTATGCGCTGGACTGCTTATCGGAAAGCAATAAACATGAGGTTTTCACGCCGAATTTAAAACGAGCGATTTTAATGGTCGATTCACTTCCGACAATTTACTGAAATGACAGTGCGATGCCACCGCTTGTACCAGCTATATAAATGTAGATACACATATTATTCCGTATTAAATTGCCCGGAAGAAAGATCGATAATATTCAATTAAATCACTGCATCTCCACCATTACACTAAATTTTAGCTTGCTAATTCACTGTAATCTAAATTGGTCATTGTCAGTAAATTGTTTATTTGGTATGTTGGGTATTCATTGGCTTCTGCGTCATTTGCTGCCCTGCCCGGGTTACTTCCACAATATATTTGCACTATGGTACATCCAACTATAAACAGTATTAGGGACACATTGAATGTCTAAAATTCAAAACATCATATTTTACATTCTACGGTATTAGTTGCATACAATTTTAAAAATGTACGTTTGAACTATAATTATAAATAGTTTCTAAACATTTTGAAACTGTAGCAGGTTTAATATCGTTTATAAAATATGATTTGAGTGGTTCATTATTAAGTGTACGAAGCAACAGACATTTTTCTGTGCGGGGAAACTATTTTGAAATAGTTTTTAATTTGAATGGTAGTCTATTTAATGAGAGTAGTTTAATGAGGTTCTCAGTTGTACGAATTCAGTTGTGAGTTTTTGAAGGGAATGCTTAAAATGTTATGTAATTTACACTGTTATTACACTGGGATTACCTGGAATATTTCGCACGGTACTTTGTATACATCAATGTGTGTACTTCAAAATCCCGTATTTGTGTGGAATCCCGCTACAAGTTTCGGTATGGCAGACAATAGAATGTGAAAACAATGCAGATTTCTGCAATAGCAGACTATATAGCAGCAGGTTTTACAAAATGTTGTACAGCGAAATTTCGCATTGTGCAAAGGTGGCTAAAGTTCTTCACTTTGACATAATTTTTAATATGATTCTCGTTTGTTCTATTGCCTAAGGTTAAATATCTATTCAATAAATGATATTCTAATTAATTAATTATATACGTTATTAAATCTGAATTAGGGATTCTGAATACTCGGGATTTTAAGACTTGGCGAGTACGAGTCCCAAATTTTGAAAACTCGTCAAGTCCGGGTCGAAATCTAAACTCAAATCAATAAACGAAAACGTTTAATATGTTTGAGTTCAATAACAATTCTCATAGCAACAAAGAAAATTAGAGTCGAGTCCCGAATCCGAGTACCAAAACCCTAGTTTGAATTCAGAGGATATTAACCGTTGCTAGACAAAGAACGAGATATAAACAAAATGCACCATTTAAAGTAAATTTACGTTTCCCTAGTTACAATACATATTGCTTTTGTTGTATCGTAGACTGAATTTAAAATAAAATAAAGCATTATTATAAATATAGATAGTACAAGAAAGTTGAGTGAGGGCCACTCCAGCTATTCTTCAATGAGATTTAACACCCGCCACTATGAGGAAAGGCCACTTCAGCCATTAAACAATAATTGAAGCCTTCCTCTGAAAGTAACAAACACATGTTATATGGAAGAACCTATAAGGTAGATAAAAATCTGTTTGTAAGCGGTGGCATCCGTTGAGCATCGGTGTTTAGATATATATCACTTTAAGAAGTGGCTGTGTGTACCAATTGGCTGGTATGGTGGCCCAGAAAAAATATGGCTCACATATCGTTTGAGGGCACGCGGAAAAATGAGGCGGGCGACTGTCAAGTCGAGTAGGGTTTCCCTGTGATATATAAGCTAAATTGCCAATTACTTGATGTGCACAGTACGAGCATTCCCTCCCTCCCTGCTGCCATTCGCCGCCAACCCTACTTTCCATGCTACGCGTCCATATTATTATTATTATTATTAGTATGGACGGCTCCAAACTTCTATTCGGTGTCAAAACTATGTCTTGCCTTTTACATAACTATAGCTACATTAACATCAGTTTCATGAAAATTCCCCCAAACAGACTGACACCGACGTCATTGCGAAAATAGTCAAAATGGATTCAGATACGTTTCCATGTTTTGTTTGATCTTAATATTTCGAAAGTAAAATACGTATAAATTAAAGATGTAGAACCGTAAATAAATTCATTGGCATTGTTTTTCGTTTTATATATAAATAAATGAACGATTTTTTCCTTTTGCGATTCTGAGCCAGTCTATTAGACCTATAGGAGAATCAGTAAGATTTTGAAAAAATTGTAGTTCTTTAATGGAGACATATTTTAGTATTATTAATTATACATATCATGTATTATGTTCGATATATCTTAAAGCATCAGTTTAGAAATGATTTGCAATGCAATTAAAATATATATTACACTATCAATATTTTACGGATTGTACTTATAGATGGATACATTTGTTCCGAATTGCACCGTTAGTCTAGGAAAGGTGACGAGATACAAATGTTTTTGAGTCAATTCCATTTACAATAATACAAATTATAAGGCTAAAGTTTTGGTTAATCTTTGTTTTTTAGTTTGCTCAGTAGATAATCTATTATGTATATGCGATATTTTCCAAACAGAGAGAGATGGCGAGGTAGAGAGAGAAGGATAGATAGTTTGAACTAATATTTGAGAATATTATACAAATGTGTTGTTTTAATTTTATCTTTGATGTGGTCAAAATATATAGAATTAATCCTAAATATAGAGAATCACAAATAATTGGGATTTAAACATAATGGAATATGGCATTTAATAACTATAACGCGCTATACAAACTAGTTCAAATATACATATATATAATGGAAATCATATATGACGAATGTTAATTTACCTTTTAATATAATTTTAGCATTTAGTTTTAACGAACTCCAAACAATTTGTACGAATTCATGGATATGAGTCGGAAAATTTAAATATCAGAAACAAAGGAATATCGAACCATATTCATTGTAGTTGTATATTTGTTCGCTTCCTGTATTTTCGTTCTTTTGCACTATACTGAATTGAGTGTCTACTCAGATCTCTATCAGTAACTAAATAAAGCTAAAATCAAAACAACGTTCTTTGTCAAATATTATTTTATATTTAATAACAAAGAACGCAATAGCTACACCACATAAAATATGTTTAAAAGAACATTCACATGTACAAATATAGTCTGGATATAATTCCATTTGGCATCAAATAGAATTTTATTAAAATCAAAGTAACATCCGCTTGGAAAGAAATCAAATAAAGCCAATCGTCTGGCAGAGAAATATTAGATTCAGTATTGAATCCCTCAAACACGATGCACACCTCAGAGGTTCGTAATATCTAATCAATAAACGGTAAAATACAAAAATGCATGTGGGGACGTATCTGAAATCCCCGACCGTTTAAAAAACTAATTCAATATAAACGACCGGAAGAAGACTCTATATGCGTTTAAAGACAGACAACAGAGAAAGAAAGAAACCAAACACACACACACAATGCTAAATAAAAGGATAGCGCACGTTAAAACAACAAGGGGTGTTCAAAGAAAACAATGAAAAGCAATTGCAATCGACGATAGTCTGGGACGTCGATGCCCAAACTTGAGGATGTGAGGGCGACGCGCTGAAATTAATTAAATTACGACGCCTCACGGTCCACCAAGACCATGTGAATTGGTTGGCGAAGAAGACAGCAAAAAACAAGTCATAAACTGAAATACATTAATATTTAAGTCGGCTAAACCATCTCTGGTTTAGGAGAATACAAAATAATGTATCCAGAATCAACAAAAGTAGCTTTACTTTTTCTTTAACTTTAATGTTATTTTCGAGACATGCAAAAAGAAGCAAAAGTAAACCTTTACTTCTGATTATGATATGGTTTTTAAAAATTGGAGGTGCACACCCGAGCTATATACAAGTCTTAAGTTTAAAGTATCATTAGAGGCTCTTGAGGGTTCAAACACATAGATATATAATTGAGAGATGGTTAAAACGTGTATTTCCGTTAATGTTTCAAGTTCATGATTACAATCCTTTCATACATTCGTAGATGAGGGAAAAAAACGAACATCAACTAATGAATCATATTGTTGGGGTAATTTTCTGGATGTATAACCAGAGAAATATGTTAGTGTCCCGTTAAAAACTGAAGCCTTGAAATACTTCAAAAGATCTGTTGCCAAGTGTGTATACGGTACTTACAATAATTCGTTAACAACTGTTTCCAGTGCTATTATATAAATACTATACACAATGAAGACTGAAGCCTTTCATAGCTTTCTTGACTGGAGTGCAAACTTTATTGTATGAACAAGTACCCGCGCGTTCATACATGTTCGGTGGTACTTGGTACTTTACATGTGCATAGTACCGTGCTTTATATCACTCGTACGCGCAAACATATATGCACATACGTATTATCATAGCCGGTTATGAAATAAAATGTTTACACATATTCAACCTATTATTTACCTTCATCTCTTTTGATATATCAGCGAACATTGTAATACATTAAATAGTCATATTTAGAATTGGATTGTTATTTGTAATTTAGAATTTTAATTATCCGAATAAGCACATTAATCAGGTCTTCAATTTTTATGAGTATGATTTTTGTGTACCCCTAAAAACAAAATCTTGAAATGAACCATGGTTTAAGCGTTGATGTCTTTTTGGTGGAACCGTTTGCATTTGCCAATGATTGTAGTAATAGAACAGCATAATTCCCAATATACTACATACATATATAGCGGATACGTAAAACATAAAATATTCATAGCAGAGCATTGAATCGAATAAATTGCGGCAGTATGTTAGGATTGTATTGTAGTGTGTAAAAGTGACAATAAACGCGACATTCGATGATATTTAATAGCTAGCACGAAATCATACACCATCCGTTAAAAGCACTTGTCCAGTGTTCAGTTCACACTGCCATCTATACATAAAACTGATGTACTACCGTGATATGCAGCCATGTGATCAATAAAAACCCGATTGACGAATTGTCATTGTGTTGCGTACTTTTGTCGCATCCCCTCGCTCGCTACATCTCATCAATTCTATTTAAGTGAAACAATTTCGGTTACATTTAAATATCCATTTCATGTAGCGCGCAACACTAGCGATCACCTGAAATTCGTAAGAGCAATGCCTTTTAAGTGTTTCAGCGAATATAAAATCTGTGTGTGTTGGTGTATCGTTGCTCGACTTGGTTTAGCTCCACGAATTACTGCAATTGCCTACTTTTCCTGAAATTAAGCAATTTAGACGTAATGGACAGTTTTACCTGCTGGTGGCGGCAGCAGCGGCGGGTTATACAACTAACGTGGGGTAGACACGCAAGGTATATTAAGGGAGACACTACCTGAGTTATGTGCACTTAAACGACAAACACGCTGCCTTCAAATCGCTTTTGATTGCTTGCAATTAATTCTGTAAAGTCACCCAAATTAAACTGTAAATATACAATCACTTAAAATCACTTTCCTAGCTGTTACAAAGCTATCTTGATTGTTACACTACCATTCTACACTTTATTTTAATATCTGACCAACATCTTATACAAACTGGTAAATTTAATGAAACATATTTGGATTAATGAATATCAAATGCATTCTTCTTACAAATGGTATACAAGGGTTATTGTTAAAATCTTTAATATCATTCATTTTGAAAGTAACTAGTTTGTGTAAGTGCAACCATTTCGAAACTACTAGACAAATTAAACTCAAGCAAAAGTTTTTTGATCCTATTACTTAATGAGTAAAACTCTGGAGTGGCCTTCACCCGACTCTCTCCTATATTTACATATATTTCGAGGATGCATTTAATTTGCAAACAGAATGCTTCTTTTTATACATAACGCGTATATGGAACTAATAGGAACGTATCCCAAATTTTTATTGGGTTGTGAGACAAAAACTAATTGAAATTGAAAAAAACGATGATAACTCATGTGACACAAATGGAAAGAAATAAAATGTAAAAAATTTCTTTTTTTTTTGTTTCATATCACGTTTGTAACGTACGATAAGTTGAGTGACTGACAAGTATCATATTTCGTTTAGACTCCATTGTACAATATGGCCTGGCTGGATATTGAATCCCTTGTCGTGTATATCGAAGCCATCGGATTGGAGCGTATAAGCGAACCAGTTCAGTATTATTTTACGGCATGACTATTAAAACTACATTTATATCACTCCATTTAGAACTCTAAGCTATGGCAACCTATAAATATTACATTACACTAGCTAGCTAGCTTGCTGCTTTTCTTCGTTTTGGCTTTTTCCTGTAAATCGATACTACTTTATTGTTTGTCTCGTCCACTACTTTTATATTATAACAACGGCTACTTAAAATTGGCCGCGAAAATTAAATACGTACATTGCATTAAGTAATAGGAATACATTACAAATAAAATCATAGATTTTGTGAAATATTGTAAATATAATTAATAATTACATTATATATTTAAATTATAAACATAGGTACATAGCTTATTCCTTTTGTCAATTTACGGGGAATTTTTTATGTTCTCGTCGAAAGATCAAATGCTTTCAGATCCCCCTTATTTCATTGATTAACCTCGTATCAAGAATTTAATTTTTTTTTTTTTTAGTAATTTTGCGGTATATTATGCACGAATTCCTACAAATATATTTGAATAAAACTGCAATTTCTAGATTATTTAATCTATCAAAATTGCATTTGTATGAATGCCTGTACATGTATTAAATTTTATGAATATAGTGTAAACCTTTGAAAAATATTGAATCAGGTAAAAGTTATTTTTAATTTTAAAGCCTTTTTCAATTTTAAAAGCTTTATTTCCGAACTCATTAACAAATGGATATCACAGTTCCACGAATGCGTTTTACAAAACAATATTCCTTTATCATTATAAATACGCGTAACATCATTGTTAACCAAATTAATTACATTTGTCGACATCATACAAAAGTTTGAGTACCACTCTGTTACTTGATCATTTCAACTAATGAATTGAATGATATCGATCAGAATATATTTATATTTCGCATATTTAACTCTGAAATAAAATTGTACGAATCATTTTTGTTTAACGATATCCAGTTGGGATTCATCTCATTTTAGCTCGCCGAAGTACCAAAGAAGCTAAAGCAATCGGTGGTGTGTCTGTAGCATCCTCGGATAATAAAATTAAAAATATGTAATTTACTAGATTGAGACATGTAATTATTAAGTCAAAATATTCTAAAGTAAGTTATTAAAATGTTGTTACGTAAATATAAATCAGTAAATTAATTCATACTGATGTAAATTTCCTAACTCTGGCAATATGATGTTGTGATGTCGATGATGTCGCTTCTATATTGAAAAATGAATGTAAAAATTGTGCGGAAAGTGCGAGAGAGAAAGAGATGGCAACATATATATATATAAAACACGCAGTATTCGAAATGCAATTACGCGAACGGCGTGATATGCTTGCCAACCGACCCGGACATGGAATAGAGCTATTTAATTTACCTGAAATCAGATCAACGCTCTTCATTACAGCAGTCCAAGCGTTTTAAAACTTTCATTCGCCAAATGAAATTTCAAATTCAATATGTATGTATGTATGTATATGTGTTTGTTTTCATATCTACATGCTGTTGCGCAGATATTATATTAAATATTAATTAAATTAACCCGTGGGCGCCACGTGCCCATATCATATACCCCAATCCATCCGACTATTTAAGGATGGCGAATTTTCATGTAATTTAATAATAATTACACGGTTTTTCTTCAGTTTGTATCGTTTGACAGAAAAATAATGTATACAAATTTAAATATTAATAATTTGAAATATTTTTATATATATATATATATATATATATATATATATATATATTTATAACATTATTAACAGTCGCATGGCGCAGAGATTAAGAGTCTTGCCATTCACCCTGGAGGTCGTGAGTTCAATCCCCGTCTATGCCAACTTGCAATTTTACAAAAGAATGCGTTCTACACTCATCACAAATACTTCTGGGTGTTTATATATATATATATATATTTAATTATTTAGAGGCACCACAAATATTGTATTGTTGAGTAGAATATGTATGAGTGAGTATTAATATATTTAATGTGATGAATAGAAATGTGTATTCTCCAGCAATATACGTTCTGTGTATGTATGTATGTACATTACTGACTGACTGCAGGACGCTTTCCAGATTTGAGTTTTGGCAGAGTAAATATTTAATTATGTTTGCAGTGGGTAATCTGATTTCATCACACTGGCTTCCCGCCGTGTGTATATGTGTTTTAAAATTACGTTTAATTCTGAATTTCAGAGTTAGAACACAAACTGAAATAATCCTGCTGCACGTCCCATATAAACCACTGTACTTTTTTAAATCTCATTCAAGGGTTTAACAGTTAATAACTGTGCGCACCATTTTTTCCTAAACCACTTTTGCAACTACGTTCGATTAAACCAATCGCGGCAACATGTCAGAGTCATTATATATATATATATATATATATATATATATATATATATTTCAACAGTAAGCAGGATACACATACTGGTAGGTACTCATAAGGTAAATGATTTTAGGCAGGTAATAGGCCCGAATCCTTTAAACAAATTTAATATGATTTTCTTAATTTTAATATATTTGATAAAACTGCTATGATTTTACTAACTATTGCCATTGTATAATTTTAATTGAGTTGAGAAAAAGTGTAAAAAATCGTAGTGCAATTGTGGACGCTGTATACACAGTACAGTCAGTGTGAATCTCCAGCAAATATAACAGACGAATAATATACGTCTCGGTATATGTTGTTGATTTTGGCGACGAATGTACGTACAGCCCCGTGTCGATCAATCGGCGCCATATTGAATACCACCCACTGTGGAATGTGTTTGTATCGCACAATCGACCAGCTGTATAGTGGGTGCGTATTGTACACTATTGCAGCCAGCACCGTTTCTATTGGTCGATTGTGACGGAATGTATTTTGCGCCCCGTCAATATCTTGCGACATTCTACAGCAACACCGGCGATAATTTGGTTGCAAGCGACATACAAACACACACAGACACACACACATTGACTCCAGACGAGCGAGTCTCGACGAATAGCGCGCACAAAACATGCTTACCTGTATTCAGCCAACTGATTTGTTACTTGCCTCTACGAGTATGTGAATAATATACACTATAAATTGCATACTGTCTAATAGGTACACCTTAGCTTGAGTTTATATATATATATATATGCACGTAAGTCACTCAAAATTTAGTATGTGTGCCGGAAAAAGGTCATATCTAGAATTTCAGACCCCTAGGTCATCAGAGTTCTAATTGTGGTCCACTTAAAATAGGCCAATTTGGGCCTTTGTTTAAAAATTCATATATCAGCGCCCTCTCAACCAAATGAGACGCCCATGAGCTCATTTTGTTTGTCATATCCTCTAAAATAAGTATATAAAAAATTAAGGCCCTAGGTTACAAGGGCTCGGTTTGGCATCATTTTAACTAAACCCTTATTTTAATGACTATATTTAAATGACTGTATCGCCGGATCCTGGCAACCGATTTATATCTATAAGTACTCGTAACAAAAGGGCAACAACTGACAAAGAGAATTGGCACATACCGGTTTTAAGAAACCAGAATTATAGCTGTATAAAGATAGCGTTTTTAGCCGACTTTGAACCTCTCATAATCCCTTTTATTGCAATGAAAATTCACAAAAATTTGTAGGGAGTTTCCTCTTTATATATACAATCAACTCTTCAAAGGACTTTTTTTTGGGAATCTTTTCTGTCCACTACTGTAAAGCTCCAAAAATAGCAAAACTTTCAGAAAATATCATTATAATTGTTAATAACTATCGTAATATCAATATATAAATTATAATTTTATTGGGATTAACTACATATTCTCAAACGTAAGAGCAATTGATACGATTAATTTTATAAAAAATGACGGGCAAGAATATTTAAAATAGCATTTATTATGATTTTTTGGCGTCAAATGCATATCTAATTTTCGTATTAGTGTACTATTAGATAGATTCGAGTATAATTTTGAAAATAAGCCTAAAAATATGGTTGGTGGCAGCGTATCTGAAATTTTTTCCACGGTGGCTGGTCACAGTGGTTCATTTCAATGTGGGTTGGGGATAGTGCCCCTGTCCGCGAGCCCGCTATCCAATATGTGTCTACGCCAGCAGAAAACACTTAAAATGCAAATGTCTCCATTTGGTCGGTGACGGTGACTGGTACAGCGCCGCGCCGCTTCCGACCAACCGACCGACCGACCGACCGAGCGCGCTAAATTTCCAATGATTTTTTGTCACCGAGTTTTATTGCATTTTAAAAACTTCTATCTGATCGGACACTATGTTTTACACCCGTGTCCGCTAACGTAATTAACGAATTATTCAGCTGTTTTGTTTTTCGGTATTATTTACAACGAATATTGTCATCTGAACATATTATTTTCGCCAAGGAATCATGACGTCGTGATCCCTTGTTTTTTTTTTAGCTCGCCGTACGAAGTAGCTAAAGCATTCGGTTGTGCGTCTGTAGCATTCTCGAATCCAGAAACATATTACATGACCTAATATCACAAAAATAAAAATGTATATTTGGAAGGTGAAGCGAAAAATTAAAGATGCTAGTATTATATATAATTGTGAATAAATAATTAGTGTAAACGTTTCAAAGTAATTTTATGTAATATATACTAATAATACGAGTACGAAATAATTATGTATATGCTCTATTCGCGATAGCGAAAGTATGCATTTGTCCTATTGTCTATGAATACAGAAGTGAGCTTAGCAATAAGTATTATTGCAACTAGCCTCCATATATTATCAGTAGTTTTCAATCAATAAATTCCAGAATAATTGGAGTGAAGTGATAGGTAGACTTATGATGCGAGCTGGAACTTGTTAAGAGGGCTTTAGGTTGGGAAGTTGTTTCGCAGTTACACTGTTGCGAAGGAAGCGAGGCGTAAGTGGCATTAGGAACCATCTGCGTCCGGAACCTGGACTTTTCCGGTCCGCAAACTTCTTTTTATATACAAGTCTATTGTGTGAAGGATCGATTATACGGGGAAAACTTTTGTTACCTGCCATTGTTAACAGACTCCGCCTGCACAGGGATATTAAATAAGTTGTTACGATTTAAATTATACCCGAACGCCGCTGTGTATCGTATTTTCTACCGACGTATAATATCAGTATTCAAGGATATTATTAATATTCCATTATTGACAGGATCGTCTTAAACATTTTATGGAACATAAATGTTCAACATGAAATATTCACTTCATTCAAAAGAAATCATAATGAGTATGATTTTGAAAATTTAAAATGGTTATACATCCCAAACAGTTTGTGTTAGCGATATTTCTCACTCTGTAAAATCGGCATTAAAAACCGTTTTGTCACTTGTTATAAATGTATTTATAATTAAACAATAGTGTAGTTATTAATCTCTATGAAAGAAAATTTTGTACTTTTATTATTTTTTGAAGAAATAATTTTTTAATTCGTATTAAAAATCTCTTTTTAATATATATATGTATACAAATATTAAAACTTCTTTTTAAGACATTTTTAATCTATTACGTTATTAAGTTGGTTCATATTAGGTGTTTTGTCTTCGACGCAGCTAAAAACAAAAGAAATATACACAATGCTTATTAATCGTTTTATTTTTAATTTGAATTGAAAAAAATTCTTGAAAATTAATATCGGAGATTATACACTAAAGAAACAGTCTTTAAAACGAGTTTTAATCAAAATTTCAAAATAATATTCACATATGTTTATTTATTACCTGGATTATTCAGGCGAAACAAAAGTTTATCGTTTTCCTTTAGAGAAAAATTAATAAATACACCATTCTAATTTCAATGTTCGTTCGCATTATTATAAACGAAAGTCGAGTGTAGACCACTCTACTTTCAATATAAGACAACAAAAATAAAGCAAGTGTAATTTTGTAGATAAGAGATAGATCTATATTTTAATTTTAAAGACAAAAGAAAGCAACTAGCAACACATTGAAAAATGTATTTTTGCTAATCTTTATTGCAAAATATGTAAACAATTAAACAATTTTGCATTTATACTTCCCGTTATTTAGGCAATAAAAACAAAATTATAAATTTTATATAATCGTAATACGATATAAAATATTCTGAACGTTGAATAGTGACTGCAGACGAAACATTTAGTAATCATGCTTAAAATTTAAATTAATAAATCAATTGTGTTTTATAACAATTAATGCTCAGTTCATAACAACAACATTTATAATTAATTGTGTTAGTTTTGTAGCTGTGAATGCTAGTATTGTTTGTCATAATGCAAACTAAATTATTATTTGTAATATCTAATCTTTATATTACTAATTGTTTCTCTAAATGTAAAATAATAAAAATGTTGATAACAAGTTAAAATAAACTATAAAATAATAATGTTGCAATCAAATAGAAATAAAAATCCCTCCTATGTTTTATTGTTCGTCTTTACAATGCAAAAATTACTTGTGCAAATATTAATTAGAGTCAATTGTTTGTAAAATGCATACAAAATATTATTCACTATATACACTAGTGTAAATACGTTTTCAATAATTTCCGTTTATTAATATTTACACGTAATCACATACATATTTTCAATTTTAAACGTTAATTAACGATTAAATGTGATTGCTGGATATTTTAAAATAAATACGATTATTTTTCTATTAACTCTATGTACGTGACGCGATATATATTATGAAATATTTATTAAATGTTCAAATAATTCGATGCAAATATCAAGTAAAAATTTATTAAAACTACCTGACATTTACACAATTTTATTAAAATGATTGGAAAATAATATCATGGAATTATTTAAAAATATTCTACTATAAATAATTATTTTTGGGTTTAAAGAGATTTACACATTTATATTATCAATTTTTTAAATACTGACAGAACAAAACTAAAATCATACTTCATTTTTCCGAGTTTTGAAATTACACGTTTGAAATAATACATTGCGTAAAATATATAATATAATGTTTTCGAACACAAATATTTAATTGAAATATTATTGGAATTTTTTGGGTACTCATTTCTCTGATAAAGAAATCTGATTTATTTGTGGATTGTACACACCCAAATGTATGTGTTTGTGTGAGTGTATGTGTAGAACGCTTTGCTTATACGATTCAATAGTTACTAACAGTTATGGGGCCAGGTCTTCTTTACAGTGGCGGCACTAATTGTTTATTAAAAATAGTTGCTGCGTTCTTAAACATCAATATAGTTATTAGATGTCAAAATAAAACCATAAAATTAGTTTACTAGTTTACTGTATTTCAAAATATACAAAAAAAAATAACAAATATTAATTTTAAAAACGGCATAAAACTGAATAAACAAAACTATTGCACGCATAGTCGGATTTAACCATGTACATAGACTGTGGATTCACACAGCACAGGACTAAGGGGGAGCTGGCGGGAAATGCGGTGGGACGGTAACACTGATACGTGCCCAACGCACAAACCAGGAGGTTTAATTTGTTAGTACATTAAATCTGTACTGTTGTATATTGGCACGAACCGACTGCCGCGTTTCCGCGCTACCGGAATCGTACGGCACGGTGCCGGAGCCTCCGGCCGCTCCAGTTCACCAGCCCGGAATACACAGTGCTTCACACACACACACACACACACATTGCTACAGAACTAACTCTGTAGCTAAAGAGCGACCACTGATAGAATCAAAATTCATTTCGGTGAGAATCGTTTATGGGATTTGGTAAATACAATTTCAAACCTTCAATTTACACTAAAATCAACATCAATACGCGATTCACGATTAATTATTACTGTACCAGTGATTAATATTAATTAAATTTTGATATAGATAAGTGGAAGAAATAAAATAATTTAAGATTGGTTTTTCCCTGGAATTATTATTTGGCGATTATTCAGTAAATTGTCAATTTTTCGAAAAAAAAAAACTTTTACATGATTCACTTTTTCTCTAACACGTGTCGTTTTCAAGGTGCTTAGAAAATGACACGAGTAAACAAGCACTTCTGGTTCAAATATACCTTTTTAAGACAAGCACCTATGCTTTCAGCTCGCCCTATAAGTAATATTGACTCACAAAAGAATTTAATTTTTTATATACTTAGATATTAAATTTTAGCTTGATTTAACGACTTTTGATCAACCATATTGGATCCGGCACTTTGTTTTTTGAAATTTTAGCTTTAGAATCGTAACCAGCAATTTCAAAAACCCCAGTGTACGAAGTTTCATACAAATTGAACAACGTTTTCGACTTTTGACTAGCTTTTTACGATTTGGCCCGAGTGCGACGAGACTATTTGTTTATGATCACAATAGTATATTTTATACATAACGTATAAGATAGTAAAAATTAAAACTAAGAAATGTATGCAATTGTAAATTTGAGTTGGTAACACAATATAAGGTATGTTAGAAAAGACTTTTGGAGTAAGTGATTTAGCAGCGTGTAACTAAATCATCTGATTTACGTGAATGCGTAATCGGTGTTAATTAACAGGACAGCCTCATCTGTGTTTTACACGTAGTTCAACATCTGACACAAACACACTTTGTTAATAACGGATATACTGCAAACACACGGACGGACAGACAGACGGATGAGAGCGAGCGAGATGTTCGATTCCGTCGCGTCGCCGCTGGTGAGAACGTACAGACACACTGTGCCCTGTGCGTCGTCCCCGTCGAGTTGGGATCATGTTAGTGACGACCCGCGGAGCGGATTAATAACTGATGTGTCAACACTCGCCCTGTTTGTGACTGTGTGTGTGTCTGTTTGTATTTCTCTCCTTGTTTGCCTTCCACCTTCAATACCTCTCAATGTTCTCCCTTGCCCTTGTCCTTGTGTGAACTGATGGACGACGCTAAGCTACTGTAGGCTCTCGGAAGTCCAGTCAGATACTTTGAGGTTAAGTCACTTATAAGCAATATTTAGTTGGTCAACATGTCACTAAATCAGACATGTTCCGTTTCGAACCAATTTCGAAACGACAGACATATCTGTTGTAATTCTTTTCTCACGTTCTCAGTTTTTCTGGCATAGGTTTCATGGATCTCACAAGTGCATTTCCATGACAATATAAATTAGATATTTAAGATTTTTCGTAGCTGTTCTCTCCTAACTAATACATTTTTTGAAGAAACTTTTCAAACAAAAGTTGTGCAATATATTAATATCTTTCATTATGAACATAACTATTTTTGCCATAAGTGCAGCCGTTCTAGTGATAGTGGAGATAGAACCAAAAAGCATAATTAAGAACATTTCCGATATTCCGTAGCTGTTTTCTCGTACCTGGTACATTTTTTGAAGAAACTTTTCAAACAAAAGTGGTGCAAAATATTAATGTCTTTCATTATGAACATATCTATTTTTGCCAATAGTGCAGCAAAACAGAGTTTCAGGTACAAATTACAAGATAAAAACAATTGCACCCAACAAACAACCACATAGGTTTGTTCGTAATTCGTGTTATTACGTATCAGAATGTATAGAAAATAAGCTGGAAACAGTCGTTAACTGGTTTTAGTTTAAAATGAAACTTTGCATCCAGTCATAAATCTATTTTAGCGTGTCAGTGATTCAAAATACGTTGTAGCGACGATAGAATCTGGTGTAGCGCTCGACGAGGTTCGCGGCAGCGTAAGAAATTATGTTTACAGTAATGCAATGTGGTTACGGTTACGTCACGTTGGGGGGCACACGCGGACTTCGCCTAGGTACGAAAGAGGCGAAACGAGACAGACGCGCATCGCTAATCTCGTTAGCCGGTTCACGAGACCGAGCCTCCAAATTATAATTACTCGTTTTACACAAAACGTTTTAGCAGCTTCGTGTTCGCGCTGACGCGTCCCGACTCTGATTCAATGTGTGTGTGTGTGTGTGTCTCTGTTTCACTATTCACAACACTTTTGAATTGCTTAAAATTAAAATGATTTCATCACACACATATAAACTGAGTCAATTTGGTGAAGGTAAAAGGGAAGTCAATTTTACTTATATAGTGAATTTCGAATGGCAGCACACATTTTTGGTAACACCACGTAACCGCACAAGAATGTAGTCATTACTGCTAGTGATAATGACCATGGAATCCCTTAAGGGAGCAAGGGGAACCGTATGGCTGAGGGGCGGTTGCTGCGGCGTACGGTCCCATGAATTAAACATGAATAATACATATTTCAGAGTTGATACCGCCGATGCTCATATTCGCTTATATCTGTCCATGTAACCGGAATTATTCGTGTATTCGCCTAGTTCGTTATATACCCACTCGACGTGGTGCGGCGTTGCGAGTCGACCTCAATGAAAACTCTATGAATTTTATTACCGATCGAGAGATGTGATTTGATTCGATTGCAAACCAGAAATCAACACTGTTTCACATCATCACATTTTTGCTATCATTCTGATGCTATTGACGATTGCATTTTCATTTGTTTCAATCTACATCAAATCAAATACTAGTAGCCCTCGGTTTACGCTGTTCTTAGTTAACATCTCTAGAACGGCATTAATGGCAAAATTAGCGCATTTTTCATTGGCCTAGGGGCTCAAATGGGCTAAAAACGGGCCTTTGTCTAATTAAGACCGTGCTTCTAAGGAACCGTATAGCTCCGAACAATATTTGATTTGTTGTAAGTGCTTACATTCTATCAAATATTCATCAAACAATACAAAATTGAAATACGTGCTATTTCCGTTGAATAAGGCGCAAAAATGCGGACGTGTAAATTAAATACAGATCGTCCGAAGTTAAATTTCTTTTATATGACAACGAGCCCGTTGAAATGCGAGAGTGTATTATAGCACTCCCCACCGTTGTGGAGATCTACAACGGTTCATGGGGCTACGGAAGGGGGGATGCCAGGCGACGCTTGGCGTCAAATCCCCGTTCAGGATGCCCCAGCACGTTCCAATGTGCGTCTAATAAGGACGCCGCTCCCCTTGTGAAATATATGCCTCGTACGTTCCTAGAGGAAGCAGAGGTCCGAGAACCTATTCTATATTCCACCATATTGTCTAAGTTTAGCCATTATTATTATTATTAAGGTTACTCAGAAATGCACTATTTTATTCACACCAGAACTTGGACCAATATATTTTTTTAATTCTCGGTAAAGGAATACAAGAGATATATAAAAAATGATTTCAAATACATATTGTCTACAAGGAAATAAGAGTGACAAGTTGGTGACATAACGTGAGATACTCGCTGCAAAAGTATCGTGAAATGTAGGATAGTTATGCAGCTCACATTTCACTAGTCGGCAATTCCAGCGCACGGAGCTGACATGATTCTGGTTTTTGTATTACGACATTTTTTGTCTTTTATGCACGGAAATTATTTTGGATTATGTGCCATTTTTGGGGTCGCCTCTCACGCAGCGCCGAGTGCTCACTTAGCGCTTGATAACGGGGGAATATATCGCCATATACTTCGGTCAGCTTCCATTTCAACTGACAATCCGTATAATGGACTGTCCGCACACTTGCAATAATTCTGGTTTCGCATACATACAAAATGACCAAACAATCGTTTTCCATTGGAAATTCAGTATATTTCAATTTCTTTTTCTCTTTAAGAAGCAAATTGATTAAGTCGAATAAGAATTATTTACTATCTTGGTTATTATATTTATATATATATATATATATATATATATATATATATATATATATATATAATTAGTGAAATGTAGACTGTATTCTGTATATGATATGGGCACATGGAGTCCATTGATCAACTTAGTAATATCATTTCTTTAATACCCTAAAAATTACTATAAAATGGTAAATGATATAAGTACTTTTATGTCATATGGTTGTTTATATATATATATATATATATATATATATATATATATATATATATATATATATATATATATATATATATATATATAATTAGTGAAATGTAGACTGTATTCTGTATATGATATGGGTACATGAAGCCCATGGGTTAACTTTGCAATATATTTACTACAACATCCTGAAAATGTCTCTAAAATGATATGCATTTAGGAAGTACTTTGATGGCATCTGATGGTTTATATATATAATTAGTGAAATGTGGACTGTATTCTGTATATGATATGGTCACATGAGGCCCACAGGTTAACTTAGCAATATAATTTCTTCAACACTCTAAAAATTATTCTAAAATGGCAAACATTTAAATGTACTTTGTTGGTATATATTATATATATATATATATATATATATATATATATATATATATATATATATATATATATATATATATATATAAATTATTGGTGAGAAGTGGACTGTATTCTGTATATGATATGGGCACTTGGTAATCACGAATTAACCTAGTGAACACCTAAAGCAAATATATTTCTGACCTTCCTCAGTGAAATGGTGTAATATTATGTATGTTTCACCATCGAATTATGTTAGTTGTAAATCTAATCTACAAGCATATATTTAAACTCAGGAGCTTGTCTTAAACCACAGGGCACACTACAATTTTAAATGGGGCGGGATATAACAGTAGATCGCCCCACAAAATTGATAAATATCCGGTATACTTTATAGATTTTCCAGAGCTTTGTTGAGCAAGAAGCGGCGGGTGTTGTTTGAGTGCGTCGAGGTGCGATAAATTCATGCGGCATCGGCTACACGCCTCATTGAGTCCGTGTTGACACAATGTGATAACAAGACACCCTTGCGAACCACTGATAAGGGGGCGACAAGCGGGCTGCCATCACTATAAGAACACCAATGATTCTTCGCTGTGCTGCTCTTGTCGGAGGCGAAATATTGTTTACTACCTCGCACTCAATCGAACTAATGGAATCGGACGTGGTCAACGTGGAACGATAATACAGAGTTGGTGTTTGCTTTTTGCGGTCAGATTTGCTGAAATGATTTGAGTGACATGGCATTTTGGAAATGTGTAGATGGTTTCGGGAGGAAAATAATGTATTTGTTGTGTTAATAGAATTGATGCGTGATCAAAAAGGGTTAGTAGGTGTCAGGAAAATAAATCTTGAAGCATTATTTCATCTATTCTGAGTAATACACGCTGTAAAAATGGTTATGTATATATATATATATATATATATATATATATATATATATATATATATATATATATATATATATATATATATATATATATATATATATAGCAATCTTTACGTTCAGGTCAAATCAAAACATCGTTAACGGGGAGGGTTGCCGAAATCGTACTATTTAAGAGACTTAGGACAAAAATGAATATTTGTTCTTGTAGTTTGATGCTTTATGACACCTTTTCTTTGAGTGTTTAGTATCTTTACATATACATAAGTAATATAATAATCGATTTTTTTTTAAATGTATATAGAGGTTTTATTTGTTAATGTGTGTGTGTGTGTGTGTGAATGCTATTGGTCAGTTAGTGAAGATGTGTATCGTTCGACGTGAAGTCCTTTTCCTGGATCGATCAACGTTGCCAAGCGGACTCCGGATAGCAGTAGCGTAATGAGGTGACGCCGTTCCGGGACACGTTCGCCGGTTTATAACTTGACCAGTTCAACACCAGTTTTGACCCCACACCTCTGCCCTACCACCGGTCCATCTTGACCGCACTTGTATAGTTGCTTTTGTATCCGGCTAGATCATATCCTTCAATGGTCCGATTCATTCAATGACCATTTTCTATTATTACTGCCATTTTTATAATATTACAACGATACTCCATTTCAAATAACGGATGTCTCCTTTATTTCCTTTCTTATACGTAAAGTATTGTAATCACAATAAATACCGAATTGGATAATTCCGTTTTGAGGATCCCTGAATCCATTTTGGCTATATTTTCTAGTAATGTGAGTACACGTTCCTGAGTATCGATACATTTTGTACTCGATGCCAGCTGAACCGGGTGAGCACGGCGAAACGCGTACTCACCTCTCGAAATGGACAGGAGTTAGCGAAAAAGGGAATCTTATAAAAGTTATAGATATTAAAATGATACATTATTGTCACAATCTATTAACAATAAATTATTTATTATGTTCAACCTGTAGTTTGTGTACTGAGGTGGCACTGTGTTTGTAAAATCGAATGCTACGCCACTGTAGGAATCACTGTGAAATTAAATTAGCAGAATATGGTTTTGGGTAGCACAGCTATATAGGTGGATAAAACACAAGAATACGATGTGTAATATATAAAATAAAAGGCAACGTCCATTGGTAATCCAATTGTGTGTGTGTGTGTGTGTGTGTCTCTTGTAGCGCACCCGCTTCTGCCCATATACCCTTTATTATTTCGCTTCGTTCGCTATCAATAACTCCTCGTTTTATGGATCTTTTACACTATATACTTCTGTCTTATTCTTTTCCGCACTACTGCCCATCTGTTGGTCTTGCTTGAGCGTCGGATGTACGGATTTGTGAGCAAACTTGATGTTACTCCAAACATGTGTTTCGGTTTATTTTATGGTCGTGCACGACTAACACAATATTATTTAAAAGTTAAATAGCCGAGAACATTAATGTTAAAACAATTGCTCTGAGTCACAATACACTATAAGAAAAAATTGAAATTGGCCTGTACTCGACTTTCTTAGACGTTTTCACTTGATATATATATCTATATATATATATATATATATATATATATATATATATATATATATATATATATATATATAACAAACAAACTGCCAAACAAAACCAAACAATAATCCTCAGTAATACTCTGAAATTGTACCATTTAGCTTATTACTTTATTCTTGCGTATGAGGAAATAAAAAGAGTATAGAATAATATGTATAATATTCAGGTTTCGCTATATGTAACGTTATACTCGAAAGTAAAATGACATGTTTTCAGTGTGAAATACCAAATACATACATATGTTCGTTCGACTGAAGCAAAGTGCTCGAACGAGTCAAACGATTCCAGTTTGTAACTGTCCTTTTAATTAAATGTATAAAATTTGACACCCTTTCAGTTGGTTCTTAAATAGTTCTTGTGAAACTGATTCCTCTAACCTAATTTAATTATATATTGAAAGGCTGTTAAAGTATCCGTTGGCCAAAAGTATTGAATTTAAAGTTTCAATTGTGTGACATAGGGGGCTTATCAAAGTATAGGCGACAATGACAAGGGTTACAATTTGGTAATTCGTTTTATTCCTCTTACGGTAGTATTTGCTGATTTTGTCTAAACTAGGCGGCATTTTTTTTACTTTTTTGCATTTTACTTTATTATACGAATGTGTATTGTAATCATGAATATTTTAACTGAAATACACATTTTGACTATTCCTGAATCGAGTCTATTTTTGGAATGACGACTCTCTGTTTGTGCTACAGACACACGACCGAATGCTTCTTTGGTACTTCGTACGGTTAGAGTACAAAATCATCCAACAATCAATCAACATTTATAATTACAATATTATAAATATTTCCCCTTAACTGTCGCTTTTATATTACAATTACATGAATCTGTAACACATATGCCACATAGACCAATTTTCTGAACCCATAAACTATATAAAATTCAAAGATTTATCCTTGTTCCGGGCGTAAATAGTACGCTAATGAATTTATTATTGTGAGATTCGCAGCAGCGTTTATACGTGAGAGATGACTTCAGAAGTCATGGGCGGCGCGCCAGCTGAACGTAAAAGGGCACTGGAACACCTTGGTCCCCCAAGCGTCGCGGGGTGAATTATAGCCGGCGTTCTCCGGCGCTTCTCGGTCTTTTGTACGACGTTAAATGAAGATGTGTTGCGGGTAGCCGCAGGACAGGCGGGCTTTTTGTGCACGCAGTTTAAGCACGGAATCATGTTCACTTTAATTTCTTTCGCCTTCTTTTTATCCTGTTGCCCTGGCTACCCTCACATTCCATTGTTTCACTCACCCTCATAGTTTTGGCTTTTTGTTTCGCCAGAAACGGTTCGACATTTGTAATTATCCGTATTTATATAATAAATAATACAAGTTACCGATGCACTTTTAGTGTAATTAACATTTAAATTATGTTTGTGTTTTACTTTGGCCCTGCACGAAACATGAATTAAGGGCGGCTGAACTGGGAGTTGACAAGCTGAATGGCGTCTGCATCTCGCAATCACAGCGCTCTGCGGGCAGTCTAATACTTCGTTGTCGAAAACGGAGCGCAGTCCCTTCCCCCCGCCGTCCCGGGCACAGTATAATCAAGTTAAGGGTGTATAATGGGCAATGCGCGGCGCCCGAGTAGTCCACGTGCCCGACACCAGGTGGTATAATAGTGCGCCAATAACATTCGAACCTCGTCAAATTGATATGCATCCGAGAGACTCGTTATACGAGCTCTTGCCATGGAGACAACATCTGGGGCACCACCTCACGTAGTTAGGGGAACCCCACTGCCAACGGAAGGAAGGCTATAACCTGATGTTTTAAAAATACCCATAACGTATTTCAAATTGACATATTTTTATGCTTTTGGCATAGTTTCTCAGCATGTCAATCATTATTCTACGTACAGTATGTCCGTTAATATCACAAGTTTGAAATGTTCTTTGATTACAATACTTCCTTATATACATACGTATAAGATAGGCTATTTAAGTAGAAAACAAGTTAAAAACTCTTTTGAGCTATTTTCAAAGAAACTAAAGCTAATATCGATAGAAAGTGTTTTCGTTTCAATTAATTTCCAGAAGACATATACTCAGAATAGGATAGGATATGTAATTATTATCTGAAACTCAAGTAGAACGTAGAAATGTATGTATGTGTGATTTGTAATATTGAGTAAAAACCATTTCATATTTTCGAAGAAGCGTATTCGCCGACATTTTCCGGAAATAGTCTGGAAACTCGTCGGAAACTACTTTTCAGATTGAAGTAGTAAAATCAATATTGACGTACAATTTGATTTAAACATTTCATCAACTCTTCTTCAACAAAATGAAACTCAGACAATTGTTAAATTTTATTAATTATGATATTGAAACCTATTTTAAAGACATTATTATCCACCTTACAATTATTCAACAACAAAAAGAGAAATTGACGAGATATTTCATGTAAATGTTGATCTAAACATGGATACACCATATAAATAAATCATTTCACTTACATTGAGCATTTAGACATTTTCTTTGAATTGTATTGTTGCATTCTTTTCTGTTATGTTTGTCAATCAATCAATAATATTATCATTTAATCTGGAGCAATGTTTTATTAATTATCATTATTATTATTTGTATTTAGACTTCTTCTATGTATACGTTAATAATACATAATTGTCTTAACTTTATATCATAATTAATCGAAGATAAGAAATTAATGCATCAATATACATTTTCTCCTTATTTTAAAACAAACAAGATTTGGTACGCGTAAAACGCACCAATTCGTAGAGCTCGCCTTTAGGTAAGATATGCGAGCAGTGGTTTTTAATTATTATTGCCTTTTAATTAACAATTTGAAAAAAATGTTATAGATATAAAAAGTCTTGCGATTTTTTGTAGATTATAATATTTAATCTTTTTTTTTTCGGGCTTTAGGTTAACAATATGAAAAAATCTTGTAAATATAAAATATCTTAGAATGTTTAGTAGAAATTTTGAATGTTTTAGTTATTTTTATAAGGGCAGTATTAAGGGGGGCTTTTAATTTTGGGGGTCCTATAACTCGGAAAGTATAAAGGCGATTGGATTCAAATAGGATGCGAAATAATATGTGTAGCAAATTTGGTGTAAATCGCTCCGGTACCTTCAGAGGGGTAAAGGGGTTAAATTTGGTCTTACGAGCGAATGACTAACATCCAGTTATATATATATATTTAGATTCAGGGCGACGAAACAAACACTTTTTGTTAATGATATGTTTTGATCCGAGAATGCTACAGACACACGACCGAATGCTTTAGTTTCTTCGGTACTTCGTACGGCGAGCTAAAATCTCAAGCATAAATTGTAGTTAATGTACAAGTGCCAGTGCTGAAGCAGTATGGTTGTTTTGTACTATCGTACAAAGAGGTAAAAAGGAAACAGTCTGACAGTGAAAGTTATAATATTCCAAAGAGTAAGGAAGTGATGTAACATTTTCGAGAATGGTGTAGGTAAGCGAAATGAGTCCCAGTTGCTTGGTAGCGGTTTCCGCATATCCTTCAACAAATTCGTGAAACAAATGCCATAAATAAAAATAATCTTTGGCACTATAAAGCTACAGCACAGCACAGCGTTGGAATGGAATGGAATGGAACGACTTGGCGACGGACTTTTTCCATTCGCACACCGACCGTTGTATGACTATAAAACATTTTATAATATGGGACTGGCAGCGACACAATTGCGTGAAATGCACTCACTCGTCATCACACACAGCTTTAGTTTTAACAACTGCCGCCGCCGCCGCCGTTAGCACTGTTGTTGCTGCCTGTTGCGCCACGCTAACATTACCGCCGCCGGTCTAATATAACACCATATATTATGTCCTGCGGTTTCATCTACACTATCTCTCATACACCATCTTCAATTTTATTGTTTCATTTACGTAGATTAAACCGAATTTACTAGATCAGGTGTAACTGGTTACTAAATATCACAATTCTTCATTCTTACGAATTGTTAGTTATTTTAGTAATTGGTTGCATATAGTTTAACATTATTTATTTAATTAGCGAAAATCAATGTAAACGCTTTCCACCATTATGCCTTATTTAAACGTTTTCTCACGAATATATTCGCAAATTTGGTGTGAATCGTTCCGGTACTTTCAGAGGAGTAGAGGACACAAATTTTGTCTTACGAGCGATCGACTAACATCCAATTATATATATATTTGGATTCAGGGCGACGCAACAAACACTTTTTGTTTGTGAATTTTTTTTTATCCGTGAATGCTACAGATTTGGTTCGACAATGTTTCAGATACACAACTAAATGTTTTAGCTCTTTTGTACTTCATATACTCGTACAAACGTTATAGGAAGTCATAAAACGCTTGGTTATTTCAGAGAAAAATGCATCAAATGAAAATCTACTATTTTAATTACATTTTTGTATATGGCCGTCTAAAGTATGTCATATAGTTAGCAAATTAACCAGGGTTCAAGTGATCGAGCATCACTGGTTTCAAATTACAGTACCTACTAGATGCGGAAAAACTGAGTTGCAATTAATTTAGAAATGTAGTTCGTGGCGCAAAATATTCGTAGTATAGGTGATCCATAAAGTAGAAGTGAAAAGCCATCACTTGATGTAGAATCCTTGGCATATAAAGTACACATATGGAAATGCATAACCCATCCAGACATGAGTCCCAAAAGCCAAGTTCAGCATTCCATTCCTCGGGGGACAGGCGACAGCGAAAAGTACATAAGTTGCCGAGGAGCCAGCCACCTGTGTCTATAGACGCGCGGTGAGATACTGCTCCAAAAGACATTCGCCTGCTTATACATCCGAACGGATCAACGTCACCATAATAAACTGCCGTCATTTTATTTCCGGCACGTTTTTAAAATACGCATTACATATATCCCTCTGACATACATACATACATACATACACACATGAACTGCATCTTTAAATGTCGAAAACTACACTTCCTTCCTGCATTCATAAAAGACATCCTCACATTCTCAACTATTTCATCCGAATGTTCTAAACAATGAAATATAAATGTTGTAATAAAAGTCATTAAAATTCTTGCAACGAAAAAGATGGATAATTTTCGTAAAATGTCCAGTCATAATTCTATCATCTACGCTAGTAAAAATAAAATAAAGTAAGCCGTATATTGTACTTAGCTAATTGTATTGGGCTGGTTGGCTGGTCGCAGTGGCGTGACAGGGCCAGCCCGGCCGGCAGGGACACACTGTGTTGATGCTTATTATACCTTTAAAATCAATTAGTCTGATAAAGCATATCAACCCTCTGCACCCCGCTCACACCCTCTGCCCGTGCATGTGTGTGTGTGTGTGTGTGAACATTGCATGTTCATTTCCGCAACTGGATTAAAAGTTTAAAAAGCTATCCGAGTAGAGGCCGGTTACCAGAATATGATTAACGAGTTTCGACGATACGGACAAAAAATCTACATTACTATTTTAATTATTTTAACTATTATTTGCTTCGAACACAATCACTACTTTTATCTTTGTTCGCAATATATTTCAAAATATAATCATTTTTAAATTTCAAATATTTATAAAGAAAAATTAAATTCATAACGTGTTTCATTTTTATATGCAGTAATAAGTAATTATATCAGAAGTGCATGTTTTGACCCTCCCTGAATTGAATGTGACTAGTTTCAGAATGATGTCTGTGTTTTTGAACGTTCTAGAACCAAAACTGTCGTAAAATTGTGAAACATTAAGCTTAAGACTTGTATAAAGTCTATGTGCAAATTTAATTTATGAAAAACAAAATCAAACCCGAAATTCATGTTTACTCTATCTGCAATATCACTAGAACGATTACACTTATAATAGTTAGTGAAAACTGCGTTAAAGAAAGTAGAGTGCAGGCCAATCCTGACATTTTTATATCAAATTATCTCTTTAAAAATCAATAATTTAAAAAGAATTCTTTTAATACATTAGTGGTTATAAAAATTGTTTCTTCATAAATAACACAAATTCAACTAAATATAAAAAACGTTTAGCTTAGTGCCTATATGCTTTATTGGTATATATTATATAATATGGTTTTAATGATATCTAGTAAGTAGAAATGTACTATTGAAATGAAAGTAGTTTTATATTAAAACAGAACAACACTTACTTATTACTTCGAAAGAAAAAGTTAGAAAAAAAAAATCAATATGAAAATAGGACAAAGTGAGTGTAGATTAAATTGAGTTTAAATAATACATGAGTGAAATATACAGGATGACATGTAGTTTAAGCATTAGAAAATAATATGACGACGGTTATGGATCGGGCGAGCGACGGTCGCAGAAAAACTTTCTGCTTACTTGCCTGGTAATAAATTGAAATAGTTTTATGCACTCCAACAACCACAATCCTAGTTGTCGTAACTTCAGGGACTTTCAAAACTCTACTTATAAAAAATCAAATAGCTTACTAACACGCAATGCATCGTTAAACGAACTGCAAAAACTGTTCTACTCATATTATAACAACTCAATTGAAACAAGAACTGAGCTATCCCTCACAATTCATATTATTACGACGAATACGGTTATTACTCACTGATTACTTTACCTGTTTTACACTCTAAGAGCGGTTTGTGTCGACTCGGCGGCCGAATCGGCACAAACCGTTGTGTGTGTCATGGCTCTAAGTATGAAACCAGCTATTTGTACAATGCCTACAAAATAGATACAACACAGAGCAGCAATGCTCCATATGCGATTGATACGCGTATGTGCGTTGTAATGGGAATAATGGGCCTGCATTTATGTGTAGTGGTGACTCCAGATTTCAAATACACCACAATGAGCGCTGCGTGTGTGTGTGAATTTATCGTATATTCTCAAATTACAAGCCCTTGTATATGCAGGTTTGTTGCACCGAGAACATGAGATGACAAGGGCACGGGGGAGTGAAGCGGCAGGGGACACTGCTGTTAAAGTATATCTGTGTGTGCGGTGAAACATAATGCTCATACATACATACATAGGTGTGCACGGCTGCAGATAACTTGACACGGAAATACGTGTTTGTGTCCAAACTGATTATTATTTGCACATGTACTAATAATACACACCTTTCTATCAACCGTTTTCATGTCTGACGGAACACTTATTTGTGTAAAACTACCGACTAATAGAGAATTGCATCTATTTGAAGTATGCTTATTGCACTTCAAGGAATTCAGAATATAGCATTTTGCCATTTAGTCAAGCAACAAGTTAACCATATTAATATTTACAACACTTACGCCGAAACAATGTCTATTCACATTTTTATTTCGTACTGCACACGTCCGCTATTTATTTCTATCTGCCTGTTGGTGAGGCATGCTACGGAGCACAATTGTTCCAGAACACATCTGTAGATTCTCCACAAGCAGGCGATTGTAAATCATGCAGCCGTCAAAATCACTCGACTATTTGGCAAGAAATTTAAATAAATAAATAAAACGCATCCAAGCCCAATTATTTGAAACAGTTTCACACTGAAAAGAATTATTCTCACTACAACTTATTACCACCGAAAGTAACAATGAACTCTGTTTAAATTGTGTCTTTACCATATTATCTGTGACTTTAGGAAATGAGCTTTTCTACTAATCCGGGGTCTTTGCCAAAAGGTCGAACGCAAAAGATTGGATCATAAACCGTTAGCTAATTCGTTTGCCCTTCTGGAACCCATCGCCGAAAACAGATCTATCGAAATCCATTACCATATATATATAAATAGCTACAGTTGAGTAACTGGAAGGTTCAGAAATAATTGTTAGTCCTTTTTCTATATGGAACCTCTAGGTAATCGTTATTTAAATATATACATCAGCTAACTAATCGTTAGGATATCCTAGAAGCAGAGTTCTGTTGATCCAGAAATGGAATTAAAGCCAAATTTAATACTTTATATAAAGAACAGCAAAGTACCGAAAAGCTTAAAAGAAAATGAAATAATGAAATTGAATGATATTTGCAAAAGTAATTTTCTTGGCAAATGCATTCGTACAATGTGAATAAATATCCCTAACATCGCTGCATGTATTTCCCAGCAAAATATACAACTATAGCTTTACAAAATAATAGAAAATATATTCCATTACAAAATCCGTAACATTTTTATATTTGCGAAACATTAGGTTCATTATATATATACATATATTATGAAAAGTATGTACGGTGTACGATACTTTCTTAAACAATGCAGAAATAACGTAGTGATACGCCGGGAGGGGTTGAGCGCATACCTTTGTAGGAGCAAACAGACACATCAGCCGAACAAGGCAAAAGCACATCGGCATTATGCAAGCGCTATATATATATAGTACAGCCAAGGGCACTGTTAACATATTTACCATACGATGTTTATAACCACTTTCTGTTACCGGAAAACTGAACCACATATATACGTATATTGTCTGTGTGTTCTTGTAGCACTTTTCTCGCGTTTTCATCGTCTCAAAGAACCGCTCACTTATTTGATGTCGTACTAGAACCGCTGTTTTAGAACTAACACAAATATCGGTTCTGTTGGGACATAATGCTTTGTTCATTCAATTTTGCTATTACTTACTCGACATATTATCAGAAATACTTCCCCAACATCACTTGTATCTTTGGCCCTTTTGCTAAACATGTGACTTGGAGAATTGGCACAAGCAGAAAAGGTTTGATAGTGAATATGCTTTAAATGATGCACAACACCTATCACAAATTGATCAAAACCTGGAAATAAGATTAAATCCAATAATGAATGCAGACAAGTCGACAAGAGGAGTTAAACAAAGATGCATATCTTAGCACTGGTTGTACAACGGTGCGAGTGTGAGTGCAATGGATATAGTAGTAGATAGAAGCGACATGGCCTGCTCAAACTCCAAGTGACGGAACAATGTGGTAATTACTGGGCTGAGGGTTAATTGTGTTTTCTAATTGGGGAATTGCAGCTACAGCAATTAAGTCAAGGGGTTTCTCTGCTCGGAAAGCGTCTGTAGTAGATGCTGATGCGCATGTTATCGAAATATTACGGTCGCTCGACCAGCGGAGCACATAGGTGTCAGAACAAAATAGATATATTGGTACAGAATGTGATCGGTCGTATTTGTATATTGTAAAAGACAATACAAGACCAAAGAAAGCCTAATCTAGTACAAAACCTGTAGAAGATAAGGTATTAAGCAACATCAGATTCATTGTTTGCTAACAACTGGTTTGAAAAGCCAACTGGAATGAGTAAAGCAAATTAAAGTAAAGAGAGATATATATATATATATATATATGTATGTATTAGGGATTTACAGTGTGCTGCTGAAATAATGTAATTATAAACACACCCCAGGTAGAAATGGGTTAGAGCTGAAGTAAAATGATTTTGTTAGATGTGTGTTGGGTACATTCGTATGTTGAATTTAGCAAACGTGTATCTTCTGACTGACAACACCCTCTAGATAAATATTTCCACGAGACAACTTTGCCCAGCGGCAACTGGGGGGTTTCAGGGCTGGCCTGACCGAAATATACTCTAATTAATTATCATTCAGCAAACCATAAACCTGATTATAAATAGATTACTAAATAAATAAGCGAATGAAAAATTCACAGGACCAAAACGATAAGGCTCATTGCTTCGGAGTAGAAATTTGGATTTCTTCCCTTTATGAGACTACATTTTCTAAATCTACGGAGATGCTAGTTTGGTTAACTCGTAAAACAGGCATTTCCTAACTGATTACATAATGTTATAATAATTGTACAGAATCTCCTTGTCAGAATTTGCATAATAGAACTATTTACATTCTAAAACGAATGCATCGAATAATATGAAACATTTCAAACACGAGAATTCAACGGAATTATAAAAAATGTACCATTAACTGAAAAATCGCTTTTGAAAATAGGCATGTTAAAATTACGTTTCCCTAATTAGTAATAATATTATAAAGATATTATAGAAGTATATGAAAGTCGAGTGAAGGCCTCTCCAGATATTTGTATTCTTGTTTTAAAGTAACCAAGGGGATTCGTCTACTCTAAAAGGATATTATCAACATTTCTAAACTAAACAAATTCCAGGTAATAATATAAAATGAAATAAGTGAACTTTGTACTGGAATTCTATTATTTCCTACGCATTCACACTATTATTACAGCGAAATGCTTTTAAAAGAGGTATACAGTTTTTCAATTGTGTTATTAAATCATTAAATTCACGCTTGTTTGAAAAAACTTTAACAATTTTTATTTGTTATAGTAACACTAATTACTAATAAACCTATTAATGTTTACTTTATTTTACGAATCTTTTGTAATCATTAAACCTCCCCTGAATCGAATGTGACTATTTTCGGAAAAACGTCTGTGTGCCTGTGAACACTAGTCTTTAGAGCCAAAACTGTCTAACGTAAATTTGTGCAACTTCAAACTCAAAACTTGTATATGGTCTAGATGCACCTCCTAGTATTGAAAAGAATATTCAAACCGAAAGTGCACTCTATGCATTTTTGGTTCTATCTCCAATATCAATAGAACGGCTACACTTATGGCAAAAATAGTTATGTTTATAATGAAAGATATTAATATTTTGCACAACTTTTGTTTGAAAAGTTTCTTCCGGAAATGTACCAGTTACGAGAAAATTGCTACGGAAAATCTTAAACAGTTTTTAATATTTGTTGATATGATTAAACAGGCAACTCTCTGGCTTTGGACGAGTTTCAAAACGTTTTATATGATAATTAAAATAATAAATGTATTTGCCGTGTAATTTTTACAAAGCGTAAACTTCAGAATGCAAATAGACATATATAATTAAATTGAAATGCACCGAATTACAATTTGCTTAACTAAAGTATACGTGCGTGGAAAAATGAAAAAACTTAAATGAAAAATACCACGTTACCAACAGACAGACAGACAGACAGAGCGGCAGACCAACATTCCGCAATTAAAACTAAACGGGGTGCGCTCTTGCGACTATTATACTATATACTCTTTCTTAATAAAAACAAATCCTCTGGTCGTTATATCAGTGCGTCTTTGTCACTCTAGCCTGAAAGGTGTAGCGCGCCGGACAGAGACAGAGCAACATTAATTTCGCAGAGCAGGATAAATTCATCCTGAAAATATAAATTTAAATATTCATGATGAAAGTGCATATTATGAAATTATAATGTACACGACGGGCAATCAGGCCAGCTATGATAATAAAGTGGCGCCCGTTGCTACGGGTGATACGCCCCAAACACAAACCAGGCCCGCACTCGTTTAAAATACGCTTAGCAAATTATTCTGCTGAGTTTAAATATTTGCCGGTTATATTTAGGCTACATTATACGTTTAAGCCACTTGGAATGTTTAATATTCATCACTTTTACCAACTAGGGGAAAGTAAATATAACTCGGCAATCTTTCAAGGTGATTTTTCAGTAAATAGTACATTTTTCGAAAAAAAATTTCAAACAAAAGTTGATTGAAATTTTAATATCTTTAACTTTTATATGAATATATTTTTCTCTAACTCATGTCGTTTTCGAGATAATTTAAAAATAACACGACTTAACAAGCATTTTCTGTTGAAACATTGTTTTCAAATAATAGCAGGTTCTTTTTCCCAAAATATATTGGTATATATACATATATATATATATATATATATATATATATATATATATATATATATATCCACCATTCCAGCTTCGACAGATTCGACAGTTCCAATTTAAAAATGGACTTAAAATTGTTTACATTTCATTATTTTGTCAATATTTATATTGTTAAACAAACACAGATTGTATATATATTATTTTTTATCAAATACAATATAATTGTATTAAATATATTGCTGCAGGCCAATTCAATTTCTATGATCAAAGTACAAAAGTTATTGTTTACATTGCGAAGCAAAACAACGGGTAACATGAAAATATACGACGCCATTTTACATAAGATAACAATTAATGGATGAAGAGTTACTTCCATTGTTTATTTACCCTTTCCGCTCATTTTGCGTATTTATATTTTATGCATTTATTACAACGTTAGTTTGTCAGAAAACATTTCGTTGTATTTCTTAGCTTAAATACATGAATAAATTAGTATCCCTTAGATGTATACTGATGCGTATGATTCCATGAATTTATTTCTTCTACTAGAACGGCTGTACTTATGGTAAAAATTATAATTATTATATTCATAATGAAAGATATTAATATTTTGCACAACTTTTGTTTATTCCAAAAATGTACCAATTGCGAGAAAAAGGCTACGAAACATTATAAATATCTTATTAATAAATCGGATCACATTTGGTTGAACTGGTTCAGCCGGCTCTGTGAGTATAATGTCGATGATTTGGAATGATACCTATTTAGGTAGTTGCTATTTTCAAACAAAAGTTATTGTTAAAATCTTTGAATATTAACTACTTTTCTACTATATTATATGATTTTAGACGGCATGGATTACGAAATTATGGGTATAAAGCTTAATTTGTCAGTAATTAATAAGTGCTCGATTGCTAGACAAAGATCGCGATATATTCCAGGTGTAGTTTCTTGCGGGTAGTATTCAGGTTACAGTGTATAGTTCATTATGTATCTATGTTCAAGCAGGAGAATTTGTAGATGTTTATATTAAACTAATATATTATAAAACGCGCATAAATTAGATATACTCATCGTTAGGTAAACAATAATTATATGGTCCGTAAAGCAAGGATAAGTTAGACGTTCTACCCTTATTTTAATTGTTAATTTATGCATAGTAATACAATACACATACACACACACACACAGACAACAGAAGTTAAGTTTTGTGGAAACCTCCCTCCCTCCCTCTTTTAAGCAACCCGCTAATGGTACAGCACGGGCGCGCCGGTGCTCCTTGTTATTCCTGTAAACAGATACTGTAATCCTTTCGCCGTGTTGTGAGATCTTATGGTTCAAACACACACGTACACACACACACACACACATATATACAAAACTACACATTCGAATGTCACTTTCAACTTCTGTGTTCCGTTTCGCTCCTTGTCGCCTTAAGGATCCTTTGTATGTTATAATGTCACTATTGCCAACGCCATCTGTTGAACCACTAGTAAACTAATACGCACTGAATTGAATCTGTAATTAATCAACCTACATACACGTGTGTTATTCAAATAATATAATAACCATTGAATGTGTGTGTGCGTGCGCGTAAACTTTCATACCTATTGCAACCACAATCAACATATTAGTATTAGAACACCTTAGCATGTTGCAGAATGGTCTTTGAACACACATTTAAACGTATATTGATTTAATGTTTACATTTATGTGAAACTATAAGGTATTTGCTTACTTACTTATACGTAATTAATAAAAGAAAGTATTATAAACATAAAGATAAACGACCTCGAAATTTTAATTGAAATATCTGGTTTCAGGGTCCTTGAATCCATTTTGACTCTATATATGCGTGTATGTGTGTGTATGTATGTGTGTGTGAACGCTTTATATATATATATATATATATATATATATATATATATATATATACAGTTGTATATTTTTGAAAACAATGTTTCACCCAAAAGTGCTTGTTAACTCGTGTTATTTTTGAATTATCTCGGAAACGACATGAGTTAGAGAAAAATACATTCTTATAAAAGTTGAAGATATTAAAATTTCAAGCAACTTTTACTTGAAAAGTATTTTTGAAAAATGTACCATTTACTGAAAAAACACCTTTAAAAATAGCCGCTATATTAATTTTTCCCCTAGTTAGCATACATATTGAAATTGTTTCATGACAATGGTAGATCGAATTTAAAACATATAAGGCCACCCCAGATTTTCTTTCTTCGTTTTTTTTTGTGTGCGTGACTCCTTCGAAAGTAATATTTGTGGACGTCCCCGTTGAGTGGTGCATCAGTAATAAGGAGTGAGTTGGCCCTGTTGTGCCGAAATGATCGTGTTTCTGGAATCGAGACTGAACGACTGGATGACGGGTCGGGTCGCCTAGCAACGGCCGCATAACTGACATACCACGAGAGAGCGAGCCGTGCCGTGCCATCCCGCGAATTATTATTTTCTATGTTTATTTCACACTGCTGCGACAGACCGACCGACCGACGCGACGCGACGGCCTCCTGATGCTTGCCTGTGACGGCTTCCATTCTCTTCCTTTTCCGTTTTTTTTTTGTCCTTACGTTTCCCTACGCTTGCACGATGCTACTGGCGAAAATTCCTGGCGCGAACTCGTAAACTGCTCGCACGAAATGTTAAAATATAAAGGATTTTTTTTTGTTATATATAATTATAAAGTTTATTAAATTAAATTAAACCATATATTATAGTTGTCTGGCAATAATATGAGGGTTAAAATTATTATTTATTATTATAAAATAGTGTGGTTAAATATGCTGTAATTTTTCTATCTATAAAGAAACATTGTTCCACTTCGAAATTTAAACCGAAATACACATTTTGAATATCCCTGAATTGAATCAATTCTAACCATTTCTGAGATGACATCTATGTGTGTGTGTGTTTATTTGTGGATGGGTGTTCTATTGCAAACACCGTTGAAGGCAAATTATAGACTTATGCCCTAATATCTCGGAAATGGTATGAGTTATAGAAAATGTGATTTCTATAAAAGTTGAAGATATTACAATTTCAAGCAACTTTTGTAAAATAACTTTTTTCATAAAATGTACAATTTACTGTAAAGTTACATTTGAAAACGGTTATATTTTATTTACGTTTCCCTAGTATACATATATATTTTGTTTCATAAGTAAATATACTAATTTTATACATTTTTTATTGTTGCAGGATCAAATACACGATATTTTGGCGACTACAAATGACAACGTTAAAGGTCAGCGATTATATATATGTTTAATATTATTTATATTTATTGAAATAATAGTATAATTTATTACTTTCATATACGCAGTAATCTTGTAATCAAGAAAACTTTCGAACTCGAAAGTTCAACGAATAAACACGTTTTAACCTTCCCTGAATCGAATGTGATTATTTTTGGAACGCTCTAGAAGTGAAGTTTACACTCTAAACTCTATTTGTACACTTCCAATTTTTGAAAAGAATATTCGAACCGGCAATGCATGTTTTAGACTTTTTCCAATATCACTAGAACGGCTGCACTTATGGCAAAAATAGTTATGAACATAATGAAAAATATTAATATTTTGCACAACTTTTGTTTGATAAGTTTCTTTAAAAAATGTACCAGTTACGAGAAAACTGCTACAGAAAATCTTAAATTTCTTAATTATGTTATCATAGATACGCATGCAAAAGGATTATATTAAATAAATCGTATGAACTGTACTTGACAATATTTTAACAGGGAAACAAAATAAACTTAATAATTTGATATTTGTAATTTGACATCAATAGGACCGACAGAGAACGTGTTTCAAGCGTATTGGTTATTGAAAATTAATATAAAAAAAAATATAATTAAATATTATATTTGAATATATTGATATTAAAGTAACAATCTATATATTATCTAGAATAATCAGTGTTTGATTACGTAATTAAATAATATGCTAAGTATTACTGTGAAGTATCTATTGGTGTAGTAGTTTGCTTGTGATATATATTTCTAGTGAAAACTACGTACAAGTAGAGGCCACTCCACAAATTGTTTATGCTTTAATGTGACACTTTATCGTATTTATCAATATTTATATCATCGTATTAATAATTAAAAAACGAAATAATAATATGCATATAAAAGTTAAATGATTAGTAAGTAGAAAAAGTGTTTTAATCCTCAATGTAGTAGTATCGCGTGCACGAATGTAATACTGTCAAATCAATTGGGAATTCATGAAAATACTGCATGAATAATGAATTTGACAGTACGTATTATCATTTTAAAAATAGACATGAATGCAAATTAAATGGATCTTAGTAGGTGTGTCTATTATCTTGTATATCACATTGACAAATTAGGGTGCATTTCTTTGTCCTCGTTTTAATTTTAATAATACTTCAGGGCCTTATCATCAACTTTGCTCCAATTATTTATTTTATTAAAAAAAAAAATTATATGGAAGCACATAACCAACACGTAACCCATATTAAACATGTTGCCAACTATTGCCGATAATATGTCAGATAAGTGAAGGCATTACGACATTTTCAAAAAAAAAGACCAGAGTTGTGGCGAGACAACTCATGGTTCTTGCGCCCGCACACTAATCTTTATCTATATATATATATAATATAAAACAAGGAATGTTCATGCAAAGTTATAACTAATAAATATTACTGTTTTAGCAACAGTTTATTCTATAATAATAATAATAATAATAATAATAAAACAACGTTTGCTGTAGCAATGATATTTCAGATTCAGCACAACATTGCTCTTATATTGAATAGCTTATGATTAGGGTTCATACATATGCGTACCACCAGCAATGAATGACCCGCGTCTATACAGTAGTATAGCAGTAGCAGTAGCACACGGCCATTATTATTGAGTCGAGGCACGCGCGCTCTCTGAATCCCGCGTAATGAGACGTCCGGGGACATTTTAATCATTTCGCATTATTATTATTATTATTAATTCCACACGTTCACAACACCGACGACCGTCCCTTTGCTACTCCCATATACGATACAGTCGCATATGATAATGATAAGACAATACAATATATTGCACCACCAATTGTCTCTCAACGGACCACTGAAATATTTTTTGGGTTCTTTATTACTTATATAATACTGCGACAATTTCGGATTAAATTTACTACTGCTATTGTAGCTAATAATTTATTAAATTAACAGAAAACTAGTTGACATATATGAGTCGCATTTGACGCAAGTTTCTGCTGCTCGAACACGCTTGACGCTATATAACTAATGTAGTAATTTGACGGGACAAACTTTCCCTATTTGTCCGACTGGGCGAATGTCGATTGTTTTAAAGGACAGAGTACAGTTGTTGGCTGACCAGCACCGCAAGGCCTACGGCTGTTCACTTCCTGTAGCTGCAGCGCTAACTCATCCCACTTCTGATGCTCCCGCAACCCTACCGGACAAAGGCCTACTTACAAACTGGTGGTTGGCACGCGAATTATTAACTCGCCAGTGGCGACTCGTTATACATGAATTATTAAAAAAATTATTTTATTATTTAACTGCTAGGCCCAATTATATATGTTTTTAAAGATTCTCTTACTAATATGAGTTTAATTTTGTTACTTTATTTTTTGATCCAAGTTGGTGTAGCTCTGCTGTACTTCGTACGGCGAGCTGTATTTATTAAAATAGGCAGTAAGTGTTTATTTACGGATACGCTACTGTCGAATTAATAATTTGCACTTAGTATATACATATATACTTCATATACATACCTAGCAAGTTGTAGATAAGATCACACTATTAAAACAATATATTAGCATGTTTTAATCTACACAATGCCTTTTTTTTATATTTCCCTGTGTATACAGCTGCATTTGTAATTGATTTTTATTTTAATACAATATTTAATGTACTTGTATTATATATCAATTCAGGTTATTTGTTTGTTGTAAATTATGTAGATGAAATATGTGCTTCTGGGTACAGCTTTTAGTCACTTAATTAGTTTAGCAGGATATTAAGTTAGAATGTGCTCTTTGACATATAACCACAAATAATCTAAACAACCGAATTAGTTTCCAGAATGTACCGACTTCCTTGATATTCGGCGTATTTACTATAGGATTGAACGAATATTTCTCAACTATATAAATATACAAAAATAAGTTAATAAACATAAGTACAAGCATCAATGCATTTAGCTCGTATAACTTATTTAGTATTTTAATTTAAAATTATGTAGAAATTATTTTTGATCCACTGATGATATTTCTAAGAAAGAAAACTTAATATTATAATTAAAGCAATGGTTATTGATGGTTTAACTAATTTGCAACACTAAATTGATTGTTGCAATCATGCGAATACTCAACTTAACGCATATGTATGCCCTACAATATTTTAAATATCAAATTTATATTCTTTGGATAATTAATAAAATTTGAAACATATTTAAAATAATAATTTTCTATAGCCTTTAGACTTATAATTTGTAGTTACTTTGTAGATATAAATTATCTTACAATTAATATAAACAAATTCGGTATTTTTTAAAATTGTCTAAGGAGGGCTTCATATTTTAGAGGCTTATAACTCTGGACGTATAACAACGATTGGATATAAAATACAACGGTATTTATACTATATGTTTACCAAATTTCGTTAAAATCGGACTAGTATCTTCAGAGGAGATTCAGATCTTACTGGGTGAATGCCGATGAGACAAGAATATTTTTTTAAGCCATTTTTAAATCATATTTAACCCCTATAGCTGTTTTATTTTATAGTACGACGAGCTAAAAATCAGTCTTGAATAGCAGCGACAATATAAAATAAGTGTAGCTGTTAAAGCCGTTGAAAGTTGCATTAGTTCCGGCAGGAATCACGTGGCGGCGCGCTGCTCGAATCACATACTAAATAATACACACGAGATGGAGGGGAACTACTTGTATAATAGACATAGGGAGGAGGCTTGAGTGTGTGTTAGTGTGTTAGTACAATGGGGTTGTATTAGTAAGTAGATAGACGGTGAAACAGCGACAACCAACATAACATAGGAATTATTAATACAGACGTAATAATTAATCCAACCAAATGCTATTATAATTCAAATACATTCACGAAATGCAGCCTCGTTCCCTTTGCCTGGCACACGCTAAACACAAAGGTCGCATTCTATAATATACATATATATATAGATAGATAGATACAAACAGGAATCTGTACAGATCCAAACTAAAATTCATCTTTGACATATTATTCTCGCATCGTATGTTATTAATAATCCTACTAAAGACCAATATCACTAAAACGGCTGCACTTACGAAAAAAATAGTTATTTTCACAATGAAAGATATTAATATTGTGCACAACTTTTGTTTGAAAAGTTTCTTCAAAAAATGTACCAGTTGCAAGATGAAAGCTACGAAACATTATAAATATCTTGTTTACGTTCCATCTCCAATATCACTAGAATGGCTGCACTTATGGCAAAAATAGCTATGTTCATAATGAAAGATATAAATATTTTGCACAATTTTTGTTTGAATAGTTTCTTTAAAAAATTTACCAGTTACGAGAAAACTGCTACGGAAAATCTTAAATGTTTTTTATTTTGTTTTGCATAAATACGCGTGAATGCATATTATATTTAATACATCGTATGAATTATACCTGACGACAGTTTGGCATGAAAACAAAATAGACTCAAATAATTTGTTATTGGTTATTATATTTTTAGTGTATTGTTTATTGAAAATAGCAAAATAAATGATTAAATCAACAAATATGTGATTGATACGCGTAAGAAAGTCTTGTACTGGTCACAATTGCTAATTTTTGTAAATATAGAAATGCTGTAAACGTTGAAATACGTAGAAATGGTACCTGTAGTGAGAGATAAATCAAAATGTTTAATATTAACTAGCTGCCGAGAAACGTGAGATAGCGTAAGCAATTAATTGAATTAATTGAGTGTGTAATTATTGATCACTTTGAATGAAACATGCCAGTGACAACATTGTGTTATTCCTGCCGAATCTTCTGTCGTTATATATATATATATATATATATACTGTTTGTATGTTTGTCTGTATGTGCGCGCAGACATCTACGGTGTGATTATAAAGCAACTTCAGATTGGTTACGTTGTAAACGTTTCAGTTAGGATACAAGTTTCTAATTAACTGATACGAACTTTGCATTTGATTCCTAGAAATATAAACCAATTTGTAATTCCTGGATTTAAATTTCGCCCACTCGTTCCTTCATCTGTAAATATTATCGTATTACAGAAAAACAATCATTTTCAATCATCAAAATTGAGAATCGCTCATCTGACTTGTGCAACATTTATGGCAGCAAACAAAAGAAAAAGAAAAATAAAAAGAGAATCGCACAAACATTTTTCACATTTTAATTTCCCTGACAAAGTTAATGAAATAAAATTTCGCTGTAGCCCCATATCTAGCCGGCGCGGCGCGGCGCGGCGACGAAACAAGAGAAGAAAAATTGGAGCAAAAAATATAAAAATAATATCTTTTCTTAAATCGTGGAAATTTAAAACGGCACGGCGTATGTTTGCTGCTGCAGTCGGCTCTCTGTAGTAACTAGGGTCGAATGAATGAACGAGGTTTGCTGGTTGGGGGGCGGTAGGGGGTGGCAGGGGGGCAGGGATGAACAGAGAGCGGCTTCGTCTCTTTTGATGTTGGCTAATTTGCAGCGACTGTGTGTGTGTGTGTGCGAGCGAAGCCCTGCTCCGGGCGCGCGGAATTACTCGGCACAAGCACTCCGGACGCTCTCGCTGCTGCTGCTGCTGCTGCTGCGTCTGTCTGTCCGTCTGTCTGTCTGTGCGAGAGATACGACTCCACCATTTTGCGCTATCTACCGGTTGCCCTATACACTTACATACGTGTGTGTGTGTGTGTGTGAGGTTGGCTAAAGTGTGTAATTGGATAAAGTGTACATTTCCCAGAAATATATCCATTCAATTCTTTTCGTTACTCCTTCGATATCGGCTCACTTGTTTCCACTATAACAACATGCAATTGTTTTGCCGGATAATAAATCTTATTGCTGTTGGGTTCTCTTGGAATTATTACATTTGTTGCCTTTTGTCTATTTTATACTTTATTCTACCTTTTCTCTCCAGGAATATACAAAATCTTTAATTCAAAACATTATATTTATATCTTCAAAGGTATTGTATCCTCTGAAGGTACCAAAGCGATTTACACCAAATTTAGTTCACATATTATTTGGCATCCCATTTGAATCCATTCGCAGTTTGAATCTAATCGCCTGTATACTTCCCGAGTTATAAGGCCCCAAAATTTGCAACCCCACTTAATACTGCCCTTATAAAAAAAACTAAAACACTCAAAAATTCTATTAAATATTCTAAGATATTTTATGTCTACAAGATTTCTTCATATTATTAACACAAAGCCAAGAAAAAATTATTAAATATATTATTAATATTATAACTGGAAGTGCTTCTTTGCTCATTTATTTGCATAACTCGAAATCGACACAAGTTACGGAAAAATATATTTTATAATAATTAAATATATTAAAATTTCTAGCAAGTTTTGTTTGAAAAATTATTTCGAAAAGTGTACCATTTACTATAAAAGCACATTTGAAAATAGCCATTTAACATTTATGTGTCCATAATATTGACATTTTGTTTAAATAATTTTTTAAAAATGCACTTAAAGAGTTTACTAAAATTCCACCAATTTTTAACAGTGTGCAGTACTAAATAGATGGACAAAGAGTCATTTTGCATTAGTACAACCAGTTTATATTTAATTCAGGTGTGTTTCAATTACAAACACGAAAGTATAAAACATCTAACTTTTTAAATCGACCAAGTGGGTGTAGCTATGAATAATGAAGCCCATTTTATTTAAAAATATAAACAGTTCGAACTGTCCTTGTGCGGCAAAAATCGATGAAATATTTTATACATGTGAAACTGTCTAGTTAACCTTAAACTATATTAGCCTGTACATAATAATAATAATAAAATAAAGCAATATGAATGTGAAAACATCAAGTATAAAGTTATATGAAAAATATGCAATATTGGTTTTGCAAGTACATAAATAGATGAGTAGGAAGTAGGAAATGTAATGGGGGGTTACAAACTCACTTGGGAAAATACTGCACCACCAATACACATATACACATATACACTCTCTCAATCATAACAACTCAATAAAATGTCATGTGAAATCGAAATAAATTACATTCCGCTATTTCATCCTGTCTGTACGATCTATCAATAATTTGCAACGGAAAAGGAAGTCCACAAACATAGAAGATTGCCCTTATATATATATATATATATATATATATATATATATATATATATATATATATATATATATATATATATATATATATATATATATATACACAGGAAGGTACAGGAATAAATAAAACTCGAGATCATAAATGGTTGAATTGGTTCAGCCGGCTCTGTGAGAATAATGTATAAATAGGGAAAAGTAAGTATTAGTCAACTGAGAGCCACTCCAGATTGCTTATACATTATTGGATATTAAGATTTGTTTAAGAAAGAAAGGCCCCTATTTTTGAAAAGAATATTTCAACCGGAAGTGCTTGTTTAGCTCGGTTATTTATTGCATATCTCGAACATGAGTAATTAAATCCATCAATTCATCTGTTTATATGTTATATCCGGAACGCTTTATTCATAAGTAGTAATTTATATATATGTAAACAGACAGATGTATGTGTCCGGAACGTTTTATGTTTATGTCCAGTGGGGCCTTTCTAAGCTACTATAATTTATTTGAAATATTGTACTGATTTCTAACCTATTTGTATTTTAACATATGCCTAGTTATCACATTTAAAAATACTGTGTCCCTGCAACATTCAAAGTCTAGCCCCGCCACTGGTTATTTATTTTAAATAATAAAAGATAAACGAATCAAACGTTAAATTAAATATTATAGTAATTTAGGATACGCGTATTTGTGAGTTGTATAATATATTTTAATACAAAATAGAAGCGGTAAGTACATTTATAATCTTGATTTTTAAGAGATATTGTTGATATTGTTATTGATTGACTATTCATACCAATTGTCTTACTGTACGCGTAAACAATGTTTCAAATTTCAAAATAATTTTTATTATATATAAATACAACTAGATGTATGTACGAGTATATGTAAGGGAAATGCTTTACTTATATGGTGTATCCATTTTGATTGAGTCAATTGTTATAAATATATATTTACCATTTACAATTTAGGTATTTAATTGAATTATTTTTCTTAATGCCAATTGAATTTTCAATCAAATCTACTAGCGATATTTTTGTTTTTTGAATTCATAAAATGAACACGCAAATTTAAAAACGTAATTATTTAAATCTACACCTAATTAATCGCTTTGAATTTAGCAATGTATGTAGACATTATTTCCTCCTTGTCTATCTGTAAACCATTTAGTGATAATTTGAATTGTTATAATAAGAGTGATGAAGAATTGAAGAAACAACAAAATGAAGAAATAATAACTTGGTTGGCCACGTGTATTCTTGGGGAATTAACACACAATCAGCGATGTTATTGCTTGAGAATACACGTAGTTGACAAGTGTGAACAGCAACATACACATTCACATCATCAAAATCATCATCAGCATCTTACTCAGTGGAAGGATGGTTGCGCTGGCAGGAAACGAAGACATCGGAATAGTTGATCAGAGTGCAGGATGTGACAGTTGACCTGTCCATTTCTGAGCTTCATTGAACTATCCGATATACATCAATACTTCATCCACTTCACTGCCCAACTACATTTACCTTTTTAATACTAATTTTAATATGTAAACATAATTTTATTGTTTGTTATCAAAGTAAATACATTTCAAAAATTGATTCTCACAAAATATGGTAAGAAATGGACATAGGATATTGTATCATAGTGAAATTAATTACTTTAATAATGTGTAAGTTAAGTGTTGTATTTGTACACTGCAAAATAAATATCTAAATTTACATCACATTTACTGTAAAGCTGCAACTAAATATAATGTAATTTTACCGAATTTACTAAATTTTGGTTAATCTTTATTATTAAATAATTTTTAACAATTGTAATACTTTATAAATCTTGTAAATTTACATAATTTCTTTCACAGTGTTGGTTTTTCTTTATGTCTTGTTTACAATTAATGTGTACTAGGTTAACATACATACATACATAACTCGCTTTCCCCATAACGTGTTGCGATTTTTCATGCAGTTTTCTTGTAAATGTAGACGTAATCATGAATACACCATATAAATAAAGCATACGTACGCGAGCAGTGAAACAATTTCAATTGTATTGTTGCAGGTAATTTTGTATTGTTTGTCTCAATTAATCAGTAATAATATCATTTTATCTCTTTAAAAATTAAGATTATGAATGTACGTACTGCTTCTATTTTGTATAGGAATAGAATTTTCAATGCATATTAATAACCGTGTTCACAATAACTACTCTAATTTTGTTTTAATGTCATGGCTTTTTCTTTTTATAAATTATTAATGGCAGTGCTAATTGTCTTTTATATTTTACTTATATACATTCGTATTTATGTCGTATGTATTTAGGGGTATGTCAAAAGTAATGGCATGGAATTTAAATTCGATTCTTCTTCTTCTTTTGTTTCCTATCTTCCAGATCAGATCGACACCAAATCATGGCAATTATTGCGGTAAATGAGACTTTTCTCTTTGCCAAAAAAATTATTATTAACATTAGACCGACGATATGTATTTATGTTGTGATTGGATCGTTTGTAAACAATCATGTATTTATTTGTTAGAAATGCAGGTATAGAAATTTAAATTGAATATATGTATATGAGTACCTATGTGTTTTGGCTTCCTCAAAACCAAACCACACCACAACAATTCAAAGCCGTCTTTTATAAACCCTACAAGAATGAAACGCAAATAACAAAATTGTAACATTTATTTTCAAACATGGTGAATCCTTATTAATATCAACAATGTTGTGAGCCAATGAAAAGGTTCACATTTGTAATACTGTATGGGTAGATATTTTATCGGGCTTCCATATAGGTACCACCACCACCTATTGTCAGTCAGTCAGTAAAGAAGAAACGCGGGTATTTCATTTTTTTTTTCTTTTTAACATTTAACTTTTAAAAATGTAACGATACGGGGCTGGCTGGCTGGCTGGCTGCTTTTGAAAAAGTCAATGTTGGCTTTGGAACATGATGCAAGCCCATATATGTCGAGTCACTTTGATGATTCATAAGCGGATCATAGCTTGCCATGTGCTGGCAATCATTAAACTTCGGAAAAAGGTAAAAGTATTATTTGGTTTGCCTTTAGATTTTTCCATCAGTCACATTATATGCAAATTTTATATCAGAAGTGTTCATTATTAAAGGTTGAACATCGCACATTTCAGCACCGCCATCTCTTACACATCTGGTGTGGCCAGCAAATTCACAAATTCACGCATAATATTTAAATTTGTGAAATATATATATATCTAATATATTAATATATAGTATATTAGCATTCGTCAAATGCTTTTGTTTTACAGTCTAATTATGGTAATTCTTTTGAGTATTCCTTTTAAATATTCTTTCGTATTTTAAATATTTTCTGATTATGGCAATTCGCTATTTTAAGTATTTTTCTATTTACAACATTTGCTGTTTTGACCTTTCTCACTCCTCTGGTCCTATTCCGTTTACGAGAAAGTCATTCGCTGTTTTGTTAAAGATAAGTTTATTTTTCAGTGCAGTAGTTTTTAAATGCGATACACACAAACATTAAGAAAATTATCTATAGCACTCAGTAGACCTCAAAACGACTATATCCATTAAAATCTAGCAATAGGCAATTTTTATGAATCCCTAAACTTTATAATAAAGTAAAAATGTCCACAAAAACAGTTATATTGTATAAATGCATTAAATATAATATTCCTTATCAGCCATAATTAGTTTAAACCGCGATTAAACTTGACAAAAGGACATAAATATATGTAACATTATACGACTTAAAATGTATATTTTGTGAAGTTGACTTTCTATCTTCAATTCAAAGCCATATCTATAACAACGCGAGTTCCAAACAAAAAACTAAGTTTCCTTTTTTTTTTTTTGTCGCAAAAATAATGAATTGAAACTTGTATAAAGTTCAAGAGTAAATCACACTTCCTTACCGCTCCTAGGTACAAGGTAACTTTATACCATTGTGCAAACCAATATTGTTTACGTGATCTTTTTTAAATTGTCGATTTTCTTCCTGAAGCAACATGCTAGTTTTGTTGCTGGAACAATAAAATATGCGAGGTTCAATGCCGGTCGAAGATCGTCCGCGTCCTCTAGGCAAATACAATCTGTGGCGTTTAATTTTCCGGGCTATCGCCGCGACCCTTGCGCCAGGGAACGGAAGCTTGGAGAGTTCTTCAATATTTGTGCTTCACTGGGGCTCTATGTTTGTACTTCTGTGTTCATTGTGTTATAGTAGAAGTATGTGGGCGAATAGATAGAAGTATACAATGCATTTTATATGCTTTTTTCTTTTGCAACAAATCGAAATTATTTGTAATTGTTTTAAATCAAGTAATAGAATTGTTAATTTAAGCTATTAATAATTGTTCTCAAGGGAACTATATCAATTTATCTCTTCGTTGCTTTATAAATAAACGTATATTTCAACGACAAAAAAATTAAATTAGAATACAAACAAAAGCTAAAATCACTATTTAATTAAGTCAACCCAAATGAAACTCAATATTATATATTGATACTTATCTATCTGATATAAATTTGATTCACGCCCACAACACTAGCTAATAGTAATTTACCAATCATTACGGCTTAATTTAATCAATTAGTAATTAAGATTCAAAATTAAAAATTGTTTTATGACAAACAACAATCATTTTGAAAGTTAATGCTTTAATTTCGTTACTTAGATGTTTGTATGTATGTGTAGAACGCTTTTTTGTTTGTAAGAATGCAAACTGGCATAGGCAGGAAACGAACTATCACCATGAAAATCGAGTATCGTTCCCCAACGCCATGAAAAGAATTGAAAATATATATTTAATTAATAATTAGTCTGTATTGAAAAGAAAACACTAAACTTCAGCAATTAATGAATATTTAGTCAAGAAAACTGTCCTACTGTATAAATTAAAGCTAGGGTATTCGTCAGAATAGTTATTAAATGTCAACATAAATATATTACGTGAATATCGAGTTGTGTAAATTATAAAGTAGATTATAATATAGATGGAATGGATTTCATACAGCTATTTGTTGAATTGTGTAAATAAGGATATTTTAAATTTAAGTTATTACAAATTTGTAATTTCCCGGTAGGCAAAAGTGTATTTTGTAGTGAAAATTAATTTTCCTAATTATTGTGACTCTCTGTTAAGTATTTGTGTTAAATTGTCCGATCAAAAAACAAATATAAACATATTTTGTATTGTAAAACCACAGTTCTCGAAATCATAATTGGTTCAGCCGGCTCTGTGAGTATAATGTCGATGATTTGGAATTATATACGTAAACTCATTTACAAGTGCATAATTTCCTCTTGTTGCACAACTGCATGCAACTTAGTTTTTCGTTCAGTACTCAGTATGTACTCGTGTACCTTTTTTCAATATCTGAGTATCTGTGTGAAATACTTATTGATCGAAGAGTGTTGTAGTAGTACAGCTGTCGTAAATGCACACACGTAGGTATATAAATGCCGGTGAATTGAGCTGAGACGGGTGGGTGGTTCGCTGTTGCCGCTGCCTGCCGCCGTGTTGTTGTTATTATGTCGGCTTGTACCTCGATACAAAGAGGTATTTACCGTGCTACTGCTGTGTTGCATTGAGCATTGAGCACTGCGAATACCGCGACTACATGTTGAGTCGCTCCGTTGTTAGCGCTTGATCTGTACGACCGACCGACCGACCGACGATGTTCTTGAAAGGTTCACTAAAGATGCTAGATATTGTTATACGTGGTTTTGTCTTTGGTATGTTTACTAGTTTACTGAAATGAACCAATATAATACTGCCAATCCCATTTTGCTAGTAGTAATTAACTTTAGACTATAGTTGTGCAACTATGGCTTACTTACTTTTGGCTTAGTTGTGCAATATTACATTTTTAGTGCGTACAAAACTTATAATTTTTATTGGTTTGTTATAACGAAGAAAACACCTGGAGTGAATTTTACTCGACTCACTATATATGTATAGTTGGCCTCACGAGAACTCAAGGGATCGCCATAAAACAATAATCCACCCATGGATAATGTATATATTTATATAATATAGTATTATTGTGTTTCAAATTGATTCTACCATTACCATGAAACATTATCAATATGTACACTTGGTTATATTCAATGGCCTTTTTTAATTTATTAGTAATTTAATTAATTACTTCTAAACTGTAAGAGATAGATTTTTATTTTATTAAAATTCTTGTTTATTCTATTTTTGTCTAAAACTTTTACGTGAAAGTCTTTTCCAAATTGACTTTTAAAAGCGACTTACTAATGTAATTATATACTCGTAAACTGTAAGAGAGTTATTTTCTGTAAATCGTATTATTTTCGAGATGTGGAAAATTGACACGAGTAAACACACACTTCGGGTTGAAATATTATTTTCATAAATAGGAGTTTTTCTTTCCAATGATATTTATATTTTAAAATTTAAAAAAATACTATTTTTAATCTTACGGTATTTTGGCTGTAGAGCACACATATACACACACGTTATTTAAAAAATAGTCAGATTCAATTCAGGGACGTGTATTTCAGTTAAAATCTACACTGAGAAAAGGATTTGCTTTAATCAAATAAGGTTTACTACTATAAAATTAATCCCATATTTGAATATACTGCCAAATCAATAAATGCTATATATGCTAGTGTCCGATAAGCTTTTTTAATATAAATAAATCTTATTACTATATAAACTATATATAAATACACCATATATTTACTATTAATAAATCGTACTTGCGTAATATATGCTATATACAATTTTACTGTATTTAATCACAAACTCATTACTATTAAATACATTATAATACAGACAGAAACCACACATAAATAATGTAGTGGTAATAAATCGACTAGTTTATTAATAATAAATACATTGAGTAATATTATAGAAATTATAAAATTTTCCAAAGAAATGCTATATAGTATAGACAATTATTTTCAAAGTAGAGTTCATGATAACAATACTTCCTTTTGATTTTATCCATAAAGAAAATAACAGTCTAAAAATATAAATTTCATACTTGTAAGTAGACAAGATTCGGTACGTATAACGCACCGATGCGTCCAGCTCGCCTTTAGGTTTTTAATAATTTAACAATTTGAAAACATATTATAGATATAAAAACTCTTACATTTTTTTGTAGATTAAATTGATAAACTAAAAAATTTAGTGCATATTTAAAACTCAAAATTATAATATTTAATCATTTTTTTCGGGCTTTAGGTTAACAATATAAAAAAATCTTATTAATATAAATTATCTTAGAATTTGTAGTAGAATTTTTGAGTATTTTAATTATTTTTATAAGTGCAGTATTAAGGAGGGCTCTAAATTTTGGGGCCCTATAACACTGAAAGTATACGGGCGATTGGATTTAAACTGCGAGCAGGTTCAAATGGGATGCCAAATAATATGTGTAGCAAATTTGGTGTGAATCGCTCTGGTACCTTCAGAGGAGTAGAAAGAACAAATTTGGTCGAGCGAGCGACGACTAACATCCAAGTATATAAGTTATATATATTTTTGGATTCAGGGCGACGAGACAAACACTTTTTGTTATTAAAATGTTTGAATCAGAGAATGCTACAGACACACGGCCGTACGGCAAACTAAAAATGAACAGCATCAAATAGGGTTTAAAAATTGTCTCATCTTTGAACCGATCGTCTAGTTTTTAGTGTAGTATACGAAGTTATGGATTTATTTATGAATATTTGAACAAAAGTAATTTAATAATAGGAAGTAACATAAAAAATAATCACATATGGAGTCAGCGCTCGATATATGAAATAACATAAAATTACATTGATTCTCTATTATGGCAAAGTACCCAAGTGCAAAATATTTGTATGTAAATACACACATACACACACACACACACATACATATAGAAGGCTTCAGACGCATATTAAATATTATACAATTGCAAGTATGACAGCGTGTTACAGTTGCAAACGCGCACTATATAGTAGGTATGCAGAATTGTATACATACATACACACACAGTGTCGATATGGCCAGAGAGAGCCCTACTTTGTCGACAGTGACAATTCCGAACTGGCAATATCCGGTTAATGCAGTCGTTTAATCAGGGGCGCCTCGCCCGGGGCCTATTGATCCAGGCACAGGCCGAACCAGCAACGGACAGAGGCCGGACGGACGGACGGACGGACACAACGGAAATGCCACATTTAATTTCGATACCAGATATCCACCCCGCACACACACGGTACCTCGCGGCCAAAACACCGCCAAAGTATCATTATCATTACCGTGCGTGGTGTGGTATGATGGTACAATACACTTGCACCAACCATACACAACATATTTTCATAGAAAGTTTCTGCTTGCTCAAGTATTAATAACACATAACTGTATTTATGAACTTTTCAATGTGGTTATACAAAATTCGATTTACGTTTTACTAACACAAACAACAACACTAATTACACTAATCAATTATTTAGTATTAGTATTAGTTCATTTTCAAATTTTTAATTCATTTTGATGAACCCACTCATATCTTAAACTAGGTTAATCCATGGATATTATGTGCCCATATTATATACAGATACAATTCACTCCTCATCGATGGGCGAATTTTCTTATAAATAAGGCATTTCCCTCACACAGTTTTGTATTGTCGTTATTTTCTCCGTAAGTCGTTTTGTATAAAATAAACACATAAAAGATTTGCTATTATATTTGTCAATGGCATACAATATCAATATATCAGATGCCACTATCTACAAGCTATACACACAACACACTAAATACACATCAAATCTTCAAATTAATATTTTAATAAATTTTTCACATTAATATTATTTTATTTGCCATTTCATTTTGATATTTGATTCGTATTTGTCTATTCATCAAAGTAGACTATAAATTTTGCAATCACTACATTTTTTAAAAGTGATAAATTCCTATATGTTAAAATTCAATTGCTCAAACCATTAAAAATAATCATTCTAAATTATATAATATTTTAACCCGCCAACAAAATGTTTACAAAAGTTTGGAATATCTCAAAATTGTAGAACAATTTTATTATTTAAATATAGAATTTCAATTGTCGCCTTGGCGTAACGGACTCCCGAGTTTCTTGTTAAAATTTGGGGTTTGATTCCTGCCAATGTTTGCATTTTTACAAATAAAGTATATATATATATATATATATATATATATATATATATATATATATATATATATATATATGCGTAATAAATATAAACATAAAATCGTATAAGCAAATACATTCATATGTTTAAACAAATTAATCAGTTCTTTGATTTAAAAATTTCGAATGTGTATCTATATTATTATTCTAATTAAACTAATTTGAAGGCAGAAAATCAACATGAACTTTATTTGATTACTCTAAAAATCTGTGTAACGTCGACTGATATCACATTTTAATGTAATAGCGGGTTGCGATTAGCGATTAGCGATGCATGAAAATACAAATATTTATATATTTTTGATACAAGCACAACATAATAAAGTTTTTGTTTTTATGCTAGCGAGTAACGGAATATAATATTTAATTTGTAGATTATATTGATAAATAAAATTTTAGTGCATATCTGAAAATTCAGAATTATAATGTTTAATAATTTTTTTCGGGCTTTAGGTTAACAATATGAACAAATCTTATAGATATAAAATATTTTAGAATTTGTAGTAGAATTTTTGGGTGTTTTAATTATTTTTATAAGGACAGTATTAAGGGGGCTCAAAATTTTGAGGCCGTATAACTCTGGAAGTATACGTGCGATTGGATTTAAACTGCGACAGGATTCAAATGGGATGTAAAATAATATGGGTAGCAAATTTGGTGTGAATCGCTTCGGTACCTTTAGAGGAGTAGAAAGCACAAATTTGGTCGAGCGAGCGACGACTAACATCCAAGTATATGAGTTATATATATTTTTGGATTCAGGGCGACTAGAAAAACACCTTTTGTTAATTAAATTTGTTGATCCGAGAATGCTTTAGCCTCTTCGGTACTTCGGCGAGGAATAATTATTAAAATATAACTATTCTTCTTTGTACAATAATTATGCATTTATGAATCCAATTGAAGGGTCATTGAAACCATAAATATAAGAATACTATTGATTACATTGCAAATGTTATTTATTGTAATAACAAAACAAGCAACATGTGTTTTCAGTACGTCCTGTATGAGCAGTGACATTAATCACACCAAATGTCACACTCGCTGAACGAATATAATTGTTATTCGATTTTGTGAAATATTTCCAATAATAATTAATGTCTTACACTAATACGCGATGTGAACTTTTTATTTATTGGTGCATTCAATTGGTTCAAAACATTTCCACTGGATTCCATCTCCAACTATGGCTACAATTTAATCGCACGATGATAACATTCTGGTAGCGCTGGTTTCGGGTCAGAGGGAAGGTCGTGAGAAGAATGAATATAAAGGCCATCCCAGCCGCCTCTTGGTGAGGGTGGCAGTGGCAGTGGCAGTGGCAGTGGTGGACCATACATACACAACGTAGAGTTGATGGATGACGTGTTGTCACTTGATGTATCGCTGGGAGCGGTTCGTTCGCTGCTACTATACTATAATCTCGCCATATTGTCCCCTTCTTAGAGAATATCAATTACCGAATTATCTAGTTGGCTGCCATGTTACAGATGAACTACGCACAACCAACCTAAGATTGGGGTAACTAGCCGATAGTTTGCATTATCATGTTTCCCAAACAGACAATGACCGCACACTGCTTTCGGACCCTTCCTGCTCTGCTGCAACCTTTGAAAAAACCACTCAACCATATTCTTTTTAGCTCGCCGCACCATGTACACTAAAGCAGTCGATCGTGGGTTTGTTGCATTCTCAAATCATAAAATCTCCTTATCAAGAAGAATCGCAATAAATACAATACTAAAAAGGATAGCAATTCATTATTGGAACATATTCAAATTATTGTTTTATACAATAATGTATTAATATACGACGAGTCTTAAAAATTTAGTTTATGTTGTCTTGAATATTTGATGACATTTCTTCTACATTTAATATGAAATAAATGCATTTCTGAGTTTACGTATATAACTCTAAATCATCGACATTATACTCACAGAGCCGGCTGAACCAATCCCGAGATTTATTTATTCCTGTACCAGTATTAATTTCCATAACCACACATTTAAAATTGCACACATGCGTTATTATCGTTCGTTTTGTGATTAGCCAAGGATATTGAAAATTAATTGATGAACATTTTCTAATGTTATTAATTAAATCACAGAAGCAGTTTATATAATGGGAAATATAACCAAAATATTTTTCGTTTCACTTATAGATGGCGTTCAATGTCTGATTTACTTCAAAATATATATTATTTTTAAGCCTATAGTCTCACAATTTGAAAAAACTTTAATGACATAAAATATCTTAGAATTTTTTGTAGAAAATTGGCTAAGGGAGGGTTCTAAATTTTTACCGCCACTCTAATTTCTGCACTGCCACCACATTTATCTTATGTGGTACTTAAGATTTGCACTACTTTGAATTAAAATCTTAAACTAAACTTAACCCATAATATTTCTGGCAGCAATACAAATTTCGTATTATAAATGTTGTATCCAAAGTTTTTTTGGTGCAAATAGCCGAGAAATACGAATCTACGTATTTATAAATAAATAATGAATGTGGTCAAAGTTAGGGGTATTTCGTTTTAAATCAATATATGCATAGTAAATATATTTTGTTCAGGCTGATATTGTCGATGATCTTTTGCATATTTAAGTTGAGCGAAAACTTTCCGTGAATTTCTGATCTATGTAGTATTTATGTAAGACTCCATCTAGAAGTAATGTAAACTCGGTGGGCAGAGGTTTATTTGAATTTGCAATGAATTGAATACAAATAATAATAATAATGTGGTATCTATTCTCCTCCGCAGTAGCAGTGTACATACATACATATGCGTATCCATTTAATATTTTAGCATCAATCCCAGTGAGCCGTATTCCGTATACTGAACTGAATACGTTTATAATGTTTGGTGTGTAACCTCCGGCAAGATTTCATATTATTCACTGATGCTACATTACACCCCGGACCCGGCCGCGGCCCCGGCCCCGTGTGTATAATGTGCGTCTGTTTGTTTATCTAAGTTCGTGGTAAATATCTGCCAGTATCAGGTGTTGAACTCATTTCGCTCACAGGCAAAAATCCTTTGTAATTCTCCATTTAATCCGTAGACATATTATAAAATTCGATTTACTGCTAACAGATTTGCTTTTTGAACAACTTCCCTTTTTTAATTTCACTTCCTCCTGTCATAACTTTTGCTCATTTTTGCCAAAACGACGCCTGGGGCCTGTTTCTTAAACCACTTCGTTTTAAATCTTATACCACAGATCACACATATAACAGATACACCGTCAAATGATATAATATGGAAGAAGAAAAGTAAAGGAGAGTAGAGAAACAATGTGGAGTGGCCTGTACTCAACTTTCTCATCAACAAGAATTTAAAAAAAATAATTTTAATATTAACGATATTAACCTTACGATAAGACAAAAAAAAACGATGAGAGAAATTCATAATTTCACCGCATAACCTTATTATTTTTCCTGCAAATGTGAATATTTTCAAATCGTATTTGTACAGTAATTTTATTTCTGCAAAGGCAAAATAAATAATAAATATAAGAAATGTGTTGGGAAATTCGATTGCAAGTAGATAGAAATTAATGATGATTTTTCTCTGCGGAAAATGTAAGTTTTCTAGCATGGGAATTACGTACAGGATACATATTTATTTATTTGCGCAGATTTGCCCACGCAGACAAAACAAATAAAATCTCTCGTTTGTAATATAAAATTTATATACTTGGCCATTGGGATAAAATAATATATAAATATACGTTACATTAAAAGTTTTACAATGTTTATTTTTCGTTATAAGGTAATTTCACTCTTCCATGTTGTTAATTTTCCACACACACACATATATATTATAATAAAAATTAACATATCTTCGAGTGTTTGTTGAACCCGTTGGAAGATCTTTAGTATAGTTCATAGATCATAATAACGGTTCAATATTTTATGGAGGAAAATTCGAAGTAATAATTTTTCATGTTTCCTACATACCCGGTCGTACATTTTGATTTGCAACTCCATCTGTTAGCCTTAAATCGTACCAATCCAGCGCAACGTGTATATATACAGTATCTAATGTACTGTTTACATTACAATGCGACATGTTAATATTAAGACTGAAGTCTTTCTTGTGTTACCTAGAAACAGAGAAAAGCAGCATTCGAACTTTTTGTTATCGTTCTCGTACGTTTTCGTTCGTATTATTTGTTTTGTCTACTCTTTACGGCTGTTTCGAGTGCATCCGACAAATTTATCCAATTTCCTTGAGATGCCGTTATTGCTTCTGAAATATTAGGTCCTTTTGATGGCAAAGGTTTCTGTTTTATATATATATAGATTTCTTTTATATACTTTATGTAACCATGTGGAAATCTATTCGACCAAATATATGTTTGTTGAATCATTTTACTGTTTGTTTCGTCAATTATAATATTGATATTTATGTTAAAAGAATTGGAATTCTATAAATTGTTGGTCTTACTACATATATCATTATAACTTTAGTTTTAACGTCAATGCGTATTATTAAGTATCCGGTTCGAAGGACCAATATTGCATGAACAACGAGATCTTATGCCGAGGACAACAAAACTAACATTTATACACATAAACTATCTGTTTTCTAATTGTCCTTATTTATATATGTTTTCCTTTCGACAAAGATAACGGTTTTTCCTGGTTTAAATATATTTTGAACTTTGAGCAGTTGTCAATTTAAAGTAAACACATCAATTTTAATCGGATTATTTTTTCGTTTATAAACTGGCAATTTTTTTCTGTGTTGGTCGTATAGGAACAGTAAAGGAAGCATCTAGCGTCGTTCGGATATTAATGATGTCAAATCAATCATCAGCTGAACGATATATTTATAATTAGGTACCGCGGGGGCCGCAGGAGCTCGCAACTGAACTTAGACGAGGCTGGTTTGGCAAGAAGCAGATATTCATATCAGAGACAAGCATAAAAAATTGGGCGAAATGTTATTAATGCGACGCCGTACAGCAGAGCAGCTGCGCATTAGTGGCGAACGTCAAAGGTGGATGGTGAGTGCTGCATTGGATTGCTGGATGTAAGGAACGGCGGACCTTTGACGATAATACGGTTCGCGCTCGCTGGGGGACTAAGATTAAAGCAATATTGTGCAGTGTCCTTTTTGATTTGGCCGCAGCGAAGATAGCGGCGCTGATGGCACGTACAAGTACACCGTGTCGCACTAGATTAGTTGCGGTGAACTTTCAAGGCTTTTCCGTTTCCGATGTATCTATCTATCTGTGTCTCTGTGTAGCTGTAGGTGGGTATCGGCGCTCTTTGCACTTGTCGGATGTCTAGATCTTTAATGTTGCTAGATTAGCTATTTCACGGTATAATCCAACTACTCGATTCATTGCTTTATATTGGTTCAATTTTATTACATAAAAAGCAGCTCGCTTTATAATATATTTGAGAAAAAGAAACATTTTTTACTCTCTTATGGTGCGATTCTGAGCCAGTCTACAGGTCTATAAAGAGAATCAGTAATATTTTGAAAAAGCTGTAGACATATTTTAGTATTATTAATTACACATATCATGTATTAAGTTCGATATATCTTAAAGTATCAGTTTAGAAAAGACTGTTGAAGATACAATACAAATTTATTTTATTTTATAGCTGTCGAAGTTTGAATTTAAAATAAAATATAGTATTATTATATAAAAATTACTTATATATATATATATATATATATATATATATATATATATATATATATATATATATATATATATATATATATATATATATATATATATATATATATATATATATATATATGACAAAGAGCAGAGACCAGTGCAAAAAAATTAAAAATGTATCCAAATGAATATATATATATATATATATATATATATATATATATATATATATATATATATATATATATATATATATATATATTTGGATGTTTATATTTACTAACATTTAACTGATGAAATCATCAGAGCCTGAAAACCAAATGCAGTGAATGTACAATGTACAACAAGGTACAGTAGTACCTCCAGCGTAAATGCGTTTTACTTTATTTATATTTTAATTAAAAATATATTAGCACATCTCTTTGTGCCACTGTTGTAATCCGCAAAAAATAAAAACACACACACACCGACACACCCAGCAAAAATGAAATTCATTGCGTACAAAATAAAAACTTAAGCCACCCTTTTTAAAAACAAAGGTGCAAAATTATCTACATTATTACGTGCGAAGTTGTTTTTAAAACAAGACTACCATCTGCAATGCGACGAAGATGGACGGATGCGCCGATGTGCAGGTGCGAGAGAGACGGACGCACGTTAGAAGATTGTTCTCGGTGCTTTGAGGCGTAGATTAGGCAACCCATTGCACACAGCTCTCTTTTAAATAATACATTGTTCTTAAGATGGAGACAAATGGGGGACAGCGCAGATTAAACGCAGGGGCGAAGACACTGTTGTTCGCAGCCGCTGCCGCACTACAGAGACGGACGGACCACACCGAAATCAATACAACAATAATAGCCAACAACATATCTAATAACTTCATAGATAGAATATTTCAATTTTCTTTGTTTCATCACGATAGCTTTTGAGTAGTTTTATGGAATTAAGGAATATAACTAAGACAAAAAGTGTAACAAAGTGTCTGAAATACCTATTCATTCAATAAGCATTATTCAACGAAATATCTTTGATTGTAGCGTAAAAATTGCTGATTTCTCAGACTGGTTCTTTGAATATTCTTAGTTGATGGTAGCGCTACCATCAGGAATAGCCTTGAACGGCATTACTTCGAACTAGATGGACCTGATGGTAACTTAAAGAGGACTTCTGTGTGCTACCAACTAGCGGAGAAAGTTTCTTTATATAAAATGAATATGTCCCAAGTATCGATAGTGAAGATCAAATGAAAGCAATAGAGTCCGGTACTGGAGGATTCGTTCAGGACATCCGGACCGGGACACAAGAGACAGAAACGCGAAGAACACACGATACACACACATACAGCAAAGAAGCGGATAGAAGGGAGAAACAGTAGAGGGCAAGAAAAGAGTGATAGAATGACAAATAAAGCAGGAAAGACCATGAATTACAAAGCAGAGTCTTGGGTTACAGCAATTTAGCTTAGCTCGGCGATCCGACACTGGGCTGGCTGCAGGCTTGATACTTCTTGCCAACCATGTCGACGCGACTCTATGGATAAACCTACAAGATGAAGAAGAAGAAGAAGAATATGGAATTCCAAGCGGAAACTAAATATTGTTTTAGATTGTTTAAACGAATGTCACCAAGAGAGCAATCTTACACGGTCGCTTCCATTCATATCATAACAAAATGATACACGCATTCCCTTCCTTTTATTTAACGATAACACTGCGATTATCATGAAATAATTTAGTAAAGTTAGTAAGCATGGATTCGTGTTTCGATTTGGTGCAAGAAAGCAAACAAAAATAGTGTATGTAAATGGCAAGTTGCAAAAACATTTCCGTTGTTGTTGAAAGATACATGTTAAATTCTCCCCAAAGCGTGTTTAGATATACGAGAATGTCGTCGTTATTGACATAAAAAGCATCGGAATCTCGGCAGAGGGAGACTGACTTATTATTTACCCGCCGCGTGTTCAGTTGAAAGAGGACGCGAATGGATTCCTCATAAATATTATAATACCGATTACAATTCGAGCTGATAAAACAAACTCTGATGTTACTGCTACAAGCAATTCTTTAACGGGTAAATAAGTTTCTCTGGCAGGATTCACTACCAACAAGAAAACAGTAATATAGTCTATAACGATGTTGAGTGTATATAAATATTTACATACATATAATAATACACTTACAAATAAGATGTATTCACAGCGATCCAATTAGTAATCACGAATAAAAATTAATAATACATTTACAACAAAATACGTAGTATCAATCTGAAAAATGGAGTTTGGATATATTTAAGCAATTAATGTGGTGAGTACGCGTTTCGCCGTGCTCAACCGCTTCAGCTAGCATCGGACTAGTCGACTAGTACAAAATGTAGCGATTCTCAGGAGCGTGACTCGAGTACAGCGACTACTTTCAAGAATCGAGTACATATCGATTCTTGGTACTAACGTAAACATTAGTTATTACGTTAATTTTGTCGCATTGTTTGTCATAAGACAAATTTGATTATTCATGAATAGTAATAAAGTATTAGTTTCTTCGAAAATCAAGATGTATGAACTAACTACATATAAAGCAATAAGCCTCGTGGCAGGTTATGACCATAACACTGTTTCTTATTTTTTGGCAACGTTTATATTCGTTTGTGTGTGTTTTGATTTTTTATGTGCTGTCAAACGCTGAGTGAAATCAATGATCTATTATATTGAATCCGTTTAGTTTCATTTTGCAATATAATATAAATACACTGTAAGTTATTACAGATTATAAACAAAAAAGTTCACGTATTGTAAATATGAAAATGTTGTGATTTTTTAATGAATATACATGCGAATCCCCCCCCACACACACACGGTTCGGGCCCTGATATAGGTACAAGAATATGTTTGATGATTTGTGAGGATGGGGTAGTGTTATAGTCCTTGGAGGGTGATATCCAATGATCCTGTGTTACGTTAATTGAAGTGTAGGTTGTATATTATTGAGTAGTGATTTCCTGTTGGCATTTGCTACCTCCGGCCAGACATACCAATACAACTGTTTCGGCTATAGATACCTGATAGATCACTTGTACTGCATGAATCACCATAATGGATAACCGATGTTCTATTGTACATGAAACGTTATGCATATATATATATATATATATATATATATATATATATATATATATATATATATATATATATATATATATTATACACATATACATTGTTGCTGAATTCGTACCACTTAAAAAAACTGCGTTTTCGGGCAAAGGCACTTAGACCAATCGAAAGGAATATTGTCATAGTTCCTTTAATAGTAATGTTTGCCATATTAAATATTACATTAAAATTTGTTAAATTATTTGAACATTATTTATAATTAATTAAGACCCATTCACAGTGAGGCCAATAGTAATTAAGATTAGAAAATGCAAATGAATTTGAAATTGTGTTGCTGTGAACACTAATATTATTTGTCGTAGAACCAACTGGTATATTAAGGCGTCTTTCAGGTTTTTTAGGGTCAAAGAATCTATTTTCAATTTTTATATAATATTGATCACACATCTCTCTAGAAACTGGTGAAGGATTTTTTCAAGAATATTATTTCTAGCGCGAGATATTTATATATATATATACACATATATGTATACTTATACTTATAGTAAGGCGAAAAACTTTAAACGCGTTTTTATCAAAATGAGATTTCTTCGGGCAGTGCCCAAGATTTCAAAAAAAGTATATGACTGATCAAGCTGTATATTATTTTGATTTATGTCCATATTGAATACCTACTTCGTCTTCTAGAATCATTTCTTGAAACGGCATAGATTACCTAACATCCGATTTTTAATTTTGAGGAAAATAGCATTTATTTAAACACATTTTTCGAACAACTGTAGTTTCTTTAATTTTTGCATTCAAAACTTTTCCGTAGAAGAGGATGAAGATATAAGTATATATTTTCAAATGCCGTTTGGTTTTTTGTTTTAGGTGAACCAACGAGGAGCAACCGTGGGCACAGCAGAGCGCTTCGTATTTTTTCTTTGTTTTTTTTTTTGTACACGCACGTTGGGGCTAATATCAAAGACAATAATGGACAATTGTTTTTATTATATTTCTAAAAGTATATAAAAAACTGTTATATATTTAAATATAGAAAATAATTTAATTGCTCCCGAAAAAACCAGAATATAATAGTAGCCACTATCGACCACCCATCCTCCCCCCTTATAACTGCCACTGTGCCCTATGTATATATGTACTACCCGACGTATATTGGGTTAAAATATCTGTTTACTTTGTGCTGTGTCTGCAATAACATTTATTTTAATATTCCGTTGCACTTTTCTCCTGCAGTAATGAATCCATTATTATTTTATTAATATTATCATAACATCAAATTTCATAAAAATGTATCAATTTGTTTTTACTACACAATTTCAAGCTCTCTTCATTACATTCTTCAAAGTATCTGACAGAGATTCTATAAATCAGCTACTTAGGTTTCAATATACACATCAAAATATGTTGTTTAGATTTTAAGATTTCTATGTCTTTGAAAAGAAAAAGATCTTGGTGACTCCTGCTAATTGATGCATATTTCGACACAGACACAATTTAGATCAAAATACGACTTCGTAGAGTGAAAATAAGTGAAAGGTCGTGTGTAGGCCACTGTAGCACTTATAGGTACAAGGGTGTATATTCGAGCGACAAGAAACTTAGAAGCCGAACCAGAAAGCTTCTAGAAAAACAGTGTGGTAGGTAAAGCTAGGTCGCAGGCGAAACGAAGACATATAGTAGAAGATGAAGAAGCAAACTGGTGCAGAGTTGGTATGACGCCGCAAGGCGTTATGGGTAATTATGTGGCTCAAAGGAAAACAAGAGAACAGCTCGTCGGTGGTGGGCGAAGGGGGGAAGAGACGTTGCCGTATTGCCGTCGTCGCCTCCCGAGATCAGGTAATTAGAAACCAAGTTGAACAGTGCCATATCGCTGCTGGTTGGATCGGCAACGCGTATAAGGATTCACTCACTCGTGCGAACCGGTTGCCTGCCTGCCTGCCGCCTTCCCTTATAAATGTATTGCACGCTTGATCCATGATCTTAGCAAATGGCGTACTAACTATATTGTAGGTTCATTGCCATATTTGAGCTTGCATCTATTAGACACTGTTATCACTAGGCTATACATACATACATATATATATATATATATATATATATATATATATATATATATATATATATATATATATATATATATATTCACTCTTAAAAACGTCTATGCTTCCCCACCTTATCCCGAGTAGGATAAAAGGATTCTATCGGAAAATAACCAAAAGAACCTTAAGAGGTATTCCCATAGCCGCTGCAAACATAATTAAACAAGGTTTCGTCGAACCCTTAAACCTCCTTTATTACAACATTAAAATGAATGAAAATTTTGTATTTTCAAATAGCCAATACTTCGCTCTAGCCTTCTCTAGTTTTAGATTTTCAATATTTTGCTTAGATTTCTTTTTATATTGTTCTATATTTACCCTATTTTCAAATGTCCATAGTTTTTATTGAGATGACAAATTTAAAAATTCAAAACTATACAACCGTACATTGACTATCTTTCTACCGGAATTTTCTAAAAGTTTTTTTCAAAAAAATGCATTAGTAAGTATTTTAAGGGTCAAACGAACGATTCAACTGAGTAGTAAATAGCATTGGTTCTTATGGCGCTACGATATTTGTGCGCTTCCCTCTTTACACCGACCTGTAAGGACGGGCAACTATGGGGATTCCCCTTAAAGTGTTCATTTATTTTCAAATTAAATAACAAGCATAGCTACAAGCCCCAATGCCTTCAGTCTGCTGTATAACCTATTTAGTGGATTTACTGAGGTAAATATACTTATAGGTACAACGCACCTATGCGTTCAACTCGCCTTATAAGAAATAATTGCGATGCGAGCGCATTTTCAGAAAATAAATAATTGCTTTTACTTATTATGGCCTTTTGGTTAACAACTTGAAAAAATGTTATAGATATAAGAAGTCTTATAATATTTTGTGCGCATGCTACAGACACACGACCGATAGCTTTAGCTCTTTTGTACTTTGTAAGGCGAACTAAAAACTATTTCTTAGCCACTGATGTTTTTAATTGAACGACAACAACAACTGGTGTGCCCTTTACTCGACTTTCTTATTTACATGGAAATGATACTTCTGGGTATATATATATATATATATATATATATATATATATATATATATATATATATATATATATATATATATATATATATATATTGTAACTGAATTTCAGTGGTTGTGCGCAGACATAAATTAGCATGAGAATAGACAGCGTTAATGGGTAAGTCTAAAATCAATATCTATTTGAATATCTGTGAATGGGTTGTGAAATGATTGTTTTATAGTAAAAATAAATATAATTTGTGAAAATAAACATGGTTATAATATAAATGTATAAATAAATAAATTTCGTAGCGTTTAGAAATAAGTGTGTGAAATACGTAACCATAGTACTGAGAAAATACAAGTCGTTATTTACCACAGCAAAAATCAGGTAAGCGACAGCCTTAAAGTAGCTATGAATCGTTTGTTAATTATGCGAGTAAATTCGTTTCACTAAAACCAATTACTAGATCATACGTGCATCTACAATAACCCTTTCAGTAACAAGTAGTAAACGCTGTGTGTATGTCAGTTACTATTTGAACAACCGAGCTTAGAATGCCTAAAAGGTTATAGTATAAAATCTGAAATACCTACGAATTAATCGTTTAATTATCAGCTGCGTCTTTCTGTTGTGTAACAACACGACCAATAAAACAGTATTACGCTAATTAACTCTCCAATGAACGGCGGCAGAAGATCAAACAATCGATTGGCCTCTGAGGAGCGGGTGCGAGCGTTCCAAGCATAAACAGTGGCGTACGGAGAAATCTCTATTACTACATAATTTATCGCGAGCAACGGGGGGTATCCCCTTAGCTAGAACTGGTGGAAGAGCGCACACGGATGTGTACAAACAGATAATAAACTCACAGTTCGAAGCATAACATATTTAATGACCCAGTCACTTAAAACTGTCCAAAAAAAAAAAAATCAGTCGATGCGTAGTTACATAAAAAAAGTCTGGTATAAATATTAATTTTTTGTAACTCACAGTTTACGAGATAAAAAATAAATACTGTTAAAGTTGGAAGTTTTTAATTTTTATCTCCGAAACTGTGCATTACAAATACAATATATTTTTACCCCAGGCATTATTCATGCAATTTCCAATCGACTAATATTATTTTATAAAAATAAATCGGATTAATTATTTTCAAACTTCGTTGCATCATGTTAGGTTTTGAGTAGTTTTATGTAATTAATCCATATGATCCCTAGGGGAAAAAACATATTTGTTTATGAATATTTTATTTATTATATCTAGAAAAGGTAATTATGACACTAGAACAAAAAAAAATATGTACCCCTGGGATATATTATGACAATTGCGTAATATGTACACCAATAGGAACAGACGAGTATCTTTAAAATACTTTATGAAACTCTTAATAAGTGACACTGAAAGAAAAAAAAATCTTTTTAGAATGAAGTGTAAAGTGCATAAAACTTTAAATAATTGAATGAAATATTTTTTCGATACTGTAAACTGTACTTAGATGCCAACTCATTGCAAATTTAGTACATTTAAGTAGGAAAACAAGCTTAGGTACAACGCACCTATGCGTCCAGTACGCCCTATAAGTAATATATGCGATGTAAGCAGCGGTTTTTAATTATTATGGCCTTTTAGATAGATATAAATATTGATTGTGAAAGTATAAGAAAGATAAGTGCAGGCCACCCCAGCTTAAGTTTATTGTGTATCTTAGGAAAGTTTGTGATGCTAATTTAGATATAGAAATGAAACAAAATTCGCCGTCGGTCGCTTGGCTGAAAGTATAAATCTAATATTGTAAAGCAACAACTTTTAATAATTATTTTCCATTGTATTTGTATTGAAAACAAAAAGAAAACAAATAAAAATTGTGGTAAGAAAAGTGTATTTGTTTAAGAATGTATGTATGTGGTTCTGTGAACTTTGCAGCCACGAAGCTTTTAACTTTTTATTTAGTTCACTGTTTTAAAGCTTCTCAGTTTAGCAGAATTTTTATTAAAAATTCTTTATTATTTAGTCGTCGTATCTCTCGTATATGCGTACACACAATATACCATATGAATTCACATTGTTTTTCGAACGAATTTAATTAGGTAAATTAGTTTACTTGTTCTAGGGGTGTACATCGATGTAGGGCGATGTGTTATATATGTAACATGCCACATCTGAACTTCAAATACTGTACGTATATATGTCTGTAAACCCCCTCTAATGCAATTACCAAATTTGACCTCGCTCCGAATCAAATAAACTGATAATTTTCCAAAATTAAATTTGAACATCTTTTAAGGATCTAAACTGAAATATGCGCCCCCTAGTCCGATAACCTCTAAATTAGTCTTAGTTTGCATATACGAAAATTGACAATGTGAGGGGTTGAACGAGAATACTCGTATGTGATCGTTCAAGAATAGACAAAATGCAATTTGACACTTTGGCAAAGTCGTATGCGAATGCTGGTTTGAATAGGGCCCCAGGGTGTTTTAATACATTTTTATTATTGTAGAATTTGTAAAACGACTTCTGAACCTCTATTGAAAAATATCTCTAATTGCTCAACAACATGTTTAACGTCAATAATAAGAAGTTGATTTTTAGGGTTGCAACCCTATTATATATCAGAGTTCCAATATACTATGTATATTGTATACCAGCGATGTGTTTACTGTTATTGTATACAGTACACCTATAAAGCGTCATTGTGTGTGTGTGTGCGCCTTACCTGTGCTGAGGAGTCGCCATAGTAACCCAATCTCTTCCACCCTGAAAAGTATTGTACGGCGTCGTTCTCGCTGGCGCCGCCTGTGCCGCGGGGCGCCCATAGCATCGGCACAAATAACAAACAAGAAAGAAACGAAACCTTACGTCATCATCAAAAGTTTCCACAGTCAGTTTTCTTCTCTTTATACTCCTTCTGTGTGTGTGTATATTTATTCCCCTTCCCTCTCATTTCCTACTTCTACATTCCCTCATTTTTTTATTAACATTTCGAACACTGGTCCTTCGAACCGGATTCAATTATTATTAGGACATTTTAACCTTAGACGTATGGCTACACTTGCAGCTTGTCTGGTTATTGCAGGAAAATAATTGCCTCGAATAAAAAGAGCAACTAATAAGAAGAATCAGGTATTATCAGTCAGTAGTTATAATTCCAGAGACTGGCAATTTATAATGCGAATATTATGTTCGCAATTTGCATTCATCGAACACGTTCAAACGTTTCGACTTCATTATAAAAATCAGTTGCACATTTCCGTAGAGAAACCGCATATAATTTAAAACGTAAAAAGTATTTAACGTGTTTGAGAGTTTATTCGAATCTTCTTATTAGCTCACCGAAGTACAGAAGGGCTAAAGCAATTGGTCGTGTGTCTGTAGCACGGAACAAAATAATTCCGTGTATTTCCTTTAAATACTCGAGCTCGATTACAATAGTACAAGAGGGTAAAAATTTTGGGTAACGCCAATGTTCCATTTATTTTTAATGTTCGGGATCCATGATTTGAGAACACTTCAATTAGCGAATTTGTTCTTGTACCTACTTGTACGCCAATTAGTCGAGACAAAACATTTTCAAAATTATTATAATAAAATAAGAATCAAAGATTAAATTTATATCGTATCCAAGATTAATAATACTCGTTAAATATACGAATTTCATATAATATCGGTTATAAATTAACATAATACTTATACACTATCATTTAACCAGAGATCATTTTATACGTATTATATAATTATGAAAAGAACAGGACGTGTGCCCAAATTGTAAATAGTTTTTTCATGCTACTATCTTAAAATATCTGGAGTGGCCTGCACTCGACTTTCTTTTATGCAGTTTTTATGTATATATATACACTCCCGTCCATAAGTTTAATCGCACTTAAATAAATTAGATTTGTTGTTTCAAAACTCAAAAACGAGACGATGTAGAAAATTTTTTTCAAGTTAGGGTAGTTATGTTATAAATGAAGATATATAAATAAATTTAACGACGTTTGTTTTGAAAGACAGTGAAATTTTAGATCGGTGATAGTAAAAATATAAGTAATGTAAACAATGCCCTCCAAGAGGAAAAAATGATCTTTGGTCATCTCTTAAAACTATTTGGAGTACTGTTGATGGCCAGTATTTGCAAAAGCTGTGTGATAGACTGCCTCGAATTTGCCAGGCTATCATTCAATCTAAAGGTGGTCATTTCGACGAAAGTGCGATATAATTTAAATTATTAGTTCGTGTTAATATGTAATAATATATATGTTTTTTTTTTATGGAAATTAAATTAGGTATGTTAAAATTATATATTCCTTTTATTGTTAGCTAAAAAAATCTTAGAAAACTGCCATTTCACTATAAAAACCACTATTACGCAAGGTGCGATTAAACTTATGGACGGTAGTGTATATAACTAAAACCTGCTATCAAACTAACCAATACTCTACTGAAATATCCTGAAATGTCATTTATCTAATTGAGTGTCTATTTTGTTTTCCTGTCAAAATAACAGTTGATCCGATTTTATAAGCTACATGCGAATCCATGGCAACGTAAACAACATATTTTTAATGTTTCGTAGCATTTTTCTCGCAACTGGTACATTTTTTGAAGAAATGTTTCAAACAAAAGTTGTGCGAAATGTGAGTATCTTTCATTATGAACATAACTATATTTGCCGTAAGTGTAGCCGTTCTAGTAATATTGGAGATAGAACAGAAAATGTATAGAGTAAGCACTACCGGTTTGAATATTATTTACAAAAATAGGAGCTGCACATCTAGGGCATATACAAGTCTTAAGTTTGAAGTTTCATCATTTTAGGTTGGACAGTTTTGGCCCTAGAGGTGCACATCATCATCATTTAGTATAGTCTAGAATAACTATAGTAGCATACAAACTAAGTAAATATTTGCAGAATTGGCGTATATATATATATATATATATATATATATATATATATATATATATATATATATATATATATATATATATATGTATGTATGTATGTATGGTATGTATGTATATATAATTATTAACTTACCTTCTACGCTTCTTCCTAAGACGATCTGATCTGCCAGGGTAGATGTAGCATCTGAAATGTAGAATAGTGGTGCGCATGTGTGATCGCATGAGCGCTCGTCAGTGGACGTTAAACTGTCAGACATTGCCTGCACCAATGATCATTCGATAAATCGAATTCGCTAGTCAAGTGCGTTATCATCGAGTGCAGCCGATACTCGGTCCGCTACCCCGTACCCTCTCTAATATAAAATATAAATACATGATGTGTTGTAAATGGACAAAAGTATCACTGTTGTTTTTCTTCATTCTCGACACCAACTAGATCGAAATAGAATCGAAATATGGTTTCAGGGACCTGTAAAACGAATATTACGATTAAAATGTCGAAATGTATGTACAGCATTACGTTTACGAATGAACAAATGATGTGAAAGATGGAAGTTTGGTACTTAGATTATTTATTCAAATTAATTATACAGAATTATTTCTTTGTCTCTAGAACACTACAGCCACCTATAGGAAAAAAATAACATTTACATAAAAATATTTTATATATATACAGTTTTCTCTAAACGGCGCAAGAACAAAAAAAACTCAACAAAATGTACAGTTAGCCAGTGTACAAAGGGACACAAACATATGATCCCTGTGTGTGTGTGTGTATGTGTGTGTGTTCATCACATCATGAAATAGTATTATATAAAAAGAGAGGGCACGAACATAAATTCGCTACAAAATAAATAAATAAAGAGGCAACTCATCAATGAATCAATAAAAAAAATTAACACTCAACAAATATTTATTTTAGGTAAAGACACAGGGTAGTGTGTCACACACGCATTCAAATTGTTCATAAACTCAATCCAAGTCGTCGCTGAAGTCGCCGCCCTGCGCTGGCACCGGGTCCAGAGCCGTTTGACTGGCCGCAGTCGTGCTCTGCAGCGGGTCAGACGTTTGCGCTGAGGTGTCCTCAACATTTAACCGCGACGTTTGACTAGTTTGCGTAATTGTGGCGGGCTGCACAATAACGCCGACGGTACCCGTTTGCGACACTTGCGACGCCGTTTGATAGGTGTTCGTTTGACTTACGACTGACGCCGTGTTCACGGTCGAGTGGCTAGTTTGCGTCGTTGCTTGACGTCCGCTTGCCGTCTGGCTCATTGTGGACGTTGTCTGAGCATTGTTCTCGCTACTGCTAGTTTGCACGGCTGTTGATGGTCGCACTGGCGACAACAACTGGCTCAAACGTGACGTTATGTGGTTGGCGGCTGCACGCGTGTTGTCAATGCCCCCCGTCCCACCCGGCCCGGTTCCTGTTCCTTGTGCTGTAGGCCGTAGCAACGCCGCTTGATAGTGCTGATTGCGTAGGATGTGCTGTAACTGCGCCTGCTGTAGGATCACTGGCAGTTCGTAGTGGTGGAAAAAGTACAGCATCGAATGCTGTAACAAACAAACTTATTGTCACAAGTTGGGGCACAACTAGCGTTTATACATCCAAACTTATTGCGTCTCTACCTCTAATCAACGCATAGCTCTTGGTTTACATCGGCACGTTTCTGCTACAACGTGGAGATATCACAATAATCAAAATATTAAACTAGACATTTTAAAACAATTTTACAAAGAGTTACGTCCTTGAAAAATAAGCTCAACTCAGACGTACTCGTTCCGAGTTTGCACCTAATACAGTGCACGTCCGTGATAAATGTAACGTACCCATAGGAAAAGCTCACAGGGTCAGTGATCTTCGATGATATTTTTACTGAACGGAACACTTTCTATAATGAGACTTCTCTGAGATGTCGCCGAGACCTAAATACATGTATTAAGTCGCTACAACATCACATAGATGTTACAAAGTGTCGAAAATCACAGAAATATATAAATACGAGCACTGACACGGTACGGAAACAGTATGAAATCGTAATGAAATGAATATTTAAAATGTATTACGTTAATTAACTAGAACTGTCATCCAAGACACTTCGGGACGAATTATGTTTGAACACTATAAACTTAAAATGTAGAATTGCAAAGAAAACATGAAAAATCACATACTTGATCGTGACAGCTGTCAAAAATATATTCTAAACAATACTGTGTCTTCAAATCAAGGTTGGCGTATCTTTAAAACAAGCACTATGTATTTATAGGTATCGGGTTTGAGTTGTTGAAGTGTCATTTTATATAGAAAAACAATCGCCGGCGTATTTACTGGACAACCAGATATTAGAGGGGTAGAACAACAAGGGATGAAGATCGGCAGGGCCCACTTCGTGCCGCTGTCTCTGCCAGTGACGTGGAGGAAATGACGCAGAGACCGAGAATAAAATTACAAGGGAATACCACGCAACGTAACACCCGAAATAAATCTATATATTTAAAATTAGACATACCCATATACACAAATATCATCCCATGGTATTACAGGGATCTAAAACATATTTTCAGATGTTCAAATATACATGTATTTCGTTTGGGCAAATTGATTGCACAAACATTGTTTGTTATTCTCATGTCGTCGACGAAGAACGGCCAGAGTCTTCTAAATACAAATTGTTTATAAATCCCGTCGACTCAATTTTCAAAAGACATCGTGTTCCGTTACAGTTGCACAGTGGACTCAATGTTGCGAATGTTGGTTGGACAGTGTTTAAGGGTTCGTTTGGCCGATTGTGCATATGCCCAGCTTATTTTCCGCTCCCCGAAGTGTTTATTATTTAGAGATCTGCATCTGACGGCTATGCCGATGATACTGTCGCTATTTTACAAACATTGCCAGTAAAGCGAAGCTATGCTATTTAGAACAATGTCATCGTTTCGTGACTGATAAACAAAGCAAATAAAAGCTATTTCACTGTGTTCTTGCGGCATTTGGAAAAGTTACATACTTTATAATTTATATTTTAACTGAATGAGATCCGTAAAGAAAATGTTCCAATTAACTGTATTGCATTAGAAGAATTTCAAAAAAAGAGATCCCTTGTATAACAGCATAATAAATTCTGGGGGAAAAGGCCGGAATGATGCAATTGTGGAATATACACCAGAGAGAGTACGGAAAAAAGACTGTGTGACATAGTTCGCACCTGGCATCTACCCTCCTGCACACAGACATGTTATGAGCTGTTTTCGTAAAGAGTGACACGAAGTGGATCGTAACGGAAGAAAAGATTATCGAAACCAGCAGATTTAATCTTACCTGACAGTCACATAACAAATCTATTTGACGCAAATGTTCCGCTTATTTCGAAAGTAATACTTTACAATATGTATTCAATCGCTTAAACCTGAAACTGTCTAATATAATTTGAAGAGAAGGATATGCAATATTTACAATATGTATATAAATATTGGCCAGTGTCACCCCGGTTTAATACAACTGCCTTTATTACATAATTCTTTTAAAAAGTATGAGAAATAAAATTAAAAACCTCGCGCTTCTACTTATATGAGCGCAAAAATCGCACGGAACGACTGTAGCCGTCGAACTTTTAAATTAAGGGTTGTCAGCATCGCTCTGTTGCGCCGGTAACACAGCGCCATCTCTCTCCTGCACACTGGCAATGGTAACACAATTTCTATATGACGTGTTGGAACTATTAAAAAATCATATTTCGTCGCACAGGCGGAACGCGTGAACCATAACAATGTCTTGTTGTGCACTCGCGATCAAATAGGCACAAGAAATTGGAAAAAAAGCCAACGTGGCAAGATGGTCGCGTCACGTGATTTTTAAATAAATACCTACTATATAATCAATAGTGACTTCATTCTTGAAAACACATTTATACATAAATAACCGAACTTTATTATTAGTTTTGCAGATTAATGTGTTGTGCATAATCTCCTCTGTAACCACATGTTCTTGGATTATTCATATCTCGTTTAGTTTTCGTGTTATTGTTATTTGAGTGCAACGTGTTTAAGTGTGTGTATCGCAGCTAGTTACTTATTTTGCGTGATTTATGTTTAAAAGAAAATTATCATCTAACGATCTAATAAATTTGATTCACTTACTTGTATGAATAACCACGACGTGACCAATGCTAGACTGCTATATTGCCCGTTAAATCGGTAGTGGTACGCATAGAACGAGAAATGATAGAGATAGAAGAATCTGTAAATAAAGAAATACGAATTAGCCGTTAATAAAATGATTACTTTCTTGACCGAAGTCAAAAACAAAACACAGAAGAGTCGCGAGTTAATAAACTAATTTTGAAAATGCATCTTAACTTTTGAAGTTAGGACAAATTAGTAAAAAAGAACTGGAGTGGCCTTTATTCACCTTATACGTAATTTTAATTATATTTTAAGTAAAAATTGCAAACCATAGTTTAAGAAGCAGCTATATTGCAAACTGTAACATTTTCACGCACTCGGTAGAGAATTAAATAAATATATTCCTAAGTAAACGGTACGTAATTTATTTTTAACACTAAAGGGTTGTTCACAGCTAAAGAATTAGTAATTAAACTTAGAAATTATAAGTAATAATTCCAGTTTGTTGTATGACATACAAGGTTAACGTTCACAGCAACAAAATTTATCATAAATTGTGTTAGTTTTGTTGCTTTGAATGTTAACATTGCTTATTGATTATTATTTGTAATTTTCTAAGCTAAATTACTAATAATTTCACTGTAAGCAATCCTTAAGGCCCGGTATTACAGTGATGGTTTAAACTCCAGTTTAGGTTTAAGTTATATTTTTAGTGCCCTTTGAATAACATTGGTACACAAATTTCGTAACTATAGAAACGTAAAGATAAACCTGTAATATTGGGCCTTATATTATCATCTCTCTTTCGCGCTATCGATTAGTGACTCACGCCCAAACAATATCTATTCACATATTTGTTTCTTACTGCACACAACCGCTATTTATTCCTATCTGTCTATATCTGTGTCTGAGAGGCATGTTTATTACGGAACACATCTAGAGACTCTCCACAAGATTCTGGAACAATACGCAGATCAGATTGTTCAATCGAATTTCGTTACAATAATGAAAACTAAGTAAACGAAAGTCGAGGGTAGGGCACTCCTAATTCTATGTTCATAGAAAAGTGTCTTATATATCTTGGGAGAGAAATCCTATTTTTGAAAAGGATATTTCAACTGGATGTGCTTATTTACTCATGTAATTTTTGCATATCTCAAAAAGGACATGAAATAAAAATGAAAGATATTAAAATTTCTAGCAACTATATTACATATCTAGTGAAATTAACAATAAGAAGAAGGTTGAGCACTCCTCCTGTACTTTCTTTCTTAGACCGTAAAAGGGATTTAAGTAGACCAAGGCCCATATATTATCTAATAAACAATGGAATCCTATTTCTTTTGTAGTGTATCTGATCCAAGTATATCATAACAAACCAACAACAGAAAAATGACATTAAAAACAAAAGGCCTGCCGGCATTATGATCGTCTGAAACCAATATTCTCAACACAGGTAACACAGCACAGCCAGTTGTTCAGGGGCATCACCTTCCAATCTCTTTCTCGCCGATTGACAACGGAACGATCGGATTACCCACCCACACCCATCTGTATTCTTATCTGCTGTAGGTACCGGTGTCAAGTTACTGAGAGTACCGATCTATACTCGTTCTTTCAGACCGTCGTTTTGCTGACGCCGCCATGACAGTCGATATCGTCGGTGATATGGCGTGAGCAGCGCGCCAAGAAAAATGAACAGCTTGAGTACAACATCGAGTGTAAATAATAATGCTACATACAAGTCGCCGAAAATAGTATCAAAGGAATTTGCAAATGTGATTCGCACACTTGAAAATACTGAAAACTATAAATAAGCACCAAGCAATAAATCGATCTAATTTCCTTTTTTCGAGCTTGATGTTTGACCTTAAGGTCGTAACCGGTGACGTTGGTTACGGAACGTACCTTTTAATTGCCGTTCAAACCGGTTTCTATCCCTAAGTATTCCCGTTAAACAATAACAATTTGACGCCAGAGGCAAAGTTGTTTATAGGCAGAAAAGCAAAGAACAGAAACAAAAATATTGTGTCACAGTTAAACGCCGTAAGGATGGAAATAATTACGATGAGGAACATGGAAGAAAAGGTAGAAGAGATAAACAATAACATGGCAAACAGTTGATGCTGCTGTATATACCATAAGCTTAAATGCACTTATTCACTTCTTTTAAACTCCTTTAGAAGCGCGCCAGCGTCTTTGAATAAATTAAATTAATTTTATTATTTTATTTGCTGACGTTACCGCTGCGTTGTTGTTGTACTACATTAAGTAAAATGTGCAAATGTCTACACCAAACAAGCCAATTATCGAGTTTTTCATTTTTTAATCATGGCATCAAAGAAAGCTCCGGAAATGAAAATTAACTGGGTAAAAACCAACCGGAAACAGCACATCGCCATCGAAGCCCGCTCCGCGGGAGCTCCAACAGATATTGATTTTTATTATTTTAATATTTATTATTATGTTTTTGCCTCAATTTTCCCGTGAGTCGGTTTTATATTTCATAGTAAACTCGATTAAAACTACAATTTAATATTATTTGAATGTTGATTTTACACGTAAATCAAATATGGGGTTGTTCTGTTTTATTCAATTAAATTAATTGATTATTTCATCAGTAATATAGTCATGGAAAGTGTAAAAGTTTTATTTTTATATGGGGTGGTCTGCCCTCGACTTACTTATACGTAATTTTCACTAGAAATATATATATATAATAAAAGAAAAGCCCCTAAAATTCTTTTTAGGTCGTCGTACAATAGTATTTAGTCATGTGTCTGTAACATTCTCGGATCAAGAAATGTTATTAACAAAAAGTGCTTGTCTCGTCTCCCTGATTACGAAAATGTATATAATCATTGGATTATATCACTCGCTCGTTCGTAAAGGTGCATTTATAATAGAATTTCTCCACGGTAAGTTCTCTGACGCGCTGTGTAGTGCCGTGGAAACATTCTATTATAAATGCACCCTAAGGGTGCAGTTATAATAGGATCTTTCCACGGCGCTTCACGGCATGTTATTTAGCTATCTTTATCTAGCGCACACGAATGACAACCATCCTGCTTGCACACTAAATTTCGTGGAAGTAGGACAAGTTATTCATATTGGTGCGTTAGATAAAGGTAACCTCTGAAGATACCGGGCCAATTTTAATTTGAAATACATATAATTTACACGCCCGTGAAGTTCCTGTTGCATTTTAAATCCTATCGTCTGTACAGGTTTAGAGTTATAGGGACTGCATTATTATTTGTAATTTCTAATCTTAATTACTAATTGGTTCGCAATGAATACAGCTTACCACGATATAAAATGATTTAGAAATACGTTTAAAGTAATAATGCAATTTCAACAATGTCTAGAGATACTGTTATTTCATAATACTATTTCCAAGAGCATTCAGTAAATTCTGCAATTGAAAATTCCAAACAAATATTGATGTAGCGTGCCTGATCACGTGTTTATGGCAACAAATCGGTTATACAAACAACCCCACCGCCCAACACTCCTCTCCAGCAGTCTATACCACCCAAACCCCCCTGTCATTTCACCGTCAACCCCACAGTCTCATTTTATATATATACGATAATTATTTTTAGAAAGATATTTTACGTAAGAAGTATGTAATGAATTTCAAGATAATTGCGCGAGACTTAAGTGGCTCTGTCTCTCTCTCTCTCTCTCTCTCTCTCTCTCTCATTCCCGTTCGTATTATGGCAACGAGGCCAGCCGCCCTGGATTTACAAAATGTTACAGTCTAATTGGTGTCTTTTCAAGCCGTACAACAATATAGGCGTTATTAGTGTGGCACCCTGCTTTAGATAATTATTTGTATCGTTTTTATTTTGTAATTCTTCTTAACATACATTTGAATTGGGTTATTACTGAGGGGAAATCATTTCCAAACATCTTAAAACATAATTGTTGCTTTTTCAATTTATTATTCTGTTAATAACCAGAAAGAGAGAGAGTAGGAATGACAACCGTAAATACTTATACTTATTATAAAATTCGTCTGTCTCCGGATTGTCATGCAATCTTTACTTTCTTTTACTATTTCTAATAAAAACTACGAGTGCAGGACACTCCTCATTTTTTGTCTTAGTATTTACTAGTTATAACGCTTCAAGAAACAGGAAAATCTATTATATATATATATAATTTATGGTTTGTTGTGCAAAATTTTATAATGAATAGTAAATCTGTTGACATTATTCATTGGTGTAGTCTCTTCTGTTTGGGTATTCACCGTGTCAGAAATAATGTGGATATGTCGCTACTTTGGCCTTGTTTTCTTTGTGTCATCTTAAAACTTGGCCACCGTATAATACAATTTTACGAAGGCTAAAAGTTCCCCTTGCCATCTTTGTGGTTCCGAATGTTTGTATAAACTTCAATAGGATAATATGATCTGCTCTTAGATTTCGTTCATTCGTTTTATGAGAAAAACATACATTATATCTTTTCATGTCTAATGTTTTTACTTTCCTAAGTAAGTCTTGTAATCATGCAAAATTTCGAACTCGAGATTACAACGTTATGACCCTCCTGTCTGTCTGTAACGCTTTAGAGCTTCTAGCGCGAAATTTCAACCTTAAAGGAGCATTTATAATCGCATTGCATCACGTCAAGTTTTCCGTGTAAATATTGGCTATCTTTATCTAACGCACCAAAATGGACAACCTGTCCTACTCCCACCAAGTTTAGTGTGCAAGCATTTAACTTGCCGTGGCGCACCGTGGAACTGCAACTTGTATATAGTCTAGATGTGCACCTCCTATTTTTGAAAAGAATATTCAAACCGGAATATCTACTCTATGCATTTTTTGTTCTATCTCCAGTATCACTTGAATGGTTTCTTCAAAAAATGTACCAGTACAGGCCACTCTCCATTTTAATGATTACACAACTTTGTCCAAGAAAGTAATAAAAGAATCATCGTTAAATATCGTTTAGAAACGCGTTCTATTAATAATTCCAAAGGAAATAAGAAATGGTACACCGATATAAATATAAATGGTAACGATATATAAATATAACTGAAGTAGTGATATGATGTGTAATTTATAAATATAAATTACAAAATATTGATCCAGCCAAAGATAGAAACGGCGTATCCACGTGATAACTATTGTATCCGCATTATTGTATGCAAAGGTACATTTTGCACGTGCAGCCGCACCTGACTGGGACACGTGGATTAAACGTATGCCAGTATTACCCGTCTGGCTGGATAACCCGTCAATTACAACGGATTCATATTTCTATTTTAATAAAAATGTATATATATAAAGTGGTTTGAAACGAATATCTATAAATATGCCAAATATTCTACATTCTGACCCAAGATTACATGATTTCAAGTTTGCAAGACTTACTTATTACGTAAAAGAAAGTAAAAAGAGTAAGAGGAAATCGAGTGAATGCCTTTTTAGATGTTTTAGTAGATGAAGTTGTTTTAACATTTTGGCTGTACAAGACTGTTAATGCCCTAAGCCAGCATGAGTCACAATCTTTCCATTACACAATATTTGTGTCCCTTTGTCTGTGTATGCGTTGGTAACAATTTAATCGGATCCCTGTGTATTTACCACCCGCTGCTATTTACCATTTATCTTTATTCGCGTATGACACGGCATTTCGATTATCGGCCACGGCGCTAGCATCGTAAAAATAAAACACATACACACACACACACACACACTCCAACGATCAGTCGATAGACGTCCAATTGGCAGAGGTTATATTGAGTGAGTTTGAGCCATGCAGCGCGCCTGATTGACATCTCTCACGTCCAGCCCCCAAAGTGCCCAGTCACGTGGTCGCTGCGGTCTTCATTACGTCCCGTACGTTTGTGTACACGGAACTATATAAATGTTATTACTTTACCCAAAATAAACCATGACTAAACTCATCAACTTTAATATAGCTCAAGCAATAATCATCCTGATCCATATCAATATTCTGCCTGTTTTATTAAATCCGGTTTAAAGCCGGTTTTAGGTTATGAATTTCACAAGAAGTTACAACAAAAATTACGACGTTATTAATTTGTAGTTTCTTATTAGAATGTATATAAGCAAATATAGTAATCATAAAAGCTGGAGTGCCTCGATTATTTGAGAAGAATATGAGAAGCTTAAAAAATGTAAGCACAGAAAAAGAAAGAATCACATAAAGAAAAGCGAAGATATATTTATATTATATTTTAAAAGTACAATTTTGAAGAGCACATTTATATTTACTAAGCTGTACTGTACTCTTATTTTTGTGCGATCGACGTACATTTTTGTAAGAAACTGAACTGCGTTGTATCGCTGCAGGCTGTAGGAAACACGATCACGAATACCGGTGCGCACAGTCAAAGAATACAACACTAATTGGCCTAATGAGTACTTACGATCTTCGAAATTAAAGACTGTATTAGTATCTATAGGTTTGGGTGCAGTGCTTGCTACACCGACGCAAAATATATTAACGACGTTGTCGCTCAATAACTTTAACTTAAGCCAGTACATTTTTCTTAGAGCGCAAATTAGAATTAGGCTTATAAGAGATTAAAAAATATATATATTTACTGTTATTTATTTGTATCTCATTTCTCCGATTTAATATATTCATTATTACATATTTGCGTGGCCAATATATACTTTTTCATACGTATATATAAATTGAATCTATTTTCGAAATGACGTCTGTGTGTGTATCTGTCTGTCTGTATGTTTACTTTCGTGTACGAATGTATATAAGGAAGTATTGTAATCAAGAAAGTTTACTTATTCGAGATATTAACGGAAATACATGTTTTGACTATTCCTGAATTGAACCTAATTTCGGAATTACGTCTTTAAGTATGTCTATGTATGTGTGTCTGTGTGTGTCTATGTGTAGGGAAGATCTAGAGGTAAAACTGTTGAAAGTAAAGTTATGAAACTTTAAACTTAAGACTTGTATATGGTCCCGAAATACTTCTTAACTAATAGTAACAGTTTGTTCCTACAACTTTTACAATATTTCGAAAACGATCTTAATTATAGGAAGAGAGAATTCTTATAAAAGCTGAAGATATTAAAATATCTAGCATCTTTGGTTTAAAAAGATTTTTTAAGAAGTACAATTTGTTGAAAAGTCGCTTTTGAAAATATCTTTATGTAACATTTACGTTTCCCAGATATATTGATATTGTTTTAAGGCAATAATAAAATGAATTAAAAACACAATAAATCAATATTATATATGAAAGGATACAATTCTTTATATGTTTATATATTTTTATATAAAATAACATAGGACTAGTAATTTGCATAACGAAATACACACTATTGGGGTGTAAAATGGAACCATTTTTGAAATAATGCCGTTTTCAGATCATTTTTGTTATAAATAATGTGTTTTGGGACTTTTTTATGCCCATTGGCTACGCTACTGCATAAACTGTAAAATATATATAAATTATAAGGAAAACTACGTATGAGAAAATCAAGGGGACACGTCAACTTTTTTACTAAGCCAGCCTGATTCTTTGATATTTTAGTTTTCTAATATAATATTTATTTAACTAATCATGTAAATAGTTTTTACTGTAAATATGATTTTATTATTGACTACAGTCAATGGATTCGTATTTATACGTTTAGTATATTACGAAATATTATATAAATTCTGTCTGTCGTGATAGCGAATCGTTCGTAAATAAAGAGAGGTAATAGTATTTCGATGCTCTCCTAACCAAGGTTTAAAAATTGAACTTCGTTCACTTCAATACTGAATTTGACTGTGTAAGTGACACGAACGTCAACAGCAAATAACTAATGAACTATGTTTGTTTCATAACCCATCATAATGTAATTACAAAAATCGTTCGAAAACTCATCTGTGCGTCTGAAAGGTAACATGAAAAATTGAATTAACATTTATAAATAATACAACAAGCTCAAGATTCTACTCGTTGCTTATTAGAAAACTTATTTATTATGCATTCGAAACGCACGAACGAACGAACGAACGAACATTAGCTTGCTACTTCTTACCTTAGTTAAAATATACAAGTCAAATACGGCAATGGGTATAAAAAATTAATGACTTTGATATTTGTCAGCTTTTTATAAATAACTACGTGATTCTATAATTACAAATCTGCTGTGGCCTTCACCCATCTTTCTTATACATAATTTTTACTATAAATATATATGCCTCGTCGGTCTGGAGACAGACAGACAGATAGAAATAAATAGCGGACGTGTGCAGTAAGAAATAAATACGAATAGACTTTGTTTGAGCGTATGTCATAAATCGATAGTGCGAGAATTACCGAATGAGTTGTAAAATAAATACTTAAATATAGTTTGTTAAGATAAACATAATTTGCAATTTTTGGATTGATGTTTATCGTTTTGTGATCACTCTACTTTCTTTAATACATAACGTATAAGTGTAGAGAGTACCGCGTCGTCATGAAATAGAATGAAATTCGTTTTGTGGCCATGGAAAGTGTAAAGTAGGATGTGAGCAGCTTTACCGGTAGAAATAGGAAATGTAGCGAATTATTTAAACCGGTAACTCTATCAGAACTCATCGCGAAGTCATTAGAAGTGTCCGAGGCGGACGGGGCCGACCGGCGACACCTCATAATTGAGGTTTGGCGTCGAGTCGAGTTCCGCGCCGAGCGGCGGCCATACCCACTGTGGCGCCTCCGCCAATATGCTCGTCCGCATAACAGAAATGTCGACGCGTCGGGGCGCGCTCGCCCCTGGTGTCACTTGCAAATATTCCACACAACAGCCGTACATGTGTGTGACCTGATTTTAATTTCATTTTTTATTTTCTTATTTTCCATTATTATTTTGTATTATATTTGTTTTTTGATGTTATGTATACGATACGTGCAACAATCATATTTGTTTTGAAATAAATTTATTTAAATTTCATATATTGTTTTATATAGTTTTTGATTGCATTATTTGCTTTATAATTTCTTATATAGAAATTGGAATCATTCTAGATTTTTATGGACGCCAGAGTACGATTTCACTGTCTGTGTAATTGACCTTAATAATTCGTATGTGCTAACGCCAGTGCTACAAGCTCGCCTAATCACAATAAATACAATACTAAAAGCGATAGCAATTCATTATTGGAACATGATCAAATTATTGTTTTATAGAATAATGTATTTATTAAAATTACGATCTGCAGATATTCATAATAATAATTAGTTGCCATAGTTATTCAAGTTGTTATAAAATATTTTGAATTGACGTTTTTATATTTTGTGTATTATTCTTTATAAAATAAAGTTACTGTTTATAATTGCATATTTATAATTTTCAAACGTCCTTCCACATACACCGTTTCAATAGGTTATGGGCCCAGGAGTTACGGAATAATTATATTGTAAGAAAATTTAAATTTGCAAAAGAAAAATGAACAGTGGAAGTTTAGCAAGAATAGAGGCTTTGAGTAAAGACAACTATGATACATGGAAGATACAAATGGAAGCTTTACTGATAAAGAATGATGCTTGGAATTACGTTAATGGAACATGTAAGAAGCCATCATTGGAAACTGATACCGAAGAAAACCTGAAGAAATGGACAATGTACGATGGAAAAGCCAAGTCGGATCTGATTTTATCAATAAATCCTATTGAACTTAAACAAATTAAAGGATGTACTACATCTCGGGATGTATGGCTAAAATTGGAAACCATTTATCAATCAAAAGGACCAGCCAGGAAAGCTACTCTATTAAAGCAATTAACATTGCACAAGATGCAAGAAGGCGACAATGTGCGGGAGCATATTCGGAAATTCTTTGACGCAGTAGACAAGCTAAGTGAAATGGAAGTTGACATAAATTCAGATTTACTAGCTATTATGTTACTTTATAGTTTGCCACTTAGTTTTGACAACTTTCGATGTGCAATTGAAGCACGGGATGATTTGCCCACACCAGAGTCACTTCGTATAAAAATTATTGAAGAAAGTGATGCTCGTAAGAACGATACTTGTGAAATTATCCAAAACACAATGATCGTTAAGAAATATTCTAATAAACCTTGGAATAATAGAAAGCGAGTGGAAACAAAAACTCAGTCAGGAGAATTTAGATACAAATGCCATCGATGTCAAAAAATAGGACACAAAGCTGCAGATTGTTATCAGAAAAACTTTAAACAATCAGCCAGAAATATCGAAGACGTCAGTTTATACTCTTCGAAAGAATTACAAAGTGAAGAGGAAGTTAATCAGCTAGAGAACTTGACCAAAGATACAAAATGGTGTCTTGATAGCGGATGCACTTCACATATTTGTAAAGATTTGAACAGTTTTGGAATAATTCATAGTTCTACTAACGAAAGATTAAATTTGGCAAACAACACATCGACTGAAGTGAAAGCAAAAGGAACCGTACATATGTCAACGATACACGATGGATGTGAAATGAATGTACATTTAAATGATACGTTACATGTGCCTGATCTACGTACTAATTTATTATCTGTAGGAAAGATAACTGATCGAGATTATAATGTTATATTTGAAAAAAATATCGCTAAAATCGTCGATAGGAAAGGACAGACAAAATTGGTAGCCGATAAAATAAACGGATTGTATTACATACGAGAGAATGACAAATCCAGATATAAAAAGATAATGGAAACATCAAACGTGATAACCAAATCAGGAAAATCTATGACGAAATTTTGGCATCGTCGTCTAGGACATCTAAACATAAAAGACCTCATTGAAGGGAATAACAACGGATTTTTACATAAATTGAATATTGGTAAACTAGATGAGAATTTCAAATGTGAAATATGTTTGAGAGGGAAAATGACAAGAACACCATTTCCTCGGAAATCCGAAAAAGAATCGACATTATTAGAAATCATTCATACTGATGTTTGTGGTCCCATGAGAATTGAATCAAATGGTAAGAAACGATTTTTCGTAATATTCATTGATGATTTTTCCAGATGGTGTGAAATTAAATTACTCAGCAAGAAGAGCGATGTCTTCGACGCGTTTGTGAATTTTAAGAAATTCGCAGAAACTCAGACTGGAAAGAAAATCAAATATCTTCAATCTGACAATGGTACCGAATATTTGAACAACAGATTTGATGAATTTATGAAGGAAAATGGAATCCAACGACGACTTACTGTTAAACACAATCCGGAGCAAAACGGTGTGGCAGAAAGGAAAAACAGGACGCTAATCGAAATGGCAAGATGTTTTCTTATCCAATCAAAACTACCTACTTCTTTTTGGGGGGAAGCAATTTCAACATCGAATTACGTCAGAAATCGTTGTCCAACAAAAGCACTAAAAGGAAAAACTCCTTACGAAATGTGGTATGGAAGGAAGCCGAATATATTGCATTTTAAAGATTTTGGTTGTGAAGTATATTGTTTCAATAATGAACAAAATAAAGGAAAATTTGAACCACGTTCAAGGAAAGGCATATTTGTTGGATATGCAGAACAAAGTAAAGCCTATCGCATTTGGATTTCCACAGAAAGAAAGATAGAAGTGGCGAGAGATGTAAAATTTCTAGAGAAATTTGAAAAACATCTAGACGACAAATACGTAGACTTTACGGTGGGGAAGAAAGAAAACAAAGAAAACAGCGAAAAGTTGGAACAAGAACATAAAATAGTTCAAATGGAAATAAAATCAATTGTAGGTGAACAGGAAAATGAGAATAAATGTATTTTGGAGAATAATGAAATCATTGAAACTGAAACCACATTGATAGAGAATATCAAAGATAATGAAAATGAAACAAGAGTAACACGAAGCCGTGGAAGACCAAAACGAATTTTAACTGGAAAATCCGGAAGGCCAGAAAAACAGCATCAAGAAGCCAAATTTGGAGATACATTGCTAGAACACGCATTGTTGGCTGAAATTCCAATACAACAAGCAATATCTAGTCCAGAAGCAAATGAATGGCTGTTAGCAATGGCCAAAGAAATGAAATCTATCATTCAAAACAACACTTGGGAACTCGTAGAAAGACCAAAGAAACAAAATATAATCAGCAGTAGAGTAATTTTGTGTAACAAATACAATGCAAACGGGGAGATCGAGAGAAGAAAAGCTCGCATTGTCGCTCGAGGATTCTCTCAACGTCCTGGTATAGATTTTCAAGAGACATTTTCACCTGTAGCAAGATTAAGTTCTATTCGATTATTAACAGCGCTTGCTGCTCAATATGGTATGAAAATTTATCAATATGACATAACAACCGCGTATTTAAACGGAGAAATCGAAGAAACTATTTACTTGGAAACTCCGAAACTGATGAAGGAAACATTAGAAACGCTAATAGATGCGGAACGAAGCGACACCTCAATCAAAATAAATGCGATCAAGATGCTGGAAAAATTGAAGTCTGGAGATAAAGTTTGTCTCTTAAAAAAAGCACTTTATGGTCTTCGACAGGCAGGACGTCGCTGGTATTTAAAATTAAATCACGAACTTGTAAGTTTTGGAGCGATCCCTACCGATGCAGACCCTTGCGTGTATACAGTGGGCCAAGGGAAAGATCTGACAATCGTCACAGTGTATGTTGACGACATACTTATAGCTTCGCGAAATACAAACGAAATAAATAGAATTAAAAAATACTTAGACCAGAAATTTGATATCCGCAGTTTGGGTGAAGTAAATTATTGTCTTGGAATAGAATTTATACGAAAAGAAAATTGTATAAGTATCTACCAAAAAGGTTACATAAATGATGTACTGAGCCGATTTGGAATGGTGGAATGTAAGCCCGTAGGAACACCACTGGACATAAACGTTAAACTCACAAAACAAACTGAAACCATGGATACTGAAAGTAATAAATATCCATATCGAGAATTAATTGGTTCACTCATGTACCTTGCAATGGCAACAAGACCAGACATTGCTCATGCAGTAAGTTCCTTGAGTCAGTTTAATAATTGTTATGGAAAACCTCACTGGATAGCAGCAAAACGTGTTCTACGTTATTTGAAGGGCACACTGGATCTGGGAATATCATATAAACCAAGTACATTAAAGTTAAAAGGTTACGTAGATGCAGACTGGGGAAATTGTTTGGATGATCGAAGATCCTACACCGGATATATCTTCACATTAGGCAGTGGGGCATTATCATGGGAATCGAAGAAACAACCAACTGTTGCATTATCGTCGACCGAAGCTGAATATATGGGACTTTCCGAAGCTGCAAGAGAATCAATTTATCTTTGTAAATTTCTAAACAATCTTGGACTGGACAAACTGTCAGATGTGATGATATACAATGATAATTTGGGAGCACTTAAACTCGCAGAAAACCCAGTATATCATGGCCGAAGTAAACATATTGATATGCGGCATCACTTCATTCGTGAAATTTTGGGAACCGGAAAAATAAAAGTCGAGCATGTAGCAACCGAAAATATGCCGGCTGATATATTAACTAAAGGACTTTCAAAGGCAAAACATGAAAAATGTATGAAGCTAATCGGACTGAAAATAGTCGAACTTTAAACCAATTTTCAGATCGAGGGGAAGTATTAAAATTACGATCTGCAGATATTCATAATAATAATTAGTTGCCATAGTTATTCAAGTTGTTATAAAATATTTTGAATTGACGTTTTTATATTTTGTGTATTATTCTTTATAAAATAAAGTTACTGTTTATAATTGCATATTTATAATTTTCAAACGTCCTTCCACATACACCGTTTCAATAGTATTAATATACGACGAGTCTTTAAAATTTGGTTTATGTTGTCTTGAATGTTTGATGACATTTCTTCTGCATTTAATATGAAATAAATGCATTTCTGAGTTTACGTATATAATTCTAATCATCGACATTATACTCACAGAGCCGACTGAACCAATCCAACGAATTATAACCCCAAGATTTATTTATGCCTGTACCAGTATTAATTTCCATACCCACACATTTAAAATTACACACATGCGTTAATATCGTTCGTTTCGTGATTAACCAATTGAATTGAAAATTATTTGATGAACATTTCCTAATTTTATTACTTAAATCACAGGAGCAGTTTATATAATGGGAAATATAACCAAAAAAATTACGCATAACTTCTTCGTTTCACTTATAGATGGCGTTTAATGTCTGATTTACTTAAATTTTTTTGAAGCCTATGGGCTCACAATTTGAAAAAACTTTAATAACATAAAATATCTTAGAATTGTTGGTAGAAAATTCTAAATTTTGTATAAGTTGACTAAGGGTTGTATTTAAGAGGGATCTAAATTTTGGGGCCCTATAACTCTGGCCCTGTACTGACGATTGGATTTAAAATGCGACGGGAACTTCACGGGCGTAGAAATTATATGTATATTAAATTTTATTAAAATCGGCCCGGTATCTTCAGAGGAGTTGCGACCGACCGAGCGAGCGAGATACATCCAAGTATATGAGTTATATATATTTTTGGATTCAAAACGAAAATACAAGTACTTTTTGTTAAGATTTTTTTCGATCAAACACACGACCGATCATAGCTCTTTTGTACATCCTGTACAGCTAAAAACAAATATAACCTTAAGAATAATAACTTGTGTAATGAATTATTTCCGAAAGTAACGGCGCATTGATTGAAAATCAATAGTGCAAATAAACGCACTAGAATAAATGCAATCATACACACACAACTCTGTTGTGAACCCAAACAATAATCTTCGATTGTTCGCAGTATCATCTGTTTCACTTGAACACATGTAGTGCGCTATAAGTTTCATCTTCGTCAGTCAGGTACCTACTTGAAATGACCGGTCGAGAAAATTTATCTGCGCCCCTTGAGAAATACAATAAGCTGTTGTTTACACTCCCAGTTAACGGGTGCATATTGCCGCGGGGAATCGGTATACTTCTGCGACGGAACGGGGGATACGGAGCCTGTCATAAGAAAGCAATCAGCGGTTGCAGAGCGCCCACCTTAGGGCTGATCCTATATTTTCTACGCTTTGCTTCTGGGTGCTTCCGGTATTAACAACTACTAAGAGAACCCTGTACTACACTAACTTAACGTGTAACCCACCGAAATATAAGGCTTTTTTAGTTATTTAATGTCAGCAAAATTAACCAGCAATCAAGTTGCATTTTGTAATCGGACAGCCTTCCCTTTGTCGACATGTGTACTTCATTTAAAATACTGCGCGTGAAATAAAAGTGGTTAAGACTCAAGCACTTCTTTGACTGGCTCCCCGTTAAATTGTAATCGGACTTGTGGAGAGCCGGTGACCGGTTTGAATGTTGATTTCGCCGGTTCAGACATCACGCTGAATTCATTCGCAGCTCTCGCTGGCAATGTGTATAGCTTGACAAATTAGCATCCTGGATGTTTGCTTGAACGGAACCGCTTTCTACCGGAAACTGTTAGCGTCATACCCTTAATAAAGGCACATCATCACGGTCGACATTTTCTCTGTCTTTCTTTATTTCCTCCTCTGTTTCACTCACTTCTGCACTCGCGTATTTTGCACTCTTTGTTTATGCTACTTGTTGTATAGTTATATATAAGTTTCCACCGGGAAATTGTCGAGCCAAATGGCGCATTTATTTTTGGATTTATTATACACACATATAGATTAACCCGTGGGCACCATATGCCCAGATCATATACAGAATACAGTCCTCGGCTATCTGCCTAATTGAAATATTTGTCAGGTGGTAAATTTTGTTGTAATTTTTGTGTAGATGTAGTACTAATCATGGCTACAGAAACACCATATAAATAAAGCATTTCCCTTATACTTACACCCTTACGCGAATAGGAAAACATTCATTGAATTGAATTGTTCAATCTATAAATCTATAGAGAATTTTATAAATTATTGACAACGTTATAACAATTCAAACAATAATTTTATTATTGTCTTTATTTAATATTGTCTGATTTATCTACAAAATTCCTTTAATACTATAAGCGGTTAAATTTTAATAGAATATCCTTATAGACTTACAGATTAGCTCAGAATTCCACCATTAATTTAAAGTGGGACAATAAACACGGTCCGGTTTAAAGAACGTATTTCACTAATATGAATATCATGTATATATGAGAATTTTCAATAAATCATGGACAATAAAGTATATTTGCATGTATGTATAAAGAAATATGGTCGAACAACACAACCAGTGTCATTTTCAACATAGTTGAACAAATAATAAACTGTTTTATTTGGAACGGAAAACACGTGCATAGAAGATATTCTTCAAACATCTCCTTTACAATGCTCGTACATACACACACACACAGACACACAAAGCCATATATAAAAGATCTATGGAAGAAAAATAACGCGTAGAATCGCCGGCATACCTTTCTGGAAAATCCAACGTCAAAGGTCCCTACATTTCAACAAGATTTAAAAATTGTTTCTTTTTACATGAGAGAGCGAGTGGTGTTACTGTTTATGCCAGCGTGAAATTCCCGCCAGAACACCATTAAAATAAAGTAAAATGGTGGCCACATAGGGCTGCGCGTTCATTTCGTAATCCTATTGCCAGTGTGTTTAAGTATGCTGGTCGCGACCAAGGATTTCTTCGCACATACAATACTGGCTAAAGATAGAAGGATTTTAGTGATGACGACGCTATGCCAGGAAACTGTTAAATCTCCAGGAAAACACTCTTGTGATGCTGATGATGCGATGGAAATGACGGATGACTGGGTGTGTGTGTTCTATTTCCCGCGCTAGATGCTTTTATATCCGGTTTTAAATGTGTTTGTGTGTGTGTGTCTCACTGTGAATTCAAAAATACGCCAATCTTACGTATAGGTAACTTGGCTACTTTTCTGGTAAATAGTACATTTTACCAATAAACAAAAGTTTTTAGAAATTTTAATATCCTTAACTTTTATAAGATTCACGTATTCTCTAACTTATATCGTTTTCGAAGCAAACAATCGGGTGTGGCCTACACAGAACTTCCTTTTACGTTTTAGTAGTAGGCTTATTTTGTTTAAATGCGATAGAAAAATAATTTGACCAAATTGAAATCTCGAGCATTGAAATACTAATCTTATAGGTTGTTTTCTTTTATAAATTACGTAAAGGAATGTAAAAATTCGTGGTGAGCTTTGGTCGAAAATAACCGCTGAAAATAGGAAAACAAACAATATACGTGTAATTTTCATTTGCCACAGTAAAATGTAAATTCGTAATTTTATTCATATACATATATGAATTTGTGTGTGCAAACTTATTCACAAACGTGTAAACATACAAAATTTAATTTTAAATAATGTTTACAAACTTTCGAATGTAATTTGGACATATTTTAATTAGTTCGGTTGTTTTTCCTGTTGAATTCACGGAATATCAACTGCTGTTAAACATATGAATAGTTTTTAGAGGATACATTTTAAATGTACTACCATTTACGTATGGTCCAGTCTAAAGCCACTCTACGTTTTTCGCTTACAAATTAGTACAAATTATCAAAATATAATGCTTTATTTTGTATTAAATTCAACCACGAAACAAATTTTAATACATATTTTAAAATTCAAAACTATAATATTTAATAATTTCTTTTCGGGCTTTGGATTAACAATATGAAAAAATCTTGTAGACATAAAATACCTTAGAAATAATAATAGAATCTTTAGGTGTTTTAATTATTTTTATAAGGGCAGTATTAAGGGTGGTTCCACATTTTGGGGCCCTATAACTCGGGAAATATACGGGCGATTGGATTTAAACTGCGAGTGGATTCAAATAGGATGTTAAATAATATGTGTAGCAAATTTGGTGTAAATCGCTCCGGTACCTTCAGAGGAGTAGAGGGCGCAAATTTAGTCTTACGAGCGACCCAGTATATAAGTTATATTTTTGGATTCAGGGCGACAAGACAAACCCATTTTGTTAAGGACATTTTTTGATACGAGAATACTACAGACACACGACCAATTGCTTTAGCATCTTCGGTACTTCGCACGGCGTGCTAATTGTCCGATTTATTTTTAATAAAAACATGTCAGTTGATGAGTAATTGCATTAAAAAGAGCTGGTTAAAAATATTATAGTTTTGGAGATAAAATATAAAAACTATAATTCAAATTAAAATCACAGTTTTACCAAGCTTCTTTTTTTAATACAATCGACTGATTTCTTTTATAAAAATAAATAGATCTAATTTTCTTTTCGAAGCCTTAAAATATTGTTTTCAAAAATAGGAGGTGCTTAAGTATCATAATTTTGCCTTCAACAGTTTTGGCTCTAGAGCGTTCACAAACACACATAGACAGACGTCATTTCCAAAATAGTCAGATTCTATACAGGAATGGTCAAAATAACTACAATTACTAATAGATTTCGTCCAAAAAAGTCATAAATACTGATTCTTTTTCTTGTCAAATTCAATTACTAAATTCTAACTCAATTTTCTAGCCGAATAAAGAATAATGTAAAACAACCTTAAAAGATAAATATGGGAATATAATTTCGTTATTAATTTCTTGACGTGGAGAAACCACGAACTACTTTATGATATATTTAAGATATGATTAGACTTAAAATGGGTAAAAAACAATAGGGTATCAAGCATATTACCGTGTGTATAGGCTATACTGGAAACTAAACTAGCATAGCTAACTAGCTTGACTGCTTGTCTTGTTGTTGTAGCTAATCCGTGTGTTAATTATAAGCAACTAACGGCTAACGGCATCACAGCATACGTACCGGTACCGGTACCGTTACGGGTACGGTACGGTACGCTTAGTACGTTCAATGCAAAACGTTATACGTTAAGACATTAAACTCGCTTGTACGAAGATAACGGGCTTTAGCATAATATCAACTACTAGTAGTTTACAAATAAATGAGACTTTACAACTCAAGTTCATAATAACAACATTACGTCCCTTCCCATTAAAATGAAGTGACAGAAAACGTACTTTTGGACACAATACAATAAAAATCCTATCGTACGACGAGCTAAAAAGGTAGGTAAATGTGTGTTGAACAGAAAACTAGGAATGTCACATGTCCAAATTTGAAGTGATTGCTTGAGGATGACGAAACAATATTCCTTCTCTCTGTTATGGTTGACATGATAATTACGACGTGGTACGGTTCGTTGCCGTCATCTAAGTTTTGGGTGTTGTCATAGCGAAAACAACTGGGTATATAGCGAGCATATCCCCGCATCAAATCGCGTCGTTAGCCATTGCATTGAGTACATATATCTATAGGACGTATGGGCGATGTACCAGACAGATTATAGCTACCTACTCTACGGTTCATAGCATGACAACATACGCTTATTTCATTATCTAATTGGGACCAAAGCAGCTTGTGGTTAGGTTTACATTTTGCAAATGACAAGATTGCATTTGTATAGCCGGCTATTTATTTAAAGTAAGTGGGAAGCCAGAGGGCTTTACCTCGAATTACATAAATTACGCTGTTGAATTTCCGAATAAACATCTATCGTAATGCTTTGTTTGTGATCACATATTTGACAAGCGCGCTCCGAAAAAACATGACGAGCACAGCTGAGTGTACCACTAGCTAACTATCATTTTTATTCATTCGTTGATTTTTTGCGAAATAATATCGACAGAAATATTTCATATTTGTTCATTATTCAATACAGTTTTAAACGTGCTAAATTTACAAAATTAGTTTAGGCTAATCTAGCCAGCAATAGATGGCATTACAATCTTCGTTTTTGTTATGCTCGCGAATTGTTTTTTTTGCTGATTCTATCTAAAAGGCGAGCTAGACGTATAAGTGCGTTGGCCTTAAGCTTCTTTTAATCCACATTGTTTAAAACTGGTAAATTATAATGAGTCAAAAGCTATTTTGACAACATCCATAAACTTAATGTCTAGTAATTCAATTTTCAATCTTGTGTTCTGAAAATGCATCTTCATATTCTGCAATCAACGCGTCGTAAGTCTACGACTTGAAATGAGCAAATCTAGTACCGAGAATATGTGCCCCGAAGGAGTGAAAATGGGATGGGAATGGGGATGAAGGACGGTTTATTATTATTGCTCACTAAGTGTCACACTTACGCCGCATCGAAACACGTGGTCGTATGTTTGCACTGGATAAACAACACTTGTTTACGATAGCTCACAAGACGTCGACTTCATTTCACCCCCCCTCCCCCCTTCACCTCCTCCTAGACACCCTTGATCATTTCATACAGACATACGTTTATGAACATTCTAGTTCCCTACGTCTAAGAGATCAAAAATAAATTCTGTCATTGTCAAATTTTGAGATATTCTAAAAAAAACACAAAAGCTACGGTCCTAAAGACATGCGTAATGAATATTTATTAACTATTAAGACAAGATGATAAATTAAAAGTTGGTCAAATAGTAGTTAGAACACGAGGTTATTAATTCATTTTTCCATTTACTCTATGTTTGTTTATAACAATTACGATTTCAACTGTATATATTTATTCAACCCCCAACCTCTGCCGCTGCCTACATTATTATGCCCTGCAGCTGAAAACTCTGCGATAAAAATAAACACGCACTCTTTCAGTTTCAGCGGCGGTGTCTTCATTTCATAGCACAGAATGTCTTCTTTTCTGTGGCCGCACCACACGCTCGCTCGTTTATTTTCGGTTTTTACTTAATTATCCAACGGGAATGTAATTTGGCCATGTCTTTAGTCAGTCTTTCTTTTGACCTTTTCTCCGTCAGAAATGTAAGAGTGAATTAAAAATACATCTTGATTAAATAATAAAACAAACCAAAGTGTATATATATATATATATAAAAAGCATCTCGTCTGCAAATAAAGAAACGGTGAGATTGTGGCTAAATATTAACAGAAAGATACAAAAAATTGTGAATTATAGTGAACATTGGGCTCCACAGATGTCACCGTGGATTTGGGGTCCATTTGCTTTTGTTTATTGAGTTGAATATATTTTATTTGTGAGTAGAATTATTTTAAACCACAAATTACTGCGTATAAGAAAGTAAAAAGCTTTAGTGGCCTTCCCTCGACTTACTACTCCGTTCTATATTTGTATTTATAATGTTTTATTACTTTATGGATGAAGACTAAAATAAAGTATTATTATAAAAACTATCAAACTCAATGTATTACCGGAAATACACGTTTTAATCATCAATGTGTTAAACAAGACTAGCATAAATTCAAATAGAATTTATAGAAGAACTACAACCAGGATTAAAATCATATTTAGTTAACTAGATGGAAGCACTTCGCAATAATGCACTTCGGAACTTTTAGGCACTTATCCCCGGCATTCTAGATCGCTGGCTTCATAATTATTATGTGTGTTCGGAATAATTGAGTCCAAACTGTGTAAAGTGCACGGTGACCACGACAACTCATGCAGGAACTGATATGATTACCGCGAAAAGAAGACTTGCCACTGCATACGATGTATAACAGAATATTAGAACCACTGTTATTTCGTGGAACTAGTTATTAATATTATTAATCTACGAATTTGCACAGTTCTATAAAATAGCGTTAAATTAAGTTACTCTTGATATCTTAGATAAACTTAATTAGAAACTTAAGTTTAAGTGGTGGTCAAATGAGCATGATTCCCCAATGATCACCACATTAAACTAATCAACCAAACCAAACTGAAATCAACACATTGCAAGAAGACCAATATAACCTAAAACCAGAACCGATCTCCACCACAAAACGATCTACGGGAGGTGTTAAATTCCCAATCCGCAATGACCATATGATGCACAGACATGCATCTCTCTCTCTCACACACCATAGATCTCTTTCTCTGTCGTTGCCGTTTCTGTTACAGTGTATAACTGCGCGAAGGCTGCCCGCTCATTTTATTAACTGAATAATCTCTCCGGACGGTGATTACTCCGGTAATCGGATAGCGGGGTGGCCGAGCAGAGATCTGTGTAGAGGGACTCGCTGAATGGGTGGTTGGTTGGATTCGTCTAATGGTTCAGGGGCGGGTGGCGACAGTCCATTTGCATGATTGCACCGAGCAAGCTGAGTTTGTGTGCCCTGAGTGAGAATTATCCTCCGATAATGCTCCACTTCAATTTTACTTTCTTATACGAATGTATATGAGTTATAGGTCGCAAATTTTCAGTCAGGGTCAATTATAATCTGAGCAAGAAATGCAGAATAAACGTATATATGTAGAAAGTCCACAGATTTTGTTTTGTTTATTTGCTTTGCTAAAATAAAGCAACGCCACAGTGCATCAAAGATAATCAAATGGGGGATTTGAATAAATGTTACTGAAGTATTTGAAATCGAGAATTTAAAGTCATGTGACAACAAGTTCGTTGTGCACATGCGTATGATCATATATACGCGAAGTTGGTCGCACACTGTCGGACAGTGATTAATCAAGTTTGGATGCAGAGGAGGAAGGACAGACAAGATCCACAAGTCCATGAGATACACACACACACATGCGCTGCCATAATTGGATCACAGATGGAACCGGCATAGCATCCAATGAGCCATCTACGATTACTTTGGCCACCATGCGAGGACATGTGACTCTCAATTAATTTAACGACACATTTTTAAAATCAAATCTAAGCTGTATAATTTATAAATGAATGTTTGAAGTTCTACAATTTTACGATTGACAGAAAATAGTCATATGCAATTCAGGGAGTTTCAATACGTGTGTGGACATTTTCATGATTACAATACTTACGTAAAACTGAGTATAAGAAAGTAAGAAGACGTTCAAATATTATTTTTAATCAGAAATCAGGTGGATTATTGCATACTGTAATAGGTTAAGTGTTTTGGACGGCCCAGTTGTCCTGTATTCATTCTATTTTATATGATTGCAATAAACTTTTTAATGACGTAACATTCGTAATCAATAGCGATTTTGGTAGAGGCGAAGTTGTTTGTCGTTTATTTCACTTATTTTGATTGTACCTTAACGACTATAAGTATCATTATCTCCGATGGCAGCCCCAGAAGGAAGTCAATACAAAATGAAAAACACAATGTATATATCTATATATATATATAGATCGTTAAAAGTAATAGAGGAAGTTATTGTAAAAGAGCGTATTACAGATGTAATGGAACGTTATTTTGTATACTTCATTGGTTGGTTACGTCGCTAGTGATTTCTCGTCTTATTCTTCTGCTTCTCAGAAAACGACACGCAGTGTATTGGAAGATTGGTTCAATATGACGTTGGCAACTGCGTTCACCCTTTACCCGCGCGCACGGAAACGAACGGGGGAGAAAGGGGCCTTCAATGTAATTAGAACCAAGATGAGAGAATATGGGGTTGACGAGATAGAGCTGTGATTCTTTTTGTCTTTGGTGTTTTTAAATGAATTTTGTACCCAAAATCGTTTAATCTACATTTATATACAAAAAGGGGTTCCACTTTCTTAGCAAACAGAATGTGTATATGTTCCGGATAGAAAGCAAGATGTTATGAGAACAGTTTTTTATGGCATTGCAATTAAATTCCTGTAATAAGACAGATGGATCGTTGAGCGAACTGTATTTTGTATATGATATGGGTATATAGTGCCCATGGGTTAATTTAGTATTACATTAAGCAGATAGTGTTGTCGAATTTTATATGGCATTGTAATAATAAAGATAGATGGATCGTTGAGGAGTGGTCTGTATTCTGTAAATGAGATGGGCACATGGTGTTATAGTAAGACGCAAGTAGGAGTCCATATAGATCGAGCGGAGAAACGGGTAATTTAAGATTCAAAGCGAGAGGGAATATAGACGAAGAGAAACAACCTCAAGACGTAATTAGTTCTGTCTGAAACATTCCATTTGTCATGTGATCGACGCTTTAAAAGGTCGAATTAACGGGGATGCAAAGCAGTCGGAACAGTGAGCAATATATATACATGATACTTTTGCCGGCAGGCAGTGCTAAGAGTTGCGCTAATTATAACCACGCAAGTAGGAGCAATCATAACTCGTCAGCTCAAACAACTCATTTTAATGATAACGCCACGCGAGAAATTATCACAGTTTATGGGCTAGAAACGATCGTTCGGGGAGCAGCGCTAACAAGAGCTGAAATGAGATTATTATTGGGGAGTTGTACGATATCGAATAACCATCCCGTCGCGACTTTGCGCGCTGTATCCGATTGGATTGAGATATATCGGTTTGCATCAGATTTCATATACCCACTCAATTTTAAAATTATCGGTTTTTCGCCTGTAACTTTGATTATTATTTCGAACTTATTGGCATATTCCAATTTATACTGACACGAGTACATCTTACAACTCTTAGATATTACGTTGTTATAGCCATATTTTCGTTTCAACATTGGTAATACGTAAATAATACAGGTATATAAATTTGCTTTAAGAATTATGCAAAGACAACATTTGTATCTGTATTCCCCAGGCTTTTTGTAGTAAAGAGGAGCCTTTTTGTCCTTCTTCGGTACAGAGACCAGAAAAGAAATATAAATTTAAATAACTTTAACATTTAACACTATGTTTGAAGTTTCACAATTTAGGTGTCCACAAGTTCTAAAGCATTCACAGATAGACAGACACACATACGCTCAGTTATCATTCCAAAAATAGTCACAATTCGATTCAGAGAAGGTCAAAGGCATACTTAGAAGTATGAGAAAGTAATGTTTCCTTAAATAACTTTTGGGTTGAGTTATAAGAAATTGAACTATGAAAATATGAAGAAATCTAAAAACTAGCACTGCATTTTAAAGACAAATATTTTCTAGCCACAGAAAGAAATAAACCACACAGCACACAAACAAAATATAAAAATAAAGAACATCTCAACTTCAATCTTGCCGGTGTGGTTGGCGATCCAGAAAAAAAACGAGAAAAATTCAGAGTTCTTTATTCGTCGGGCAGTGTGGCACCGTCCCACCTTTATAAACCCATCAAATCCCGGTTCATCCCACCACTCCTTTCCTGGTAAAAGGCCTCTTCACTCAGCGACCGGAACGCAAACGTTTCCGGACAAAGTCCGGAGCGATAGATACCCCCCGAGTATTTCATAAGTAGCTCGCCCTCTGCCTGTTCCTGCTTGCACCGTATCTATACTGACCGGATCTGTTATTTGACCAGTCGATTATGATCTGTTTGTGGTCGGGCTCTTCAAACCCCTGGCAGGCCGGCCATCTTACATCATACGGCGACATACAAAAGTTGCCATCTCAAAAGATTTCTCAAGTGCAGCGGATCCTTTGCATCCGCATCCACACAACTGGTTCATATACATAGTAACTTTCTAGTATAATTGTTTTATATTTATATTATATATATATATATATATATATATATATATGGATAGTGTAGTGGCCTGGACTCGACTTTCTGCCTTTCCCTTAAAACGGATATACCCATGAAAATAGTGAGGTCAATTTAGTTGTGTGATCCCAATATTTTCGTTTATATATTGAGCATAAGATAAGGGTAAAAATTAGACCGATTTTTGAGGATCACGTAATGAGAACAAGAAAAACAAAATAATCAAGACGAACTGGAGACAGCGGAAGTAAACAAAAGTGTATAAGAACCACAGACAGAGACAAGTTTTGCGGGCAATTGGGTTAAGGGACAAGAAGGACCGGTGTCCTTTAAATTTATTGCTCTGTGACGCGGTCCCGGAAAACTTGGCGGAAAATTTAATTATCCGGCACTTTTGTAAGCGACAGAGATATTTGCAGTCGTTACACTGTCGTCCCACTCTGTTGCAATTTCGGGCAACCCACACACACACACACATTGGTAAACTGTGTGCGCAATGTTTGAAAAGAATCAAGTGTGCAATGATGAAACAAAAGACACTCTTCGATCCCCCTGGTGGCGTCTAGAAAAAAAAAACGTACACGGCGGCCCAGCGTTCTCTCCGTAAACGAAGCCACACAATATGTACACGACAGAATTTATTACCCGGCATTTCTCATAAGCGCTTTAATGAGTTTAAACCGCGACGTTTCAAAGGTATTTTGTCTTTGTCGGTTTTACTGCTTAACCAAAATGGATCTAATAAAAATAAATTTCCCATCATAAGCGCGGGATTTGATTTTCATGTATAAAACTTTAATTTCACTAAAAAAAATTGCTGCAGAATTTTTTGTGATCACACTATTTTCTTTTATATATTACGAATAAGAAAGAAAATAAGTTTGTCTGCTAGCATTATTTACCGGTGATCGGAATAAAACACATATAAAGCAGATCATTGTATTTCTGTTTTCATTCAACAGTATTCGCTGACCGGGAAGAAAGTGCATAAATGGGACATTACTATTTATATTTTAGATGCCATAAATTATTCACGGCTGTGAAAATGTATTATAGTACTATCTCATAGAAGTTCTGCAACTTCCACGAATATTTTATACGTCAACTCAACCGGACGAAATGTAAAACATACCTACGGAAATGTAAATCACGATTTTCTACTATAATTTTATGCACTTTTATACACCGACTTTGTTTACTTTAATAATGTTCATGTTAACATTAACCGGTGAATGTTCCGGTTAATGTAGATAGAGCTGCTCATCTCCATATTTTACCTTTGGCGAAATTTCACAAATTTACGATGAATTGTGAATATTTTAAATGTTCTTACCTTAGCCAATGCCTCTTCGTAACGGGCGTATGACAGCAAATCGCATCGTATTGGTCAGCAATCCACACAATTAATATAATATAGAAGGCCGTTGTTGTATCGTTGAAGAACTCGGACATAATCGCTTCCATTCCTGAAAAGAAAAGAAAAACACATTAGAAATGTGCTCCAGTAGTTAACTTAACTTTTATTTGGGTACGTTTGCAATAGTAGAATAAATTTAAAAGTGGAGACAATCCAGATTTCTGGGTTTTATTAATGTTATCGATGCGTGTTTGTATAAAGAACACCTAGTAAAAATATGTTTTCTATCTTTCTTGTGATATTATATGGTCGATGTAAGAATATGATAACGTGACTCCGGCATTCGTAAATAGACTAGCAATATGCCACGGTAGAATAAATGAACAAGGGTGGTAGTTAAGTAGAATAAGAAATAAAAAACCGGGGCAACAAACGATAGATGACAAGCCCGGAAAGCGTTGGGCCGCCGGGTGCGGCGCTTAGCGTCATCTGAAATTCACGGACACGCGCTGCCGTCTTATGGTGCGACGCCGCCTTAATTAACGCCACGAGACACATAATTACGGCTCAAAATGAATTAGCGAAATAAATTAAAACGGACCCCGGCCTCACCGTCAAAGATGAATGCGTGTCCTGAAAGAATACAATATGGCGACACAACTTGTCTATTTTTGAAGATGTTAGTTTCTTTTCATAAGAAGGGTTGGTTTTTCTTTTAAAACGTTTTTTTTTTAGTTGAAGGATTTTGTTATAAAATTAGCGACACATACAGTGTTACGTCACAGGGGCTTGTTACCTGACCGACCGCTGGAGCGCATCGGCATCGCTCTTTTAATATCACGGGTGTTCTTTGATGGTATTATGTTTTATTGCATGAAGCGACAAATAAAGCCAACAAAAAAGATATCAAGGAGAGTATCTCGAGCTCGTCACATTAACGATGGGAAATTGGGTTGCTCTTCAAAGAAAAACCACATATTTTCCACATTTTAACGAAACCATTTTCTTCTTTCCCACAAACACACACACAATGTCTATAAACACATAAATGTGTGCCCACATCCTATACAGAATACAGTTCACTCCTCACCAATTCATCTAACCTAAATGAATAATTTAACGAATGGCGATTTTTCATGTATTTATTTTGTTAATTTAAACCCGATGGATACACCATATAAATAAAACATTTCTCTTACATATATACACACACACACACACACACATACATACATACATACATACATATATATATATATATATATATATATATATATATATATAAATATATATATATATAAGCATCTTGCTGGATGTGTTTGTGTACATAAATGAATAAATGTGTGTAGAACGTTATGTTAACATGTTTCTATGGTTACTACCACGAACAAGGCCAGGTCTTTTTATTTACAGTGGCTCGAGCTATTGTCAAAATCGTCGTAGACACTATACATTTTTAAAATGTTTCTATGCGCCAAAATATCGAGAAAACGGTCTTGCTTTACCACTGCAGTCTAGCCTCGCCACTGGTTATTTATTAATATGTCAAAATTATGAAATAACAAAATTAAAGTAGTGAGGAATAAACGTGTTAAATAATCTATTAAAATACAAAATAGGAGCAGTATGTAAATAATCCGTTTGTTTGACAAACAATACTGAATAGAATTTAATGAAACTGTACGTGTGTATGTAAGGGAAATGCTTTATTTAATGATGTATCCATGATTAGGTCTACACGAAAAGATTACGTGAAAAATCACCACTAGCCCAAATTTTCTATTGATGTTTTGGCGAGTAGACTGTTCTGTATATGATATGGGTACATGGTGCCCACGGGTTAACCTAGTAACGTATATTTACTATATAGATATAAATGGATTGAATTAATTAAAGCATACGCAATGCGCTCATTGTAAAATACCTATCGAAGCAAATTCAATATTGACTCGAGTCAAATTTGTATTAACTTAGAATTTGTTCCCATCAATTTTCTGTGTAAACAAAAGGGCAGAATGATGTGAAAAGTGGGTAACTCAAGAACAAAATTACTACATCAATACACATCGCTTCTATAATTTAACTAATTTAAATAATAAATTTGATCAAAGTGTGCCTGCGTCGCGACGGCAAAAGGTAAAAATCAAAAAGACAGTGTTCTGATGGGTGGGAATAGAATTGGCTGACAGATTTTCACACTCAGTGTGTGTGTGTTCGGGCAAAGGGAAAAAAGCGACGATGGCGACTACGTGGCGCTGTCATCGTGCGGAGCAACTCGTGAATTAAACGAAATAAATGAAAGACGGATCGTATGTCACCAAATCAGTAGAGTGTGAAATAGAGTGGCCGAGAGAACACTATATGCTATAAAATAGTATATACACAGTCAGCTACCAACACTGAATTTGTACTTTCTTATACGCAATGTATAAAAGAAAGTATTTTCATCCTCAAAACAAAAATCGACCTCGAAAGATTTGCCCTTGAATTTCATTTGACTATTTTCACAATGACGTTTGAAAGTGAGTGTGTAAAAAAACCCAAACACAAAAACACAAACACAAAAACAAAACACAAAAGCAAAAGGTGTCTCAGAGTACTGAAAGTTAAAAATTAATAAAATTACAACTATGGGCATAAAAGTATTTGCATTTCGAAAGAACTGAGGGGAGGTGGTGAGGGTGTTTTGGCTGAATGGACGATTCCGGGGTCTCGATAACGGCAACCGGACACGGTTATAATCAAAAACGGGATCGTGTATAGCTTCATTACAATTCCACTAGTCGGTATAGTGTCTCTGCTTGTGCCGTCGTCGTCGCCTTCACTTTTGTACGTTTTGTTTGACTTTTCACCGTCTCAGCGCGCGCGCGGAGGCGCTGTTGCTGTCCGATCAGGAAACTAATTATCCCGTGCCGTGTACTTGAGCCTGCCGTACATTCGTTTTGGTCGAGGTTCTGTTGCGCGTCTCGCTCTTAAAAGCCCACAACGACATCACTCTGTCTCGGTCTATTCGCTTGTCTCCTGTATATTCCTTCTGTTTTGTATTTTATCAGCTCTCTTTTTCACTCGATTGTCCTTTTGCAGTGCTTCCATCTAGTAACTTTGGCGTGTATCTCATCAGCGGAAACTTGTTGGTTTTATTTTGTCATATTATTACAATATTTGTTTGTCATGTCTTATTTTACTAGCTAAGAATTTGTATTATTTATATAATGTCCATTTTGTTATATATAACAAAGTTTAATTATATAACATAAGAAAACGTAATTAAAATGTTTTGCATGACATTTTAATATCATATGGAACTTCACAGGCGCAGTTATCTTAATTATTATACTTCTAGAAACACTTTTCCTACATTAACTAAACCTACATTTTATAAACTTTCGTTATTTTTACTCTTTTATACGTTATATATAAAAGAAAGTATTGTGACCACAATTTTAATGGAAAATTGAGGGTTCCTGATTCTGTTTTGACTATTTTCCCAATTACGTCTGTGTCTGCGTGAGTGTGTGAACGCTATACAGCCAATAAAAATATGATGCTTTGCATTTAAGATTTGTATATTGAAATAAATCTTCTATTTTTGATAAAAATATTGCAAAAATATTTGCTACTTTTGCAATATTTCGAATACAGAACTTAGTAAGATAGTGGAAGTAAGTACTAGCAAGTCTAACTAAATCTGTAATGAATCGAACAGGCATTAGGTAAAATTTATTATAGAACCGTTAAAGTTGACATAGTTGGGCAATTCTATCGAATGAATGACGGGCTAAGGTCGCATTTTTATGGCAGGAACAAAGGAACAAAAAAATAGTTGTCTGTAACACACAGCACAATCCTTAAATAGATCTGCGCGACAGGATATGGGTTATATGAGGTCTAGTGACATTATTACCAACATATAACGCGATTGTTTCCCCTGTCTTCTGTGACATTTTAGTCGTGGCTCCTTATTCTGTCGGCAGCGTAGAAAACTGCATTAACTGTCAGGGGCTCGGAGAACCCGGAGAGACACGGCATACTAGCGAAAAAGATTTTCGTCTCTCACGGGAGACACACGCTGATAATTTTACCTTTCTTCTTCTTCATCTTCTTCCGTTTCTTGCTGCTGTTTTTCTCCCTCTATAAAGGCACTTCTTATGTGAATGTATTTTTAATTCTATATAAAATACGCTATGCTACTTTTGTTATTATTTGGCATATTTATTTTCTGCTTTTTCGCAAGTAGTGTTGCTGAATTATTGATGAGGTTACTTTGCTTTGTTTTGGAGAACCCGGCGTTCACAAAACTTCTACTAATAACTTGTGATGGCGTCATTTCAGAAACATCACAGTCAATATCGAGCGACAACCAAACCTATAGATTGTATAAATAAAACACATGGATATATATATATATATATATATATATATATATATATATATATATATATATATATATATATATATATATATATATATATTCCTCATCGTATGTTCGTATCTAATCCCAGAATGGTATATTTCAACACGCGTTAAGTCGACCGTTCATTGCCCATTTACGTTTGGTTTTTCATCTGGTTTTTCTCTTTCGCTGTAAAGCCGGCACACACACACACACACACTGAGAGGGCAGCGAGATTGTCGGGGCTGCGCGTGCGTAAACAAATCCTGCTCGTGTTTATTTAGTCACTAATTAAACGGGAAAAGCAGGGCAAACCATCATGACGCCACGGCAGGCCAAACCAGGCAGGGTACGTTCTTCCTTCAACATGAACGCGACGACACCGGATCATCATGTGTTTACCTTCGAACGAAACTGAACCCGCAGAACGGAGCTAGCGAACAAACTTTCAGGAAAACGTGCACATAAAAACACATTTATTTCGTTTATATATATATATAAACTAGATTTTAGTTTAGAGTCATATTCACACGAGATGCAGAACCCATATTAATGTTAATCAACGTAACAGAATATTAAATTTACAGCGCGTTGCTGCCCGTTTAATTGTGCAGAATTAATAAAACAAACCGTGCATGTGTAATACTGGACAATTATTATGAATTTTAACGTTTAAGGCTAGTGGGGTAGTGCAAAATAGTGGAAAACATATTCTCATTAATATAAATTTATATTATATACATGTGTATGTGGGTTCGTATTGTTGCTTAGCAACCCAATGCAATATATTTGCTCACGGGTAAACGCGTGATCCTCTGATTTACAAAATAGGTGAAACACGTACACAACACAGCGAATATTCATTGACATATTTCAACATGTTTCTATGGAACGCGATAATAAACAATTATTGGTTCCGTTGATATACGTTGCAATTGTAATGAAAAGCAGCCTTCTCGGAATCATAGAATAGAGGTTAATAACTATTGTGCCAATATATTAAATATAAACAGACAATCATAATTGCATGCACCAATCTCTATAGCTCGCCGTATTATCTATTCATTGCATGTTTTTACTTTCTTATACGCAGTAATAAGTAAATTTCAAACCGGATATACTCATTTTGACCCTCCATGAGTAGAATGTGACTATTTTCGAAATGGCGTGTCCGTCAACGCTCTAAAAGTAAAACACCAGAAATGCATGTGTACTCTATGCATCCAAATATAGTATTAAGGGGGGCTCCAAATTTTGGGGCCGTATAACTCGGGAAGTATACGGGCTATTGGATTTAAACTGCGAGTGAAAATGGGATGCCAAATAATATGTGTACCAAATTTGGTGTGAATCGCTCTGGTACCTTTAGAGGAGTAAAGGGCTAAAATTTGGTCTTACGAGCGACGACTAACATCCAAATATAGTATTAAGGGGAGCTCCAAATTTTGGGGCCTTATAACTCGGGAAGTATAAGGGCGATTGGATTCAAACTGCTAGCGGCCTTAAATGAGATACCAAAGAATATGTGTAGCAAATTTGGTTCACATCGCTCTGGTACCTTTAGAGGAGTAGAGGGTTCAAATTTGGTCTAACGAGCGACGACTAACATCCAAATATAGTATTAAGGGGTGCTCCAAATTTTCGGCCCGTATAACTTGGGAAGTATACGGGCGATTGGATTTAAACTGCGAGTGGATTCAAATGGGATACCAAATAATATGTGTACCAAATTTGGTGGGAATCGCTCCGGCACCTTCAGATGAGTAGAGGGCTCAAATTTGGTCTTACGAGCGACGACTAACATCCTAATATAGTATTAAGGGGGGCTCAGACTTTGGGGCGCTATAACTTGGGAAGTATATGGGCTATTGGATTCAAACTGCTAGCGGCATTAAATGGGATACCAAAGCATATGTTTAGCAAATTTGGTTCAAATCGCTCTGGTAGCTTTAGAGGAGTAGAGGGCTCCAATTTAGTATTACGAGCGACGACTAACATCCAAATATAGTATTAAGGGGTGCTCCAAATTTTGAGGCCCTATAACTTGGGAAGTATAGGGGGCTATTGGATTCAAACTGCTAGCGGCATTAAATGGGATACCAAAGAATATGTGTAGCAAATTTGGTTCAAATCGCTCTGGTACCTTTAGAGCAGTAGAGGGCTCAAATTTGGTTTAACGAGCGACGACTAACATCCAAATATAGTATTAAGGGAGGCTCCAAACTTTGAGGCCCTATAACTCGGGAAGTATACGGGCGATTGGATTTAAACTGCGAGCGGATTCAAATGGGAATCCAAATAATATGTGTACCAAATTTTGTGTGAATCGCTCCGGTACCTTCAGAGGAGTAGAGGGCTCAAATTTGGTCTTACGAGCGACGTCTAATATCCAAGTATATAAGTTATATATATTTTTGGATTCAGGGCGACGAGACAAACACGCCATTTTTTATTGGAGAATGTTACAGATACACGGCGAATATTAGCTATAACGCACATCACAATTAGTGAAACATATCTGAATTATGTATCGTATGCATATTTCAGCAAGTATAGAGAATAAATTTGTGCTATGGTTAATTTTCCAGCAATAATTTCGCTCCGCGTTGAATTTGAAGCATTCTCCCGGAATATTCCGCGAATGATAAATGCTGGAGCTAATAATATCTAGTTACTCGGGACAATGTAGCCATAATTAGAAAAACAAAGCGATCACACAGGCCCACATATGCTCGTAGAAGCCGCGTGCAGTGTGACCAGGGTTGAGAACACTGATGACCACTGATCAATCATTCTCATGTAATTATCAATGCAGTGGCGCTGGCTGGCCTGGGCTGGCGTGGCATGGCCCTCTCTGCATATGAGCTATTTTCATACGTGTCATGTTACTATGTCGCTGTCCTCGTCCTACCCATCGTCGCATGCCTCATAACATGGCGTCCTCGATAATAATTATCTGCCATTATATGATATTGCGGTCTTTGTGCTAGTTATTATGTAATTTTATTCGGGGCTCCACGGCTAGGTGGCGGTCTACGCGACCCCTGCGTGGGTGAGGTGTGTATGATGGTTTCACTGTTTCAGGGCCTGCGTTGATCATGTTAAAGTGATTGGCTTGTTTTGTTATTATTGCGTGTGGTTTTTGATTTACTCATTTTCGCGCGGTTGTTGTTTGTGATCGGTGTCAATAGTTTTTAATGAACTTCTCAATTGGATGCAACACATTTTCACCCAAGTATACTATATATATATAACTAGGTGAACCCGTGGGCACCGTGTGCCCATATCACACATATATATTAAAATCAAAAAGAGCTTTAATTCATTTAAAGATTTAAATCAATTTAATTGAAGCCCTTTTGATAATGACAACTTAGACAGAACTATCATTTTACGTAGTCTTCACTCTAAACTGCCAAAAAGACTCCACAATAATTATACCAATTAACTTATTATGTTATTAAATATTGTTTCTTCAATATGAAACATAGATGTTGATTCTTTATAATTAACCTTCTCAGTCGATCTACTTGTGTTAAACAGTGCAAAATGACATACATTATTTATCTGTCAAATTGTTTTCAGGCATATTTAATACGATAACTATAAAATTCTCACACATTTCCATATATATATAAACAATATAAATAATAAATAAATAAGATAATTTTAAGATTTTCCACAACGGTTTTCTCGTAACTGGTACATTTTCTAAAGAAACTTTTCAAACAAAAGTTGTGCGAAATATTCATATCTTTCATTATGAACATAACTATTTTTGTCATAAGTACAGCCGTTCTAGTGATATTGGAGATAGAACAAAAAATGCATAAAGTAAGCACTTTCGGTTTGAATTTTTTTCCCAAAAGTAGGAGCACATTTAGACCATATACAAGTCTTAAGTTTGAAGTTTCACAATTTTACGTTCGACAGTTTTAGCCCTAGAGCGTTCACAGACCCACACACACACAGACAGACATACAAACATACGACATTAGATTCAGGGAAGGTCAAAACGTGTATAACCGTTGAAAACTTCGATTTTTTAATGTTCTCATCGTAAAAGAAAGTAAAAATTGATGAATTAGTTAAAGGTTCAAACCCAGAAAATAGTTTCAAACCCTGAAAAAGGACAACAATATAGTTTCAAATCACATTTCAAGTTGAAAATTACATAAAAGATTCCTAATTGATAAATATAAAATAAAGTAATACCGTTTGATGGTTGATTTATAATACAAAACACATATATGGTACTTATTTTGTCAAAACAGTTTCAATTCCTATTGAATTGGTACTTATTTTGTCAAAAAAGTTTCAATTCCTATTGAATTGATAAACAGGTCCCTAATTCCTTATGATTAATAATACAAAATCTCATAAAAGATATGAAATTGTCAAAAAGGTTTCAATTCCTTTTGAATTATAACATATTTATAATTGGTAAATAGGGTTTAATTCTTTTGATTAATGTCTTATAACACAAATGCACATATAAGACAATATGTTATGGATTGTGAATTGAAATTAAAATTGTAGGTGATATGATCTTGTGAATTATCGAATTGAATTGTGAATTATGATTCAATTCCAGTAGTAATTTAGCCCAGTTCTATGTGCTAATTTGTTTTCTGCGACATTTAAATATTGCTTTATCTCTGAGCAAGATTTAGATTAGAATGTTTACGCGCACGCACATACACAACTGTTATTATATTATTTGATAGTGTGGCAATATTGTTTTATGCAGCGATTCAAAGTATCCATTTATTTCCATTGGGCTGTTAAGTGTGTGTGCGTTCGTAGGTCAATGATGCGAACACGACCGAACGTAGCTGCGGTAATGAAATAATCACGGGGCTTTAGTGGCGGCTATTAGTACAAACACATTGCGTCACCACCTTCGATAATTGTTAGACAATGGAGCCGCCCAACTTACCTACATTCTACGTACCGTGTGTTTCTCCATTACAACCTTTAAGCACCAATATTGTAATTGTGGCGTCGCTTAACGGACAAATATTATACCTACATTTTAGTCAATTTAATACCCAACTGAATATTAATGGTTTGGAACAATATTTTTTGATCCATTTTACCGAAAATAATTCATTTATGCCTTGCCAATTGTTTATATGAACTTAATCTATGTTTGTAAGCGTTCCGTACAGACGACTAGATATATAGACAGATGTATCTACGTATTATAAATAAATGTATATAAAAACTTGTAAAGTTACAATCAAAATGAAATAATGCGATCTTTAATGTTAAGTAACGCGTTGAACCGTTCCCTTATAATCTGCGTTGGTAAACGTTGAATATTTCTATAGCTATCCTCGTCACTCTGCAGCATTCAGAAATGTTTTTTAATAAGAATTGTTAAGCGAAGGTTGCGCAATCAACCGAAAATCATTTCCATGGAATCTTTTTACAAACTCTCTCACGAAAAGTTACGCGAAAGTTTTGCTTGATTCGTTTCATATTTTTCCCCTACTTCCTTTTTCAATTCGTGTATTCTTGTTTGTTTTTTTTTATATATAAATCGCAATCTGTAGATATCTTTTGCATTTTATGGAAACGGTGGAGATTAAAAAACAACAATTTTATCCACGATTCAAAAATCAAAAAGTGTAGCTTTAATTTTGTAAGACACAATTTTTGAATCAAATTGATCTAGAAAACTAGCCTAAATTTCATATTATTTTAAGCAAGAATGTGTGTGTAGAACGCTTTGCTTATAAGTGGCCAGGCCGTTTGCACAGTTGTTTATAAAAAGCAAATGCTACGTTCTTAAACATCAAAATAATTATTAAATGATAAAATAAATGATGATAAAAGATGCAGACACAGATAATGCACATATCTATTATTGGATTTTGGATAATCGTCAAAGTGACGACAATTTGTTGCATATCGAGTTGTATAAATAATAAAGATGACAGAACGTGTCCACTAGGAAAATTCGTGTAAAGGTTTTAGGCTTTATTTATAAGGTGTATTCATGATTAGGAAATAATAAATAAATGTTAACTTTGCATTTAATATTTCATTATTGTAAAGTGATTTTGAAACTAATTAATCATTTGTTCAGAAACGATGTATATCACATAGTTTTCATTTTGAAAATAAAGAGAATTAAAAATTGACCAGTCTACATAAAAAGTGCACAATTTAGTATAAATTAATGAAAATGAACATATTTAAAAATGCAATACATTTTTGATAAATGACGAATATTTTTGTTAATAAAAGCAAATTAAATGCTATTGTACTGGAATGCCAACAGAATAAAAAAATATTACTAATAATAGATAAAAGTTTATTTTTTGATAAGGTATTCGAATTCATAAATAATGGCATTTCAGGAATTTTATTATTGTTCAGATATTTTCTGATTAATTATTATATCCTGAATACAATAAAATTAGTAGAGATCAACCCACAGCTTTGCTGGGATATTTACAGAGGGAAACACACGTAAATAATGAAATACCTAGTTCTTTGATTTCATTTTTATTAAATAAGATATATATATATTTCATTGAAGAACCCGCACTGACCGTTTTAGCTCACTATACATTAGCACAAAAGAGCTATAGCATTTGGCCACGTGTCTATATTAATCTAGCATTTAAAAAAATACACAGAAATGTGTTTTACGTGAATTTCGTAAATATATAATTTATTTATCTAATGTTAAATTGTGTAATTTTATATTTCACTTTGATATTTTAATTGCACACGTGGAGATTTTCTGAATTAAGGTTTACGTATTCAAATAAATTTATATTCATTTAAAAAAAGTGGAGTGTGGATTTTCTTATACGTAGTTTTCATGATTATATATATAAATACCCAAATGTATGTGTATGTGTAGAACGCTTTATTTGTAAAAATGCAAACTGGCTAGGAATCGAACCACCGACCTCAGCGGTGAAAGACGAGTCATAAAATGCATTACAAGTTGTGTAAAGAATAATGTAGATTATAATATGGATGGAATTAAATAAAATAGATTCCATACTGTGTCAATAAGGATTATTTAAATTTAATTTTTTAAATATTCATAATTTCCCGGTTGATAATAGTATATTTTGTACGTAATATTAATTTTATCAATAATTGTGATTATCTGTTAGGTATTTGTGTTAAAATGAATCAAAAAGAAATATAATCAAGATTTGGTACGCGTAAAACGCACCCATGCGTAGAGCTCGCCTTTAGGTAAGATATGCGAGCAGTGGTTTTTAATTATTATAGCCTTTTGGTTAACAATTTGAAAAAATGTTATAGATATAAGAAGTCTTACAATTTTTTGTAGATTATTTTTATTAAATTCAAAATTATAATATTTAATAATTTTTTTCGAGCTCTGGGTTAACAATTATCAAAATATAATACTTTATTTTGTATTAAATTCAACCACGAAACAAATATTAATACATATTTAAAAATTCAAATTTATAATGTTTAATAATTTTTTAAGGCCTTTGGGTTAGCAATATGAAAAATTCCTATAGATATAAAATATCTTAGAATTGTCAGTATGATTTTTGAGTGTTTTAGTTATTTTCATAAGGGCAGTATTAAGGGGGGCTCCAAATTTTGGGGCCCTATAACTCTGGAAGTATATGAGCGAAAAGATTTAAACTGTGAGCGGATTCAAACGGGGAGTTAAATAATATGTGTAGCAAATTTGGTGTAAATCGCTCCGGTACCTTCAGAGGAGTAGAAAGCACAAATTTGGTCTTACGAGCGAGCGACGACTAACATCCAAGTATATAAGGTATATATATTTTTGGATTCAGGGTGACGAGACAAACACTTTTTGTTAATGAAATTTGTTGATCCGAGAATGCTACAGACACACGCCTTAGCTTCTTCGGTACCTTGTACGACGAGCCAAAAATATTTTGTATTGTAAAACAACAGATTCTATAAGCGTTTACGAAATATTTATATATATATATATATATATATATATATATATATATATATATATATATATATATATATATATATATATATATATATATAGATATATATATGTATAAGAAAGTCGAGTGCATGCCACTCCAGCTTACTTTTTAAATAACGAATGTATGTATGGGAATATAATTATGATAAAGAAATATCATCGTATTTACATTAGCTTGTATAACCGTATATTTTGAAACTTTACTTGAAAAAAACTGTTTATTTTTGAGCATATAGATTCGACGGATAAGACCAGGAAAAATTCAAAACTTCATTAAACGAAAACACACAAACATACATACCTAGAGGTAAACACATATATACGGACATACGTCCATATAAAATACGTATAAACGTATGAAAAAAGTTAAAAAAAAAAAGTAAAAAAATTGAAAAATTCTGTTGCAATGTTCAAATAAGGTTTTGCGTTTTGCTCTGATAAAGGATTCCTCTCGGCATCATATGAAAGCTAAACAAGGAATATCCGTTTCATTTCGTTTACCGACTACGCATGATACATATACATATGGCCTTAATAGGAACCCGTGTATTATTTCCTTCAGGCATCGCACCACGTGATACAGCGAATATTAACAGCATTGATTTAGTTATACGACTTCCGGCTACTCTATACACTCTAAAAATTAATATACATTTACAAGATATTCACGAGAAAATTACTGTTAAAATCATATAATTATACAGAATTTACATTAAAATTCAGGTTAATTTACTAAATGCGGTAAAATTTCTCTAATATTCAAATTAATGTTTTATACATTATATACTATAGCTGTCTTGTACCGTACTAGCCACTGGTAGTAACCATAGAACAAAGCGTTCTACACATACATTGAAACTAACACAAATATTTACCAATAAAGCATATATATATAATGTTTTATTGGTAATTATTTGATGGAAACCCATTTATTTTAAATCAACCAATAAAACCGACCTAAAGTGACCTTATAGAAGAATTCAACAAGTATAAAACAGAAAAATAAAGTTGGTTTGTTCTCGTGACGTATAAAAGATAGAAATCTTGTAGCAGCTGCATTGAATGCAGAATAAAATGGTCCAAACGATCATCATGGCATTCAATTCACGTCCGCTTTTTTGTGGTAACACAAACGGGCTAACCGACCTATACAGAGCACTGCAATACCGACGTCGGTCAGCAACAAGTTACAGACCGAGAGGCAACAAGTGCCGTTTTGGCACTCAGCCAATCGCCGATTATAGCAACAACTTCGCCGCAATTCCGCTAACACGCAAACTGTATATGACAATATTTTACACTTCTTCTTAGTACCAAAAAAAAAAAAGCAAAAAAGAAAAAAAAAAAAAGATGCAACACTTACCAACTAATGCTAGAATGACTGTTAGAACAGGAGCAGCTGGGAATGTCACGATTACGTTGAATTCCAACATTTGTAGCAGGTCCACTGTAATCAAAGAAAATTATTCTTCAATGCGAAAGTTTAGATTTTTGTCTCTTCTTGATCTTTTCCCAACATACTTTTATCTCATATAATAAATTCAAGCATTTATAAATGTGTTATCGAATTGCTGTACTATAAAAAAATATATATATATATATATATATATATATAAATTTAAACAATTGTTAATATAATAAAACTGGAGTGGCCTGTACTCGGATTTATTAAATATGGCAACATACATAAGAATATTTATGATTTTCTTTTTTGCAAAGACTTTTCAAACAAATGTAGTGCGAAATATTAATATTTTTCATTATGAACAAAACTATTTCTGCCGTAAGTGCAGCCGTTCTAGTGATATTGGAGATGCATAGAGTAAACATGCACTTTCGGTTTGAATATTCTTTTCAAAAATAGGAGGTGCACATCTAGACCATATACAAGTCTTAAGTTTGAAGTGTTTTAATTTTACGTTTGGCAGTTTTGGCTCTAGAGCGTTCACACACACACACATATATACACACACACACACACAAACACACACACACAAAAACACACAGATGTCATTCCGAAAATAGTCACATTCGATTCAGGGAAGGTCAAAACGTGTATATCCGTGCACTATGTACCCATATCATATACAGAATACAATCCACTCCTCATCGATCCATTTCTTTAATTGATTAATTTATCGGATGACGATTTTTTATGTTAATAGTAGACATACATACAAACACACACACATACATCTTGTGTGGCCTTCACTCGACTATCTAATACCTCCACTACTGTTTAACTACTAGGTTAACTAGTGGGCACCATGTACCCTAATCATACACAGAATACCGTCCGGTCCTCACCGATCCACCTATGTATGTATCTAGCTTTCTATCCGGAACGCTAGGTATGTATGAACGGATTAACATACACTACACATAAAGTAAATGCATTCTTTTTGAATTTCTTTCCAAATGTTGACATCCAGAATTCTTATATTCTAATAATCTACTTTACTATTTACACAAATTGATTAGCAACAAACTGTCGGCATTTTGATATGCACACAAGATATTTATAGACATTTAATAATTATTTTTATGTTTATGAACGTAGTGTTTTTTCAAGACAGTTTCTTTGATTAAATATAGATATTCTGTAATCGCTGTGGCGTAGGGGTATGTTTTTTGAGTTTCACGGTGAAAATTGGGGTGCGATTCCTGCTCATGCCAGTTTAAATATTAACTAGAAAGTGTTCTATACATAATTATAAACATATAAACAGATTCCAACTGGGTCATTTTGAAATTTAAATTATTATACTTATATAATATAAAATATATAATTTGGGGGAGACGTGTTTTTCTGTTAACTTCATTGTTTTTAGCATATATCTAAGTCTAATAAATAAGTTTACATGTCTGACCGCCTATAGACAGTTAACTGTACTAGAAAATAGAAATAAAAAAATCATTCAATAATAGAATGGCAGATTTATGCATGCAGTCCTATATTTTCGTTACTATTCATGTGCGTTCCGTTCCGTGTTGTTATTCAGCTAGAAGAAGAAAAAAGCGCAGCTTGGAAGAGACGGAAAAAGTACGGGTGTAGTAGTAGTAGTAGGGTGCGTGGCATCTATGAATATTTCATGGTTGTCAATCCTTTTTATATGCCAGCGAACAACTCGTGCACTCCCTCGTCCTCGTCCTCGTCCTCAGCCGCTGTTTTTGCAAAACTTCGTTTTCAAACGTATACAGGGTGTTTGCCGTACTGATAGCGTTAAAATATTAAATAGATTAAAATTAAAAGCGGAGGCTTTTTCGTTTTAAAAGGTTGGTCTAGATAAATATTACGTGCGCCAGTTTCACTAATGGAATTACTACAAAATGTTGGTTTCTAAGTAACTGTATGATGGCCACTTTTAAACGTATAATTACGACAAATACATTTGAAAGCAATTTTAAGATGAAAGCACATTTAAAGATAATGTGAAAGGCGAAACAGTGTGCAACTGAGTCAGTCGCCTATTTGCACTTTTTAACTGCCACAAATATCATACTTCATTAGATTGAGAACACATATGTGAACACATGCGCTGTAATACTACAAATTAAAATAATATTGTCAATTTGAACGAATTCTTTTTGCAAACATTAATAGTATACATATTATAATTAGGCTTCTTTAACGAAATAAGAACTTTTTACTTTCATTTACGAAGTAATAAGTATTATAATCTCGAACTCGAGATTTCAACGGGTATACACGTTTTGAGCTTCCCTGAACCGAACGTGACTCAGAAATTATACGAGAGATTAGATTATTTCAACAAAATTAAATTATATTACATTATATATATATATATATATATATATATATATATATATATATATATATATAAAGTGAAAACTAAGTGTAATGCCACCCCAGATCTTTAGTTTAATATTCATATTCTGCAGGAAGAAAGTGTGTAAGTGTACATCTTTCTTCCAATACCTCACAAACAAGATTTTGTATCGAAATTTAATCCAACTAATTACTATCAGATCCTTTTCCCCCAAGTTTGAGGCAAAAACTTCTTTTTTTTTTTTTCTAATTACAGACGGAAAATGTTCTCTCTTAATTTTTCTTAGTATCCGCGGCGAGCCAGTGTAAAGCAGGGAGAGAACAGGGCGAGATGATACTTCGGATAATGACAAAAGTTTCCCACAAAATATACATAGCTGCGTATGCATAAATTATAACGAAGTAAGATTGATGAAGTTTTGAAGTTGCCCGTAGATGAACCGCAGCGCGCGCGCGCGGCGACAGTGGCAAACGCAGGAACTACACCGACTGAAACGGCTGCGTCCGATCACGACTTATAAAATATGTTCAGGCATAGCTATATTTAAAAACAAAATTTGGGGCCCTATAACTCGGGCCATTGGATTTAAACTGCAAACGGATTCAAATAGGAAGCTAAATAATATGTGTAGCAAATTTGGTTCAAATCGCTTGGGTACCTTCGGAGTAGAGGGCACCAATTTGCTCTTACGAGCGACGACTAACATCCAATTAAATATATTTTTGGATTCAGGGCGACGAGACACTTTTTGGTAATGACATTTTTGATCCGAGAATGCTACAGATGCTCTAGCGTCTTTGGTACTTCGTACGGCGAGTTAAAAATAAATGTAATGGTGTTCTTCTGAAAGGATTTGTAACATTGATTTGTATGTTGAAAACCAAACTCGCAGTGGTCGAGGGTGTCCTCTTGCAGAGAAGTTGGAGCAGCGGCCCCAGAGGCCATCGTAGGAAGCGCGGCAGACCGCAGTAAACACACGCAGAAACCAACAAACGACATCAAACAAGCTCGCCGCCCCCCACACACACTGGATCCACTTTGATTGAGAACCGAAACGAATCGGACTGTCCGGCACGTTGACGTCACGCAAATACCATAACCACAACGCAAGGGTTTAAAAATGATGGCAAATTTGCTCCAAAAGTTCAACGTGAACACGATTAAAGCCATAATATTGAAAATCTTCTACAAACTAATTGGGATATTCACTTCCTGACATCGTTTTGACTCATTGGACATATTTTAATATCAATTGTAAGGAAACCAAAAGAGTTTATGGTAGATACAATGGGCATACGAAAGAAATGAATCACCGTGAAGGCATGCAGGCGGAAATGATACAAGTATAGGAAAAGTGTGGCAGGATGGAGGGATGGAGCTAACAGCTAGAGGAAGGGCTGAAAAGTAATAATGGTGGGGGATGTGTAGGTTCACCCGTCGGGACGTCCGGTTGTGATTGAGGTGGGCCTAGGTTGCACTTGATACACAGACCTGGACTCGATAGAAAACTATATCATACATTAATCATACGAAGTGTTTTAAAGATTCCACTCCGAAATATACTGCAATAAACATCCTACAGTCTATTAAATTAACAAGCATAGGTGGCAGACCCCAATGCCTTAACCTCGCCGCATTATCTATTCAGTGGGTGTTTTAACAGTTTCTTTGTGTATAAAGAAAATCTATTTATAACAACTGCATTTTGAAAAGATAAAATGAAAAAGATTATACAACATTGTCACTGATTAATTGCAGCAATAGCCAGTATGAAAATAACTGGATAATTATACCAATTTATAATGGATCTGAATTTGAAGTACTTATCGTATTCACTCTTAAACAGTTAAACTCCACAGTAAAACTCTGAAATTGTTAATTAATTATGTTAGCAAATATATAATATAAATTGATTCTATAATAATTAACCTGATACAATGTATTCTAATAAGAAATCAATATTTTAAATATGAATTCATACAGTTAACTGTCAATGTAATGCTTGTTTGTTTTCAATAAACAAGAAACAAATGATGTAACTCATGGCTGATCCGATTTAAAAATAATAAAATTTGTCACAAGTGCACGTATAACTATGGCAACGTAAATAAGATATTTGAGACATGCACTTCCGGTTTGAATATTCGTTTCAAAAATAGGAGGTGTACATCTAGGGCATATACAAGTCTTAAGTTTGAAGTTTCATAATTTTTCGTTCGACAGTATTGGCCCTAGAACGTTCACAGACACACACACACACACACACAGACAGACAGACGTCATTCCGAAAATAGTCCGCAGAAATCTCGAGTTCGACATTTTTCATGATTACAATACTTACTTATTACTCTGTAAAAGAAAGTAAAAATTGTTATAGATATAAACGTTTGCAGAATTTGGACTACAATTTCCATTAAATTAACCAAAATCTGATCAAACAGTTTAATCCTAAAATTGTGCAATATTTATGATTTATTTTCATAAATAGATATAGATATATCTAATTATCTATGCCTTATTCAACCAAAATTTGACTTTATTGATCAATAAATCACTTAAATTAGATTTTCCGTAGCAGTTTTCTCGTAACTGGTACATTTTTTGTAGAGACGTTTCAAACAAAAGTTGTGCGAAATATAATTATCTTTCATTATGAACTTAACTATTTTTGCCATAAGTGCAGCCGTTCTAGTGATATTGGAAATTGAACAAAAAATGCATAGAGTGCACTTCCGGTGGGTGTGTATGATATTGTAGAAAGGACAAAAACATGCATAGAGTAAACATGCACTTCCGGTTTGAATATTCTTTTCAGAAATAGAATGTGTGCATCTAGACCATGATTAAAATTCGTGAAATATAATTAAATCGTACTCAGGGCGTACTCGAAACGGCGAAATCCATAACGAAATCTAGTTATCGATTATGATGATTATAAGAAAGTAAAAATCGATAAATGCAAAGATTTCGTGAAATATATTATATATCTGGCGATTGTTGCATAAAACTATTCAAATTCGCTATTTTTATAGCAAATAAATGCATAATAACTAAGATATTCTTTTTTAATTCGTACATTAGGTATAAAATGTGGTTGAAGACTCAATTGTGTAATTTTACTGAATCCGCATCTGTACTCTATGTGTACTCTAGTGTACTTATATTTTTCTGTATACACTCACACAAGCATACATGATCAAATTACAAAACCAACTTACCGATGAAGACGAATATCTGATGATGTGAGTATCGCAGTAACACAGAAATTGATACCGTCTGCAACATACAAAATAAGAAAAAATATATATATCAGTACACAACGTCATTTCACTAGCGATATTTAAATTCAATTCGCAAACCAAATCAAATCTATTACAAATTTAATTCAGTTAGATTAAACATGATTTGCTAATCATTCATACGATTTATTAAATATAATCCCCAGACAACTATGCAAAACCAAAAAAAAAAGATCATTTAAGATTTTCCGTAGTAGTTCCAAGCACAAGTTGTGCGAAATATTATTATCTTGCGTTATGAAGATATGTTAATACACGGGGAATTTTCCCGGTGGCCCAGTCCGGCTCTGTATAGATATTAACACAGCAATTGAAAAAAAATTACCATAGCGTTGCTATATGCAATAGAACCAACCACAAATGATTTAAAATATTTATACAAATGTATTTACAATAGCGAGGGAGACTATTATTCCGAATTTTGGTGAATTTGTTATTTGTGTGGTTTAATTAAATAATTTATATTGTATTATAATTAAATTATTATACTCAGGCAGACATATATTGTAATTAGAAATTGTATATACATAAATTAATATGGTTGAATCATATTTTATACTCCAATATATTAAGGGGAATTAAAAAAAAACAGTAGTATTACTTTCTTATACACAGGAATAAATCTTGTAATGTTCAAATTACGTATTATAGTGAACCAAAACGCACATAGCGATTTATTTATGGTACAACTATTAAAATATAATCCTATTTTGCATATTAAGTATTAAATATCAATTGTGTTCTCAATTTAATATATATATACTATTTCCATTTTCCACTGAATCTTGAAGAGCGTATAAATAGAAGAGATCTGAGTAGGATTAAAATCAACAAGAGATACAGCAAGTGTATCAATAACAAAAACTGGTTAATTAGTGCGAACGACAATCAAAAGTGTACAGGGTACCGAATACACGTTTATAACGAACAAAAACTATTCAGGCGAAAACAAAAACATCATCGAATACGAATCGCGCATGCGCACACATTGAAACACCCAAGTCCATCTCTTGAACCATTGATTATCAACTAGTGGATATTGAACCAATCGTCTTCCATGCCTATAAAATCTGATTTTGCTTTCTTATTCGTTATATATTAAAAGCATTGTAACCAGAAAAACCCTGGGGTGGCCTTCACTCAACTATCTTAGTCATACGCCAGACGCTATCAAAAATAGTCACATGCGATTCAGGGAGGGTCAATACGTGTATAAGAGATTGATAATTGCATGAAAGAATTGAAAATCAGTAAGCTCAAATATAAAGGAATGGAAAGAACAACTTCTGTTGTGCAATCAGCTAAGTCCTATCCACCAATTCTATATCGATGGTTTGGAACTCAACGAGCTGGAAGCATACACATCAAGACTGGCTGCCATGATTGATCGGTTTCTCATTTCAGAACCGACGAGTTTTATCGTTCCAAACACAAGGTGTGCTATGAACTAAGCACCATTCCACCCCCCACACACACACACACCAAATCAACCCCCCACATCCACCCCTTTCAAACACGACCAACTAATAATGTGCTGAATACATCAGTCATATTACGAAACGATTTTTACTTTCTTATCCGTATTGGAATATCCGTATTGGAATATCCGTTTTGGATGGAAGTTGAATGAAAAATCGCCACCCAATGGATCAGTGAGAAGTGTGGACTGTATTCTGTATGCAATTTGGGCACATGGTGCCCATGGGTTAACCGTGGTTAATAATATTAAAATAACGTCGAGTGATTACTAGCGAGACTATATAAAGTCAAGTGAAATAAATTGTTTGAAATGGCGGGAGGCGTTGGTGGCAAATGGTACTACGTGATTCATGGCGACGCTCCGGTCGCTTGTAATGATCTAATTAACCCCCGCTATACAGTTACACCGTGCGACATCGGACACCCAAGTACAGTCCACATAACAACCCCCAACTAAATATTTCAGCATCGTCCATTACGGCAGTGTACCAATTGCAGGAAAATCGAAATTTACACTGGAATTCGCATTAATTCCAGAAAAGTTACAAACATAATCACGAGGGCTTTCCGACAAATAGTTAGCCTCACCGGCCTATGGCGCCACTGTCGCAAGAGACATGACCTATTGTGTAGTACATTATCTTAGACGGCTACTGTTAAAATCTAGTGATAACTACGTAAACGAAAGTCGAGTGGAAGTCACTCAAGATATTTTAAATATGTTAAATGTTAAAGTATTGTCAATAACACATCTATTCATGAAATAAAATAGAATCCCACAGAACTATAAATAGAAGTAGTATAACTCCTCGTAATGAGATATGACCAAAGTAATCCATATTCTTAAAAACCGAACAAAAATGCAAAATAGATCGTTGGTGTTCAATGTCTGTGTGTCCCATTTATGTGATTTATGATGGCGAAGTAAATTTGACACCGAGCAATGCCCAATGCGCTCAAGTACTCTCCGTCAACCGTCATTTGTGTCGCCGCAATTTACAAGAGGTTATTTTTGTTATTTATGAACGAAAATGGGACAAGTTAGATATTGATCCCAACCATTGGGACGTAATTGCCAAGTCAAACATTGGTGTGTGCCACCCATATTTTATCCCTTAATTGTATGTCCAGGAGAATTTAGCAAACAATAAAAACATAATTAACAGACTAACTGCCATGGGAAATAACTATCAGGCGAATTAATAATAATAATAATTCATTTCTGTACACAAAAAAAAATGCAACAAAAAAAGAATCGCAATTACAATCAAATTGATTACAGTGGCCATAAAATTGTTTCACAGTATAACCTCGACAGTCTACTTTGGAACTCCGAATTATAATGTAACCTCGATAATCCCAATGATGTGTAAGAATGTAATCAATATTTAAAAGCTAATTTTCATATTGTCAATTCTAATCTTGAATTAAAACAAGCATTGATACAACTACCAATGCCTTCATCTTTATATATATATATATATATATATATATATATATATATATATATATATATATATATATATATATATATATATATATCGCTCGGTCGTAAGATTGAAATTAATTGACCTCAAGCGAAGGCCAGGAATTTAAAATAATAGCATTGGAATTTAAAATGTTGATTGTTTGGATGATTGCAACTATTGCTTTCCTTTTCATTAGTGTTTTTTATCATTTTATTTTTTCAAAACTAAAGGATTGTTCACAGCGAAACAATTAGTAATTAAGCTTAGAAATAATAATTATTATATAATTTGGATTTAGTTAAGGACATTTTACTATCCGAGAGTGACACAGACACATAACGAAATACTATCGTACGACGAGCTAAACATAAAATATAATCAAAATCCAATATAATTCAAAAAAAAAAATACAGTGGCCATCAATTGTTTCACTTTTAACCTCGTCTACTTTGGAACTCCGAATTAATAATGCGACCTCGAAAATTCCAATGATATGTAATTATTATAATAAATGTGTAGAACTCGGTTTTCATATCGTCTATTCTAATTGAATAAAAACAGTACATTCTGTTGTAAAATATTATACCTAATTAAATACGTAAGATTTCCATGAAGAAAAGGCCTAGATACTATCTAAACCTTTGTATGCGACAACCAATTATTTAGGAATAAATTATAGCGTAAAGTAGCATTTTCAGTTAGCTAATTAGTAATTACAATTAGCAAGTACATTTGGGATGATGCAAGAGTGGTTTATAATATGTATTATGCAAGATTATATTATTCTAAATTTGCTATTTATTTTAAGCTTCTAGTTTCGGAGATATGAATATTTAAAAGTATTCCCGTCCAGGATTTATGACGTCATACTTTCCTGGTGTTTTATATGTGTAGTTTAGGACATTGCAAGTATATAATGGGATTAATTTATTACTAGATGTTAGCGCACATGTAATACGCCATTGCTGTTTTGTTTTCTGTACTGTCATTTGACATTTCAAGTTTTTTTATACGTTTATCAAACTTTTAATACTCTTTATTATTTTTGCCTATTCAGTTTAATACAGTAAAGTTGCTTATGTACTAAAAGTTGTTATTATAAAGATATTTATAGCAATCTTTACGTTTTATTCAATTCAGAACTAACACAATTATACTAGTTGATATACGAATAATTTATACTGGTTATTGCATATAAACGACTTCATTCATTACAGCAAAGGTCATTTTGTTTATCCTTAACAACTATTTATGTATAAATGCAAAAAAACAACCAAAAAGCAGTACGAAATGTACGCAATGTTGAATTATCGTTCATTTATCAAAAGTAAATGAATGATGTTCACCTCAAATTTCTTCTATATAATCAAAATGTACAAGAATTAATGTTTAAAATAATAATAATTCTAATGTACATTTTTAGAATCCTTGTTTAGAATTCAGCAGTTAAACAGAGATTATCATTCTAAATAGGCTCAATTATCGTGTATCTGTTACATTGAATCTTCGTATACATATTTTACTTTCTTATACGCAGTAATAAATAAGTCTATTAATCATGAAAACTGTCAAACTCGAGATTTATACGCGTATATACGTTTTGACCCTCCCTAAATCGAATATAACTATTTTCTGTCTGTGAACGCTCTAGAACCAATACTGTTAGACGTAAATTCGTGAAACTACAAACTTAAGACTTGTATATGGTCTAGATGTACATCTGTTATATGTGAAAAGAATATTCAAACCGGTAGTGCTTACTCCATGCATTTTTTTGTTCTATCTCCAATATCACTAGAACGGCTGCACTTATGGCAAAAATAGTTAGATTCATAATGAAAGATATTAATATTCCGAACAACTTTTATTTGAAAAGTTTCTTTAATAAATGTACCAGTTACGAGAAAACTGCTACGGAAAACCTTAATAATTTATTTATGTTTTACATAAATACGCATGTATGGGGATTATATTTAATACATCGTATGAATTTCATATTTGTTATTTCGATTACGATACCTAACGTATAAGAAAGTCTTGTGTTGATCACAACTGATTTCTTTCCTAAGGATTATCTTAAACCCCGGAACTCTTCAGCGTAGTTTAAGTAACACATATGCTTTTTAAATTGAAACTTTCCTAAAGCATTAAAAAGTGACAGCTTAAGGTTAAGTTTATGTTTGTTTATTAAAAAAAAAATAGATATATGAATAATCTCGCGAATTTATAATTTTATAATATATCTAAATTGGTTAATGAATGTAGCATTGATAATCAAAAAAATGTCGACGCTTTCTATTTCGCGAAATATCATTACATATTATATATATATTGTCGCTATTACTTAATAATGTCAAGAACAATAATCCTCAAAAAATAAACAAAACTACTTAGAATATAAAGGAAATGTCTGTAGCGTTATTTTAATTCCCCGATTTCTCTGTACTTAAATATATATAATAAACCAAAACAAGCAGTCAAACTAACCAATACTCTACAGAAATATTCTGAAATATCATTAATCTAATTGAGTCTATTTTGTTTTCCTGTCAAAATAGCAGATGACCCGTTTTATTAAGCTACATGCGAATCCATGGCAACGTAAACATATTTATAATGTATCGTAGCATTTTTCTAGCAACTGGTACATTTTTTGAAGAAATGTTTCAAACAAAAGTTGTGCGAAATATTAATATCTTTCATTATGAACATAACTATATTTGCCGTAAATGTAGCCGTTCTAGTGATATTGGAGATAGAACAAAAAATGCATAGAGTAAACATACACTTCTGATTTGATTATTCTTTTCAAAATAGGAGGTGCACATCTAGGGCATATATACAAGTCTTAGGTTTGAAATTTTATAATTTTAGGTTCGACAGTTTTGGCCCTAGAGCGTTCACAGACACACACACAGACGTCATTCCGAAAATAGTCACATTTCATGATTACAAGACTTACTTATTACTTCGTAAAGAAAGTAAAAATAGGCTACTAATAAAAGCATGTATCTATATGTGATGTTACTTATTTGTTAAGTATAATTGGAGCTTAAAGCATATTTGGTAGTTTTATCCCCTGATAACGTATATAAATGGAATAAAATATAGCATCGCGACTAGATTTGACTTAATTGTAACTGTTAGTCATTGAATTGTATTGAATTTCGTTATTAAACTACAACGAAACGAAAAATTCGAAGAGTAATGATTAAATACGCCAGATTTTGTACATTTGATTAAAAACCCATACTTATATATTAGAGAATGTCAATTTCAAAAACTAATAAATAAAACTTACAAATACTATCATGATGACAAAGGCCGCCAAATAGGAACTCCTAGCCATCCACATACTGACGAACCGATAGTGCTCACCAGTAACAACATTTCTGTAACAAAATGTTTGCATAAATTCCAAATTTCTAATTTACCGTAAATTAAGAACAAACCGTAAGTATCCTTTATTGTCTTCTTGTTCGGCTAGTGTTTTGATGCTGGCCATCAGTAGATCATCGTAGCCTAGAAACTCGTCTAGGATAAACCGACTAAAAGGATCACCAAAACATGTATCTTTGTTCGGGTCCAGAGTGACAATTTTCACCGGAATCCCAAGACGTTGTCTCGTTGTTGGAGATAAGCGCAGGAACCCGTATTCTAAGGAATATTCGACGATGTATTCGTCTTCGGGCCAAACTGGAAGTTAAAATTAATTTTTACTTTCCTATACGTAATATATATACATATATATATTATATAAATACAGGAATAAATAAATCTCGGGATCATAATTGGTCGGATTGGTTCAGCCGGCTCTGTGAGTTTAATGTCGATGATTTGGAATTATTTACGTAAACTCAGAAATGTATTTATTTCATATTAAATGCCGAAGAAACATATATTGATTCCATGGCAATCGTAGAGTGAATATAAAAAAAGTATAATTGAGATCACAAAAAATCGATCTAAATCCATTTTGAATGTTTTTTGTATGTGTGAACAGTCAATAGTACATAAACATATGTTTTGAATATAAGATTTGTAAATCCAGGGAAGGAAAACCAGGTATTTTTTTAAAAAAAGAACCAGAAGTGCTTGTTTACTCGTGTCATTTTTTGTATATCAGCAAAAAACGCAACAAAAAGTTTTATTTTGTCGAAAAATGTTCTTGTTTTATTGCTGCATTTAAATAATACAATGAAATATGAGAATAATTTTACATTTTGATTATCAGTAAAGTATTTGCATTTGAATTGCTAATCTAAGAATTTCCTTTACCTAATTTAACCTTGATAGTGCCTGATATGAATCAGGCGATCTTCTAATACACTTATTTCTAATTTATAGCATAGCGATCATTTTTTGTAACGTAATTTAAAAGTTAGAGAAGAAAAAATGTAATCTTGAAATAAATTATAATTTGTCTGACCGATTGCACAAAATTAAATTAAATCTATAATCATTTCCATTTCCGGAAATATGAATGCTGCCGTGACCATGACTGCAAAAATAAGTTCCAAGTTATTTTTTGTGGCCATACTTGACCTTTTCATAAATCTCTTTAATTATTTATTGTATACATACAGTATCGGACAAAACTACCGAAACTAATAATTATACGCGTGTTTAGGTGCGATATTAGTGCGCAGCACATATATTCTTCGACACACAGTATACAACGTATGTATACGCCAGAACAAAATAAATTGTATAACTGTGCTGGATATGATAAAAGTTACTTTGGAAACACTAAAACTGTATTGAAGTAATTAAAATCTCTTTTGGATGCATTAAAAACTGTTTGGAAATTACTAAAATCTGTTTTAGAGATAGAAAAACTGTTTTAAGAATGCTATAGTTGTTTTGGAAATATTAAAAATTGTTTTGGAGATATTAATATCTTATTTGAATGTATTAAAAACTGTTATTAAAGCTAATTTGGAGATACTAAAATCTGTATTGGAGATAGAAAAGCTATTTAAAAATGTATTAATAGCTGTTTTGAAATTACTAAAGTCTGTTTTGGATATATAAAAGCTATTTCGAAGAAGTTAAAGCTATTTTGGAAATACTAAAAGCTATTTTGGAGATATTAAATTCTTATTTGAATACATTAAAAGCTGTTATTAAACCTAATTTGGAAATACTAAAATCTGTTTTGCAGATAGAAAAGCTGTTTTGAAAATACTAAAAGCTGTTTTGGAGGTTTTAAAATCTATTTGTATGTATGTGTTGTATGTATGTAAGCAGCTTTGGGAATATTAAAGCTGTTTTTGATACACTAAAAGCTTTTTTAGAAATACTAAAATCTGTTTTGGAGATATAATCGCTGTTTTGAAGAAGTTAAAGCTGTTTTGGATATACTAAAAGCAGTTTTAGTAATATTAACAGCTGCTTTGAAGATATTAATAGTTTTGAAGATAATTAAAGCTGTAACTTTCAAAAAAGGAAATTAAAGTTTTGGAGGTACTAAAAGCTGCTTTGGACATACGCAAATGTGTTTTGGAGATGTTAAAACCGTTTTGGTAATACTAAAATCTGTTTTAGATATAAAAAAGCTGTTTTGAAGATGTTTAAGCTGTTGTTTTGGAGATATAAAAGCTGTTTTGTAACTTTCAAAAGGGGATCTTAAAGTTTTAGAGGTACTAAAAGCTGTTTTGGAAATACTCAAATGTGTTTTGGAGATGTTAAAACCGTTTGGGAAATACAAAAAGTCATTTTGGAAATACTAAAATCTGTTTTAGATACCAAAAAAAGCTGTTTAAGCTGTTGTTTTGGATATATAAAAGCTATTTTGATGATGTTAACGCTATTTTGAAAATGCTAAAAGCTGTTTAGGAATATTAACAGGTGTTTTGGAGATATAAAAAGTTGTTTTGGAGATGATTAAAGTATTTTCTATAAAAGCAGGGAAATCATTAGGAAAAACATGGAGAACTGGAGGTAGAAAATATACTATTGTAGTTCTTCTAAACATTGATGAGTAATTTCATATCACCACGTGTATATAATTTAATTTTGTGATTCATAATTATTTTCGGATAATTCCGATTCATTGCATTGAATCTAATGTAAATTTGCATGTTTTGTAATAATTTGCATACATTATAGATAAGTTTTACGTACTTTATAATGGCCCAACCGGTCATAAATATGACTGTACTTTATATAATATTTAGTTTTTTTCATTAAATCAAATTAAAACTGAAAATAAAATTTACCTGCACGCACGAATTTCTCCACTTGAGGAACGTCTGTCTTCAGTTCCGATTCTTCTGTCACTGTCTCAGTTTCCAAATCAACTTTACTAGCAATTGTCTCATTAACACTCAACACTTCTTGTGTTAACACTTCAGTTTCAACAATTTCCGCCGACGCAGCCGTCGAGGACTCCGACAACGGCGTCAACCCATCCCAAACCGTAACAGACACCGAGACATCCTTCGAACTATTTATCGCATCCGGCTGAATATCCATATCCGTGCTCAAAACCGACGATTCCGTCGTATAATTCACCACCTCCGAATCATCCAACGGCTCAGTCAACTCGTCCACTGCTGATGGCTCGATATTAATAAAACCATCCCTCGCCAACAACCCCAGCATCGTCGCCAAATCCTCAACTTTCTCCTGCTTCAATTTCTCCTCTTTCGCATACGACTGTTCGATGTTGTAATCTTGGGCAGCGTTTCTCAAAATCTCTACTCTTAGGATGCCGTCTCGGGGCCACTGGTCGCGGACGGATTCTAGGCATGTTGTGGGTGAGCGAGAGAATGCAACGTGTATGTAGGCGAGTACGAAGAATGCGGTGATCGCTTTGAGTAAGATTACGAATTCGATGAAACGGCGGACAGATTTGGGAAATGTGCGAGCGTATGCGATTGCCGCTTTGAAGAATAATGCATGGAATAGGCGGTCGCGCACGTTGAACAAGGGGTTTTGGTTGTTGTTGTTCCGGGCTCGGTTTGTGTTCATCAGGGGACCACCGTTGTGGTTGTTCTCTGGATTTACTGGACCCTCCATTCTTCCTCCGGGCCCTGGAATTAAAATATTTCGCTCTTGAATAACCAGGGTTGCTTCATTTAGGGAAAAGGAATCAAATCAATAAGCGGAATCTATCTATAATTTAGTTTATAATATTATCGTAAGAATAAGAAGATTTTATTTAAAAAACATTATATAAACAATACAACTTTTTTACAAAAATACTACGATTTTGTTTTTTTCTGTCCGCTACTGTATTCAAATACAATGGAGAAGATGATTTTAATTGGTTACGAGTCACCTTCTCCATTACATTCTAATACAGTACCGATTTATGCATCCTGTATTAAAGTGTATTTAAAAGGCAACAATTTGTAATTATAGGTAATTAATAAATCCAGTTTTGACAAATAAAAGCAAAAACAAGATTCGGTATGTACGCATCGATGCGTCCAGCGCGCCTTATAGGTAATATATGCGATGCGAGCAGCGGTTTTTAGTTATAATTGGCCTTTTGGCGCTTTGAAAAAATGTGCATATTTTATAATATTTATTAATTTTTTACGGCCTTTGGGTTAGCAATATGAAAAATTCTTGTAGATATAAAATATCTTAGAATTTTTGAGTGTTTTAATTATTTTAGAAAGGGTAGTATTAAGGGGCATATTTCAAAATTCAAAATTAAGATATTAAATCATTTTTTATGGCCTTTGGGTTGACAATATGAACAAATCTTGTAGATATAAAATATTTTAGAACTTTTAGTAGAATTTTTGGGTGTTTTAATTATTTTTCTAAGGGCAGTATTAAGGGGAGCTACAAATTTTGCGGCATATTTTAAAATTCAAAATTAAAATACTAAATAATTTTTTATGGCCTTTGGGTTAACAATATGAAAAAATCTTATAGATATAAAATATTTTAGAACTTTTAGTACAATTTTTGGGTGTTTTAATTATTTTTCTAATGGCAGTATTAAAGGGGGCTCCAAATTTTGAATCATATTTCAAAATTCAACATTAAAATACTAAATAATTTTTGATGGCCTTTGGGTTAACAATATGAAAAAATCTTGTAGATATAAAATATTTTAGAACTTTTAGTAGAATTTTTGGGTGTTTTAATTAATTTTCTAATGGCAGTATTAAGAGGGCTCCAAATTTTGTAGCATATTTCAAAATTTAAAATATTAAATAATTTTTTATGGCCTTTGGGTTAACAATATGAAAAAATCTTGTAGACATAAAAAATCTTAGAATTATTAGTAGAATATTTGGGTATTTTAATTATTTTTCTAAGGGCAGTATTAAGGGGGGTTCTACATTTTGAGACCCTATAACTCGGGAAATAAACGGGCGATTAGATTTAAACTGCAAGGGGATTCAAATGGGGTGCTAAATAATATATGTAGCAAATTTGGTGTAAATCGCTCCGATACCTTCAGAGGAGTAAAAAGCACAAATCCAAGTATATAAGTTTATATATATATATTTGGATTCATGGCGACGAGAATGCTACAGACACACGACCGAATGCTTTAACTTCTTCGGTACTTCGGCGAGCTAAAAAATATAATAAATTGCGTTCATGGATTAATATTTATAATGTGTAATTACCAATTGCTTCGCTGTGAATACAAGATTAATAGTATAATTAATATAATTAATTTTAATACGTACGTGGTACATTTACATATATATTTCTAATATAAATATACAAAATTATCGTAGTATAAATAATATAATATATAAAAAATACGAAAACTAATGAGAATAAACTTATTAAATAAAACTCTAGGTCCATAACAAGGATTATAAAAACCGTTTTTAGGGAAACTGAACTATATGAAAGAAGTGTGAACAGTACAGATTAATTGTACACGTAAAATATGATTTAAAAAAAATTGTTATGAAATAGGAAACAGATACAAAAAAAAAACATTTATATTTATTACAAATATTTATCTAAAAATTCGATTAAAATTTGTTAAATTAAATCTTAATTTAAAACTAATATTTTGTAGGGTTATATTTAAAATATTATTTTTAAATGGCATTTGCGGAGGCAAATTAATGAATTTCAATGTTTAAGAATCTTACTCCTTCGCCTAGTCGAGACATACGTGAATCTAATTCTTGGCATGTTTATTCCACTGTTGTTGAGTGCAACATTTAGGTTAAGAACTCATATAACGTCAAACTATTGTCTAATTTCTGTATAAAATGCCACCGTATTTATTTACAACAATAACAATCGAAATAAAATAAACAACAATCGAAATGAAACACATTAGCTGTCACAATTTTATAACTGTCACTTAATGGAATATTCCAAATATTCCTGTATTTATATAAAAATCATTTACCTTGGGACATATCACTGATGGATCATTCACAGGATCACTGATCTGTAGACGAAAGTGTCGTGTACATCCTGTAAGTAGAACATCTACATGAACTACTTAACAGATTCACTGATATTACGTTTGACATCAATTAAAAATATATATATTAAAAAAAAAACACACACACAGTAAATAGTTAACTAATAATCTAAGTGAATTCGTAAAATACACATTTGCATTGAAAAACTACTACTCACGACCTTAGTCCTGACGTAATATGGAAATATGGATTAAAATCTATTTGACTCGAGCAAATTCACACCTTCGAAACACGGAAACTTACACATTTTCAATACACCGACGCTTACAATTAAACTGTCACTACTCAAATGTTGACTGTCACACACACTAATTATTAAACACTAACAGAATCAATGATATCCATCGTAAATTTGACCATATTTCAAAATACAAAGCAAAACAACAAACCACTAGTCGGATGATCGGTCACAGAACATATGTTCGCCGTCCAGCACGTGCTGCCCTCTATCGGCCAAATACCCGCTAACACACGGACTGTTTATAGTTGCCTTGTTCGACGTCATTTCACTAACTAAAGGATTGTTCACAGCATTAAGCTTAGAAATTTTTAGTAATAATTCCAGTTTGTTGTAAAACATACAATGCTAAAGGATTGTTCACAGCGAAACAATCAGTAATTTAGCTTAGAAAAGGAATGCTAGCATTCCTAGCAACAAAATTAACACAATGTTTGATAAATTTTGTTGCTTGGAATGTTAGCATTGCTTGCATTAAAAAAATTAGATTATTATTTGTAATTTTCTAAGCTTAATTACTAATTGCTTCGCTGTTAACAATCCTTAACGTTCACAGCAACAAAATTTGTAATAAATTGTGTTAGTTTTGTTGCTTTGAATCTTAATATTGCTTGTGATAATACAAACTAGATTATTATTTATAATTTTCTAAGCTTAATTACTAAGTGTTTCGCTGTGAACAAGCCTTAACACACTCAAATAGACTACTGTCCTACTTCCACCAAGTGTGCAAGCAGGATGGCTGTCATTCATGTGCGTTAGATAAAGATAGCTATTGCCATGAGGCGCTGTGCTGTGAAAACATTCTATTATAAATGCACCCTCAGTGCATGTCCTTCAAATAAATAAATATATCTCTACTACTTGATATTTTACAATATTTACAAACTAAAGGATTGTTCACAGCGAAACAATTAGTAATTAAGCTTAGAAAATTACAAATAATAATCTAATTTGTATTATCACAAGCAATGTTAGCATTCAAAGCAACACAATTTATGATAAATTTTGTTGCTGTGAACGTTAACTTTGTATGTCATACAACAAACTGGAATTATTACTTATAATTACTAAGCTTAATTACTAATTCTTTAGCTGTGAACAATCCTTTATTCATTCTCCGTTGGATCGAAGCCTACAAATAATAGTAAGACGTGCTTTAGCGCAACTGTGACGTCACACTAATGATAATAGAAAATGCATTGAATGAGACAATATTAATTCTCAGTACTAATCTACAAATATCTCGTATCGACACTTAAGGATTGTTCACAGCGAAACAATTAGTAATTAAGCTTAGAAAATTACAAATAATAATCTAGATTGTATTATGACAAGCAATGCTAGCATTCCAAGCAACAAAATTAACACAATGTTTGATAAATTTTGTTGCTTGGAATGTTAGCATTGCTTGTCATAATACAAACTAGATTATTATTTGTAATTATCTAAGTTTAATTACTAAATAATTCGCTGTGAACAATCCTTTACGAGATATTTGAAGATTAGGCCTACAAATAATAGTAAGACGTGCTTTAGCTAGAACTGTGACGTCACACTAATGGCAATAGAAAATGCATTGAATGAGACAATATTACTTTCACACAACACAAGTTTGCACTGTAAGGGTGCATTTATAATAGATAGACCCTTGAAATGCGTAGTATAAAAAACAATGGAATTCACTGTAGAAAAATGTATATATTTAGGTCAAAATTACATAAATGAATCATTTTTGTTCAATATAAACCATACAATAAAACAATATAACACAAACATACACAATAGGGTAAATTATATAACATGTTCGATCAATTATTTTATTTTTTCGTGTACGATGCTTATGTTGTGCATTCTGAAAGATTCTCGCCCCATATTCTTCGTCATCTTCGCGAAATGTTAAATCAACAATTATATTTTCAAATAAAGTAATAAGAACAAAAAAAATACAAATTAAAATGTATACGTCTAGCGCTTTTAAATAGGGCAAAATTATTTTAGTACAAGTTGAATGATAGTAAAAATATAGTAATAAAGTTAAATTTAAACCGGAAATAATATATCTTATTTTAATATGTTGCGTTTTGATCCAAAATATAAAATATGAAATAATTACTAGAAATGTACAAGGCGCGAAAGTACAAAATATGTAATGCTCATAATATCTTTTTACAGTTATTTGAGCAACTAAAACTGTAAAATTACCTATAAAACAAAAAAAATTAAATATTATTTACACAAATATATTAACAATTTACCAGATTGTCGAATGTCTACTTCTGAATAAGTGTAAACATCAATCAGTTTAAATTCTTGTAAATATTCCCCTGTTAATATATCAATAGGTATTTCATCCCACATAAGATCTACTTCCTCTTTCGGAAATCGATCTGTTAGATACGCTTAAGTTTTAATGGCGCCAAATACGATATTTCGATTTAAAAACTTACATGTTCCTAGTTTAATCGAACATTTTTGAGAGTCAAACGGAAATTTGTGTAAATTCCTCGTACATACTGTACTTAAAACGACTTTTTCACTGTATAAAATTTCGCCATCCGGTGTTGTACCTCGCCAAAATTGTGTCATATCGTTATTGCTAACATAACTTCCGCCTTCGGTTACTGTCAGATACGGCCGCCATATTTGTCCGTTGACAGCTAACTTTTTGGTACGATGGTTTGCACCTAATCGGGGATCAGTCCAACGTTGGTTCAAAAGAAATGTGAACTTTACGTCCTGTATCGATAAATAACACTTTTAATTAAATTTCTGTCTATTGGAGACTAATTCACATATTTTCTTTCTTGAATTGCCCTGAATTGAATCAGACTATTTTCGCCGAATCGTTTTTTTAATAGTCTACTCAGTGCATAATTTATTATAATTGTTTTAATTACAACAAATAAATAGATATAACAATAGCTTCATTAAATATATTTATAAAATATGTCAAAATATTATCGTCTTTGTTTTAAACAGTGGAACGATTAATCAGTGGGCGATATTAAAAAATCTGTAGTGACCTTTACTCGACTTTTATACTAAACATTGTATGTCTCGGGTTCAGTAAAATATGTTTAACTTTTATAAAATCCACTTTTCACTAATTGGCGTCGTTTTTGAGATACTTAAAAAACTTATACGACTAAACAAGCACTTCTGGTTGAAATATCCGTTTTAAAAATAAGTTTTAATTGCTGAACCAGAGACATACAAGGCTATACATCAACACAGACACACACAGACATTGAAAAAGTAGTCAAAACGGACTCAGGGATCCTCAAAACGGATATTTCTATTAAAATTTAAAATACTTTATTTTATACATTACGTACAAGAAAGTATAAAGTTGTAAAGCAATATGAATAAACTTAGAAATATTTATAATTAATTATAATATTTAGTATTTTTTTATGGCTAATTGGTTAACAGTTTGAAAAAATCTTGTAGATATAAAATATCTTAGAATTATTAGAAGAATTTTTGAGTGTATTAATTATTTTTATAAGGGCAGTATTAAGGGGGGTTCTAAATTTTGGGGCCCTATAACTCGGGAAATATACGGGCGATTGGATTTAAACTGCGAACGTATTCAAATGGGATACCAAATAATATGTGTAGCAAATTTGGTTCAACTCGCTTTGGTACCTTCAGAGTAAACACAAATTTGGTCGAGCGATGACTAATATCCAAGTATAAAAGTTATATATATATTTTTGGAATCAATGCGACGATAGTTAAGAAATTATTTTGATCCGAGAATGCTACAGACACACGACCGAATGCTTTAGCTTCATCGGTACTTCGTACGAATTAAAAATTATAATATTAAATTTTTTTTTTTGAGCTTTGGGTGAACAAAATGGAAAAATCTTGTAGACATAAAATATCTTAGAATTATTAGTAAATAATTTGGGTGTTTTAATTATTTTTATAAGGGCAGTATTAAGGGGGGCTTCAAATTTTGGGGGCTTGTAACTCGGGAAGTAAATGGACGATTGGATTTAAACTGCGAACGGATTCAAATGGAATACCAAATAATATGTGTAGCAAATTTGGTTCAAATCGGTTTGGTAACTTCAGAGTAAACACAAATTTGGTCGAGCGACGACTAACATTTAAGTATATGAGTTACATATATTTTTGGATTCAGGAAAACAAGACACTTTTTGTTAAGGAAATTTGAGAATGCTACAGACACACGCTACGGCAAGAAATTTAAAAAGAAAATAATTTCATACAATTTAAATATATTTTAAATACAATTTTCGTATAATTAATAATGCCGTTCCCTAAATATGTATTAAATAATAATAAATATCTTTTTGACTCAAGTAAGCAATTTCTTCTTACCATATTATTGACATCCTCGAAATTAAGTTGCATTAAAGTAATGGAAACGTTCACATTTGTCGTGAACACATCTTGTAGCAATGGCCGACTCATTTGTTGCGCCCCTTGGTCGCCTCGCAAAGAGAACGCTGTACCAATAAGCATAAGACAGTCAAAAAACCTGGATTTCATGTTGAAAACACTTGTTTGATCGCCGATTAATTGAATACTGAATGTAACTTAAGCCATCGCAATACTCATCGCAGGCAGGCACATCTGGCAAAGTACTTATGTGACTCAGAAAAAAGTAAACTTCATATGTGCAACAGGAAAAAATAATTATTAAACGACAACAAAGCTGTGTATAAAATTTATTTTATTCATAAAAAACATAACAATCCCGTCACCTTTGTCGTTACATAAATATATATATTTCTTTTACATTACAATTTTATAATACGAATTGGAATTTTCAATAATTAAGACACTGTTTCAGAAAAGTTCCACCCATTTTTGGCATATTTTGACAATCATTTGTCATTTAAAACTAATTAAGTAATTTAGACATTTAAAATAAAATTAACAAAACTATAAACTATCTTGTTTTATTCTAATCATTTCGTAATAGTTACGACGCCATTTTATATCTCGTTCTCTGTTTAGTAACCGTAAATATTAATTTCGTTATTCTAAAATCATATGTATTAGGGTGTATTTATAATAGGATTTATCCACGGCAAATTAAATCGAGAGGCGCATCACTTTGGAATTAAATGTACAATTCGAAGGAATTTAATAGAATTAGTCAGAAATAACTGGAATACATTGGAATTTATTGAATTAATTGGAATTTGTTGGAGTTTAATGGAATTGGCATTAATGCGTACGCTATTTCGAAAGAGATGCGCCTCAAAAGTTTAATAGTTATCTTTATCGCACACTAAACTTGGTGGAAATAGGACAGGTTGTCCATATTGGTGCGTTAGATAAAGATAACCAATTTTTACTCAAAAACTTGACGTGAAACAAGGCATTATGACATTAGTCGTAAGCTGCTTAGTATTTTGCTGCAAGTGATAACAAATTATCATTGTTTTATGACGTATTTACGTATTAGGGTGCATTTATAATAGGATTTATCCACGGCAAATTAAACTGAGGGGCGCATCACTTTGGAATTAAGTGTACAATTCGAAGGAATTGAATGGAATTTGTCAGAAATAAGTGGAATACATTGGAATTTGTTGGAGTTTAATGGAATTGGCATTGAAGCGTACGCTTTTTCGAAAGAGATGCGCCCCAAAAGTTTAATAGTTATCTTAATCGCACACTAAACTTGGTGGAAGTAGGACAGGTTGTCCATATTGGTGCGTTAGATAGAGAAAACTTGACGTGAAACAAGGCAATTATAAACAGTCCTTTAGCGATTCTGTTATAAATATAAACTGGTCCAATTAAGAAGGAGTAAGTTTATTTTTGGAACCTAAGAGAACTAAAAGGAAAGGCAAAGGAAGAAATAACGCCCATAAATATTCACTGTTCCACTTAAGAAGGAGCAAGTTTATTTTTGGAGTCTAAGAGAACTAAAAGGAAAGGCAAAGGAAGAAATAACGCCCATAAATATTCACTGGTCCACTTAAGAAGGAGTAAGTTTATTTTTGGAGTCTAAGAGAACTAAAAGGAAAGGCAAAGGAAGAAATAACGCCCATAAATATTCACTGGTCCACTTAAGAAGGAGTAAGTTTATTTTTGGAGTCTAAGAGAACTAAAAGGAAAGGCAAAGGAAGAAATAACCCCTGGTCCACTTAAGAAGGAGTAAGTTTATTTTTGGAGTCTAAGAGAACTAAAATCCCAGCAAAGGAAGAAATAACGCCTAGAAAGCCTATCGTCGAAGGGGTAAACTTAGTGTAGCCTAATGCAGTCAGGGGGATAAAAATATCACAACTATTTTTAATGGTATCAATCACAACGTCCCTATGTGATTGAACGCTCATAAAGGCTTTACCAGCCGAAACAAGGACATCGTTTATTGTCCTGCAACCTAACCGTGGATAAATAACGGATTGCTCTCTTTGCACAATCTGGTAAATTTCATAAACGTCCCTAACTAGGTTCATAGTTATAGAATACAGCCAATATTTATTTGAGAGTTTACCCCATTTGTCTACGTCTATCTCGCATACACCTGATCGACTCAACCAGAGCATGTGGTCGGCTAACAAAAACAGGGAATTACTTATTTTACTCATCGACACTGTTACGCGAACGGTTACATCTGGGTGGTTTATTATGGGGAGAACTGCATACAGCGTGTCGACGCATCGGCCCAGGCGCAGCACTAAGGAAAGAATTAAGACACATATTTATTATTTGGTTTGTTGATTGGGAAATCGTATTTAAATTCCAATAACAAACAAAAATTATATAATTATATGTTATAGAAATGTAATTTAGTTAATCATCAATTTATATTCTATGTATATATTGTTGTTTTTATTATTATTAACAATATTTGTAATATTATGATTAATTGTACTAGAAATAAGTTTCCTCATGCCATTAATTTTAATGAACTTAAATAAATAATTTCAAAATAAATTAGATTTAGCGAAAGCAAGACCAAAAGAAACAAGCATAGTTACAGGCATCAATGCCTTTAGCTAGCCGTATAATATATATATATATACTATCTTTTACGATGTAATAAGTAAATCTTCACGAGATTTCAACGGATATACCCGTTTTTACTTTCCCTGAATCGTCTATTTTCGGCATGTCTGTGTATCTGTCCGAGTCAAAACTGTGTGTGTGTGTGTAAGTGTGTCTGTCTGTGAACGCTTTAGGGCCAAAACTGTTGAACGTAAAATAAGACCAAAAGAAAAAAGCATAGTTACAGGCACCAATGCCTTTAGCTCGCCGTATAATATATATATATATATATATACTATCTTTTACAATGTACTAAGTAAATCTTCACGAGATTTCAACGGATATACACGTTTTTACTTTCCTTGAATCGAATGCGACTATTTTCGGAATGATGTCTGTGTATCTGTCTAAGCCGAAACGGTGTGTGTGTGTGTGTGTAAGTGTGTAACTGTCTGTCTGTGAACGCTTTAGGGTCAAAACTGTTGAACGTAAAATTGTGAAACTTAAGACTTGTATGTACGGGCACCATTAATTTTTGAAAAGAATACTCAAACCGGAAGTGCATGTTTACTTTAAGAATTTTATATCCTTTCTCAAAAATGACTACAACGGGTGCACTTATAGCAAAAATAGTAAAACAAGCTTAGGTACAACGCACCTATGCGGCTTTTAATTATTATGGCCTTTTGTATAACAATTTGAAAAAAATGTTACAGATACAAAAAGTCTTACAATGTTTTTGTAGATTATTTAATAAAAACATATATTTTTAATACATATTTAATAATTTTTTATAGCCGTTGGGTTAAAATTCTTGTAAATATAAAATATCTTAGAATAAGTAGTAGAATTTTTGAGTGTTTTAATAATCTTTATAAGGGCAGTATTAAGGTGAGCTCCAAATTTTGGGGCCCTATAACTCGGGAAGAATACAGGCGATTGAATTTAAACTGCGAACGGAATCAAATGGGATGTTAAATAATATGTGTAGGAAATTTGGAGTGAATCGGTCCGCTACCTTCAGAGGAATAAAGGGCATAAATTTGGTCTTACGAGTCAGGACTAACATCCAGTTATATATAATTTTGGATTCAGGGCGACGAGACATACACTTTTGTTAAGGACATTTTATGATCCGAGAATGCTACAGACACACGACCGAATGCTATAGCTTATTCAGTACTTCGTACGGCGAGCTAACCAGGTCTCACCACTGATAGTAACCATATAACAAAGAGTTCTACACATACATACAAACTAACATAAATATTTACCTATAAAACATATATATAATGATTTATTGGTAAATATTTGATGGAAACAACAAATCGTTCTACACATACATTCAAACATAAATATTGACGTATAAAACATGATTTATTGGTAAATATTCGATGGAAACAACAAAGCGTTCTACACATATATTCAAACTAACATAAATATTTACCTATAAAACATATATATGATTTATTGGTAAATATTCGATGGAAATGTACTAGTTACGAGAAAACCGCTACGGAAATTCTTAAAATTATTATTTATGTTGTCGCATTTGAAACAAATTTAATGTAAAATCGTATAACTTTTGAATTGACATAATTTATTATAATTTGGCCCTATGATTATTATATTTATTAATAATTGACTTACATTTCCGAAATGTACTGAAAGTGTACTCCAAACTGCGTAACCGATCGACATCTTTACCGCCTCTATTTTGCAATCTATGCCATAAAAACCTGCTCAAATACTGCAACAATCTGAAAAATACAACGTAATACAACGTTACAAGAAATATAAGGTTATAATCACCGAAATATACCTTATAAGTTTATCCCGGCCAGCAGTTTGACTATTTAACTTTATTAACACATCCATTTTGGCAACAATAACTAATTTTTAACATAACACATTATAATTGTACCCAAAGTCAATGTTCAAGTACGATTATAAACATAAAGAGAGAGACACGAAACGCAGCGCACGCAAGCTAAAGTGAGATAACCAGCGTGAATCAGCGAACTCGCTACAAAATATTTGTGATAACAAAAAGCATGGAACCGAACCGAAACTTTAATAATAAACCTAGTGACTTAATAACGAATAATCCCGGGATGTCTGACGAACCAGTGGACGTGAAACCATTGTTTCTACCCCGGTTATTGTGGCATTCAAGTGACGAGGATACCGAAGACACTAAACAGCCGGACAGCAGTACCAAAAAGTGGTCGCCGGGCAAATGGCAAGATGCCAACCGAAAAAGTGCGTTTCAACCGTACAAACAAACCGTGTGTACAGTGTTGACGAATTTGCAGCGCGGGAATACACAAGCGGAAACACCGATTCCCCAAGAAACGGAAGTGGGTTTTCACACTAGGTCAGGGCAGGGGGAAGTTACGTTAGAAGATATTAAAAATGAGCCTCATATAGATGTTAGGGATAATTATGGGTTGACGGCGTTGCATTGGGCGTCAGCATACGGCCAGCTGATGTCTGTGACTCTGTTATTGGATTCGGGCGCGAAGTTGGATTGCGAAGGCACGGAAGGGGAGACGCCATTGTTGCTGGCGGCAAGTGGGGGACACCATGACGTCGTCCGGCTGCTTTTGAGCAAAGGCGCGAACGTGAATCAACTTGACCATGTAAGCGCTTGCTCGGGTCGATTTAGCGTGCATTTGCAAATATTAGTGAGAAAATTCGTTTTTTTAGATTGGCAACACAGCGTTAATGTACGCTGCGTATGGTAACCATCCTCACTGTTGCAATGAGCTACTGTTGAGGGGAGCTGATATTACTGTATCTAATATGTTTGATGACACAGCGTTTTCTCTAGCCTGTGACAACAATAGCAATTTAGGTACAGTAATTTATTATTTAATCTTAATATTACATAATTTGTTGTTTTTTTTTTCAGCGCAAGCAGTCATTGAAAATTTTCTACTAACACTGCTGTCTCCATTAGCATAGCGTTGTTAATTGTTTTTGTTTATACTTAATAAATGTTTATTTTCGATTTTATTGTAGTTTTATTTATTTATTGTATTAATTTTACCAACATAGTTCTTTTAGCTCATACACTGGTAGGTAGGTACTCACTTATGCGCTCCTGGTCGCCGTATAAGTAATATATGCGTTGCGAGCAACGGTTTTTAATTATTATAGCCTTTTGGTTAACAATTTGAAAAAATCTTATAGATATAAAAAGTTTTATAATTATTTTTAAATAATTTTGATATAAAAACAATATTAGATACAACGCACCTATGCGTCCAGCTCGCCTTATAATTAATATATGTGATGCGAGCAACGGTTTTTAATTATTATGGCCTTTTGGTTAACAATTTGAAAAAATCTTATAGATATAAAAAGTTTTATAATTATTTTTAAATAATTTTGATATAAAAACAAGTTTAAGTATAACGCACCTATGCGTCCAGCTGGCCTTATAAGTAATATATGCGTTGCGTGCAACGGTTTTTAATTATTATGGCCTTTTAGTTAACAATTTGAAAAAATCCTATAGATATAAAAAGTTTTATATATATTTTTAAATATTTTTGATATAAAAACAAGCTTAGGTACAACGCACCTATGTGTCCAGCTCGCCGTATAAGTAATATATGCGATGCGTGCAACGTTTTTAATTATTATAGCCTTTTGGTTAACAATTTGAACAAATCTTATAGATATAAAAAGTATTATAATTATTTTTAAATAATTTTGATATAAAAACAAGCGTAGGTACAACGCAACTATGTGTCCAGCTCGCCTTATAAGTAATATAAGCGTTGCCAGCAACGGTTTTTAATTATTATAGCCTTTTGGTTAACAGTTTGTAAAAATGTTATATATATAAAAAGTTTTAAATAATTTTGATATAAAAACAAGCTTAGGTACAACGCACCTATGTGTCCAGCTCGCCTTATAAGTAATATATGCGATGCGTGCAGTGGTTTTTAATTATTATCCACTACTAAATCTTGAAGATATTTTATTATTTAGTTTAATTTAAAATTATAATAATTCGAATCTAATATATAATACAAAATATAATATTAAGTTTCTAATTCTAAAATTACATAATAAATAATTGCGATTTCAATTTTTTTTTAAATAATATTCTCAACTATCAAATACAGATTTGATATATTCAATTTGTTTTAACATTGGCCCAATAAGGGTCCAGATGCCAACTGCCCCCAATACTACAACGCATGAAATCCGCTGTTCCCATGTTGCAACCAGGGTGAACCACCAAGAATCGAAGCCGTAGCACATGCTTAAAATGCCCAACGCATACGCCGCTTGACCGATAAAATTGTGCCCAATTTTCCACCAAATCGGTCTTATAAATTTCACATATTTACTAATTCGAACCACATGAGACGCAGCTACTCCACCCAGGCAGGCTAAGATCATTAGGATCATTGACGTCAATCCTGCAAAGAAAGAAATATAACTAAATCGAAGGATGGGTCATACAAACATATAAACAAAGCGTTCTACACATATATCAGTGTGTTTTTTTTTTATGAACCTTGAATCTACGTTGGTAAGAAAACTCACCTAAAATTGAATGTGTTGATTGAAAATGTGGCCATTCACTTCCACGTCCATTTATTTCTATTGAGATTCCCGCTAATGCCAACACGCTTCCAGATCCAATGAATACTCCATGTAATATTACTTTATGATATCGAGAAATTGTTCTTCCAAAGAAATTGTCGCCAGAAAACAATAATATTGACTCTGTCATTAAAAACCCATACTGCAAAAAGTTAATCATAGTTTAATTTTAACTTTTATTAAATCGGAGCTAAAGTTACAATATAATAAGCTTAGGTACAAGGCACTTAAGCCTAATAAGTAATATATACGATAAAAGCAGCGGTTCACAATTTTAAAAAAATCTAACAATTTTATGCAGATAAATAAATTAGAGCAAATTTTAAAATGCAAAATTATAATTTTTAATATTTTTTTATAGCCTTTGGGTTACCAATATGAAGAAATCTTGTAGACATAAAATATCTTAGATTTGGTAGTAGTATTTTCAAGTATTTTAATTATTTTTGTAAGGGCAGTATTAAGGGGGGTTTTAAATTTTGGGGCCCTATAACTCGAAAAGTATATAGGCGATTGGATTTAAACTGCGAGTGGATTCAAATGGGATACCAAATAATATGTGTAGCAAATTTGGTGTAAATCGCTCCGGTACCTTCAGAGGAGTAGAGGGCTCAAATTTGGCCTTACGAGCAATGACTAACATCCAGTTATATATATATTTTTGGATTCAGGGCGATGAAACAAACATCTTTTACATTTTTTAATCCAAGAATCCCTCGGACGGCAATTAAAAAATATGTAGAAATGTCCACACTTACCCCAGTGGCTGCAAAACAAATATGTAACGTCAAACTATTAGACATATTATATTTAATGGCCATCCAAATAATAAAAACTGTTACTACTGAAATCGCTTGTAACATTAATACGTTAATACTACTACGAACATTTTGCAATAATTCTTTTAAATCGATTTTATTGCTCAGCTTATTAGCCATTAATTTACTAGACACCATATTGCTAAGAGCTTCGGCACTGGACTAAAATTTCAAAGATGGGCATTTCAAAATATATGAAACCAAAAATGATGTCGAAATAGATAATGCCATTGTGTGTTTATATAAAAATTCTGTGCAATGTTAAAATCGTAAAGGGAATTTCTTTTTCTTATCATTATCTTGATTAGAAAATACGTGCTGGTTTGCATCTATGATTAAATAGTGATTTTGTTGATAAAATTCGCACTGGATGGTCTTTGGATGTCTATGTCCATTTAGACAATACATGTTATTGTCGAACTCTGAATTTCAAGTCTGTTCTTTGAACTCCCATGTGACCTTGTTCGAATATTGCATTTGTATACATAAAATAACGACAAGGGCATAAACATTGTAAAAAAGGAACAATCGATTCAAAATTGAAACTTATTAATACTTAAATGAGAAATTAATTTTTTTGGAATAAGCGCTCAATTATGTGAACAGTAATAAACGCAGGCATCTTACTTGTCACTGCTGCCAAGTTGGTTGTTTGCAGTTAGGGGTAAATTTAGTTATATAAGTTGACCCCAAAACTAGCGTTCGCTGCACTCGAGTACTTGTATACTATACCATTACCAATGGTAACTTTCTTTAGACAACTTACATTCATAGTTCCCTGATACTATATAGTTAAATTTAACTTTGTTTATATTTCTAAATGTTTAAACAATACAACTGTTTAACTTACGAGTCAGGAATTATACGTAGTTTTAAAATACAATACATATTTTAAGCGTTTCTACAAAATTTGTCATATATATTAATAATTATTAATAATAATAATAATTAGGAACAAATTTAATACATATTTATAATAATTTAAATAAATAATTCATAGTTCTTCAAATAAATTACGGGTTAGGCCTGCATGAAAATGCATAATGATGATTTATTACAGCAACTAATATGTCGTTATAAATTCCACCATTTTGTTTTTGTTATTATTATTATTATAATAAATGTATAAACAAAATCTTTAATTTATTTTTTAATCGAATGTACAAATTGGGAAAGTTTATCCACGAATATGATTCCCCTAATTTGTGTTTATTGTACGTACCGTTTACTTCCGGTAACGTATGGGGCGCAAAAAAATAAAATATAAAAATAATAAATATACTTGTCCCTTTATAAATCTACTTATAAATTCATGCTATGATTGCCATGTATCTATTTATACGTAACTAAGGAAATGTAACATAGTTATTTTTAAAGACAATTCTGCAGTAAATGGTACATTTCTCGAAAAGACTTTTCAAACAAAACTTGCTGGAAATTAATTTTCTTCAATTTTTATAAGTACAATTTTTTTTCTAACTTCTGCCGTTTTCGAGATATTAACAAAGTGTGTATACGTAAGTAAGGAAATGTAACATAGTTATTTTTAAAGACCATTCTTCAGTAAATGGTACATTTTTCGAAAAAACTTTTCAAACTAAAGTTGCTAGAAATTTAATTATCTTCAATGTTTATAAGAATAAATTTTTCTCCAATTTATGCCGTTTTCGAGATATTAACAAACTATTTATACGTAACTAAGGAAATGTAATATAGTTATTTTTAAAGACCATTCTTCAGTAAATGGTACATTACTCGAAAAAGCTTTTCAAACAAAACTTGCTAAACATTTAATTATCTTCAATTTTTATAAATACTAATTTTCTCTAAGTCATGCCGTTTTCGAGATATTGGCAAACTAGTCTAAATAAATGGTGGTATCTCCTAATATAAATAACAGGAGCCCAGGTGAATTAAAGGTAACATTTAAACTATGTTTAGTTTTCGATATCTACAACGCGCAATTTTTTTTATAGCATCAATTTTGTGTCAGTGTTTATATCTTGCAAACAAATCAGACACAAACAATAAATTGGCAATTTAAAAGCAATAATTCATGTAAAGGTATTGTCTAGGTCGCAGTCATTGACCTGCCTATTTTTTTTATTGCTCATAGTTCTATTAGATGAGGCCAACTCATTTTATTTTCGCTATATGATTATTTGTCGACTACAGACACACAGACGTAATTCCGAAAATAGTCAAAGGGTCAAAACGTGTGTTTCTGTTCATATCTCGAGTTCGACATTTCTCATGATTACTTCGTAAAATGAAGTAATAAATATAGTCTTGGTCCTTCGAACCGGATACGTTGTGGTATGTTCTGCACAATTATAACTAAATACTCTAATGACCTTGAACCTTAAAATACGTACTCCAGCTTTTATAATAGTTGAAAATTATGTTTGTAAAAGAAAGTGTTCCTCACGCAATAAAGAAAAGTGATTTTTTGTTGTTGAAAACGACATTTCATTGCAGTTTAGTTCTCCGTGCGTTTTCTGACACTCTTATTCTAGGAATAACGTATTATCACGCGTAAGTGTTACCCGTGTGTTTTGTTTAAGACAAAAGACTGATGTCAAGACATAATTTATTGCGGAGAAGTTTTTTCTGCGTTGCCATTTTGTGAACCCTACCTAACAAATCTTTTTAATGGTCACTAGGAAGACTAAACATCATAATTTACCCTCGTTTCGACGTTTGCTGGAACTTCTGCAAGTACTTTGACGTAAATAGTCGAGAGGATTTTACACAACATATTTACGTATCTGTATGTGAAAATTAAGAGATATAAATATGTTTTATATGTTGATAATTATATAGTTTAAACAATTTTTATTTTATTTTATCGTAAACATGAAATTTGCGTGCTGTACTGAATTATTATGCACTTAGTATATTCCCACCTTGCACATAGTGCTTATTACTCTCTTATACGTAATATATAAATGAAAGTATTGTGAACACAAAAATAATCAACTGTTCAAAACACAAATTTACATGTAATTTTGTATAATTCTTGTTGCTTATATGGTGTGCTAAGTTGTGAAACATTCTGAAAAACATTTGTCATTGACATCCGTTAACCTCAAAGGCATTGTCGAAAATTAAGACAAATGAAATGCGACGCGAATACGAGTCGTGGCTTATTATTAGATTTTTCGTATGATGAATTATTCATTAATCTTTTGAGAAATTGAGCGTGAATACTTTTAAAATGATTGTTGACACGCTGAATCGTCAGTGGTTGCCCATTTGTGCCCACGTAACTGCCAAAATTTATTATATACTACTGGTTGTTGCTGCGGAGATGCTTCGAGATGAACATATAAGAATTGTCGGCCAAAAGTATTTTCATAATCGTATTTTGTTTGTTACTTATGAAATTCTTTGTTTTTATTATCGTATTATTTTATAGTTATTAATTATTGACAACGTTATAACAGTTTTATGAATTTAATAAATGATTTATCGTTAATTTGAAACTATAATCGGATAAATATTTATAGACTATTACCTTAAAATTCCACTATTAGTTAACATCGAGTCAAACAAGCATAGGTACAGGCACCAATGGCTCAGCTCACCGTATAATTATTTAATTGATTATTTTTTAGTAGAAAATATTTATTTATTTTATTTATGGCGAATCCCCTATTTATACGCACTATTTTTTGAAGAGATAATCTGAGCATATTTACACACTTGATTGGCAAGTATAAAACAATTCAAAACAACAATGAAATTAATTAATTTATTAAGTATATTAAATTTCAAAATTATTGTATGGCCTTTGTTACAATAGAAGAACGTTATTGATATTAAAACAATATATATATGACTTGTTGTACTGGACAAACTAATTATTTGATTCTATAAAATTAAATATTATTATTTTTAATAATTTTTGTTGCCCCTTGGGTTCATAATTTCAAAAAACTTAGTCAAAATAAAATATCTTAGAAATCATCTTGCATTTTTCAATTTAATAGCATTAAAATTCATGGGGCCAAAAAATTTGAATACCGCCTTAATACTACCCGTAGAAAAATAATGCATACATCCAAAAATTCTACGATAAATTCTAAGATATTTTAAATCTACAAGATTTCTTGATATTGGTAACCCAAAGGCCATAAAAAATTATTAAAAATTATAATTTTGCATTTTAAAATTTACATAAATTCTTCTTTGAGTATATCAAGAAAATCTATAAAAATTAATAAAACTTTTTATATATATATATATATATATATATATATATATATATATAAAAATATATCAATTTTTCAAATTGTGAATTCATAGGCCTTAATAATTAAAAACAACAATTTAAAAATGCCAAGCATGAATTATTCGGCTGCGCGCATTGAATATATTACTTATAAGGCGAGCTGTAGGCATAGGTGCCTTGTACCTAAGCTTGTCTTAATTATAAGTGGAGGAAAGACAAATCATGAATCGTTTGTGTTTAAAATCTTAAGCTTAACTTAATCTATAATTAAAATAACAAATAAAATGTGAAGACAAATATTTTGTTGAAACGTTAAGATTAATAAAATAAAATTAAATATTACTGCATTCCCGTTTATTTTATAATTCAACATTAATTCATAATTCACTTGATGGAAGAATTATCAGATAGTCGTCAAGGGTCCCGAAGCGCAGATCCGAAGGTTCTGGGTTCAAATACCGGTGGCATCAAATGATTTTTCCTTAATAAAAATCAATTGTATTCATACAAGAACTTTAATATTATTATTAATCCATAATATTACTTCCAATAATATATGTCATTTTAAGTATGTAAGGTGAGCTTAAACTTTATGAAACAATTATGCAAATGGATGTAGACTCGACCCATCGGCAATTTTCGTTGCGAATAAATATGGGATATCCTCGTAATTTAAAATAATAAATATGCATGTCCGAATTAAATAAAATAGTATGCAAATTGTTTCGGATATGTCTTAGTAGTCGAACACGCGTGCCAGCCTACATGCGCCTATATGTAATACGTCCACGGGCATTCAACAGTCTGGTGCACCGAGTACGCGTACGGGTGTACGGGCGTACGCTCAATGAATCCTGCCAGCACATGGTGGCTGTCAGTTCAACGTTGTCCACGGATATAGCAAGGCTGAGCCGAACTCATGCCGGCCTAATTCCACCTCATATCATTTCAAATACATCAACACACAATCATACACATTTTATACCAGTAAATACGAACCATCAACAAACCAGTTCCGTCCGGCCGATTGGACCTGGCGACTTGCATAAATTCGCAAAATTAAACCGGTGCTAGACAGTTCTCCAGCAATATGTGAATTTGTAAGTAGTGTCGCTATTTTTTAAATTATACAGTGATGCATTGACAGATTTGTGCTTAAGTTATTCGCGTTTTTGAGTGAGTTTGACATGAGTTCCGCGTTTGTTTGTGTCTCCAAAGAACTGGGGTGAATTGTTTCAAGGATGGCGAAGGTGATCCTTATTGGGTGAGTTATACACTTATTTTATGTTGTTGTCAACTGTTACTTATAAATAATAAAAATAATCTTGTAATCGATGTCTTTTAAACCAATAATATTTAACTATTGTACAGGCACCAATGCATTCAGCTCGCCTCTCGCCTTAGGTACAATCTCGTTGGAATAATAATCCTTTTCATACTAATTATTACTAAATAGAAACCTTTCGTATAATTAATGTACTTGGTGGAAATAATAGTTAATTGGTGTACAAGCACCAATGCCTTCAGCTCAACTTTAGCCTCCGAATCTCTTGGGAAATATAATCTTATTAATATTAAAAATAATCCATTTTTACAATCAATGTATTTCGAGGAGATTATTATCTATATATTGTGCAGGCGCCAATGCCTTCAGCTCGCCTTTCAGCTTAGAAGCTATGTTTTGAAGAAACAATACCTAATTATTGTATAAGCACCAATGCTTTTAGCTCGCCTTTCAGTGAGCTTAAAATCAATCTTATTGGGAATAGGGAAAGTAAATTGTTTTAATAACATATTAATTTTTTGAAGAAAACTTTCTTCTTGCCGATGATTTTTGAGGAAATAATACCTAATTATTGTACAAGCACCAAAGCTTTCAGCTCGCGTTTCAAAGAGCTTAAAAAAAATCTTGTTTGGAATTGAGAAAGTAAATTGTTTTAATAATATATTAATTTTAAGAAGAATACTTTATTCTTGTCAATGATTTATGAGGAGTAAATATCTAATTATTGTACAAGCACCAATACCTTCAGCTCACGTTTCAGAGAGTTTAAAATAAATCTTGTTGGGAATTAAGAAAGCAAAATATATTAATTTTAAGAAGAACATTTTATTCTGGTCGTTGATAATATCTATTTATTGTGCAGGCATCAATGCCTGCAGCTCACCTATCGGTTCACCTTTTTTATAATGTATTAATTTTACGAAGAGAACATTATTCTAATCGCTGAATGCACTAGCACCAATGCATTTAGCTTACTTTTCAGTGAGTTTTGAATTAATCTCTTTGGGAATTCGGATAAATAAGCCTAATAATATATTAATATCAAGAAGAAAATATTATTTTCCAATCGTTTGGAGAAAAAATCAATGAAGTAATCGATATAATAGTATATCTGAAATAATAAGTTAAATTTTAAGTGTAGAGAAACGGTTTATAATCTGGAAAATAATATTTTTAATGGATGTCTTCTCGTATCTTGTGTGTCAACAGTGAGATTTAAATATTGTATCTTTTATTTTATGACGAGTAAACTAATTTAGATACAGTTTTTTTTTTTATATTAATTAACAACGTTAGGAATGTTTTAATTGAAACTTAAATCGTATCTGTGTCTATATTCATATACAACTTGACAAAAACAGTAAAATATGTTCATGATGTCGTCGTTTCTGATTTTAACTGTTTGGACTTCTTTCCATATAATTATTGTCGTCGATTTTTTTTTGTTAGTTTCTTTATGCAGGTATACAACTGATTATTAACTTGTTCAGATTTTATTTTCAATTAATATCACGTTACATCGGATTTAATTATGATGTACCTAGTAATTGATTTAAAAATAAAAATAAACATACATTCATAAATTGTAATTTCTGACACAGGATCTCGACCCGTTTGGTACGTTTGGTAAATAGAAATATGGAAAATTATATATATATTTATTTTTACTTTCTTATACGCAGTCAAAATTTTTGATCCTCCCTGAATCGATGTGGCAATTTTCGTTTGTGAAAATTACGTATAAGAAAGACGAAAATAAAAAATGTGCTCGTTTTAAATACGAAAATATAATTTCGTAAAATATTTTTAGAATAAGAACTTATCATTGTTCCAATATTTATTTAACCTTTATTTAAATTTATACAATTACATACAAAAAATATTTATCTTTATATCAAATTTTGCATTTAATATTTCATATACCTTAGAGCCAAAACGTGATATCACACAATATACATTTTTATTCATATTTACCCATACTCTTACATTAATTCATATATACCAGCTTTGGACACAAAGGTGACATCTATACTATAGCCATTTTTAAAGATAGAAATATTTTCCTCCCTTGGAGCACAAAGGTAATCAGTTATAGTTATATATTTATTTAAATTGTTAATCTATATTTATTCATACCTTAAATTATTATTACAACAACCTCTTGGACCGCAAAGGTGACATTACAATGATAATTTTGCACTTTGTCACTCTTTTATTACATAATTAATATAACAATCCCTTAGAGCCAAAACGTGACATCAAACAATATAAATTTTTATTCATATTTACCTTTTACATTAATAATTCATATATACCACCTTTGGGCACAAAGGTGACATCTTTACTATAGCCATTTTTAAAGATAGAAATATTTTCCTTCCTTAGAGCACAAAGGTAACTTCTGTGCATTAGTTATAGTTTTATATTTAATTATATCGTTAATCTATATTTATTCATACCGTAAATTATTATTACAACAACCTCTTGGAGCACAAAGGTGACATTACAATGATAATTTTGCACATTATCACTCTTTTATTACATTATTAATTTAATAATCCCTTGCAGCCTAAAGGTGACAACTACGCAGTGAAATATATATATTTCACGAACATTCCAGTTTTTCTAATATTCAAATTATTGATTTATACAATAAGTATATATACGACGAGTATTTAAAATTTGATTGTTTTCTGAATGTTTGATGACATTTCTTCTGCATTTAATATGAAATAAATGAATTTCTGAGTTGTACTAGTGAATTAAAAATGATTTAAATATTAAAAATGTTACTGTATCAAATTCTACTTCTGGTAAATGTATGTCGGTTTCATTGACCTAGTCCCTGGATTGCTATCAAATGAATATTACGTTAGCCTCCCAGAAGTTGAAGGTTCTTCAGACCCATATAGTAATGATGATAAGTCAATGCTCGTGCTTATAATAATAATAATAATAATAAATGAGTAATTTAAGCGTGTATAGCACATGGTATTTAGACGTACACCTACGGAAAGGAAACCAGTAGTAGTTGTAAATAAATAAATCATGTGTTCTGATCTGGTGAGGCTAGTTATTCCTGGCTGGATACAAAGATAAGTCTCGGCTTTCACAGCTACCTGCTCGATCAAACATTATTTCATACGGCTTCTCAATACTGTCTACTGGATTAATTTATTGAATAGACCAACTACGGGGATATTGGACGCGACGCGACGCGACATTCACGCCGATATATAGTATAGTATCTGATTCGATTTAATTACGTACAGTCATAACAGCAATGATTTACTACGTTCACGCGCTCATGTATATAATTAATAATGTAAATTTCATACTTAAAGAGAATAAGACAGTGTGGCCTGCATCAGGAAATAATTGAGATGCGGTAATACTGCAGGGACGCATTGGCCCGATATGCATATCCAAATTTACATTAACGACTGATTTACCCTAAGGAATTTAGGGCAAATATTTAATATTCTGTAATGGACATAGATTTATATTTAACGGAAAATCAGGCCCTCTTTAACCATTATGCTAAATGGGCCCAGGGGCAAAGAAATTATAGGCAATATCAAATCAAGTTAGCTCAAAACGTGTATATTCGTTAAAATCGAAACTTGTCAAAATTACAATTGCTTTTAGACATCGTTCAAGAAATTAATAACATGTAAATTATCAATTAAATGTTTCTTTGTACAAAATTAGTTTGAATCGTGGTTCATATTAAATAATTAAATGTTTTGCCATAACTGTTTCTGTATTCTACTTCTACATTTCATGTATACTCAAATTTTATAAGTTCGAAGCTGTAGGCCGGACACGCAACTAAATAATTGATAACATTAAATATCAAAATCAATTTAACCTTTTTTGTTATTTGGTAGATACAAAATATAAATTAATAATTTTCATAAATCTATTACTGTCAGTTTTGAAATAAATCGTTTTTCCCTGCTGCGTTTTCAGATCGGAATCCAACCGAGTTGAAACCTAAATATCTCGCGCGTTACAATAGTTGTGAGATTAGGCGCAAGTCACACGACACAACAAATACCCAAACATTATTATAGCCAATTGTCATTAAATTAAATGAGTTTTGGTTCACATTTGTCACTTTGTTATTATTCCTAATAGACCATTAAAATTGAAAATAAAAAATTGACTGGCCTTAACTCAACTCTACTTCTTTTTCACTATATATGTATAATATTGTGTATTCATTCTACGATTGCCATGAAACCATATCAATATATGGGCTAACTAGCGAAACACGTAACTTGGTGATTTTCAAAGTTGATCTTTCAGTAAATGGTACATATTTCGAAAAAACTTTTCAAACAAAAGTTGCTAGTAATTTTAATACCTTTAATTTTTGTAATATACACTTTTTCAGTAACTCGTGTCGTTCTTGAAATAACGCGAGTTAATAAGCACTTCCGATTAAAGTAATAATATAATATATAATTTTTTTCGGGCTTTAGGTTAACAATATGAAGAAATCTTGAAGACATAAAATATCTTAGAATTTTTAGTAGAATTTTTGAGTGTTTTAATTATTTTTATAAGGGCAGTATTAAGGGGGGCTTCAAATTTTGGGGCCTTATAACTCGGGAAGTATACGGGCGAATGGATTTAAACTACGAACGGATTCAAATGGGAGTCTATTTATTACAACTACAAAATTTATTTGAGGTTTCTGCTTTTATTATTAGGTAAATTTATTTAATTGTAATAGATTTGCAATAAAATAACATATTTTGCGCAAGTATGATTTATTAATAATAAATACAAGGTGTATTTATGTAACATATACGGTAATAAGATCTATTTAAATTAAAGATAGCTTATCTGGGGCTAATAAATATCGCATTTATTTAATATAAGTACATATATATATATATATATATATATATATATATATATATATATATATTTTAATAGAAAAATGTGAAAAGTAATTAAAATGTTATATCCCAGGTTGTTAGTAACAACGATAGTTTGATGCATCGTATAGTAAATTGTCTAAATCGGATTTCTACAATCATAAACTTTGAACAATGGTATCGATTTTATTTTGCAATTACGTGAACAATAAGTCGTTAAAAACTACAATTACTATTACTGTTAGTTTCTTCAATTAAGTGTACGTACGCAAATAAAAATTTCTGGTACACCTAATAACAACATTCTGATTAAAACACCGTAAACCTAAATTTATACCAGTTTTCTATTTAGATATTTATATACAAAGTATATATATATATATATATATATATATATATATATATATATATATATATATATATATATATATATATGCTATAAAAATGTAAAAATAATTTTATTATCTACATAAATGTAGGATAACTTTTTTTATATTTTTATAAAATAGTATTTTTAATATGTTGTAATTCTTGAAGATATCGCATAGCTCTATTTATAAAATAATAGCTACTGCCTTCACTCAACTGACATGTTGAACCCTGTCGCAGCGCAACAATAAAGAAATTCGTTAAGTAACTAATACAATTAACAAAACAAAATCAGATATGTGTAAGTTAAAATGTAATATATTCAAATCTGCCGTCAACAAGCTAACAAACATTTGAACATATCACACAGTGTGATTACACAACAGTGTATTTCCAGTCGCAGTGTTCATTGGTCTAATTTGAAATAAAGCAAATAAAAAACAAATCTACTACTACAGTTAAAAGGGGCAACTAGCTCCAAATGCATTTATTCATTCCGTATTTAGTTGATATCTTAATTACACTATCTGTATGGTAAAGTGTTGATGAACCGTCCGTCCGTCAAGCATCTCGAGCGAAGCGCCGCTCTGTAATTGCGTTGGGAACCGCGACTAAAACAAAACATATCCTAAAAGTGGCCAACACTACTCGATGCCAAGCCCAAGCCTTGGGGATGGATGTTTGAAACGACGTTTTATGTGTTTGTTGATTGTTTGTAGCCGACAGCTGTTTGCTCTAACCCTTTTCTTTTGTTTCGTTTCATGAACTAATTTATTACATGCCAAATTAAATTTGTTCAAATCTCCAAGTGTCAGGTTGTGGGTTTAACCCTTCATACGCTCTGTGCAACATATATTATACGTTGTATATATGTAGATATCTTTTTATTAAAGTCCTAAATATCTAAAATATATTTTTTAAATTTAATAAATAAATAGAATCATTTTCAAACAATAGTTTTAATATTTATAACTTTTACAAGATTCCCTTTTTCACATTTGAAAGAAAATTTGGAAAACAAATTAAACGTTTGCTTACAATGAAAGCGTTTACTTCATGACTTGTGTACACTGTAAAAAATATATATAAATTTAAATAACTCGTAAAACGCACCTAAGCGTCCTGTTCGCCTGTTAGGTTTATGCGATGCGAGCAGAGGTTTTTAATTATTATGGCCTTTTAGTTAACAATTTAAAAAAATGTATAGAATTTTTTGTAAATTACATAGTTAAAAGAAAAAATTAGTGCATATATTTAATATATTTTTACAGCCTTTGGGTTAACAATATGAAAAAATCTTGCAGTCATAAAATATCTTTTGTTATTATTAGTAGAATTTTCGGGTGTTTTAGCTATTTTTATAAGGGCAGTATTAAGGAGTAAAGGACACAAATTTGGTCTTACGAGCGACGACTAACATCCAAGTTATATATATTTTTGGATTTAGGACGACGAGACAAGCACTTTTTTACTAATATAATTATTTGATCCGAGAATGCTACAGACACACAACCGAATGCTTTAGCTTCTTCGGTACTTCGTACGGCGAGCTAAAAACATATATGTTAATATAGTTTAAAATAATACATGATTTAATACAATACTATTTCAAATGAACCCCCAATTTGTACAAAATGTCATTTGATTACATGAATAGTTGTGTTATATTGTATCTACATTAATTTCTTCTTCGCTATAGGGAGTCTAACATGTTTTCAATGAATTTTTAACAGATAGTAATAAAAGTGTTTAAAATTATGTTTTCTATGTAGGAGTATAAAATAAGAGGGGCCTGTTTTACTAATTATTATACTTGTATACAAATAAAATATTAAAACAATGAAAATATATACATTTCCATACAATCCCTGTGGTGTAATTAAATTTATTTTATCGAAGGGCTAACAGCGTCCCAATAACACAATAACTATACCCCCTGCATTGCCTGTAATTCTCCCAGAAATCCGACATATCCAGAGTACCCGTATTTCCTCTGGAATAACCCGTATTTCCCTTAGAATACCTGTATCTCCCTTGTAATATTTTTATTTCCTCCATAATGCAAGTATTTCACCTGAAATACCTGTATTTTCGTTGTAATACTTGTACTTTTCATATAATATCTGTATTTTCTTTGTAATACCTGTATTTTCCTTGTAATTTTTATATTTTTCCTGTAATACCACGAATTAGAGCAAAGTTATTTAACTATTTTTACTATTAAAATAAATATTCTTATCTGTCTCGTAGGCTATATTAAAAATAACCCTTTTTCTTTATATTTTATTACTTTCATAATAGGTTTAATGATTTGAATTCTTGCTGATTTATTCGTGTATATTTACAAATATTATGATCATGTTTGACAGTCAAGCCACATAATAATTAATTGTGTTTTAAAATGTAGTTTTAACACTGGGAAGAGTTGATGAAATAATTGGCGTATAATTTACTAATTGTTACAAATTGTTTTTGACCCCTCAAAAGCCCATTCAATACTTGTAGCCTAATTTTTTAATATCTTTTCCTCAAACTTATAATCAACCTAGTTATATTTTTGTCCATGTTCTCTTGGCGAGAAACATTAAATTTGGTATTCAAATGTAGGTAACAACTTAATACATAGAATTCTCATGATAAAAAGGTTCTATTGGAGTAGAAACTGTTTTGTTACCGACCAAGAGTACTTCGAATGCAATTTTAAATTAATCAAAATTACAATTCAAGAGTAAAATCAACACAAACTTGTCTGTACGTGTTTGGCAAATGAACAATACATTGTATTTAAGTTTAAGGGTAAATCTATTTGACAACTTGAATCTTTTCATCGTAGAAAGGGTGTATATATATCGAAATTACAATTTGAAGAGTAGAATGAAAACACTTGAAAGAATTGAGATTATTTTCTCTGTCCTATACCAACAATAGCCACCCCTTAGGAATTTATACAAGTCGCAGCTTAGAAGCATATAATAAGAAAACCCTTCGGCGACATTGTGTATGCGCATGCGTAGATTGTGAGAACGGTTAAATTAAAAGGAACTCAATTCTGTCAATTTGATCGTACATGACAGCACTATACGAGTTGAAATTTCTTTTAGTTACATTTTTTACACTGTCATGTTGGTGTTTGTGTGTGTTCTTTCGCGGTAAAAAAGACATTAGATTTCAAAGGCGAGACACACATCAGGGGTGTCATATAAACTCAATTAGTACCAACAGTGGCGTATCTTTAACGGAGACATATTTAGTAACAAAAGTATTTTGTTCTCTTATACGATTTTATATTAACAAATCTCTAGAATTAAAAAATAATAATTTTTTATCTGTAGAATACAAATAATTCGTATTTTGAAAGCTAGAAGAAATATATGTTTTTTTTTAATGTGGCAATAACTCATCGTGCAACATAGGTAAGTCATTTTACGAAACAAGTTGAAAGTACATCTACAGTAGTTCAATGCAAGATAATAACTCTTATAAGGACGGTTAATTGGCAATAAGTATTTATTAAATGGATTCTAACTCTACAGATATTTCTTCTATTCTCAGAATGTTGACTTTCTGGTATTTTCATGAATAACATTTTCTCCTACATTAAATACATTCAACCAGGTATATCTATATTTATATTTCATGTCATAAATTGGTAATCTACGCCTACTATTTTTTTCCAACAATGACATTCGTAAACGGACAATTTTCACACTTTGACAACACAAACTAAAGAATACACACATAGCTGTCACCTAACATGGACAACACGATATTAATATTAATGATACTACGACAAAGTACGCGCCGCAAATTTGACAATTGCCTATTCAACGCATGACCAGCCGTATCCTTATTTTTCATTCATAAATATACTACTTACTTTCTTAGACGACATTTTTTGTTACTGTTTATACGGAATTGTTTCAGTGGAGTAGATTGTATTCTGTATATGATATGGGCAGATAATGCCCACAGGTTAACCAAGTGTAATAAAATACAAACAAACTACCGATTAAATCAAAAATGCAGCTATTTTATTTTTAAAGTATTCTGACTTAACCTGAATTTATTAAATCCTTCTTTATGCTATATAAAAAAATAGGAATCTATTTTTAAAGCTGGAGAACCACTAACATATACTGACACATTTATGAAGTAGTGAATTTGGTTTAGTATTCGCTTGAAGAACAGTGTTAATTGCTTTTAAATCAGTACCAAATTTAAATTTACCAGTGACTCACCTTCAAAAGATTTACATCCAATCAACATAATTGTATATTCATTTGTTTGTTCTTTATGCAACACACATATGAGTTGCATCAAAGTACTCTTATTATTTATTAAAAAATATATAATGCCAATCGTCATCAGAAATCGCATTGTCAAGTACTTCATTTCAATAATTGAATGAAAATCTATTAATAATGTTGCTTAATAAACATAATTTTGATATTCATTGATACTGCGATAATTATGAAACAATTTTATAAATATTGCATACATGAAATCAAACATATTTATTTTCTTATACGTAATATATATTTTGAGGGCCTTGAATCCTTTTATCCAATATCCAATAAATATAAATTGGCTATTTGGATTTCACGTTGTAAGGAATTTTCTGAATTTCCTTTAGTTATTTTTTTGGTTCTAATCGTCGAAATCTAAATTATCAACAATTTGTCCACGAGAATATTTGAATCTATTTCGCTATTTAAAATAATGATAATAGCAATTTAGAAATATTTCCAGATGCTTATCTATGAAACGTTTTAGAAGATATTTTTACGTTAATCCAATTAAATAAAGTATGCTGACACTTCTTATGCCCCAAATAAAATATGCGAGTTATGCTCCTTCATGTCTTAGCATTGCCAAATAGAAATTCTTAAATTAAAATTCTTACATTTTCTCTTACAGTCTACACTATTTATGTTAAAGTTATGTAAATAAATCTTATCCAAATGTGCTAGAAGTGAATACACGAATGTACCTACAAAATAAATAATTCGATTGTATTAATTGGACTGCATTTTAAAATAGCCTAATTTTTGGTATCGTTTGTTGAATTATTCAACATATTTCTTGGGTGGTTTTAACAATTTGATAAAAACATTAATTGTAATTGAAGAATAATTTATTCACCATAACTTAAATGTGAGATATATTTAGGTAATGAATAAAAATATACCATTTTATTATAATTGGTTTAAAATGTTTAAATATACAAACAATTATTTTTAGAACTCTAAAAGTATAATTGAAAATAATGAATTGTGTGTGTGTGTGTGTAACAATATCTTAACCGGAAGTTACATTTAACTCATGCAACATTTTCAATATCTAAGAAACGGTGAGTTAAGGAATTTTTTTTTTAATAAACATAGAAGACTTATTTATAACATTTTTTCATAATACTTAAAAGCCAGTGGTCACGTCGCATATATTACTTATAAGGGGAGCTGGACGCATAGGTGCGTTGTACCTAAGCTTGTTTATAAGAAATTCTTTAATAATATTAATATGTATCTTGAAATCTATAGAAGTAGTTCAAATAGTTTGTGAACAAAATAACCGATTGATTATAGTTGTAGAATCGAGTAGGTGTAACATTAATCGATATCCCGTTCTCAATCAACATTAACAACTATGATTGGCATGACATAATTATTTTTTAAATTAACTTTTTATTTTTATTCTTTTATTAATATCCTGCAAAGTATAAGTGTTACTTAATTATATACAATTTAAGTTTACAAATAAGACGAATTTTCGCTAAATTATATGTTTGACCGGAAGTAAGTTTTCGTTAGCTAAGCACGTGTTATCGCCTGGTATTTATACCTATAGGAATGTGAGCAATGGCACGTACCTAAGAAAAGTTTATGTTTATCGCGTAAAACGTGTTTAGCTTGCAGGAATTCGGATCGGTGGCACGCACCCTATATTGTGCAAGCGTTGGCGATACCCCCGGTCCTCGGTATCGGGTCATTGATGACATTTGACCCGCGTATTGCATTGTGAACGCATCGACTTGTACCGGAAACCGAACCTTCGTGACGTCACCGTCGCCAAAAGTCAATTGATTCTTTTGGTCGTTAAACATGTCTATATATCATCATGGTTCACAGTTTTAGTTGTCAGTTGTACACATTTGTGTTGTGGGCGATGATCTAATTATTTACAACAATTTGCTAATGTTCTTTGTCGAAAGGTTTTACACAATTAACTTGGCTTCTATTGCCTTGGGTGATTCAGGCTGTTTAGTTTTTCGTCTTTTGTTAATTTTTAGCGTGTCAGGTTTATATTTAGACGACAATACAATGACAGATACGAAATATCCATTCTAAGGATTTTCTAATAGATTTTTAGCTCGCTGAAGTACCGAAGAAGCTAAAATATTCTGTTGTGTGTCTGTAGCATTCTCAGATCAATAAATTTCATTAGAAAAAGTGTTTGTCTCGTCGCCCTGATTCAATATATATATATATATATATATATATATATATATATATATATATATATATATATATATATATATAATATATATATATATATATATACATATATATATATATATATATATATATATATATATATATATATATTCAGGGGCGGACGTTTGTTTAAATTTTTCTCCGTTAGATCGCGAATATATCCAAATGTGGAAATAATTGCTAAGTACTAAATTTTCTAATATCTTATATGATAATTATGTGTCAATATAGTTTCTTCATTATTATTATTATTATATGTATATATTGTTGACATATTCAGTTGAATATAATTTAATTTAAATACATGTTCTAAATAAATGAAAGCGAATCTTTGTGGTAAGAAACGCGTTAACCGAAATAAGAATGTATTCATCTGACTGCATCCTATTTATAATCAAACATCACTAGCTCATATACATATATATATATATATATATATATATATATAGTAATAAGTTGATTGAGTCAATTAAAAGTCTAATTACGATAACGTTTATTAGCGGAATATATCTCAATTTCCTTGATTATTCCATTTGAGCAAAAGCCGTAGTAATAATAAATATTTCTAATTAATTCAAAAGGCATAAAAACTAAAGTAATCTTGAAATAAATGTGTTTGTATAAATGTTCAGAACGCTTGTTGGTTTTTCATGACAATCCACAAATAATGTGCACTAAATATATTCATCGACGTGTAAAATTGGAGCCTAAACGTTTGCTATTATGTGCTAATGAATTGGCTGATTCTCCGAGGCACTAATTGAAAATTAAAACGCAATTAATCAATTTTCCCATTCAACGATTATAAACCATTCGTCGTTACACTAAATCACACTGGCCACTTAAAGCGTCACTCACTTTTGGACATTCTATTGTCGTCTCGGTTTTGATCCGAGAATGCTACAGACACACGACCGAATGCTTTAGCTTCTTCGGTACTTGGGAGCTAATAATGTAGCGCGTACGCATGCATGATGCCTTATAAAACTACCAACACGCACATCTCCAAGTATTATAATATATATACTGTATTCTAATTTGGTCAATCAATCAATAATAATTACTTGTATTATTGTTTTTCATCATTTTATCTCTTCAAAAATATAAATAACCGTTAACATCGTTATTTTATAGAAATATCAGTAGTTAAAAATTATTTTCTACATACATATATTTCGTACAGAATGTACAAGCGTGCTATAGTCATCGATAGTATGTCTGTAACATTCTTGAATCAAAATATTATAAGCCTATTTACCTTTATAACGTTTTTTCAAGTTATGAACCTACAAGCCAGATTTCTTTTTTTAAATAATAATTTTGAAATTAAAACATTGCAGCGATTGCATTAATATAATGGTTATTGTTGCTATCAATCAATAACAATGTCATTTTAGTCTTTTAAAAATGTAATAGTTATAAATATGGTTTCATCTTTAAATATCAGTAGTAAAAAATATATTTTAATTTAAATAAAATAATTAAATCATTGTACGACGTGCAAATGGCATTGGTGTTTGCACCTATGCTTGTGAATCAATCAAATAGATTATATGGTAAGCTTAAGGCATTAGTTCAAATGTATTAATTTACAGGTATATGAGTTTTAATCTTGCAAATCCAATAAATCGCAATGCATCGCTCTGGTTACCAAATTCGTTTCGAAGTAAACAATGATTTGGTCCACTTGAGTGGGTGGAACTTATCTGAAACATTGATAGAAAAACATGGAATAACAAAAAAAACTGTCTACAAGTTCAATTCGAAAATATGGCGTGTGGCGCCTCGGATATCGTCGAGCTCGATTCGTATTTATGACAAAATGCCACCGAGAGTAACAACCTACATTAGGTCTCACTTAGAGTTTAAGTAAGTGTAACAATTACTCTATAGTAGCAGATGCCATTTGGTCACCCTTCGTTCCCGAGTACGCGATGCCGATGCGCCCCTTTCTCATATTTCTTAATTATATCACATTTTGTTCGGTTCTTAGTTCTTCTATTGTTTGTTTTTCTCAAAGAAAGACTCCATTTGTGTCCACATTTCTCTTGAATTATACAATGTTTTTCATTTTTTTTGTGTGTGTGTATATCTCAATTCGTTTAGCATTTCTTTTATTCGGATTGAGAAGCAACTAGACTTATATGGCATGATAAAAGGAATGGGTGTAGAATTACCTATAGAATGCTGTACCGTAGTTGGATGCTATATGTAAATTAGAGAACTCTAAATGCAACTATTACTTTTTTCATTCCTTTTTTTATAGGCTAGTTTTTATTTAATGGGTTATTAACCATATGTAGTATTACATGTTTTTTTCTCTTCTTGGTAATAATCATTTAATATTTTTAAGTATATCTACTCTTGTTAAATTGAAATATATATATTACAGTAACAAAAAAAATCTGGAGTAGCCTTCACTCTACTTATACTTAATTTTCATATTTGTAATATAATTATTATGTAATTTAAATTCATGCTATGATTGACATAGAACAATTATATATACTAACTAGGGAAACGTAATATGGCTATTTTCAAATACAAATTCTCAGTAAATGGCACATTTTTCGAAATAATTTTTTAAACAAAATTTATTGGAAATTTTAATATCTTTAACTTTTACATAATTCAATTTTCCTCTAACTTGTCGCATTACAATTACATGAGTGCACTTCTTTTTATGTTATTATTACTAGATATTAATTTTTGTAATGATACTTATATTTTCTTTATAAAAAAGTAAAGAGATATGACCTCGTGTACGTATAAAAATCTTGCCAATTATGTTTTTCATAAGAAAGTAAAAAGTGTCCACAAAAATGCAATAAATATAATTGTCTGGAATAGCAATGAGTTTAACAAGAAAGATAACAAAGTATTGTTCAATTAAACATTTATTCTTAAAACTGCATCTTTACTGAATCTTATCAATATCTCTAATTATATTAATTATTATTACGTATATTTACAGTGTAGGGTTCTTCTAATGCGTTATCTGTTGCCAGTGTTAAGAATGATTAATGTTAGTTAATAGAAATGAAGATGCATTGAAGCCAAAGTCGAACGCAACACAGGAGGAGGCTGTGTGTGTGTGTGTTCCGTACGCCGTACGCCAACATGTACACTGTACACCAGTACACTTTCTGAACGCTTATCTCGGCATCTTTCTTGTTGCTACAAATGTTCGACTATACACAAACAAGTATATCTATTAAAACGATTTACATATCGAGCGGAACTGTTTGAAGTGTTGCTAATTTTTGTGTTTCATTCGATTTCTCATGAGAAGTTTGTTTGTTAAACACATATTTGCTGAACACATGCTTATTTATTTCGGAACTTATTTGCCTTGTAGTTTTATTATATTTGGTGATTGAAACGATCACGCCGCTGTCAACATGCCAGATAAGTGAAGGCAGGCATCACACTTGTTCGCAGCGAATCAGTAATTAAACTTAGATATTATAAGTAATAATTCCAATTTGTTGTATGACATACAATATGTATCATATATTGTGTTAGTTTTGTTGCTCAGAATGTTAGCATTGCTTGTCATAATACAAACTAGTTTATTATTTGTAATTTGCTAAGCTTAATTACTAATTGTTTCGCTTTTAACACGTCTTTTGGATCCATAGCCAGAAATTACAATTAATAATACAGTCTTATGGCAACTACAATAAGAATCAAATTTACATGACTGTTTATTAATGTAATTCTGAATAATTACTTGATTCTTAAATGTAACTTTACATTAGGAAACCATATAAATTTACATTTTTACAGTATATGTTTTCATTAAATAGTTAAATGATTAGACACCTGAATGGGTATTTGATGGCTTGAGTTATCAATATTTATAATCGTAATGAAATAAAATTTCTCTTTTAAATAATTTGCTTTATTTGTACAATAACCTAAATATAATAAAACACAAAGGTGCATTCTTTTTCTTTTTGTATACAAAACGCAATTGAAATGGTTTGTCTCAGAAGTGGAAATGGCATCAATACACACAAAGGAATCTCCGAATAAAATCGCGCAGCATGACATAATAAGTGAACAACATGCGCAGAAACAGCCTAACCTATATTGAGTATTATTATATATACACACACACACAGATATCCGAATGATTAATATATGAATTTGGGCAGTCGGAAAATAGTCAGAATACGGGCACATGCCGCTCCCGAACTCGATCTGACGGCTCGAGCATTCTTTGTTTGCTCACCGAACACCGACCGATCTCAGACTCTCTTTTATTATTATTTTCAATCTGTATATGTATCACTTTCATACGAATACACGACGTGCTAATGCAACCGAACCAAAAAACACGAACTACAATGCGACCAAAACAACATCAGGCCACGACACACTTCAACTGTCATGCATAAAAGAACGACAAAGAAAAAGAATTATATACATGTTATTATGTCGATCTTGGAAAATGTACCCTTTCGGTGCTTATTTTTAAATCCTGTTAAACCTTTCTTTTCTTATATCTATAGGACAAATACATTGGTATCTTTCTTGTTTTAATTAATCCTAAACCTATATTTATTTTAGAAATATATTTAGTTGCAACATGTCGTTAATTGTGCTATGTAATTTCACCTATTTATTATCCAAACATTTAGATCCTAATATTAGATTTATTTGTTTGAAATTGTAACAACGATATATTCGTAAACACAACAAATTTAAATTCATTTTATATGAAACATCTGTTTCGATTTATAAACACTAATCAGTCAAAACAATTGAATTTTCAATATATGCAGGAATAAATAAATCTCGGGATCATAATTCGTTGGATTCGTTCAGCCGGCTCTGTGAGTTTAATGTCGATGAAATGTCTTAATTAATGTACTTATTCTGATCGAGGTTATTCATGTATATTGAAGAATTTATTCAAGTACAAAATAGGAGCAGTAAGTAAATTTATAATTCTGATACATTTGAAGATAAAAAATTATATTGAAATTGAAAAATATATTGATTTGACGTTTATATTTATTTGTGACAACCAAAGAATATTCTTTTAATTAATATTATTTTAAACAATCAGGATGATTTAGTACTAAGGTGTCATGAAAAATAGATTCGTACCGTTAATTAATATAGTAATATACACAGGCATGATTTATATTTCCTGCAAATATTGATTAAAAATTTTAATTATGAAACCTTTTCCGCTAATATATAAAATTACACTTGATGGCACTTTATCTGTCTAGCAAACTAATTTTATGAACATTACTATAAATAGATAAACATACTTTTATTTTCTTAGAATTGTATTTAGAAAAAATCGGTTGTGGCCAACACTGAACTTTCTTGCTGTCTCAGTTAATCTCTTTTGCATTCTCCATATATTCGTCATTCAAATGTCTAATTTTCTTACTCCCTATACTTACTTATTACTCCGTAATAGAAAGTAAAAACTGTGCATAAAATTAAATAAAACGAAAACAAGTTATATACTTACTTATTACTTCGTAAAAGAAAGTAAAAACTGTGCATAAAATCAAATAAAACGAAAATAAGTAATATTTATTGTGGAATGCACTATACGTTGATTATTAGTATAGAGCTTGAAGCTATAAATTTATTGCGATAAGGTAAACATCGGTATTTCTCGCCGTGAATATATAATTTTCAAAATATGTTCATATTTCAGGTATTTTAATTCCAGACATAATATTTTGAGTTAGATTGCTTTTATTTTATTTCAGAATAGTCACGTATTATATTTGATATTTACTACACACCCTAATATAGTGGCTAAGTAGTAATTTAAGATTACTTTTACTTTATTTGCTAATTTAAAAACTAGGTTAAGCTGTGGGCACCTTGTGCCCATATCCTCGCCGCTCCAATTGTCGAATAATTTGATATAATAGATATATTATTTTGACTGCATAATTTTTAATTCAAAATAAAATTTTTTAATAGAGGAGCAGAGGCACACATTTATATGAATGTTTGGGCGACGAGAAAAGCACTTTTTGTTAATTGATCCGAGATTATAAATATAATTATTAGAATGGCGAATGGATAACGGAGTATATGTATGATTGAAAATAGTGACTATCCTATTAACACGTGCTACTGTAAAATTGACACAGGCAACGTGATTAATAAATATGGATAGGATTTCCGCCGTCCAGAATACATTGCGTGTTTTTGTTCATTCGACGTTTCATGATATATGGACGTGGCAGCCGTGATTCAACAAAGTCACACTCCCACGAACTGTGAAAATCGAAACGCTGCCTTCACAGGAAATTGGATGCGTATTACACACATATACACATACGATATATAATAAACGCTTTATACTACATATTTTTATTAATTAAAATCTTCGTACAGAATGTATTTCAATTACATATTTTATTCCAGTCGCAGATGACGGCCAAGGATTTTTCTAATGATGTGTATCATGTTCACTCAAAGAAAACCGTTTTCAGCTCATCGCTCACTAACACAAAAGAGCTATAGTGCACCCAGAAAGTCGTTACATGTCTTCCTGATTCCGAAAATGTATTTAACTCATTAATAATACTAGATTTTTAGCATATTTGGTATTACCTATATTGAATTACTCTTTTTTGGCTGTAGAGCGTTCACAGACAAACACAGAAACACGGACGTCATTCCGAAATTAGCTACATTCAATTCAGGGAGGGTCAAAACGTGTATATCCGTTACTTACTTATTACTGCGTATATATATATTTGATTGCTGTTCGATACACGCTAATATTTTACGGTCAAGTTTAGTGTTTTATTTTCAAGATTATAACAGTGTAAATTTTGATGAGCTATAATTATACAGTCGAGAATTTTTAACACGTTTTTAGGTTTGTTTTATTTTTGGCCCTGTTAACGAGCTGTTGTACAAGTGTAATTAGCGAAGATAACTGGTTAATTAAGAGACTCAAGAGTGCAATTTTCGGGTATTAAATTTTAAAGAATGTTGCACCTTCATTCCTTTGTTTTTCCTTTTTAATCCGTTCGTTTTATCCACCTGATTATACGGAACAGATAATATTAACTTTTCATCGCACATGAGACAGAATAAACGATTTTGAATTTGAATATTGTTATAGTTTAATTTGAATTGAAACAATTTCCGCTAAGTGGAGTGCATCTATTTTGTTGCAACAATGGCCTATAAATTACTCAATGCTTGAATACGATTAACCAGTATGCAAATGACACAACGACGACGACGATTTCAATTTGAATCAACTTTATAAATATCAAGTGTGCACATTGCTTGCTGTTTACACTTGAATCTCTAATGCCCTGCATTGCTCTAGAAAGACAGACAGACAGACAGAATACAGCGATTTATACGTCGTGCTCAAACACACTTTATAATAAATTGAACTCAAAGATATTCGCTGTACTAAACGCGAAACAATTCGATAAATAATAAAACATTGTGTATTAAACAATTAGCCAATGGAGCAGCGGGGCAAAGAAAATGGTTTTATTTCCTTTTTCAGACTATTGATAATAGTGCGACTCATGTGTCTACCGAGCAATCGCGTAATATCCGCAAATAGGGGAATTCCAGACTTCCAAAATCATACCAACCGTAATTTTTTTGAAAAAATTCGTGTGACCAAATAAACCAATGTAAAATTCCAGAAAAAATATTTTTGTACTCTTAAAGTGTTAATCAATATACCTGAAAAATTTCAAAACGATAACTTGATTCCTTCTGTAAATAAAAAATGTTTAATAAAATTGTTTTTCATTGTCAAGGTAGAAAGACCCCTTAAAACATGTTTAAAACCAAAGCGTTTTAAATATTGTCGGTTTCAAAACATGTTAAAAACAATGTATTTTAAACAATATGTTTTAAACATGCCAACCAGGTACCTTAAAGACAAAAAGACAAGGTATATTCGGGGCAAGGCATTATAGGCGGGCAAGAAAAATGATGGTTGTCGAAAAGCGCGCTAGTCCCACTGCATCACACATGAACGGTTCAATTAAAATTAGATGGTAAATGAGTTATTGTTTGGTTTCACGTTAACTGTTTATCGTTCTTTTTTTTTTTCATTTGATTGTTTTCTGTTTTGGTGAGAACACGTACTACATCAAGGCAGGTGTGAAATGATATGTAATTAACCTATTTCGAGATTCTTATCCATCGGCCGATTGATCGATAATACGAATAGGTATACATACTATGGTTGTTATCTGGATGCTTCGACTCGTGGGAGACAGACAGACAGACACTGCATATTTATTATATATGGACAAGCAAAAGCCATATTTCCGATTTGGTAAAAATTTAAATATCCCTTCGCTACGATGTGTACATAACTAATTCCATAGTACAATATTCAATAGGAGTAACATACAGATTTATAGCTCACTTATAACTCAAACACGGATTCATATTCTCCAATATAAATGGTACAATTTTCAACAAATAAAAAAATAAACTTCTAAAGGAATTGTTATTAGAAATTTAAATATATCTTTAACTTTATGGGATTCCGTATTTAACTTACTCATTTCCTATTCGAAATATGCAAAAATAACACAAATAAACAAGTATTTACTGTTAAAATACACGCTTCAAAAATAGGAAATTTTCTTTCTCGGGATATCTAAAATTCAAAACATCATATTTATATACAAGTCCTGACTCGTTCGACCAAATTTGTGCCCTCTACTCCTTTGAAGGTACCGGAGCGATTCACACCAAATTTGGTACACATATTATTTGGCATCCCATTTGAATCCGCTCGCAGTTTAAATCCAATCGCTCGTTTACTTCCCGAGTTATAGGACCCCAAAATTGACTTGAATTACGTATTGTGATTCTGCATGTATAGAGTAGTAGTAGTAGCGAGTTCTGAAAATCGCTGTAGTTGGGTAAAGAGCGTGATGATACTACATTAATTTTATTTGTTCTTGTTTGTACAGTACAGAGAGTAGTACATGGTTACATGAAGAAGATAACATATTATGTTAAGAGTAGTGTGCGGTGTAACCCATAATCAAGTGAGCGTAGACAGGGGGATATACAGAGAAAAGAGAAAAAGATTTGTGATTTTTCTCAGCGGCTGCTGATACGCCTGACGGCTGGAATTTCATTTCTTTGTTTTTACATGTGATAGATTTATACGGTTCATTTTGTATTGTCGTATTTTTATTTCAACATTATCCATTGTACTCGTTTCACAAAAAAATCAAATATTCTCTGAAGTAGTTTGTTCAAGTCATATAAAAAAAAAAAACACTCGCATGATTTAATCAAATTTTAGATACAATTTCTTTTTCATTCTCTTTTCTTGTTATTAATGATTTATTTTTGAAACTAGTTCAAACATCATTTTTCATAGATCACAAACATATTTTAAATGAATAAAATATTTCAGGTTATATTCAATCAGTTTTAAGAAAGAGTTACTAATAGATCATTATGGTCCTTGGGAATCATCAGTTACAAATTGATTCGATTTATCATTTATCATTTCATTTAATAGTTTTTTTTTTACGATACAGGTCTACCCAAATTACACTCCCCCCTTATTTAGAATACACATTTGAATTTAATAAGTTAGTAATGAAACTCTTCGAGTCTCGCCAAAGCTCTGATTTTAAAGTTAATTAATTTCTGTTTATATTTTAAGTTTGGGGATTTAAGACGTTTACCATTTTATATATTTAATATTTAGTTCGCTGTACGAAGTACCAAAGGGAGCTAGAGTCGTGTGTCTGTAGCATTCTCGGGTCAAAAAATGTTTGTCTCGTCGCCCTGAATCCAAAAATATATATAACTTATATATTTGGATGTTAGTCGTCGCTCGCTCGTAACACCAAATTTGTCCCCTTTACTACTCTGAAGGTACCGGAGCGATTTACACCAAATTTGGTACACATATTATTTAACATCCCATTAGAATCCGTTCGCAATTTAAATCTAATCGCCCGTATACTTCTCGAGTTATAGGGCCCCAAAATTTGGAGCCCCTCTTAATACTGTCCTTATAAAAATAATTAAAACACACCAAAATGCTACTAATAATTCTAAGATATTTTATATCTACAAGATTTTTCATATTGTTACCCCAAAGGCCAGAAAATAATATTAAATATTATAATTTTTAATTTTTAGTAATCTACAAAAAAATGTAGGACTTTTTATATCTATAATAATATTTAAAAACCGCTGCTCGCATTGCATTTCTTATGAGGTGAGCTAGACGCATAGGTGCGTTGCACCTAAGGTTGTTCTATTTACTATTGAAATTCCAGCGTGAATTTGTTGAGAAACGACTGAATGTAAATGGTGTATTTTCCATAAGCCAACTACGTCAACGACGTATGTCAAATACTATCAATATTTCAAATAAATCATTCACAATTATTTTGGACAGCATCAATAACGATCAAGTAGGCATTGGAAAGAACAAAGAAGTGCAATCGATGTGTGCACCCGCTGGTCTGGTATGTTCTATGTTGGCTCGCGTGATTTACGATATCATATCGAGTGAGCGAGGTCGGCCGACGCCATCACTACGGAAATCTACGCTGCTATCACGCCTAGGATCATCTCCATAAATTCACTGAACGAAAATCACCATAGACACTGCGGTAATAACCATTATGTGTGCTGCGCTTCGAACAACATATATACGTTTGTTGTACTCCGATAATACCACACACATACACGCTATTTTTAAGGCTAGCTTTACTCTGTTGTAATAATAACGATCTCAGATCGCTGTGTGATCTCAGGTGGAACAATTGACATGTTCCCTTCACAAAAAATAAAAATAAAAAGACTTTTGATTCTTTATTCAATTGCGATAGATACACGGCTTTTACTTTCTTATACGTTTAAAATAAAGTATTGTGAATCAATATCGCCATTTTAATGAAAATCCATTTTGTGGTTTTCTAAATCGTCTGCTTTAAGCGCAACTAAACAACGTCTTATTTTAATGATGTTATATACATAAATAAATCATTGTTCATCCAAACAAATGTTTTTGTTAGAGTGATGCGCCATTGTTGTAAAATAATCACCTGCTGCGTGTGAAATCTAGAGATTGGCAATTGTTTTCGACGCAACAAGTGAATCCCGCTAGGAGCCATACATTTTTAGGTTAAGGAGTGTATCGTTTTGCTGTTACGATATTTGTTTTTGAAAACGATATAAACTATCGTCAATTTAATGTCTTATGATTCTGTCCAGCGCTTAACATATATTATAATAAAATACTTTAACAATCACTTAGTTTATAATTTAAACAAGCATAGGTGCAGGCACTAATGCCTTTAGCTAGCCAAATTATTTATTTAGTGGATGTTTTAATTTTTTTATTTATATTGAAAACATATTTAAGAAATTTGCTAGACATTGAATATCTAAGAAAGCAAATAAATGATGAAAGGATGAGAAGGTCGAGTGAAGGCCACTCCAGGGTTATATAATTATGGTTAATATATTTTCGACGTAGATGAGTTTCTTAAAGTAATCTTAACAGTTTTTAAATGTATATGAAGCTGAGAGGAAGACATATTCTTATAATTAATGATCAAAATTAATTAATTATATTATCGTAAAATGCGACAAATTAGGTTTTTTACAAATAAGCATTTAGTGTTCAGCCGCTAAATTAATAAAATATGGAGTATAATTTAAAGGAAATTGTGAATGCGAGCAGCGAAACAACATATTTGGGGGCAATTAGTTTTCAGAGCCTTGAACTTTGTTAATTAATTGAGTTCGGTTATATTAAATTTCAACGTTATCTTGATTGGCTGTTTGCTTCAGCAGCACTCTTGTGCCCGTGTGCGTGTGTGGCTTAATTGTGAACTTGGGAATGTACAGGTTCACATCAATCACATGTTTCGGTGTTTCGGATCAAACATTTTGTGTTTGTTGCCTGACAATAGACGGATTATAGAGGATAATGAAGCCACAAAAAATATAGATTACACCCAAAAAAACGGACGAGATTTATTCGAGATAAACATTCGTCTTTTGCCGACCTTTGATGATTGAAGATTTAAGGGATATCTTTTGTATCAACATATTTGCTACTTAAATGCCCCTAATCACTAAGAATTTTACACTTTTAATTAAGATTCATTATTAGCTAACGATATTAACGTTACCCAAGTTTGCAATTTTAAATGTAAGATTATGAAAATTAAATTAATACTGGTACAGGAATGAATAAATCTCGGGATTAGTTGGCTCTGTGAGTACAATGTCGATGATTTAGAATTACATACGTAAACTCAGAATTGCATTTATTTTATATTAAATGCAGAAGAAATGTCATCAAACATTCAAGACAACATAAACCAAATTTTAAAGACTTGTATAAAACAATAATTTGAATATGTTCCAATAATGAATTGCTATCGCTGGTAGCACTGGCGCTAGTGCCAGTTCTTGTTTATTTAATAATATAATAATAACATTGTCCAAATAGAAATTAAACTATTCAGTACATGTTACATTTTTCGAAAAAAGTGTCGACAGTAATCAATATTTTTCATGATCCTTTTGCATAATTAATTAGTAAAAATAATAAATTCTTGTTTTCTTAATAGAGTGATTTGACAATCGATGGCAATATTAGTGATAGATTTAGTGAATAAATTAAATGTATCTAGTGAGTTGGATGCCTCCAAAGTTGTAGTGAAAAAATGCGGTAAAAATAAAACAATATCGTATATCTCTTTATAACTATATCCAATTACAATTAATAAGACATTACATAAAGTATCCGTAATACACTCTTATTATAAGGTGTTTTTATTTCGGGACTTTCCTTTTATCGTTTATTTTCGGTCTTATTATTACGGCACGTTTACCAGATAAATTTCGGTGCTGTATCCGAAGCCCACGCTTGCTTATTCTTTCGTAGTGTTCTTCTTTTATGACTTGAGCAAGGTTCAAATTTATTTTTAATTGATGTAACACCTCGGAAACTGGTTGAGCGCATCATCATCTCGCCGGCCAAATCACTACATTTACCCGTCCTAATTGCCTCGGATTATTATTATACACTGCGCTATCATAGGAAATTAGGTGTTTATTTCAAATGCAAGTTGCCTTTCTTGAATTAGGAGAAAGTTTGGAAATTGATTCTTTGTTTTTTAAATCCATTCATCATGTTTTTCTGTTCGTTAAAAAATTGTATTACGAGATGCACGCACAGGTGAACTAAGGCCATGGGAAGCCTTTGGCGTTATTTGATATTCTGCAGTGTCCCACACTGGACCCTCTTGCACGTAGAATCAAAGAATATGCATTATTTTATTACAAGAATTGTTATAAATAAATAAAATAATAAATCAAGCAGTTAATACAGTAACCAATTTTCCAATAAAATCAAGAATAACTGAAGTGAAGTAAGTAGTACAACAAACATGAAATAATTAGTAATTAAGCTTAGAAATTACTAGTTACAATTTCAATTTGTTGTATGACATACAATGCAGCAACAAAATTTATAATTAATTGTGTTAATTTTGTTGCTGTGAATGCTTGCATTGCTTGTCATAATACAAACTAGATTATTATTTGTAATTGGCTAAGCTTAATTAATATTTGGTTCACGCCTTTAAGGATTGTTCACATCGAAATGCGACGATCCCCAAATTATATATAAATCAAATTTCGTTAAATGTTTCGATCCGAGAATACTACAGACCCACGACCGAATGCTTTAGCTCTTCTATACTTTGTACGGCTAGATAAATGTATCTGTTTATGTTTTGGTAAAATACGTTAATGAAGTATGTCTAATGTAAATTAAACAGATGAGTAAAATTAATTTCACAAATGTATAATGTTTATTTAAGAATTTGGGTAGTGCGCATGCGTAAACGAGCGTGCAAAATTGCATCAGGCGCCTGCTTGATCCATATACACAGTCGTAAATAATTGAATATAAACACGCGTGCAGGCAGACATGTTGCGGAATGGAATGATTCTGATGTAATTCCGTCAAATGAGCACGAACCTGTTACATATCCAGCATGATGGATCTCTGAGTGTAAGCGTCGTCGAGTTGTCTTAGTATCCATATTTGCAATTGAATAACCCGTCTATAACGCGATGTATATTGAATATCGTATACATAATGGTTTTATGATACAGACACACACAGATGCCGCTGCTAGTAACAATGTGCTGGGCTCATCAGCGTGGTACCGGCGCATGTGATGGCGTGATACACAGTTGAGTCGGATGACCCGTTGCGATGCCGACAATATCCGTCGTTGTTTTCGATTTCACGTTAATTTACCGACGTAGAATGCGTGAGATAAGATTACCTACATACATACTCCACCCTGCCCCACACACACGTTCTACACCTTTCCCTCTACACACACGCATTACGGACACACTCACTCTTTACTTTCTTATACGCTATATATATTTATATATATATATATATATATATATATATATATATATATATATATATATATATATATAATGTTTATGATACTGTTAGTAAGGTTTATTGTTTAGTGAGATTGTGACGTCATACATAGTGACAATGCATCAAAGTTGATTAAGCTATTATTTGATTCGATTGACAATGATATCGAGTGTTTTATGTATTGAGGTTATGTAGCTTTAAGGTGATTAGTATTGAAATCAATGTTGAACATAGGCATTCAATGCATATAAACTTCAATAGATATCCCATAACAATCAATTGCCAACCACATTTCAATCATATAGATGCTAAAGTCGTTAAAATACTATTTTTTAAAATACCATTTCATCTGTCTATGTCTCTGTCACACTCTCCCAACGACCAATTACGAGCCCTACCCCACATCTATATAAAATATCTGCAGAGTGGCCTGCACTCGACTTTCTACGTAATTATATAAAGAAAAGTTGCGAAAAATATTAATATCTTTCATTTTGAAAATAACTATTTTTGCCATAAGTGCAGACGTTCTATTGATATTGGAGATAGAACAAAGAATGCATAGAGTGCACTTCCGGTTTGAATAGTCTTTTAAAAAAATAGGAGGTGCACATCTAGGGCATATACAAGTCTTAAGTTTGAAGTTTCATAATTTTACGTTCGACAGTTTTGGCTCTAGAACATTCACAGACACACAGACGTCATTTCGAAAATAATCACATTTGATTCAAGGAAAGTAAAACATTTATACCCGTTAAAATCTTGAATTATGATTTCAAGAGTTATTACTTCGTAAAGAAAAATAATAATAAAGATATATTTTGATATATATATATGGATAACTAAAATTTTATTCGATTATTATTAGAAAAATTATTTAAATTAATAGTTATCTTTATATTAAATATATATTGCGAATTTTTTGTCAACTGTAAAAACTGTAAACTAAGGCAGAACACAGACATAATTTCGGGAATGGTTTCAGGGATGGTTTAATCGTGTATTTTCGTTAAAAATTCGAGCGATTATAATACTTCGTATAAGAAAATTAAAATGAACAATCTCAATAAATTATTTTTAAGAAGATTGCAAATAGAGATATAAATCTTAAGATTCTAATCTAGCTTATTGGATAGCGCCCATATTCATAAAGAATAATACATCATTTTTAAAACAAGTTTATAATTTATATCAACACATTTTAATATATCGAGTCCTGTCAATTAGTTCTCATATTTGCAATATATATTAATTCAGCACTCAATTTATTTATTTAATCTTAAAACATGGATCGATCTGAACAAGTTCCCAAGCCAAATAAGAAATATTTACTAAAGTTATTCAAGATACGATAATTCGATAAAAATACGATGACACGTTACATCAAACTTCTGATGCTGTGATAGATTCTTTTGGGTGTATAGGGTGGCTGAGAACTCGATGACCTTGGCTTCCAAATTCGGCTCTGACAAACCCGTTAACTGATAACGGTCATCTTGTTTACCGTGTCCGTGTCCGTGTCCGTGCGCGAGCGTGTGTTCACGTGTGGGAGGGTTGTAGATGAGATACCACACAAACCTTGTACCAATGTGTTGAAATTCAGATTAACAGATTCTGATTAAACATTTTGGGAACCTTGACTATTGTCGTGTTTTTAAATATGCGTAAATATAAAGAAATATCTAAATGTTTGCATTTCTAATAAACAAATATATTTGTGCTAGAAAATCAGTTACAATATAGAAATTAACGTAAATACAAATTATTTAAAATGTTTTATAATAATAAAAACTAATATAGACGATTAATTGAACGGCGTCAAATTGCCGTCAAATACAGTGTTTTTGTTCCAGTGCTGTAAAAAGGTCAATTTTTTTATCCGCCCTAAAGGTCACTGTGATATTTAAGTTCAAAACATTTACCACGTGAAATAAGGTTAGAGTAAAGAACCCTTTTAACTTTTATAACAATGTTGTTGAATTATAATACGTTGCATTTGCAAATGTTGAATTTCGTATTGACACACGTTGTTGCGAACGATTCAGCGACATTTTGAACTGCATCAACATCACTAGATAAGTTCCCATCGCCGAAATCACCTTAAATACAAATAAACTATTGGTAAAATAACTAAAATTACGTTCGTCGGTCGCCATTAATTGTTTACAATTTTAATTTTCAACTTTATAAACATTAAATAAATTAATAATATAATTCATAAAACTGTAAAATTATACTGCTGGACATATCTCATTTGTCCTCTAAATAATGAAATTGTCCTTATTGAAAATATTACAAAATAATATACCGGGAAATATCACCTTTGTGCTCTAAGGAGCATATAATAAATTTATCATAAATATGGTAGAAAGCTCTACAAAATTTTACTTTCAGGCATATCACTTTTGTCCCCTTAATAATTTAAATCGTCCTTATAGAAAATCTTACAAAATTATTTAATGGGACATTTCAATTTTATACTCTGAAGATCATATATTTGACAACCAATAATTAATATTATTAAAAACATGGCAAGAAACAGCAAAATTAAACTATAATACATATCCCCTTTGTGCCCTAACGATGGAATATAATATATATTTGGTAAAATACTTACGGATGTAATGAGAGCCCTGTTAACATTTGCGTAACCATTCAAATTCATTGTAGGTGGATTTTTATCGATGGCCGTCAAAAACATGTTAATCTCTTTCTGGGTATCTTCATCCAAAGTGGCGTAGTTAACATTTAGCAAACGTTCCTGAACGTTATGTCCCATTTTTCTACTAGCATGATAAGCCTCATTGCAAATGATGTATAAGATGCTCATACAGTACAGAGTAATCAAAAACAAACCGATTTCTTTCTGAGACAAACCGTGATCAATAATTTCGGCCAGGCATCCATAACTTGCGACAATTGTAGTCAGAAGAATTAGGATACAAAACATGGAGTACATGCCACTGTAAGCGCGGCCAAGCTGCTGCATCAAATGGGAGAGATCCACCCAGAGGGAGCGACATTCTGCGAGATGGTTTGCTGCATTTGGACTTTCTAGGGCTGTTTTGATAAAGTGGACTAACCCACTTGCTGCTTGCCCCTAGAATAAATTTCGTATCGTAAAAGAAATATTAATTTTTAACCAACTGAATAGACGATAAGAGCAACACTACTAAAGGGAATGTTTTCCAATTCCAAATAATTGCAGCTAATTCCTAATATGTGTGCTTCTATTTCCAAAATTGTGACAATATGACTAAGGTAACTAGAAAAATTCATCGGATGCAACTGGGACTTTAACCCAGTATTTTTGGATGTCAAGTCTAGGGCTTGTAGAATTCTCTAAACCAACTATTTAGTAAAGGAGTATCTCCATTTCTTTGATCAGTGCCCAAATACAATGAGAAACCAGTGACATACCTGAGCTCGACAATTTATGAACCAAAGAGAACAAAGTCCATCCAACATTGCAAGAATAGGATAATAGGCAATTGTATGCCAAAACAACAAGTCTGGTTGTAGGTAAAACTGCGCCAAAATGACTGCAAAACTCACTAACCAAGACAAGATGCAACTACTCCAGGTTATGCTGTACAAATTAGGGAATCTCAACATGCTTCCAGTCATGTGATCATATTTATTCTGAAACAGTACCCATTTGTATTTCACATTTAAGAAATGGATTAACAGTTTAATACTTGAATTCTTGTCCACATGTTCTTATATTTCGCAACTTCATTGCCATTCCTCCAAGCGGCTATCGGTAACAAGAAATGTGGTACCAGAATACTTAAAAATATGAAATTGTAAATGTACTCGTCAAACCGTTTGCCTTTTGTCATTGTTAGTTCTAAGCGAGCTTTAAAGACAATGGAAACATATATTGTTTCGGAAATGAAAAGACAGTATGCCCAAATGGTTGGCCTTGAGATCCAGTTCCATTCGGTGTGACCTTAAAATAAATTTAATAACTCTTTTAGAAATGGAAATAACCAATCCAACTTATCTCCCTACAAAATTTGGTCATGTACAGAGATGAATTGGAAGACTAATATATATGATTGATGGATATGGAATAGTTAGTAATTGCATAAACATGATTGGAAATTAATTGAACGAAAGACAAATCATGAGGAAGTAAAATAGTGTTACGATGCGTTTCAAATATACGTTTATGTGAACACCAGTCTTCTTTAATTCTTCATTTCAGAGCATATGACCATTTCCAGTCTATCTACCTGTGAAATAGGTCGTGTATTGAAAGTGATTTAGTGGGTAATAAAAGTGAAAATTTGAGGTGAGGTAGATAGTATTGATGTTGATATATTTGTCTGGATATGCAGCTAATCTGTTGAGTTGTTTATGATATTAATATATTGACGATAGGACGAAGTATCTGGATTGGTATTGAGGTATAAATATGGAGTAAAGTAAAGAATATAAGCTAGACTTATTAAATGAGATTTGAGATAATACTAATAAAATACCATGGGGTGGTCTCAACGACTGTGGGAGTGAGGTGTGTGTCACCCACGGTAGATCCCTCATACGTAACCTTAACGCTTACGTATGAGGTTTGACTACTTGACTTGCGTTGACAGATGAGGGTTAAATATAAGGGGTTTTGGTATGGTAATGAAGAGAGTTTGTAAGATTGTGAATACTGGAAATGGGTTTATAAGTACTGAAGTTTAAAGATGTAGACAAAGAATTACCAATTCCAACTCTTTCAATGGGCATAATAGCCATAATTTGAAACAGCACCAATAAACTCTTTGTATCTTTATAGAAGTTATCAGTTCTGTAGAGTTCTTCTTCAGATGGTGCATCCCCTATTACTTCTATATTGAATCCTTCAATTTCAACTTTGGATCTTTTACGTTCTGTATTTTTTACGTTTCGCTGATGTGGATTATTTGCATGACTATAAGCGTCGAGGTCGAAAATCGACAAACGGTGCTCCATCTTTCGAAAATGTTATTCAAAATCCACCATAAACTTTCAAAATCGTCCAAACTAAACTGCTTATTTTACACAACTTAAATTGATATATTGCGAATCCTTGTTTGATTATTCAATTATCTACTAAATTAGGCTTTATTTTAAAAGAGACCTGTGCATTCTTTGGGTAATAAAACACGTTTTGGTTGAAAGTTCGAATTAAACTAAACGTTAAGCTGGGCGTCTCGCGTGTCCTGGTCCAATTACAGAGGGCGTTACATCGGAACAATTTAACAAATTTGTATTACATCAAGTTTAATTATTTCACGGGTAATTTTGTACATTTCGGTGATCAATCATTGAAGTAATTAGTGGTACATTTCGGCCACACCTTACAATTACCCTTTTATTATATATACTTGTATTAATGTCTCAACAACTTTTTTCTTACGTTTTCTTTTCTGTTTTCAAGACAACTCGTGAGTTGCACAATATTTTTATTTATTTATTCTTTCTTTTTCTGTTACGGAAAATAACTTAATATACTTGTATTAATGACAAGATTTTTTGCTTTCAGTTTCATGTTGGTAACTTGGACAGCTTCCTGTTGCTGGGCTCGCGCTGACTATAAGCCACATGGGAAATATCCTTTGGAGGTAAGAATGCTCAATAATATTTATTTTATAAATTATATATCTGTTGTGGCCATTACTACACTTTCTAATACAAATTTAAAATGATTATAGTATTTATTATCTTGTATTGTAATGTATTCGATATATTAACGGAAGTACACGATTTGACCACCCTTGAATCGAAACGGACTATTTTCAAGATAATCCCTCTTTCTCTCTCTTTGTGTGTTTATGTGTGTGAATGCTTTAGTGCTAAATCTGTTGTAGGAATAATTATGACCAATCCTTGTTTGGTTTATATGATTATCCCATTGAATTCTAATATATATATTTGTCTATGTCAATATTTCCGAGAAATGCAACTGATTAATCTCAATTTATCTGCACCATGCAACTGAATAATAATAATAATTTAATATCTTGTACGTTTGGTATCAAATGTATAATTTAATTATCATTTGTTTATATTAAGACACAATCAGTCATCGAATCGGCTGGATGCATTCTGTCCAGTACCGTATTCAGATGTTATTAATAACTGCGCCTGATTTACCTCATAATTTAAGCGCACTTATATGTCTGCAGTACAACTAAACATCATTTATTACTACGGTTTGTTCAGCATGAGGTCCTTGTTAACATTATTGTTTTATATATATTTATGCGAAGTCACTTGATGATTCAATTTTTGTACAGTCGTTCACTTTATTCATACCCTGAAAGGAATCAAAATATATTCATTTATATTTAGTAGTATATTATTAACCTTTCAACACTGGCGCCGTGCTTCACAGACACCTGCGATAAATTAAATACATAATAATAATAATAATATAATATAAAAAAAAACAATTCACTTAAATCCAATATATTTAAACTTATATTATTCACAAGTCTGTAGCACTAAAAATATAAAATCTTTTTTAATATCATTGTAATTTAATGAAGTATCTTTCAACGATAATAATTATTGCTGCAAATATGTGGAAAAAACAAGCACTGGCACCAGCCGTACTGGCGAGCCAATCGCAATAAATACAATACTAAAAGTAATAGCAATTATTAAAGTACAAAATTTATTGTTGCAATCAACAGTTAAAATTTTAATATTTTTATTATTAATAATTATTTGACTTTCAGCTTTGCAATCTATAAAGACATTAAAACTATAAAATATCTTATAATGTTTTGAATTTTTATGTATCTTTATTATTTTCTTATAGCCCCTGGGTTTACAATTTGTAAAAAACTTTGACTATGGGCAGTATTTAGGAGGGCTCCAAATTTTGTTGTGAAAAATACAAATATATTATAAATTTAATAAATGAAATACTTATTTCGTTATTATTTCGCAAAATAATCATGGAATTAATAACAATAAAAATAATATTTTGTTGTACTTAAACAGCTGTTTCGGTTATGTTATTCCAGATCGCGTATATGATAATTAATAATACACATAATAGCCAAAATATGTCTGTCAGACACCGTGCCAGTAGTTGCGTTACTCAGGTGGATGCAGGAAGTAAATTTTGACGAAGTAAGAATAAAGGAAACACTTTCCTTCAACTTATTATTCTTGTCACCAGATAAGAACATCGTTGACAGCATGATCAATTCTTAGTTATTGATTTACATATCAAACACACAAATTTAATAGACTGCCACCCACGATTTCTTAGAAAAAGGAATCAGTCGAATAAAATCAATGACTTAATAAACCACGCGTCAACAACCCAATAATACGAAAAATAGAAAAAGGGTAAATACGAAATAGTACCATTTCTATTCAAACAGCCATGTTATTCGGTTACTCCAATAAAATACCGAATTGAAGATAAGTCAGTTGAAATACAAGAATCTTATCTCCTTACAACATCCCCTGATACAGCGATCCAATGTTTTATGTAAATTTTATTTGAATTTTGATTCGTTTTTCTGGCGATTGACTACAACTGAATCTAAAATCGATTCAGTGAAACGCAGAGTCGTATAATGACGAGATTAAAATATGCGAAATATATTTGTTTAGTGTTAGTAAATTTGAAACGGTCGTGTAAACAATATAGCCGTAGAGAAATAAACATAAATAATCATGTTCTAACATATTCTACGAACTGATCTTTGATTCTGTTCAATTCTTCGAATAGATATCAAAACAACGTAATACTATATTCTAGGTTAAGAAAACTATGAAGGAGGTATAGAAATTCAAGAATAAATAAGTTACAATGGATTATTTATGTTATTACTGTCATTTACGAAGTAATAAGTAAGCCTTGTAATCAGGAAAATGTTCGAACTTGAATTTTCAACGAGAAAACAGCTACGGAATATCTTAAATATCTTATTTATGTTGCATGGATTTGCATATATTTCAATCAATCATTTGATCTGTGTTCTGTCAATATTTTGACAAAACAAAATAGAATCAATTAGATAAATGACATTTCTGAGTATTCCTGTGAAATATTGGTTGTTTTGACAGTTTGTTTGGGATATATATATATATATATATATATATATATATATATATATATATATATATATATATATTAAAGTGTAAATTACGTAAAAGAAAGTCGAGTGCGGGCCACCCCAGTTAATTTTTAATTGATGTCTTTTAATATGCTGTGAAATTTTATACCTATGTATATGCAATATAAAAAATAATTTTAATAGTACTATTAAAATTTTAGTGTTTATTCAAAGAAAACATTGATTATCAATTAATTCTGAAGTTTAATTATTTTTTAAGGGTCATTTTCGCCATTATCCAAACAAAAACAAATAACATACAAATCGTATATGTTTGCTACAATAATTTTCAACGTATTTCAAAAAATAAATATGCCATTTTCGAGATATTGGAAAGGTTTAATAATTGCTATCAGTAATAGGTGCACATCTAGACCATATACATTTCCGTTCGAATTTTTTATGATTACTAGACTTGCTAATTAGTGCGTATAAGACAGTAACAATCAACGCCAAAAGACCTACCACAATAATCAATTAATCGCAAAATAAAAACCCGCACAAAATAATTATCTACTGATTAATGACTTCATTCGTCGGAAACTTCATCTGCCTTTTGTTATTTACTTAAATCGTTTTTTTCACCGTAGAAATTAATTTAAGGCCTGCCGTAGCCGACATGTGATTATCAGGCGCTGTTCCTAGATGGCATTGAGAGCGGTTGTGCGTAGGCGCGCATGCGTACCGCCTCATTATAAAGCACAGCTTGCGTTCATACAGTTTGCCAAAGATTTACTGAGCCGCTTTTTCATAAACTATAAATGCAAATTTAAATTAAAATTTGCTGTCCGCATTTTTGTCACGTTGTTCACTGCGATTCTTAGAATTATTCATTGGCTTATTAGTCTTCTGAACGTTGACTTATGGCAACACGAATTATTTAGTTAGATTTTAATTATTTGCTAGTAAATTTATTAACCGAGTACGTTTTATTTCACTCTAATGACTTTGCACATATATAATTAAATAAATATTGGATAAAAACGTATTAGAAATGCATAGACGTTGCCATAGCACCTATATTTAAGTGTTTTATCCGTTTTTATTTTCTTATAAAGATTTTGAAGTAGAGAAATTATCAAAAATACACGGTTTAACTATTCCTGAATCGAATCAGATTATTTTCGGAATGAGTTAAAACTGTTAAAGCAAAGAAATTAAATTTTAAATTATATATATAACGAAAACGAACCGGAAATAACAGTTAACTTTTGCAACAGTTCTTTTTAATATATTTATGGGGCACTTCGAAAATAATTATAATTAAACCCCGGAATAATTTTGTTTGTGTTATTTATATTTATTTTATTAAATCTGCGACGGTTTACTCGTATTATTGTATATCTCAAAAACGGCATGAGCTAGAGAAAAATATTTAAGAAAATAGTTAAAGATATTAAAATTACTAGCAACTTTTGTTTGAAAAGTTTTTACGAAAAATGTACCATTTACTGAGAAATGGCCATAGAAAATAGACTTGTTACTTTAGTTGTTTCCACAGATCTTAGGATGTTTTTAAAACCAAATATAGTAATATTATATTAATCTTTAACTGATCATTGGGGTTTATTGGACCCCAGCCTGTTTTTAATCAAAAGAAATAGTTTGATCCCGCTTAAAATGGAACCTATTACACCCTCTAAATGATTTTTTAAAGATGTCAATAAATCTTAAAAACCTTAAATTAAAATTGCACTTTAAGTACAATGTAACCTTTCAGAAAATTCATCCAAGTATATGCAGAAATAGGTTCAAAAGAAAATTATGTATTCGGATATAATTACTGGGGTCTAATGAACCCCCTGTGACCGTTATGTTATTTATTGGAGGTGTGTCAGTTAAGAGTTAAATAGATGGAAGCATAAGAATGGTGCAGACCACTCTAGTTGTTTTATAAAACAGTGTTAATCACAATAAATATGTATATTTTGTTGTGCGTACTGCCTATCGCGGATTATTACCCCAAAATATAGATTTAAATGCATTATAGATTGATGGAGCTTTCAATTACGTGATTTTCTTGTACATGTTTTATGTATTTTGTTTAAGCAATTATAACAAAGCATAATATTGTAATTTATATGTGTATGCATTTGCATTAGTTCCAACTAGCTGTTTGAAACGTAACGTTGCTTATAGACGCTCATAACATTCAACGAGCGAACATGGCGTTTATCATCTTAGCTATGGTCACACAGGCACACACGTACTACACACACATGTATGCATGCCTAAACGTGATATTATCTGCGGCATCGTACTACTATAGACAATCGTTTTATTGTGTCCAACATCAGCGTGGCATTCAGATATAATTTGAACCCCAACGGAATTATTATGTAATTGCGACCTGTGGTTTACATCCAAATTCAATTTGTTGTTTATTAGGACGAGACACATACTCTATACAATAGATATTGAAGGCGCTATACTTGTTTATATCGGGTTCTCTGTCTATCAATGCTAAATTTTAATTAATTCCTGACATATTAAGCATCCATTCTAAAACTACACAATAACTACAATCTGGACGATATTTGATTATTGCAGTTGTTAAATTGTATATATATATATATTGCACGCTAAATCTTTTGTTATAATATTATTATTATTGTCGCAATTCTATTATAGAATAAAAAAAATTGCGATGGGCTTTGATAGTAATTTAATACAGTTCTGCCTTTGGCGGAATTCATAAAAGGGAATATATCTACTCTATACTATGAACATATACTGCACATGTGTGTGAATATGTGTGTGTGTGAATGCATATAATGAATACGTGCATCTAGGAGGCGTGACATCCGGTGTGTGGCCGCTGTGAGGCGCCTCAATCGCAACTTCCGCTCCCGCGTTCTGATTCCCTACCTGTACCTGTGTACTACTTTCTTTATGCTGTACCCCCGTTTCCTGTTATGCCCCCCCATCCCTAAATATTTCACACCTGGACATTTAATAACACTTGCGCATTCTTCTATTCCCAAAACCGCTCATATCGAATTTCATTTTATAATATTATTGAATGCAGTTTTTGTTAAAAGTGTGTTGTAATTGTGGTTGCAGCTACATCAGATGTTCAGAGAGCGACTGTCCAAGGGTAGAGTGCCAAAAACGGAAGGCGTTTGGTCATCCTGGAGCTTGTGGAGCCCGTGCTCGAGGACTTGTGGCGGCGGGGTCACTATGCAAGCACGCGAGTGCATCTCAAGGCCGGCAGACGCCAGGTCAGTCATTTCAAAAATACTTATTTTAAACCAGTAACAACTATAAAAATACTCAAATGAATTCATAGGGAAAATAAATATGTTTTTGTGTATACAAATAAATAAAAATGTGTTTGTTTGTATATATCTATATAGTCGATAATACCATTAACTGTTTGTGTCGTTTTTCAACTGATGTGAATTCAAAATGTGATTATTAGCTGTGATAAACACTTGAACATACTAGGAATTCCGATTACATCACATATTACACTCGTCGCGTTGACCGAATTACATGGGAACATCATCAACGGCCAACCATTTATTTATTTATTTATTTATTTGTTATTATTTCGAGTTTTCAATCTAATTTTTTATATTTTTGTTGTAAATATTTCATACTGCAAAGTAATTATTACTTTCTTAAACTAAAAACGGAAATGCACCCCTCACTTTCCTTTCTATATTTCCCTATCCTTCTTTCTCTCTTTCTCCTTTTATCTCTTCGTCTTTCTCTCTCCCTCTTTCTCTATTCCTTTATCTTGCCTCCCTGTTTCACCCTCTATTTTTTATTCAAGAATGCTACAGACATACTTTGGTGAGTTAAAAATGAAAGATATTGCAATGGCGCAGATGGTTTAGTGACAAATATAAATTGATTCTAAATATTCTGTTTACTAGTAAAAGGAATTAGTTAATTTTAAAATGAATATGTATATATATATAAACCAGCATCATTCGGATGCCATCCAATTATAAGTGCCGCTTAAGGCCGTAGGGTGTTACAAGTTTAGAAGTGTTTAAACCTCGTTAAAATCTAGTTACGGCTCTAATGAATTAGACTTAATTTGCTTACTAGTACTAGTACGCTGCTGTTAAAAAACAATTACTGTCAAACCAAAATATTTTCTTATTATTACGCGTAATAAATTTGTTTTATATATTTCCACCACACTTATTAATTAATCAGATTTAATTCAGATTGAATTAATTGTGAATAAAAACAAATTAGTTTGAGTATGTGTGCACTGTGGCACTGCGAGCGTGTTTGGAATTAGGTCATATTTTTAATGGTCAAACTAGTGAAATATTTTCTATGAATGGAGCATGCCAAACATGTATATATATATATATTGAACATTATTTCGTAATATTTCTTTTGTCTACACTTTTTATTGGTCGTTAATATTGGAATCTTGTATAATGAACGCACATATGAAGTGATAATATATATATAAGTACATCTGGTTCCAGTGGCGCTACTCAAATCTTTCATATACACAATGAAAAAGATTCTATTTTACTGTCTTATACACTATAAAGACAAAAATTATTCTTTCTCACGGATAGTTAATTGAACTATTGCTTATGTAAAAAATAAATTTTCTACCAGATATATTATAAAATAATACATGTAGGTTTTCATGAAAACGGTAATATTTCACTAGACGTTCCTGAGTACCAGAATTGTCGTAAAAAAAATATTATCAAAAGTATGTGTATTTCAACTTTAAGTTTAAATAATTGTACCTAAACTTTTCGTATGATGATTACGGAGATAAATAATTGTAGATTGGTTTTCTCAATTTACACATATGTAAGTAATTGAATGTAAGCAATTTAATAATATTACGGGGGGTTGTCAGTGTGTGTGTGTTTGGAGTGGCGCCACTGTCAGCTGCTGGTGGTGGTGGTGATGCGTCCGGATTTCTAGAGCGGAATAGGTGCACACACCTTTGGACAGTCGGTTGGCTCAGAACAATGCGCCATTAAATCACAATGCGATATTTCAATGTTCCTCAATACGTATCGGTATCCCATACATTCTATGTATGTATGTATGTATATATACAATCGTGCCATCACGGACATGCTTCAATACACGTGTATTGCGTATTGCATTTAGAAATAGCAAACATATGAGTGTACTTAATCATATAAATATAATAAGTGTACTACATATCTAAGTGTTATATATATATATATATATATATATATATATATATATATATATATATATATATATATATATATACATAAATAATATATTATTATATAAAATGCTCGAAATAACGTTTCTGGTCGATCCATTTGTGATAAGATAACGGAGAGAAGTACATTTCAGATATTTCATAACAATTTTCTCGTAACTGGTACAGTTATTGAAGAAACTTTTCAAACAAAAGTTGTGTGAAATATTAACATCTTTCATTATGTACATAACTATTTTTGCCATAAGTGCAGCCGTTCTAGTAATAATAGAGATAGAACCAAAAATGCATAAATAAGAACATTTAAGATATTCCGTAGCATTTTTCTCGCAACTGATACATTTTTTTAATAAACTTTTCAAACAAAATTTGTGCAAAATATTAATATCTTTCATTATGAACATAATTATTTTTGCCATAAGTGCAGCCGTTTTAGTGATATTAGAGATATAACTCAAATGCATATAGTAAACATGCACTTTCGGTTAGAATATTCTTTTCAAAAATAAGAGTTGCACATCTAGACCATATACAAGTCTTAAGTCGACAATTATAACCTTAATTCACAGACACACTGATTGATAAACACACAGATGTCAATCCGTAAATAGTTAGATTGGATTCAGTAAGGGTCAAAACGTGTATATTCGTTGAAATCACTAGTTCGAAATATTACTTATTACTGCGTATAAGAAAGTAAAAAGCGAATCCCAAAAAAGCGAATCGCAAAACTAAGAATTCAAAACAGCAATGAGCAAAACAGAGAATACTCATAAGAAAGAAGGCTTAAAACAAAAACACAAAACGACAAAAACAGCCAATGTTGTAAAAGGCGATTGTCCTAAAGCGCGAATTGCGATAAATAGAGAATAACTTCCGAACCAGTAATCAAACTAATTAGCGAATTGCATTCTCGTTCGTTCAAACTATAATTAATTTTAAAATGAAAATTAAACCTTATATTATTAATAACTGTTAACTATATTTTTTTGCTTTTAAATATATAATAAATGCATCAACATAACGTATATTTACTACACATTTAAGTATAGTAAATTCAGCCAAGCGTCCATTTTATGGCAGTGTGCTTGCTTGCTTGATGATGATGAGGGTTTTACAGTTTAGTGGACAAAATGATGGAAACAAAAGTGCAAGTTCATGTAATCAGTCAGTCAGTTGTACAGTTGTTGTACACTTGACCAGAGCACAGAGCAGAGTAGATTAGGTTATGTAAGCTGTAAATAACGCGCGATATGGTGTGTCATATCGCGGGCAGCGGGCAGCTGGTTCGTTCGCCGTAGGTTCTTCTTTTTTCAGCCATTGCCATGCAATGGCCTACTACGACCACGTGCCTACTACGATAACACTTTCTTTGCATTCATACTTAAATCTACTAGCACTGAAACGCGTGGGACATTCACTCATTCAACCATACTTTATCATTAATAATACAGGCATGTCTCGGTTTGCGAACGATCGATTTGCGAACATATTACTAACATAACTCAATAAGGACTTGTCAGGGTAATAAAAAAATATATAATGGTTGGTAACGCCGCTTAGTTAAATAAAAATGAATTTATTGAAATCTCGGCTATTTTTTTTTGACCACAATACTTTCTTTAATACACTACGTATAAGCCATTTAGTTTCTTCTTCCAGTCAACCCTAGCTATTATGTTTACAATTTTTTCTACTATTAACTGAAGCAAAGTGCCTACTAGATTTAAAAAACTCCATTTCACATTGTATATAATTCGTTATAAATGTCCCATTGAGCGCATTGGCCATGATACAATATATCTAGATAGTTGTGTAGTGAGGTCTGGGAGGTCTGTCGGATCCAAAATGACCCCAATTACATATTAATTTAATTTATTATTATGTGGAGAATCAAGTGTCAGTAGACATACGTGTTTTTACGCTTCGCTTAACACGAATTATTTAATCCAGGGGCTATGTTAGTTCCTTTTCTTTTTGTCATGTTGTACCTACTGAATATCACTTGTACGGCATGTCATCATTCGTTAATTTTGATAGCATTCCGATTAGAATCTTTAGTTTAGTCTACATACTGATCTATAGCTACCTTAGGTGAACATAATACCTGTTTTATCGATTAAGTTACTAGTTACATTGTTGCCAGTAATTTTACATACATATATATATATATATATATATATATATATATATATATATATATATATATATATATAATGTCATTTAAATTGCTAAGAACGGTCGCAAATCTCAACAAAACACTTATTGAAATAAGTTGGCGTAAGTCCTCATTCATTCGATTTGTATCTTAATTAACCGTTATAATCCACGAAAAATGGCGTGTGTACCTGATTGAGTATTAAAACAAGTTTGTAAGCACGCCTTTCTCTAAAATTGGCTAGCCTACGCCACTGCCTACTCAAATAGCGTGCATTCTCATTTCTCAATCGTATAAAATGTGCCGCCACACACACAACACAACACCACAGAGCACAGACGCTCAAGCACCAGGAAACTACGCGTTCAAAGTGCACATTATCGAGTCGAGTCGGGACGGTATCATCGTTTCGTTTTGTTAAACAGCTGCACCGAAGCACCGACACGGATTCCAAACACTTGTCACTTGATTTTACTTCATTTTTTTTTTTTTTTTACTCATTATAACATAACATGACTCGTTACTTATTACCATACCCATACAGTAATTAACATTTTCGCAGATTCACGTATTTATATATGTTACAGTTTATATATTAAATTCGGCTATTATAATATCCGTGTCTTTTGGTTAATATAAATAATTAAATGTAGTAATTATATTTGCAGGTAATTATTAATAATTACTTGTGTAACTTAGTATACATTTAAGAAAAACATATTTTGTATTATTATTATATATAATGGTGTTTTAATAACATGGCTATTTTCAAAGGCGATTTTTCAGTAATTTGTACATTTTCCGAAAAATATTTCTTAAACAAAAGTTACTTGTAATTTCAATATCAATAATTTTTATTAGATTCCCTTTTTCTTTAACACATAATTTTTGATTTATTTAAAAATTGACACGAATAAACAGACACTTCCGCTTGAAAATTCCTTTTTCAAAACAGGAGGATTTCTTTTTCGAAATATACAAACCTTTAAATTCTAAACATGATAATTTTATTTTCAATTTTACGATTTTACTGTAAATGATACGTTTTACAAAAAAACTTTTTAAATAAAAGTTGCTAGAAATTTTAATATGTTCAACTTTTACAAGTAACATGTTTTCTCTAAGTCATACGGTTTTCGAAATAATTGAAACAACAGCAAAAGTAAACTATTACTTCCGGTCAAGATATTCATTTCAAAAATACACATCTTTAGCTTTAAGTTCCATAATTAACCTTCAACAGTATTGGCTCTAGAGTGATCTCATACACACACACACACACAGAATTTTCATTGGGAAAATAGTTTACTTTTGTTGACTGTAGAGCGTTCATACACACACACATACACAGGCGTCATTGAATAAATAGTCAAATGTACTACAGTAAATAATTTATTTTGTTCAAAAACTATAACGAGATTTCTCAGAAACTCTTATTTTAATTTCAATTTAGAATTCTTCTTAATACGAATTGCTTTTAGTTTGTACTGTTTAGAAATAATTATGGTTACAAACAACTCGTTTTTACTTGATTCCATTAAACATAAATAATACAAGTAAATAATTCCGTAAAAGTAATAAATAATTATGAAATATTTCAATTGATTCAACAATAATTGAAATTGTTAACACATAATTATGTTAGCCGCAATTGATGTATGTGAAATAGGTTGCAAACGTTTAGGATACCAAATCACATATATGATATTTATAGTTCAATGTAGAACAGTGGCGTACTTCTGACTGGGGTCATTTATTAAAAATCTACTTTAATGTATGTTATTGCTATAAAGGTTTTTATTTACTTATTTTCTTTGTGTTTAGTAAAGAAAAGAATAATAATCAATTTATTCAAAGTAATGCACTTGTAATAATATGAGTATATAATTATTATTGCATTTAAATCAACATTTATAACCGGTTAATTGCAATAATAAATAAGTGTCGCTAAGTACTTATTAATTCTATAATAATATGACATACCATTTTTCTACTTATTTATCTTTATTTATGTTATTTTTTATATCTTATAAATGCGGCATTCTTTAATTACATACATACTTATTTATTATGTTTTAGAATTCTACTTTTTCTCTTAGTATCAACTTTAAACAACTTATATAATTAAGCAGTAAATTCCATACGTATTGCAATTCTTAAAATATATTCTACTTTTAAGCTAAAAGTTTTAATAATTAATCTGTTTTTCGATAAATAATTAAGATAAGATTGAGAAATAGAATAAGGTTTACCAGACACAATAAAATGATTACTATAAATAAATAAATAGGTAGAGTAAAAACGTGGATACGTACGTAATATTAGTCCCGCTACTGATTCGACCATAAATACCCGGTTTTCCTTCAAACTGATTAGCCATGACATCAAAGCGCATTTTTGCCATTCCGTTTTACATATCGCATCTTATATATGAATGCATTAATGCAACATGACTTGCCATTTACTTCACGCTACACGCCGATTAATTAAAATGTTCTGCGTAGTGTCGCTCAGCTGTGACAATAAAAACAAAAGCAAAAACAAGTGACGCGCAAAAAAAACTGAATACATTTGATGTGCATCGACAATAGAATTTCGCGGAAATTGTCGGATAATTAGTCGGGTGATGAGCTTACACAAGACACGCTGGCTACAGCCAACGATTTCAAGGTCAAAGTTGACGCTCATTAAGCGTACTTATTCCGCAACACTTGCAAATTATTCGCATCCATAATTACTATTGAGAACATCTTGCTAATTATACGAAATTAAAATATCGGAAGAGAAAATGTCAATATTCTTATTAGGGTTCTAGGAATTTTCATTTATATTGTCAACAAAATAACTAAGTGTATATATATATATATATATATATATATATATATATATATATATATATATATATATATATATATATATATATAAAACGCTTTAGTGCCTGCACCTATGCTTGTATGTTTTTGTAAACTAAAGCTAAAGATGTATTCACAATGCGAAAGATTTTTAATGATTACCAATTGTTCTCATGGCGTAGGGTTGATTTAAAGTTGGTTTTAAAATTCTGGAGTAAACATCCCTTTTGTTAAAGCTGCCAGGAAATGTCAAATGCAAAGCCAACTTGCTCGAAAACCATTAATTATCCACCCTATTTCTTCACCCTTCAAGAAACATAATTTGTCAAACTTTCAATTTCAATGCAATATTTTTTTAAAAGGTTTGACATGTTGACATTAAAACCACAACATTGATAAGTTCACACAATTTTATTATAGTGTCAGTAATGCTCAAACTGTTTACTTAAGGAACCCCTTTAATTGCGTGTGTTTGAGGGTGAAAAATGTGTTGTGTTTCAGATTGGGTCGAGGCAGACGACGAAAACGTTTGGATTCAAATGAAGTGACGAACCATTGTGTGGGATTGTACAAGCGATTTCATCTCTGTAATCCTCAAGTGAGTCCATTTTTTTATAAATGTATGTTTAGTAAATCCTCGTTTAAATCACTAATGACTACAATTATAAAATTACAAATAATGTTTTTGTAAAATTAAATCTAATTTTAAGCGTATAATCCAATAAAAACCAAAATACATGCATGTATAATTTTTTTTTTTAATAAATATTAATAATTTATTTAAAAACGCCAAATAAATATAAAAATAAAATGTATCTTGGTATATATACAGGTACAAAAACATTTATTAAAAATATATTATAAAATATTGCAATGCACCCATTCATGATAAGATGTTTTAAAATAAAATATATTTCTATCTATAATACTTAAGTCACTGGTGAATCAAAACCGGCTTAATTCAAATTATTCTGTATCCAATCCAAGAACTGTGTCACCCTTGTATAAACGCCGGGGAATCCTTCCTCTGCACACCGGAAACCATACGACACAACACCGATCTGGTAGAATGTTAACGGGTCGTTTCCCTTGGCCAACATAAGTGGTCCTCCGGAGTCGCCTTGGCAAGCGTCTTTGCCGCCGCGTTCATAACCAGCGCATAAGATTCGCTCATCGATGACAGTCGTTTTAAAATTCGCAAAAGCTTGCTTGCACCGCGCGTTTGATACCACTGGTAGCATCACTACCATCAAACGGGAACTTGACGGCCCATCTGAAATTAAAAAGGAATTGTCAATCAAAGTTTGATTTTTTTTAATATTTTTAATGTTTATAAAGTCCAATTCCTGCCGATTACAAGATGTGCGAAACATTACATGAGTAAACAAGCACTTCCGGTTGAAATGTACTTTTTTGTTATTATTTTACGTATGAGAAAATAAAATGTGTAAATTATTCGCAGAATCGTGTAATTTTGCATGAATAACCTCTACATTATTGGACTAGGGAATTTACCGTCATTACCGCACCCTCCCCTCTCTCCCCTATAACTACCAGAACGTCAACAATTCATTGTACATTATAGGGAATTACCATAATCAAAAATGTTGTTTGTGAAAAAGTTAGATGACTATAAAAAACTATATATATAGCAAATTAACAAAATTAAGAATTTTTTTTTTCTAGGAAATACATAATTAGTTCAACTACAAAATATAAAACTGAACAGATTTAATTTAGAATATGGAAAATTTTTTTGGTGACCTTATACGTGAATATCCATAATTCGTAAACACTTTTTTTTCAAATTTAATTTTGTATAATTTGCAAAACATAGATTGCAAAATATGTTTTGTTACAAATAAATAAATATCTGGCTTTGAAATTATATATTATTTAATTGATATAAATTACTTAGTTTATTAGGATGCAGATTTGACCTTGACTTAGTGTATAAGGTTACGTATTATTATATTGCGTATATGGCTAAATATGCAGCAATAATTTATATGTTTAGTAAATATATGTATTTAATGTTTAAATTAATATTAATTTATTAGTATTTTACTTTCATATACGCAGTAATCGTGAACAATTTAATAATAAGCAAAAAAAAACAAGATTTTGTACACGTAAAACGCACCAATGCGTAATGTCGTCTTTAGGTAAGATATGCGAGCAGTGCTTTTTAATTATTATGGCCTTTTGGTTAACAATTTGAAAAAAAAATTGTAGATATAAAAAGTTTTACAAATTATATAGATAAAAAATAATGTAATGCATATTTAAAAATTCAAAATTATAATATTTAATAATTATTTTCGGGCTTTGGGTTAACAATATGAAAAAATATAAAAAAAAAACTTTGAATTTTTTGGAGAATTATTGAGCGTTTTAATTATTTTTGTAAGTGCAGTATTAAGGGGGGCTGCAAATTTTGGGGCCCTATAACTCTGGAAGTATATATGGATTTAAATTGCGAGCGGATTCAAATGGGATACCAAGTAATATGTGTACCAAATTTGGTGTGAATCGCTCCGGTACCTTCAGAGGAGTAGAGGGCACAAATTTGGTCGACGAGCGAGCGACGACTAACATCCAAGTATATAAGTTATATACATTTTTGGATTTAGGGCGACGACACAAACACTTTTTTTGTTCTCAGAATACTACAGACACACAACCGAATGCTTTAGCTTCTACTGTATTTCGTACGGCGAGGCAAATAAAATATTATAGGCACTCAAACATTCTAATGGTGGATGAACTAGTATTAATTGTAGCTAAAATTAGTAACGTTGCTTATAATCAAGTTTATAAATAATATACGTACTGAAATAAAGAGATCCCCATCCAGCGACGAATGGGTAGTGTCGCACAAAGTCTTGAGACCTTAAATTGTCTGCCACTGGCATACAGATTGGTCGTATGTAAACTAAAATCAAATTCAAAAGTATATATATATATATATATATATATATATATATATATATATATATATATATATATATATATATATATATATATATATATATATATATATATATATCGCAATTATATCGCCGTAATCTTACGTCCGCTAACATCCCTGACAAGACTGACGATGGCAATGTCGTTCGTGAACGAAGTGGGACTGTAACTCTCGTGTATTTTCACTTTGTCGACTGGTACATCTTGTGGCTGCGCTCCATCGGCGTCTGAATACAGGTCAAGTTCGCCGAGACGCGCTACGAAACTGAAAAGCGAAACTGCACCATTACTATTCCATCAATCACTATATATATGTATGTAGTAGAGGTCGCGCAATAAATAATTTCACTTAATATAATGATTGTAACATACAGCTCAGGCTTGTTGTAAACGCAATGTGCGGCCGTCAAGACATGTTTGCTCGTTATCAATGAACCTCCACACAGCCATTTCGGCACGTTCGGATTCTTAGAGCTGCGGTATCCCAAAGCGGTTACCCAAGGAAACTCTCCTAACACAAACAGAAAAGTTGAGCAATCACCTATATTTACTAATTTAATAGTAAAGGATCCTTTAACCACCAACAATTACTTATTTAGTACCTATGTTTGTTTTAAATTTAAAATACGTATTATTGTTTAATTTTTGGCAAACTGTCGTAGAAATATTTCTTTTATGTGTATTTATTTACACAGAATTCGTTGAAATAAAATACATAGGACTAAGCACTATTTAGTGTAAATTAGTAGTACTGCATAATATTCGAACTATTCGAATACTGAGTCAGTTAATATTCGAATACTTTACTAATCGAATATTTTCTGTAGCACCAACAAAGATTCTTGATAAATCTAATAGGCATTTGTTTGAATATGTACCTAATTTGGCTGGATCTCCTCCGACGACCTTAAAAGTGCTGCCATTATTGGTCCCACACTCAGGTGTGCTCGGCAGCGTGTATTTACGCGGTACATAGCCTTGCGTTGTCGGTGGTGGTTGAATATCTGGCGGTGCCAACGTTTTCGAGTCCACTGGGTCTGTTGGACAACATACTAAAGGGTATTTCCCTTCATAGCCACACGTAGCGCCCTGTAGATACGCTATCACCGCTGGATCCTGATTCTGGTTTCGTAACAAGTCGAGAAAGAACTGACAATTCAAAATGTTGATACAATTTCCTCGTTCTTGGTATGGCGTTAGGCAACCTGTAGATTATTTGTTTATTAATAACTATTTTGAGAAAATCAAGGTTAAATCGCTGGTCGCGTGTTTGTGTATACTGTTAGGTAATTCATAGATGCGCGCTTCAAGTGTAAACAATCACAAAAAAACGGGTTATTACTTTAGAATTATGGGAAACTATTAGCACAAGGTCAAGGAACAATTAACGACTGAATTCATTATTTAAATCTCACACTACAAATAAAACATAAGTACTAATGTTAAAATATATTATTATATTTATGACTAAAAATTTAAAGTGTTTGTTAAATTTGTAGCACGCCTGATAATGACGCACGTAATGTCCAAACATCGATAAGTGCAATTCCCGAGAACAGACACACGATTGAATGGTTTAGCTTCTTTGGTACTTCGTACGGCGAGCTAAATATAAATATAAAGCTGTATTAATTTCTGATAATTAATATTTGAAATTTATTTTAATTTAAAAGTGAAATTAAATTGACTTGTCAACATTGAAATTGGCAAACAGGTTTCGGTCTAATGTGCTAATATAAAAAGTAAATTATACTAGTTTTTCTTTTGTATTAATTGGGTGTTAATGGAATTGCATATGTTACTACAATATATTATTATAAATGAAAATCAGTTTTGATTGTTTTTAGTTTGATTCAATTTTAAATGAATCACAGCTTTTAGTATAATTTTTAACAAATTAGAAGTTCATTAGAACTTCTACCCGAAGTACTGTTTTAAGTTTTAAATAAGCTGGGGTTCAGGAATCAAAATAATCAATTTTGCATTAATTCCTTTAGGGAAAATGGTCTCGGCTTACGAACAATATGGTATAAGGAAGACCTTGAACGAATTAAGTTCGTGAACCGAAGTTTAACTGCAATGTGTTTTCTTCCAAAAGTATACGAACCTTGTGCCACATTTTCTTGAATAAATCCAAAACAACATAACACCAGAACAGTTCCTTTAAGATAATCCATGATTACTCTCGTAAATGCACTAAATTCACAATAAAAACACAATAATACAACCCCGAATTTGATTGTTGATTCCTTTAAATCCCAAATAAAACACAATAGATCAGTGGTTACAGGTCCCTTTTTATTAAACTCCCCAAACAGGACAAATCACGGCAGAGTCACCAATTGTAACTGATCTGCTGTTTTAGTGTCCGCCGTGTTTTTATTGGATTTGCTGTTCGCTGCAGATGAAATAACTGACTGTTGTAAAGTCCGGCAGTGTTCATTTTCCGAATGTGTAATTTATATTTCACAATTGCCACCGCCAAGTTGTACCTGTCGGTGTCCATGGCCACTGGTAAGGCCGTCATTTCATTCGGGGCACGCGCACACACGCGTATCGCTTCGGCATCGGCATCGGCATCGGCATCGGCCAGGTTATGTAACATCTTTCGCCTCGCGGGGATTTGCTTCTCATCATCAAATATATCATGTGTGTGTGTATGTGTTGGCTTTGAACTTGCACATCAACGAGTCTGTGATGATCTCATGGATTTTTCCTGGCTCCTAAATCTTAGGATAGATCTATGCCTCCCAATCCTAAATATAAGTTACATTCAATCGTTGTAATCAACTGGGAGCTAGTGAACTTTTGGGCGATTTTATACAGTTTAAATTGTACTTTGTTAATTCGAAAGTAACCATTAATTATACTTAAATCTAGCCAAGTTCGAATGTGAACAATGCCATTGTATTAAGCCGAATTATTAGTGTATGTATATATATATATATATATATATATATATATATATATATATATATATATATATATATATATATATATATATATATATATATATATATATATATATATGTATAAATATAATTAAAAATTATTTGGTTTTATACATAAAATAAATATATTCTCGCGCGTCTGTCTAATATAAATATATGCCTGCGTCATTGCTAGAGATTTATGATCCTGCATAATAATGCGAAATCCAGGATGCAATTTGCCAATTATTTATAAGTATTTGTTATGTTGCGGTTTTCCATAAAAATGAATAATATGTATACATGTATAATTCGCAAACACGATTATATTCAGATAATTCGCATTAGAATTTTTTTTACTTATGTAGTTGTTTGCTTTTTCTGTTAATCCTTTTATGTTATGCTTCACCTATTTTTGTATTTCGGTATTTACAAATCAAAACATATTTCCAACGGATATCAAACACCGTGTCTATTTATAGCTAGAATTGAGTCATTTCTGTTGTAATTTGTAAATGAACTTATATTTCTCGACATATTAAAAAAGTTGAGAAATAATGGAAAAACCATTTCTTCAAAACGGAAGTTGAAGACCGTGGCACTCTTAATCATGGTTTCAATTCTTGGAAACTCCTTTACATGCGTTCTTGTTCTTGTATTCTCACATTCTTCTCAAAGTCACAGCAGATTCAGTATAATCTGGAGAGGCCTTTCCTTCACTTTCTTATACTTGCCACAATTATAAGTAATATAGTTGTATATATTGTAAGAAACCAGAGTTTCTTGGTTTATGTATATATTTCATCTAATATCGTATCTCTGGGGTTAAGACTCAACATCTGGTGCGTGCACGTGTGCGTCTGTTATCTCTGGAATTTTGGTTAAGTCGTGGAATTCTGTTTGAAGATATGAATACGACTCAGCCTTAGGGTTAAGCATAAGTTTGATCTGAGGGGTGAAATCAGAATATTTCACCCAGTGAGTGGCTGAGTTTAGATATAAAAGCAGAAGTTTAACACAGAAATAGGGAGTTGGGAGAACGTCCTACGTAAAGAGAAGTCGGATTCTTACAATATATATATATACGTATAAGCGAGTAAACATTATTTCCATTTTGTTTTATATAATTTTCGATATTTTATTCTGAGAGTATAAATACTTGCGTATTCAGTGAATTATGAATTGAATGTCACCAAGTTTTCCACAAATGTATAAACCTTGAATTCAAGTTTTACTCAGAATACAAAATTCGATAAATAATGCAATTTATATTAATATAATCAATATGATATATTTATTTTTCTAATAACTGACACGGTGAGATATCATTTTCTACATACAAATGTCCTCATCAGTGACTTACTTTTCGCAGAATTCTTTACACATCTAATACATGTAAATTAGGAAGCCATGAACTGTCAAACCACTTTTAAGATATTTGTTCAATGACTAAGTGTCTGCTTAAGTAAATGTCATTACGACATTTCATAGTTTTCAGTGTCAATATCGATGTTTTATCTATTTTCCTTTCTGTGGCTGTGTCATGGTTTTAAAATTATTAGCTTACAATGTTTTTATTTAATATTTATATGGTTTTTCTGAATAAATATATACGTGTGTCCCAACAGGACGGTCGGAGTAGACCCCTCATACGTAACCTTAACGCTTACGTATAAGGTTTGACTATTTGCCTTGTGTAAGATGACTAAGGGTTAATTATATGGGGTTTGTATTAGAAAAATATAGACTGGCTCCTCACTGAGTTTATACTCAAACCTGTATTCTAATTTGGCACTTATAAATATTTTTATATATTGTACTTAAGTAATTGTATGATTATATTATTGGTTTTAATCAAATCTACAAATAAGAAAAACGATGTGTGACGCAATCGTGCACAGATCAGTGTCCTCTAATGCATCAAGTCACTCCTTCCTCAGCCTCTGTGCGAATCAAATCGAATTAATGAAACAATGAAGAGAAACATTGACAGATTGTGGCCGTGTAATTGTATCTATTACAATGTGATGTGATGTGATGTGATGTGATGTGATGTGATGTGATGTACTTACTACGTCAACACACAGTTACAACAAATTGCTAGCGCGCTTTTATAGTTCAACAGACAGCAGCAGCAGCATTCTGTCTCCTAGAAGCAGGATGGCAATACAAACTGCACGCACTTATTTGCTATCGATAATAATTGACAAGTATTGATGTCGTTAACAGCCAAAGATATTTGAACTGTCAGCCGATTCAGTGTGGTCCTGATAATTGACAAGCGTTGAACACATACACATACATATATATAAATATGCGACGTTTTATTGTCATCAGGGATGTACAAATTTGCTCAACACTTTCTCAACCATTGTCATCATTTCTGGACATAATTCAGTTGCACACAAAAAACGCTTTGTTAAACTTTGAATCATTATCTATTTTTATTCAAACAAATTCACACATTAATTGAAATAACAAAGCAAAATATGTATATGTATAATTTCAAATTGTTTACTACTGTCAGATAAGATCTAGAGTGGCCTTCACTTCACTTATACTCAATTTCACTATATTATTGTGTTTAAATTCTAGTATTCCAATCGCCCGTATACTTCCCGAGTTATAGGGCCCCAAAATTTGGAGCCCTCCTTAATAAGGCCATAATAATTAAGAACCATTGCTCGCATATTTACCTAATAGCGAGCTCTACGCATTAGTGCGTTTTCGCTATACATTTATTTATTTATATTTTACGTATAGAAAAGTAAAAATACAACTGATAATATTACTTCGTTAATTAAATTTGTTTATTAAATTTAGAAGGCCTTGGATTTTTGATATATTATTAATATTATGCAAATAATGCATAAAATTAAATTATTGCATTTTTTTGTTATTAATTAAATATGAAACATATTACGTTTTAGAAACAGAAAAAACCGTGAGTAATTCTACGTGAATTTAATAAATGTTGTATTTATTTTCATATATAAAAATGTTGTTTTTATGAATTATAATAAATTTGCATTCAAAATTATAATCCTGTTTTATATATTAATTAATTAAATGAAACTAGCATAACCAGTTATTTAATTATATATTTTACAACTTTACTATCGCGTTAAAAAAATCTAAACAAATGCAGTCATATTGATTTAGTGATACATTTTGATCATCCCTGTAAAAGATGGCGGGTGCAAAAGTTACAGGGTAGTAGTGTATGATTTGTCAGTATTAGGGTCGTGTCAGAGTTGACATCGTTTAATCATAATGCTGTGGACACAGTCCATGGACCACACTAGCCGTTATGACGTCACATCTTTTATACTGTTCAAAACACACGCCATTCATCGTTTCGACCCATATATACATTTATAGTTACATCCATAAAAGTTTTCCCTCGCTTTTTATTGCCAACCGTTAAAAGTTTGGCTATGTTCTTTCATTTTGTAGCTAAGACATTCATTTTCTTTTACCAACTATTGCAAAAACTCAGCAAAATACTTTCGATAATTAATACTTTTTCAAAAAAAGATTCTTCTATTCTAGATCTTTAATGATTTATAATTTTCCCTTTAACAGTTTTGGCTCACACACAGAGAGAAAGAGATAGAGATATACGTCATTTTAATAAATTCAGAGATGGCGAAAACGTGTATATCCGTTAAGACACTATAGAGTTAAAATAACAGTGTGGAGAACCATGTTAAAATATATTTTATTTTACGACTAGAATCGTAGAACCGTGCAATTTATTACACCTTTGTGACACTGTGACACTCTATAAAAATGTCTATTAATTCTGTTTTTGTTGAAGGAATGTCCGAAAGGACGTGACTTTCGAGCTGAACAGTGTGCAGTCTTTAACGCTCGACCCTTCCGAGGTCGAATGTACTTCTGGGAGCCATTCTTAAAGAGTAAGTATACTTAATTATATGACTCAAAGCAACATTTAGAGCCTCCTTTAATACCACCAAATAATATGTGTAGCAAATTTGGTGTGAATGCTTCCGGTATCTTCAAAGGAGTAGAAGTAGTAGAGGACGAAGAGGTAGTAGAGGACGAAGAGGCAGTTGAGGACGGAGAGGTTTATATTAACTGAATAGATAATAGGAGCTTAAGGCATTAGTGCCTGCCACCTATGCTTATTGTATTAATTTTTATAATGTTTTAATTATCGTATTAAGGGAGGCTTAATTTTTTAGGGCCCTATAACTTCGGAAGCATAATGACTAATTCGACAATGTATTTATGTTTTAGCTGGTGACGAATGCGCCTTAAACTGCCGCGCAGTCGGAATGGGTTTCTATGCCACATTAAATGAGACAGTCCGGGACGGAACCCCATGTTCGCATCCCATGACGGCATTGCTGCAAATGGCCCCGGTTGGGACCCGAGGTGTATGCGTCTCTGGCTTGTGCAAGGTAAGAACTATTTAGCCAATTGTCTAGTGACAATGTAAGACCATGGTCAGTGGTCAGTTGTGTTGATTCGTCGCACTCTATCGTCATTTAGCTGAACATACGTCCGTTGTGACTCATGGCATCTACACAGTTGGTTCGTGTCTGAACTGACTAGTTCTTTTTGATTGAGTAGTGAGTCCTAAGGGGCTTTCGATATGTGTGTGTGTGTGTGTGTATAGGCACGGAATGCACTTAAGATTATATTTTATCGGACTTTAGCGGAATAAACGTTGCTAGCGGTGCAACTAACTGGTTGTATGTTTGTACTTCGTCATTTGTATTGTACCTTGATTTTAGTTTAAGTGGTTGTATTACATGTTATAATATGATTATCATGGCAAATGCGATCAGTATTAATAATACTTGAGAAGTTAATCATAATTGTACGCAGCACTCCCTGAACTTTAGCTTATTTACTACATTTATCTAAACCAAATAGACTCGTATTTTATTATACGAATATATTTATTACATTTACATACTTTTTATTATTATTATATAATTATTGGCAAACAAATTGATTATTATCAACTTACGTGGAATTATTTTTTATAGTAAATCAATTCCCAGTAAATTAAACAATTTGCGTGTACAAATAATAATTGAAAATATTATTACGGAACTTATACATAATTTACATTTTTATTATTTAATAATACATAAATTTGTTTAAATTTTCTTATACGATATAAATAAGAGACAGTATTGTGACCATAAAAAGAATTAAGAGTGGCCTTTCCTTTACGTAGTGTCCATTAAAAATATATATTCCAAACAACTTGTGTTTCATTTAGCTTTTTATTACGATATCAAATACTGTTTACTCAATATAAAATATAAATTGTTTCTTTAATATTCACCTTAACAATATATTCAAATATAATTTTTATTACCTACTGTTTTTCAAAACGTAATTCAATTTTTATCTGCAATAACCATTACGCTAAAACACGTTCTCAGTCGATCTATTTGTGTTGACCGGTGGCAAATTCTATTTTGTTAAAATTACGACAATTTCTGAATACATTCGCATAATTCTTTCTCATGTACAAATAGTCGTAATGGCGTCTAATTTAATCTGCAAACACACAAATAAACTAACCCACTTTTATTTCCCTTTTTACATCGCATAATTTATTTATCTTAGCAGGACAGGAATTATCAAAATCAAAATATTGACCAGTAAAACAGATCAAAGCATCGCATCGTTGGAAATAATATTCTGTTTATTTTATATATTTGCCTGATTTGCGTACAATATGCAATCGTCGGTGGAGATCTAGGTTTCGCGATCACGATTGCGCGATCTTGCCTTCGGGCTGTGCGCCGCTCAATTACGTCTGATACGGTCCTGAGATTACACTAATCGGATCCAATTACTTGGCATACGGTCCATTGTTAAGGTAGGCCATCGAGCAGCGCCACAACCACTTCTAGTAGCGATTTTTTGTACTAGCAATCGTTCTTTTTTATTTTCGTTGGAGTTTGGACCTTGGGCAATAGGCAATGTTATACATTCCACACACGGACACACAGACAAACACAAATATCATGTCCTTTTTCCAATATCACCAGAACGGCAGAAATGATATTGATACTGTATCGATTTATACTGCCTAATGAGTACGACCTTTATTTTAAACAAATATTTTATTTTACAAATTATATGAAATAATATTGTCAGGTACAAAAAGGACCTTGGTTTTGTAACACTTAACACAAAAATGCACTAAGATACATTATCTTATATAACACATTGACTTTACGTAATTTATGGATAATGTCAGGTCATAAGGTGTGCATCTAAATGCAGATATTTATTTTATCTACAAATTAACATGGGCCATGCCAATAAAAATCGTATTACTTTATTTATTTTACTCTTTCTCACAAAACAACCTTGCCTTTTTTTTATTTTGTATCTTTCATTTTGTCATAAAATTTAAACATATTCAAAAATTCAATCTGATCGTAAAATTTAATTTCCAAACGAATAAATTCAATCAAATTAAAAGTCTATATTAACTAGGTTAACCCATGACCACCATGTGTACCCATATCATATACAGGCACACACCTGTTAATTGAATCATTTGACGAGAGACAAATTTGTCTATTTTGTAAATGTACGAAGAAGCATCTCGTTTTTTGTTTTTTAAAATTGAATACGTTGAAAAGTGTTTAAGTATGAATCTATTTTCGCCAGTGAGTGACTTGAAGTGAGGTCTTATCGCGATGTTCCGGGTTCAATAGATGCGAGGCGTGAGCATGACTTCGTAAATATTATTAAATCAATTTATGTAGCACCTTTTGCATTAAATCGCAATTGGCTAACATCCAAATCCGACTAATGCAACCATCTTGAATTTATTCCATAACTCATAACTCATAACACATAACATAACTGTTGTTATAGCTCTCTCTGTTATTCATTTTTATAATATAAATACAAACTACATGTATACAGTTGAAATTACATCTTCAGTGCCAAATTAACGATATTTAATGGGCAATAAAACCAGAGCATCTTTCAGTATAAATTTATTCATTTATACATTTAATATTCAAGAGTTTCAAATAGTCGCCGAGTATTTGTATTCGTGAATGATTTTAAGGAACGAAACGATTAGTGGATTTTAAATTCCATATTGTTTCTGTATACAAATAAGTAATCTGATACACATTGAATCACCGTGATGTGTGTCTATAAACTAGAGAATAGAGTGTGAGTGTCCCCAAAAGTGTGGGCGACAATTGACAAACAACAAAGGGCTGCCCTGACGGTACATACAGTGCGGTTACAACCGTAGGGCAACAATTTTTATAAATATATATTTGTGTGGGTGTTGTCCAGAGGTGAACTGGACTGACTGGCCACCTGTTAGATATCGCCGGGAAAGAAGACAACAACGTTCACTTTGATATTTATGGCGGTTGATTGTTCTTTTGGTGTTTGGGAGCATCGCATCGCCTTACCTGTGAACACAAACAAATCATATTCAATATTGAAATGAAATGATGATTAGTTGGCCTTAGGAACGCGTAAAATTTAATTTCGTAATAATAATAGTCGATTGACTGAAATCCGCAAAAAGAGACCAGAGTTGTGGCGAGACCACGCATGGTTCTTGCACCACGACAATGCGCGCGCAATTCGTTAGTTTTGTGCCAAAAATCAGTTGGTCTTAGGAAACCTTCTAAGAAATGTGAACGTACGTGCTCCATGTACTGTTTCCGGAAGATTATTGTAAAATTAATACACAATGGTTAACTAAACCCCATAATATATTTAACGACCGATTTTCCAAGTATCATTTGATTGCCTGAACAAACAATCATTTTAATAATAATAAAGCTTAAATTAAATTACGCATGACGTTTAATTTACGCATTCCAATAATACTAATATATGAGTACGATTACTACGACTAGATTCATAAATAAATAACAGATGTAATAAAAAGTGGTGGCTCCTTGTGCTTGACGAACGGAAAAATGAGACAGTCATGAAGAAAAATCTTCATAGATCTAGGACACGCTTCAGAATAATGGCGCAATGCAATGCGCAGGCGCGCCATAATAAAGGATGATTCGCTTTAGAATTTAGACGATGCAATCATTTAGACTGATCGCACAATTTGTTAAGGAAACAACAGATGTGTGCCCTAAATCGATAATGCAATTTGCGAAAATTATTTCAAGTCTTAGTTGAGTGTTGTTGATGATTTCAATCAACACTTTCTTTGAGAATTCTTTCAATCTTTTTAGTTAAGGGAAATTAGATTTTTTAAGTGATGCAATCGGGAAATTTAGATTTTTTGTATAGATCCAGCCTAATTTGTTAGATTTTCAAGTCATTTTCGAATATAATTTTTTCTATATTTATTTCCCTCTACTATTTAAGATATATCTATAAAAGTATATAACCTTCACAACGTATATGAATGCAAAAATAAATGAGTTTGGTATTTTTTTTTTAATAGTTCAATTAAAATTGGATAGATTTTGTTTGAGAGAAAATTAGCTTAATTAAAAAGACTATAATGTGTGGTCCAATGACTTGGTAACAAAATTCGCAAATCACCATGATTAAATTTATGTTATTAATTATTTATTATATTGTGTAATTAAAGAGAAACAACAAAGAGTTTCATTGTGATAGCGACAAGACATGTGTACTTATTATAACATTAAATTGGTGTCGAAATAAGTGTCACTTACAGTATCCTTTGAAACGTATGCCAGTTTGGGCTAAGCTTCGTTTAACTTGTTGCCAAAGAGATTTGGCGTGAAAACTCTAGTAATTTATTAGACGACTAACACTTTATTTAATCGAGATGCAACGCATTATTACAAATGTGTCTTCTAAGAAATACGAAAATATCAAAAGAAAGAACCATTTCTCAGTATATGTATGTATAAGAAAATCGAGTGAAGGCCACTTCACATTTTGAGCCATGCTGTGATTGCAAATTTTCACATATATATTACTGTCAAATTGATAGACATATCAAGTGTAATCCGACAGTTATTTTGATTTGGGCTCAAATTATTTTTAAATTTAACAATACAAATAAAATTTTATACGATTTGATTGCAAATAAAGTTTTAATCTGACAGATAACTTAATTGGAAGTAATCGTTTTGTATATGTAAATACACATATTCAAATCATCAAACTAGTCTGAAACAACTCTGTCTGTCTGTGTATGTGTGTGGGCACAATTTCAAAATTACTAACCGCACAAAGTAATTTCGTATTTAAACATAATTACACAAGGGATTTCTATTTTTGTCCTTTTCCAGTATACGCAAAAAGGCTTTAATTTGTAAATTGTTGCTAATTTATAAAAAAACAAGCTACCTATGCGTTCAACTCACTTTATAAGTAATATATGCGATGCGAGCAGCGGTTTTTAATTAATATGTTCTTATAAATTCAAAATAATAATATTAAATATTTTTTTACGGCGTTTGGGTTAACAATATGAAAAAATCTTGTAGATATAAAATATCTTAGAATTACGAGTAGAATTTTTGTGTGTTTTAGTTATTTGTATAAGAGCAGTATTAAGGGGGGCTTTAAATTTTGGGGCCTATAACTCGGGACGTATACGAGCGATTACATTTAAACTGCGAGTGGATGCAAATGGGTTGTTAAGTAATATGTGTATCAAATTTGGTGTGAATCGCCCCGGTACCTTCAGAGGAGTAGAGGGTACAAATTTGGTAACATCCAGTTATATATATATTTGAATTTAGGGCGACAAGACAAACACTTTTTGATCCGAGAATGCTACAGACACACAACCGAATGCTAGCTTCTTCGGTACGGCGAGCTATTAAGTATTGGTAAAACCTTGTGCTGTCCACACCAAATATTTAAATTAGCATAATAGATCTCTTTAAAAGGTTTCGAAATCGTCTGGCAAAATACGTCAATTAATTTTTTTTCTTCTTTTGTAGAATTATCAGTAATAATAATAATGTCAATTTAAGTTTCCTGTTCGGTTTGTTCTTGTCGGAACATGTTTGATGCACCAATCTGTTTCATGTACTCATTATCACACGAAAAAATCATTAATAACATAAATAATAATATTTTCATATGCTTAATTGATTTATAAATCATCTTAACATAATTTATGCATGTTTTCATCCAAATAGAATGCATCAAAGGGACCGATACGTCTCAATTTGTACATTTCAGTTACGTTTCATAGGCTAAGAGGACTTTTAGGCTAAAAGCAAATTGCAATTTTTCGAAATAAACCATCAAAATTACTGCGTGGTGCAAAAAAAAAACAAAAAACTAGTAGTTAAAATATGTATCTATCCGCGATGTTATGTAATATGTGTCTTTTAAGCATTTTGAGCTTAAAGTTTGTAGTTTTTATCGGCTGATTAGGAATGCATTAATAAATTGAATAGCATTTATAGCATCGCGACTAGATCTATGTTTATTTTAACTATTAATCATTGTTTTGTATTGAATATCGTTATAAAATTGCAGTGAAACGAAAAATTAAAAGTTCCCCGCAATGTATGCGAACTAGATGTACGTACTTTAGGTGGCAGAATAATATGTGTGTGGTGTGTGATAGTGCATAGTTTCATTATCGCAGTACAACGGTGGATGGAAGAGAAACCGTGTCATGCAAAAAGCAGTCTGATGTCCAATATGCAGCGAGCGATTTTATTTTCTCTTTCTTTTGGCGCGTCCGATTGATTTGATATGGTGGCCCCCCTTAACCCCCCGGTGCCCCTCGCCCTGCACACGCATGTCGTGGTGTCCGTAACAAGATCTGATATGATTATATATCGCAGCCAATATTATATCTGGTATTCACTTGTTCGACGAATGACTCTGCATATGGCGAGAAACAGATGAAATTATCACGAACACATTTTCTAAATTGAACACATTTATTAGTTTACGATTTTATTTTTATACCCATATTAGCTTATTTAGAGTAATACAATATTTACAGTATACATTAAATATTGTTCTTATACATAAACACTTATATGTGTAGAACGTTTTCTTTTGTAAAAATTAACAAAATTATTTCATAATAATCGTCGATTATCAACATTCATAATAATTATTATATCGATGAAGAATGGACTGTATATGATATGGGCACATGGTGCCTACGGGTTAACCTAGTTCATTTACGTTTTATTCCATTCAGAACTAACATCGTAATATTCTGTTTATTAAGTTTAAATATTTTTATTACGTTTGTTCACATGAAATACTTGAGCAAATAGATTCTTCTTCTTGTTCTTCTTTTTGTGTGTGTGTGTGTGTGTGTGGCGTCACCTATATTGCCGACATGACCCCGTTGTAATGAAGACTACAATTTGTGCTATTAAAACTGTCAATAAAGTATCATATAAATCTCATTGAGTTTAAGAAAAAAGTGGCGAATTAAGTGCAACTGTTAATTAAGTAATTATGCTGCGGTTAATTAATGAAACCGCCTAGAGAGTGCACTGAGCCCTAATTGTATTTGTCGCTTACTGAACAAACACAGAAAATTATATTTTTCATTATATGGGTATTTATTTATGTTATTATTTTTATTTTTTTATTCATTAATTCAGTGTAATATTTGTGTCGTCATTCTAATGAAATAAAGATTACATTGGAAGGATAACTGGGAATATAGTGCAAAGAATGTAATGGAGGTTAACACACAAATCATAAATAAATGTTTATTTTATTCTTCATTAAAATCAATAAATTTAAATTTTTCTATTAATATTAATTAGCGAATCGAGTTTTATTAATATATCATGCATCGTGGGGAGTCGATAACCATTATACCACAAGATGACAAATTCATTTCACTAATTAACGCGAGCACCAATTCAATTCATTCACATTCATATTTATTTTTTGTTATTTTTACGATGACAACGAAACGCTACGAAAAAAAAACTTTGATGAATGGAGATGAAAATATGTTTTCAGCAAAGACATTAACTGTTTTTTTGTTAGTGGATAGAAAAATGTACAGGAATAAAAACAGATTTATGTGGAACCATAAAAAGAATAGAAATTGAGCGATTTATAATCGCGTGTTTTTCGTGATTGAGATGTGTTTTCTTCCCCCAAGGTATTTTTGGTGCATGATTAGACATATTATCTAATTGAAATAATAATAATAATAAATTAGTTTCAATTATACAAAATATCGTTGTTGTAATCATGTTGTGATAGTTTCATTAATGACTTCAAATCGCATTCTCCTATCCGACTGCAAAATGATAAATTACTGCAATTATATTATAATCAACTAAATAATTTATTTTCAATTTATCACAAGTTTTACAGCTTCATTGGTCGAACATCAAATCGTTAATTTACATATCTTAATTATTTAACACATTCAGAGTTATTCGATCCACGATTTACTGGTATTCTCCTAAGTGCAGCCGTTCTAGAGATGCATAGAGTAAACACGCAGTTCCGGTTTAAATATTCTATTCAAAACTAAAAATTGCAGATTTAGACCATAAACAAGTCTTAAGTTTGGAGTTTCACAAATTTACAATCAACAGTTTTGATTTTCAAACGTTCACAGACACACAGACTGACAGACATATCGACATCATTCCGAAAATACTGTCATCCAATTCAGGAAAGGTCAAGACGTGTTTATCCGTTGATATCTCGAGTCCGAAATTTTTCATCATTATAAGATTTATTTATATCTTCGTAAAAGAAATTTAAAATTGTTTCAACAATTATTTGGATCGAGATGAATGTATTTTTAAATGTTTAGGATAAAAATACGTTTATTCTTAGTTATTTTTGACACGGAACAGTATGTAAACAGTAATGTAAGTTATTTGGCATCTGTACAAAATATGTTACAAGTTTTACAAAATTGTAATAACTTTGAAATTGTTTGATGAGTATAAATACACTTTATAAGAATATTATTTCTTAGAAATTATACACTATATAACTTAAAATAAATTATATGAAGTGGCCTACACTCGATTTTCCTATATTATTTGCAATGAAAATAATTGAAGTTTTTTGTAGAGTAACACGTTTGCGTGTGCAATGATGCGATGATTTAAATTTCGCACGACATTTATGACATGTAACAAGTGCAATATCTCGCGCTGTCTCTGTGCAGATTTTATCTGCGATCCTCATCGGCGCCACGTCACTTTTAAATGCATCAGTGATTTATGCTAAAGATCCACACTAACCAAACATTGTTATTCACATATTAATTACGTCTTCTGCTTTGATCGACTCACTTTTAATCTAGATTTATGTTATTGCATCCACATATTAAACCGTACGTAACCTAAATTCACACTAATCTTTGTGCTTAAGGCATTGGTGGCTGCCACCTATGCTTGTTTTAAATCGGAATATTACCTTTCCGTTATATTTCCTTTGTTTTGCGGAAATTTTAAATACTCACTTCATTATTAATTACTGTAGCGAAACTCAGCGCAAGTTAATTAAAGCAGGTTTAAGAATGAGTACTAGTATGAGTAATAAATCTTTATATAGTTATGTAAAGTAATCCGCAATGTCTGCATCAATTCAGATAATATATAGAAAAAGTGGATGTGTCTGCACAAAGTACATTGTAAAATATGAATCGAAAGTGTCATAGTTTTGTTCTTATTGGATGCCATTAATATACAGGCAATTACAGTAATATTTCGCTGTAATTACTCGGCAGATATAAGCCAGGTTCGAGGCCGGCCGCCTTCGACCTATTTTAAGATGCGTTCGCTCTTTGAATTGGTTTTATTTTATATAAATAAACACAAGTGCACATTTTCAAAATGCAATTTCATTTTGTTTAGAATCGTTACTGGAATGCGTAAATATTTTCTTTCTATTAAAAACACAACATTAATGAGATATTACATCGTTTATACGAGAAAATTTACATCAGACATACTTTTCCCACAGTGTATACACAGTAAAGAAAATATTTTAAGAAAATTGTAATCTTCTTGCATTTATATAACTTTTAGTTCGATATATTTCTCCATTTTGAAAAATACCTCCTATTGAATTTATTATATATATATAATCAAAAGCTACGTTCTTAAAAAAATAAAATAGAGGTCGTTACTTACCGAATTAAAAGTAAGGCAAACGACAGTCTAAAGAGGTATACAATCTAATGTGTTATTCTGTATAAGGAAATGTTCTTTGCATTATTATAATGCTTTCAATGATAAATTCTAGAATGTGTCTAAGCGTTTATTCACTCTTACACACACTTGATCAAGCATTGTGATCGAATCGAAACAAATTCTAGTTATACGATTCTGTAATACGGTTGCGGTCATATAAACTCCGCTAGTTACTTTTAAAACGCAAAATTTTGCAATACGTGCAGCCGTTCTAGTGATATTGGAAAAAGGACATGAATGCATAGAGTAAACATGCACGTCCGGATTGAATATTCTATTCAAAAATAAAAGGTGCACATTTAGAACATATAAAAGTGTTAAGTTTCACAATTTTAGGTTCGACTGTTTAGACTCTAGAGCATTCACAGACACACAGAATAGTCACTCTCGATTCAGGGAAGGTCAAAACGTGTATATCCGTTCGAGATACTTACTTAATAGTGATTAAAAATCAGTTTTATATTTCTATGAAACTGGGAGCAATAAATACATATAAATAAATTCGTATTAAGTAAAAAAATATATCAAGAATACATTTAATATGTACGTCTTAACGTCTTTGTTGGTTTAATTAAATCTTTAATCGCTTAAAACAGCAAAAAAGAGTGATTTAATCTGATCAGTTTCATCGATAAAATATTATTGCATTAAATCTGCATTACTTTTTACTAGTCAATAAAAATCTTCGGTTTTATGTGAAACCCCATCAATTCCAGTCGAAAATAACATGAATCAAGTTGTTGCTCAATATTTGTATAAGCGGTGACTTCCGTTCAAAATTTAAATGTAATCAAAATTGAATTCTTTAAGTATCTGTTTGCCTAAAATTAAGTTATTAATTAAACTGCAGATGATTTAAACACACAGTACACATTTTGATTAGTTTTCGCATGATTCTTGGATTTTAATAATTATGTGCTACTTTGATTGGTATTATCAAAATGCCATATTAATTGCGAGGACAAACAACTATTCAAAATTAAAAATAAGATATCCGTATATTTTTTTATACATTTATATATATATATATAGTTCTATGATAAAAGAAATTCGTAAAAATATATCGAAATTGTATAAATTTCTTACGAATTAAATGACTAAACGACGCGACGACCGAAATAAAAACCGCAAGAAAAACGCGATGAATGGCCGATGATTTGCGATCGTCGGTTGGCGATAGCGAACAGGCGCCTGGCACCGATGCGATGACGCAGTGCGCGTGTGCTAAGTATTCCAATTAGCGGGTCCCGGCCGCTTTTTTATTCGCTGATGCCCATACGGCAAGGAATCGTACATCAAAGTGAAACCAGAAGCGCTAAAGTGTGCAGATAAGCGCCAGGCGCTAAAACCCGCGTTGCCAAACAAACAAAAAAAATCCCGTATATCTGCAAATATAATCTTGTAACAGCACGTCAACGCCGTACAATATGCCTTGATTTTCAGATGCTAATTCGCAACATGAAGTCATCGCTATTAAATATGTTATAAGTGCTATTGGTTTCTGTCAGTCTTTTTCTTTTTTTTTGCTTTAGTGCGTTTTTATTTGAAAAACGTGGAATATAATGTATTTGCTATTACAATTGATTTATTTGGTTGACATTGAGATGACATTCAAGTATACATACGCAAATAAATAGATATTTAAAAACAATAATGACTGCATTCTCGGATCAACCAATTTCATTAACAAAACGTGTTTATCTCGTCGCCCTGAATCCAAAAATATATATAACTTATATACTTGGATGTTAGTCGTCGCTCGCTCGTAAGACCAAATTTGTGACCTCTACTCCTCTGAAGGTACCGGAGCGATTCACACCAAATTTGCTACACATATTATTTGCCATCCCATTTGAATCCGCTCGCAGTTTAAACCTAATCGCCCGTATACTTCCCGAGTTATAGGCCCCCAAAATTTGGAACCCCTCTTAATACTGCCTTTATAAAAATAATTAAAACACTCAAAAATTCTACTAATAATTCTAAAATATTTTATATCTACAAGATATTTTCATATTGTTAACCCAAAGCCCGAAAAAAATGATTTAATATTATAATTTTGGATTGTAACGAGTGACTGCAACATTCTTTATACATTTACTTAGTTTTATAATATTATAAAACTAATTGTAATATGTGATATTATCACATAATTATCCTGATTAACACTTAAAGTGTATTTGCAGTGCAACAATTAGTCATTAATCTTAGAAACCACAAGTAATTATTCCAGTTTTTTTATGATATACAATAATTACATTCAATGCAACAAAATGTATAATTAATTGTATTAATTTTGTTGTTGTGAATGCGCATATTGTATGTCATAATACAAACTGGATTATTATTTGTAAATTCTAATCTTAATTACTAATTAGTTCGCTGGGAATACAGTTGAATTGCAATAAAAAATGCCATAATACACAAAATTAGGTTATTATTTTTGCAGATTCCGCAAAATATAGGAAATGATTCTAATTTCCCTCTTGTGAATTCTGCAAACGCATGAAATGGTTTTCCTTTTAAATATATTTCAAATTATCGACCATTAAAAAATCACCCGCAAACAAAATTCAATTCAGTATATGACAAAAAGGCATAAGATTTATTGCTGAACCCTTTTTACTTTCTTATTGGCAGTAATATGTAAATCTTGTAATCTTGGAAATTTACATACTCGACATTTCAACGGAAATACACGTTTTGACCCGAATCGAATGTGACTTTTTCGGAATAACGTTTGTGTGTCTGTCTGTCAGTATGTCTGTCTGTATGTATGTCTATCTGTAAGTCGTGAGCAAGCGAAACAAAAGGGCCTAATCACTCTGCAAGGATAGACTAGAATGGATTGATGGATTGTAAGAATGTGTTTGAAAGATTGCAAAGGGTTGTTTGCCACCCCAGTGTTGAGAAAAGCCTCAGGTTATGTGTATGTATTAGAAAAAGAGTAAGTGTGGTGGGCCACCGATGGCAAATGCATAGATAATAATTCGGGAAACCGCAGAGCGCTATTGGCTCGGTGACGGCGCGCACCACGTGGCCGAACTGGAACCACTATTTAAACACCAGCTACGGACTCGCGCTCGTGCATTCTACAATTCAAGAGCTACAGTGTTCTGTCTGCGTGAACTTTTCGCTTAATAGCCACAAACGCACGAAAACGCACGCAAATAGTGATGTGTGACACCCAAAATTCCTATTTATCTAAAATCTAATCCGATTTTAATAATGCCCATAAAAAAGTTGATGTTTCAAATTTAATTCGATAAGTCCCATGTAATCTTTTGGATTTAAGTGTGGTTTATTTGTGCGTTTATTGTATAAATTAGTGCATTTTCACCGGGATTATATAGATTGAGTTTAACGACGGGTTTAACGCAGCCACTGTCGCGCGGTATATAGATGACATTCTTCTTAGTATACTTGGCGTAGTGTTAACTTCTCAAATACGTATTTGGATGTCTTTTCTAGAGACTTTAGCTTAACTAGTGAATTTTGTGTACATTATTACTATGGAGCCTCCTGTCAACTGGATATCTTTATACTCAATCTTATTTGTTATTTCGGTAAGCCAAGTTTTTTATACATTATTTCGGGAAAGATTTATATCGCGTTGCATTATTCTACAAATATCTTTACCCATGAATTCTTAAGTATATTATTTTTTATTCAGTTAGGTAAAAGTTAAATCAAAACCAATAAATTGAAACCTAATCAAATGTAACTTATTTAAATATACTGTACCAGGGCACTAGTGGCTTTCATTTCCGAAGAGCCATTAAAATTCAAAAGAAAACAAAACAAAAAACAAACAAAAGAAAACCAAAAAGAACAAAAAACAAAAGTTAAACCATTTCAAATGAAACATTCAATTTTTGTTCGTAATTTCGCTTACGCCAATATAATTTTTTATTTGACTGAATTAATTGTTTGTAAGCTTAAATTTTATTCTATGTCTTATTATTAAATATATTAAATAATCATTGACATCTATAAGAGGATCAAAATGATACCATAACTGTTGAACTAATCGAACTTTGGTTGACTGTACTAATATTGACTTACATTATTGATTTTAAAGATGCATTCTCATTTCTTCATAAACGTAAATGTATCACAATCGGAATTAATATATTAAGTAATCTTTTATACAGAAAAAATAATCTTTCAAATACAAATAAAATATTTAATACATTTTCAAAATTTTATTACTATTCCTTATAGATCTACAGACGCCATAAGATGACTAATACCTGTATAGTTATTTTATTATTTATCAAATATATTGTAAAAAACAGTAGCAAAATAGTAATAAGTTATATGAGGTAATTTAAAATATTAGAAAAATTTGAAAAATGTGAAAATTATTCATAGTGGTGCGCAAATTACTCATAAATATTCATATGCAAATACATACAAATAAATATTGAAATATTATCTTGTTTGTAACAAAATATGTTATTGATTATTTAAAATATCGTGAATGTAAAATATGTATTTTTGGTGTAAATTAAAAAATAAATCACATATTTTTTATACGTTAACCTTAGAAAAAACATCAATGATTTGACACAATTCTTTTATAAATTAATTTATAAAATGTACGCAAAAAATTCAATAAGAAATAACTGAAAAGATGTTTTATCTCATGCAATAAATATTAAAACTTAATTATATATTTATTTTTTGGCTTTGAAAAGCAAAATAGAAACGATAAATAATATTAATAAATAGCTTCATTCTAATTTGAGAAATTAGTTACATGTTATTTAAAATTGTGCAAAAAATATATTTATATTTTGCAGATTTCAATGAACAATCTGTTACTAATGATTAATTATTATCATACACAATATTCTATAATATTTAAAAGAAAATCACTGTAGTGGCCTTCACTCGACTTTCTTGTCCTTTCACTATCTGTATTTGGTTTTAAATTCACACTACGATTAATGCGAAACCAAATCAATATGTATTGCATCATTTTCAATGATAATTTACCAGTAAATGGTATGTTTTTCGAATAAACTTTTCAAACAAAATTTGCTAGAAATTTTAATCTCTTTAACTTATATAAGTATCAATTTTTCGCTAAATCATGCCAGTTTTGAGATATTGAGAAACTAGCAGAAGTTAGCTGTTACTTCTGGTTTAGATATTGTTTTTAATAATAATAATTCAATTTTTATAATTTCTCCTTCAACAGTTTTGGCCCTAGAGCGTTCACTGCCAACTATATCTATTGATATATAAACAGCATCTAAAACAAACTCGTTAAATTTAAAAATCCAAAAAGAAAACATTTTTGATCGCATTAAAATACAAATCACGTCTTCGTCGAAATTCCTTGTGATCATTTAAATACTCATGTATTCGTCTTAATTAAGCGGGAACCAAAAGGAAGTGTCCAACAAAGCGAATAAAATGCTAGTATTTTATTGGCACCATTTTCATAACTGTCTCGCGAACCAAATAAAACCGAATTTATTTTTGGATTCCATTCAGAAAAGTGGCACTTTGCTACGCGTGCATTAGCCTAACTACAAAACACACCATTTGTATTTTTATATCCACTATTTTTCATGTGTATTTCTCGCTTATTTTTCGTAAACACATCTAGCCTATTTTCTCATACACACGAAGCTAGTGGCATTCATTCTGACAACACTTCCAACGAACTTCACACGACTTGTGCCACGTTACAATAATGTCCCAAGTGTGAATTATTTAGAATGGTTTGTTGATTTCCTTATGATTATCCGCAGTGTGTCTTTAATTCTAATAGAATGTTCATAGTTTTCGTTATTTACTTAATATAAATATACATCAATAACAGATGTGAATTTTTACTTTCTTTACGCAGTAATAAGTCTTGTAATCTTTACTTATGGCAAAAATACTTATGTACATAATGAAAGATATTAATATTGCGCACAACTTTTGTTTAAAAAGTTTCTTTAAAAAATGTACCAGTTACGAGAGAACTACTACGGAAAATCTTAAATGTTCTGATTTATTAGCGTGTTTAATAAATCATAGGATAGTATTTTGACAGAGAAACAAAATAGTCTCAAATAATTTGATATTTATCATTTGACGTCAATAGATCGCGACTGAGAACAAGTTTCGAGCGTATTGATTATTGAAAATAAATCTTGCAAAACAGCACATGTTTGGTTGGTTTACAAGTTTGTATGGGATATATAATTCTTGTAAAAACTACGTATAAAATAATTCGAGTACAGGCCACTCCTGATTTATATATATATATAAATGTTTAATTCTTAATCTTATATACGCGAAATAACTATAATACTTGGTATATTTTGTTTATTTATAACAAATTAACGACAAATAAATGGTATTCAGGTATTGTAATAAATTTTTAGTTCTATAAATCTGTCGTGGAGATTCTTAAGTTCAGGCACAGCTTATTTGGTAGGGAAATAAGCTTGCATCGTTATATATTATTGAATATAGATAATATATGTACAGAATTAACTGGATAAATAATTTGGCTTGTAGAGTAAACATGAATAATTCCATGTGTCACTATGTGTCTTATATCAGTTTGAAACAATGTAACGAATGTCTAAGGGATCACACTGTGATAATCGAGTTTGTAAGACCAGCAGCAGCTCAGCGTACTTTCAATATCTTGCGTGTTTAAATTTAATATATTCTTCACGGCTTTATACAAGGTAGCTTAATAATCAACACAGTTCTATAGCCGATAGGTGTGAGAAAAATATGTAATTTACTATAAGTTATATATACAGAAAATTATTACTTTCACCATACATATTTCATTTCTTATATTAAAATGTCTTGATCTAACATAAAGTACTAATTTAATTTATTTAATACGTACATGTTATGACACTAAAATAAATTTAATATTATTTTCTTGGTATTGAACCAGGCATATCAAAATTACGGATATTCGGTTCTTCAGCCTATATGCGAAAAAAACCAAATCAAAATATAAAGATTTTTCTGTATTCGAGTCATAAAAATACAATTCGGAACCAGAGACAAATATCTATGAATATTTTGTTTTGTTCCAGACCCAATCAATTTCGCTTTTGTATTGTTTAGGCCTAAGCGAAAAACAAATAACAGTAGCAGAAAGCTTTATAACCTAAAATCGCTTATTATCATAAATATTCCATTACAAATAAAGCAAGACTCATTTGGCGCCACTCGACGAATATAATAGACAATATAGAAAATGCATAAAACGGCTTTCGCGTGTAGGAGTCATTATCATTAAAGATATAAAGTTTCAGAACATAAATAACAAAATGTTGCTTTATTATTATTCAAAATATTGTTCTTTTGAAACTATACCTATTTCGTAACGTAAATTATATATATAAACACTCAGATGTATATAAGTGTTGATGTATATATGAGAATGTATGTGTAGAACGCTTTATTTATACAAATACACTCTGGTATACGACGGGGTCAAACCACTAACTGCATGCCAGGCAAAACAAATTATTAAATATGCAATTATTTGCGGTCCAGGAACAGTAATTCCTTTTGGTTTACGACCTTCAGGAACATATTAAGGGCGTGAACCAAGGATTCACTACTTCAAATATCGTATTAACAAAGCAAATGATTAATAGTTATAATAATTATAATAATATTAAATAATTAAACATATATATATATCAGAAAATAATTGTTAACAATTTATGGTGAATCTGTTGGCGAATTTGAATGTAAAACCGTTAAAGTGGACGTGTACAAATAAATAAATAAATACATACACGAAGAACAGTTTCTTAGCGTTAAGACAAGAGAGCCAAGTGAAGTTCATTAACATTGATAGTTGTGAATGTCAGTTACTAATTAGCAAACCACTACTGGATGGGTAAAGTATAACGTGTAGCGCCGGTGTGGTCTGCTTTGTGCAGAAATTAGCCTGCGACTGGCGATTTTACCATATTTGTAAGTACTATAGCACGCAGAGATGTAGATCTCGTCCATTTGAATATACACTCTGCGGTTGCTCTGTTGCCGTGTCTGTGTGTGTGTGTGTGTCTGTGTGTGTACCTGCTCATTATTCACATATAATTTTCTATGTACAATGATTACTTAATTAGTCTTGTCTGTCTATACTTTCAATACCATCAGCGGACGGACGGACGATTTATTTCAAGAGTAGGATTCGTTACAGTTTCGCAAACACTGTTGATGGCCTTTTCTAAATATACATATTTACAAAACGAAATAAAATAAAATTCACTAACGATAACGGTAGCTAATAAGAATTGATTCATAGCTGTTGTTACCATAAAATTATTCATTTCTCCATGTTTCCTTTGGAAACAAAAACTCATTTTATTTTAAACTACGATGCCATAGAATTTGCTTTTGCTCGTATTTAATAACCATGCATTTTAATAATTATTGTAAGAAATACATGTTTAACTCGTACATAGTTTTTGAACGTGTGTCTGTGACAATCTAGGATTAATTAATTAAAAACCAGGGTGGGCTCTACGCATTGGTGCGTTTTACGCGTACCAAATCTTGTTTTGTATAGATATATATCTATATTGAATTAATTCTTGTGGATATTTATTAGAGGTTTTTCTTTTTGTTGTGTTAGGATCAAATTTGTGAAAAACGAAATAAAAATTAAATCACCAAATGACGTTTGCGGTTTTAAATATGATTTTATTTATCAGGCTCATCTGTAATTTATAGTGTAAAGTCATGCTGTGTTCATATTAATACGAAAGAATTTTAATTTGAAACAAGCCTAGTATCTCTTAACTTAACCACAAATGCATAATTAACCATCTTCAGCAGTGTTCTTTTTCGTTATAAGAACATATTTACTTTGCAATTTCAACAGGCCGTTTTAAAGAAAAGAAAAGAAGAAACATTTTGATGCATCATTGTTTATTTAAAGATGTAGGAACCTGCTTTAAAGAATGTAACACCCATATACGTAACTTTGGATAGTTGGAAGCTTTGAATAACTGATTCAAAATATTCATTTGACTGGCTGACAGCGACACGATGAAGTTATCTGTTAAATATCTACCGACAATTATGATTTTTATTTAATCCACTTTGGAATATAACATGTAGTGGCGCTGTTATGAAAGTTTCACATGATATCTGAACACAAGATAATATTTCTTGTCTTGTTTTACCACAGATTATAACACCGTACGTACAATCAACACAACCCATTTCTTATTATTATTATTAACTGTTTATCATTCATGGAATTTAAATCAGGCATATCCGTGTCCGTATGTCCGTACCGTAACAGTGCATTCATATTTCTCCGGGATTTTCGATTCGTTCTGTCCGTTCAGTGAAAATATCGTTGCAAATCTATGCCTTTGTACTGACAATGACGGACGGATAACGGACACTGATACGGATATATGAGAATTAAATCATATTATTAGATGGGGATGTTATTTCTGTTGCAAAAATGTATACATTTTTATTAATTTGTAATTCTGGGTTTCTATTTACGAATTGAAAAGCGACTTAAATGAGGAACACTATATATTGTGTGTTATAGTATAGGAGAGTCGAGTGGGCCATCCTAGATGTTTTATTTAAATTGTAATTAATACATTTTCATTACATTCTTTTAAGATTTTTATTTTTAATATTTTCCGTTAACGAAAACTTTTTAAATTTTAATTGTAAGCGTTGGTTTTGGATTACGTATTAGTAAGCAACGTTAAGTGAGGAACCCTGTATGCTTGTGTAACCACAAATATTTTCGCAATAAACAATTAGAATTTCAAAATTGAATGCGTCCCATATAAATAATCTAAATTCATGAAATAAATCTATGAAGTATTCCTGATAACACGCATTCAGAGATATAAAGTAATAAAAATTCAATTTAAATAGCTTTGGATTCTCGTCGCTCGCTGTAGGGAAGTAACATTTGAGTATTTGATGTGGTGGCATTGTGCAGTGGTGGGTCCACCTGATTCGAGTCGAATGTAATGTCCGTGGGATACTCCTACACCGCTCGCTCGCGTGGAATCCCATAGTATCACCATCACTAGCACTAATGGTGCTTTTTCTAGAACCGAACAAGATGCGGGGCCATGTGTTTCACGGCTCACTACGAATTGATACAAATGTCAACAGGGTAATTTGCTTTTTTCGTTCTTCTATTTGGTCGCAATGCGACAATACACGATGTCTTCTGCTAAGAGGATGGACGTTCTGCGTGATATATCTAACAATGGATTATACGTGACACACTAATTAGTATCTCTTTGCTTCGGATTTCGATAAAACATTTTTGCGTTCTAGTATGACAGAATTTTACTTTTTTAATAATGAAAGATTTTACTCAGATTTTAACAGGAATTTACGTTTTGCCCATCCTTGACTATTTTCGTTGTCTGTCTGTGTGTGTGTGTGTGTGTATGAACACTCTACAACCAATATTAAATATAAAAATACGTGGTCTTGAATGTAAGAAATCCTAAAGATTCACGTTATGATCCAATCAAAGAATAAGTATCAGGAGTTTCGTTACGTTTGGTTAATACAGAGGAGTTCAGGTCACCCCAGTTTTTATCTAAATGTTCTAGTCAAAGAAAAATCTCGGGTCTTTGGTTAATAGTTGTGTAAGTCGAGTGCAGGCCACCCAAGGACAGGACAGGCGATGGTTCGTTGATAGAATATGTATCAGGAATGCATAAGTGTGGCGGTAGGGTAGTTTATACACAGTAGGTATTATACACTATCAGCATTATACATCATGGGTATTATACGGGGTGGACCTTACCCAAAAAGAGTACCTTTTGTAAGAAAAACGTCGTTTCCATGGCAACCATATTACAAATTCACATAATTCTTTCCCGGAAGATTAAGTATCTATTAATTTGGCTAGCAAATATATATATATATATATATATATATATATATATATATATATATATATTTATATTTATATATGCGGCATTATTTTGGCGTTGACCTAGAACTTGGTGCAGTGATGACAACCAGAAACAAATAGTTGTTTTTATAATAATAACACGCGTGAAATTATATTGGCCACAACTCTATAAATATCAAACGTAATTTTATCCGTTTACATCCGTCCGTTATCTGTTTATATGTATATACCTACTTTTAATAGGCGTCTGTTATTTACATGCATAAAACCATTTATATTACTCTCAAACATGAACCATATAGTCTATCGTGAAATGGATCATTTGAAATTCTTTTAATTTTGTCTATATATATATATATTTTAAAAAAATTTGTAATAAGCTCTTGACTTTCACTAGTTTTCACAATATATGTAAATATTGTGCTGTAAATTCATCCTATGATTGCCATAAAACTATATCTATAAATGTGCCAACTAGAGATACGTAAATGTAACTTGCCCATTTGCAATGGATTTTTTACTAAATGGTACATTATTCGAAAAAACTTTTCAAGCAAAAGTTGCTAGGAATTACAATATCTTTAACTTTTATTCTAATCACATTTTCTCTAACTTGTGTCGTTTTCGAGATATACAATTATACGAGTTAATCGTTACTTTCGATTGAAATATCCTTTTTCAAGAATAGAAGATTTACTATACTTAAATTCAAAACATCCTATTTTTATGTCCCGTGCTTGACTGTAAAGACGTTGAAAATGTCAAAATTATACTAAAGGATGAATGTTCATGTGAAAATGAATAAAACCATTGCAAATAAATCTTCGACTAGTTAATACGACTAGCCGAAGAACTAGGTAAGGTTATGTTAACTTTTAGTAATGTGTTAAGTGTATTCATGTCTTTGTAGCCTCGAGACAAGCTGCAGGTTGCCATCCAACATGTTCGAACATGCACAACTCGATATACCTGAATATTATAAGCCTTAAACTCCACTCCCACTTTACGCAATGTATAAATTTTGCACTAATACGTAATAAACAAAATACCCATATATATATATAAACTTATCAAGATTTAAATCTTGTTTACTATTAATAAGATTGGATATATACATTATAAAAAGCAGTGGCTCTAAAATATACGTATAGTATGTAGAAGTAGTGATGCAGTGGATCTAAAAGAAAACCACTTTGAGAAACACTGTTTATTTAAATAATTTTCTAGTATACACTTAATTGTTTTTCAATTGAAATTATTCTGAACATAAAAGAGGCGGTATTATAACATATATAAACAAATTAAATTGAATATATAGAAAAATGTGACTCCCCCACGTGGAAAAATAGGTATCGACGCCTATGTACATGTCGTTTCACAGCCAACTGCGAATTCCCATTAGTCAAATTGTCAGCGGGAAGTGTGCCTGGCATTTTGTTTTTTATTTTTGTTTGTTTTATTTCTTTCGTTTTTTTTTTTGGCGGTTTGAAAAAGATCCGACGTTTCATATATTTTGCAGGAGCTTACTTGTTCCATAAATTATCATTCACGATTGAAAGATATATGTATACGAATTTATTAAATGCAACACGGAAATTACGACCTATTAATATAATTGCAAAAAAAAAACTAAATACATGGTTTGCAGTTTTATTTTATTAACTCGCCGTACGAAGTACCGAAGAAGCATTCGGTCGTGTGTCTGTAGCATTCTCGGATCAAAAAATTTCATTAACAAAAAGTGTTTGTCTCGTCGCCTTGAATCCAAAAATATATATACAACTGGATGTTCCTAATCTGGTGACATCAGGTTTTAAATATATATATATATATATATATATATATATATATATATATATATATATATATATATATATTATTGATATAATAAATCAATATATTTTAGAAGCCCTGCTCTGATAAGAACAGTAATCTATGTTGGCATAGTACAAAATGCAATAAAATTTAATTTTCGTCTTAGATCAGACATGGGTAACAGGTAACATAGCGATAAAATCAGTCAATCATTGAAATGTAGGCTGGCCAACTTGATCCGGTTAATAAAATTCTGCATCTTGAAATGGCCCACGTTCGAGTCTCGTTTCATTTCACTTTCTTGTTGTTATGAATCAGAAATTTCCTTTATCTATTTTTACCACAAGGTTTAATGAACTAGATCAACTGTTGTTTCATTCTTTTGGAACATGGAGCATAATTAATAAACCTAGAAAGAAATAAAATAGTCTATTGTCACTTAAAATTTCTTCAAATGTAGATTATTTTGCAGTAAACATTCATCGTACAAAGAAAAACTTATATTTATATAATTTAAATATAGATAAATAATTACGTACTCCATAGTTTTTAATCTTACAATTAATTGTATTTGTTGTAAGATTATCCGATTACAATATTTTTTATGTAATATGTACATAAATACCCAAATAACTGTATTTCGTAAAATTCATTTAATAGGATTATAGCAAATTATTTAAATAATAAACAAATAAACACGGTTGTCAACATATTTATACTTTATACTGAAAGATTACCTATAATTAAGTTTAAGTTACAGTTAATGGAAGATATTTCGTATTTGTATGTTTATGCATCTTATTTATAAGCTGTCATTTCACTAATTTTAAGGCGACATTTATTTTTTTTAAACTTATGCATATTTTATTACACTTAGTTTGTCCATTAATAATATTTGCATAGGGAATTAAGATTTCTTACGTAGACAACTTTTGCAATTATTAGTTACATGTCATTTATCAACATACGCATATAAATTCCCATGGTATTTACGTTGTAAAATTAATAAAATCTATATTTAAATGGCATTATCCTACCCTGATATACGGGATGTCATTTTTTTATAATTATATCTGGAAGGCAACAATAAAAAGTTAATCTATATTCCACTCATATATTTTACATAAATATACGGTATCATTACATTAGAAAAACTTAAACATTCAAATAACTTTTGCAGTTACTGGATACTGTAATTTAATCAAATTGATTTATTCATTAACTTAAGCCTGTTTGAATAATAGACTTATATTTAAAACTAGTTGCAGTTTTTAAAGGTGTTTACGCATTATTGTAATCGAATTATTTTGAATCGAATAAAAGATTATTGTACAGGAATAAATGAATATCGGGATCATAATTGGTTCAGTATAATGTCGATGATTTAGAATTATAAACTAACGCCAGTTCTTGTTTTTTATTATTAAGTATTAAGGAGTATTAAGGATGGTTCTAAATTTTGGGGCTCTATAACTCCGGAAATATAAATGGGATACCAAATAATATGTGTAGTAAATTTGGTTCAAATCACTCCAGTACCTTCAAAAAGGGTAAAGTATATGAGTTATATAAATATTTGGATTCAGGGCGAGACAAGGACTTTTTGTTCCAAGAATGTTACAGATACATGACCGAATGCTTTAGCTGTGTAATATTGGACTTATTTACGTTAAACCAGAACCAGTATTAGTGAGCACCCCCGGTTACAAATATAATACGGAGACTAGGCGATTATATCCCCATATATTACCCAGATACCGCGCTCGCGCCTATAACTGGTTATATATAGCCGGTAATAACTTCATAAAGCACAGTTATCTCGGTAAAAAATCATAAGAATCGGTCAATTTCGCGGCAAAAACATAACCTGAAAGACAGATGTCGGTGTGGTGCGCGCGCAGCCGCCCTGAAATCAACGACAATAAAATGGCACGTCATTTGACGCCCAGGAAAGATTGTGATGATGTATAGCGGGCATAATTTGCAGAGCGAGCGAAAGGTGTCAGGAGGCGGGCCGGGACACTTGTGTGCCCTTTGTTTTGCTTTGCTTTTGTTGTTTCGTATTGGAGATCTTTAGGCGGAACTTCGTGGGTGGACCGAAACGTGTTCATCGATAATCATCGATAAATGCACTTGGGTCTATATTGAATTTCGTTGAGGTTTGGCCCCAAAAGAATGTGGAAATTGTTTTCTTTTTTTTTACTGTCTTATACAAAATGTTCGATTTAAGGAATTTTATTATTGTAAAATGCAGCAGAGGAAGGTTCAATAATTTGATGCTTGTCTTATGATTTGCACGCTTTATAAAATTACAGTGATTTGTCTTTCCTAATCAGACATTAGATTACGTAGGTCACGTTTTACTGATATAAACGCTTGTTCAGTTTACGAGGTAAAAATCAGTACCTAAACATATATTAACACTTTGTAAGGTTCAACTTAAAACTAGGCCAGTACAATTAAATTATATATGATTATGTTTAAATCAATTATATTATAAATATAAAATGTTTTAGGTGTGGAAGCCATTTTATATTGACTATAACTTAAGGCTTCCCATTTGTTATTGTAAATATCCAATTATCCGTTGCATAATTCACCTATTGAAAGTTGAGAAAAATGTATAAATACGGATAAATTTGTATTGTATTAGAAATGTCTATTAGGATTAAATTAATAGTCATTCTTTGTTGTAATATAATTATGTTGTTTTAATGATTGACGTTTAATTTAACTATAGTTTATAATGTTTACAAAATAATGATGAATGTACACACTACCTTATCTCTCTCGCCACATTGTTGTACAATATGAGTGAGTACGCGTATTGCCGTGCTCGCATCGGACTAGTTGACTAGTACAAAATGTATCGATACTCAGCAGCGACTACTTTCAAGAATCGAGTACATTTCGATTCTTTGTACTCGAGAGAACTCCATCACTAATTATAACCATGTACCTTGCAGAATTTCTTTATTTACCAGAGACAGTGTTAATGCTCATATAAGTAATAATTTTCTGTTAATAATAGTTTTTTCTTTTTACTACATTTCTGTATTTGTATAGTTTGTCGCCATTGTGCTTCGGGCAAATTTGTCACGAGCAGTTAAAGATAATGATGTACTTCAGTATTATTAATAGCGTATGTCAATAAGCGCATATAATTCCCTATAATCCGTAATAAATTTCGACATTCACGAACATGAAGCTAATTCGTCGATAATAGAAAATGCCAAGTTATGAATGTCGTAAAAATGATACAGAGAAAAGCCAAACGTATGTGATCGTAAAAATGTTTTAACTGTTTGAGTATAACTATATAAATATATCAGTGGTTTAAATTATACGTCAGCATTTTATATATGCAATTTGTTCACATTTGCATAAATCACATTTGTATTGACATCATATGTCAGACGAATTTGGCTTAGATTATACGGCTCACTTTTTATTGTAATTATTCTTTGATCTGAAGTTCGTGCTCGTTATTGCTACACTAATTAATAATATTGTAGCTGGCTAATACACAATCAGCTGCCACCATTATTTATATATATATATATATATATATATATATATATATATATATATATATATATATACCCAGATGTATATATTTGAGTGAATGAATGTATGTATGTGTAGAACGCTTTGTTTATATGGTTACTACCAGTGGCCGGGCTATCTTTGTATTAACTTACGGAGAATACAACGAAAATACAAAAACGTGTGCACGAGAATAAACTGGGTAAGGCAAATGCTTAATTTGTATGATGTATCCATGATTAAGGCCCAATATTACAGTAGAGGTATATAGTTTATCCTTTCGTTTTTATGGTTACGATTTTGGTGATGTTTAAACTATGACTGTAATATCGGGCCTTAGTCTAAATTTACAAATAATTCACGTAAAAAATCGTTATCCGGCAAATTATTCAATTAGATTGATGGATTGGTGAGGACCTAAAATGGTAATTATTTAGGAATATTTAATGGCATCCGGTCGTTGGGTCAACATGTAGTTATGATCCTAATGATTTATATCGATCTAAACTTAGTTCAAGAAACTGCGATTACTGTCGTTTTCAATAATACTAAACTTTTTGACGTCATATGAAGTATTTTTGGTTGGAATTCTAAAACACGTTTGTTCTACGAAAGTGAAATTTTGTAACCAAAATATATAATAATTAAATGAATTTATTAGTCAATAAAATAACAAATTACTATTTTACGATATTATAAAATATAGTTTCATTTATAAATAGATGTATCTCATTTTATTTCTAGTAATGTTTAAGGTTATTTTTGACTCATTTATTAATTCTTTGTTCGATAAAATCACTTTTTGGATTTTGGTTGAAATATACCAACATTTTTTCTTTAATAGAATTACAAAAATTGATTTCATCAATCAATAAATCACAATTATCATTTTCAGAGTAAAAATTGTTAAGATGTACAGTTAAATAGATTGTATTCTTCTATTAAATACTTTGTCCCTGAAAGAGTTAAAGTCGGAAACATGCAGAAATTTCAAACAAATCGCAATTTGTTTGTTATTAATTATTATTACATATTTAAGATAAAATCGCGAGAAAAATTTAATTAATGACATACAAATAAGTTGTTTATTCCATCAAATGTAAATAGACTATTTGTTTTGAATTAATTAATCAAATTTGTTGATAATGAATAACATCAAAGATTTCTATAACTGCGTAACATGTAAAATATAATACTTTTTCCCATCAAAGGAAAATGACACAATTGATATTTTTGTAACCAGTTACAAAGCGCATTATTTCTTGTGTCAAGATAGAAGTTTGCTGAAACGAGCGAAGCGAAATCACGAATGACACTATCCAATATTATCGTTTCTAATTTTAAATGATTTTATATCCTCATTTAACCTTTATGTCTGAAACTAATAATTCTTCGAACTATGTCCAATTTATAAATACAATAATAAATTAAAACGGACGTCACAACTTTAAAAATAAATAATCATTAATAGACGCATGATTGTAAATATCACAAAGAGATATAAATATTGCTAGATTTAGAGGGCACCGATTTGAAAACATCATTTATTACTATATGTTTACATTATATGTTCAAATACAATTAAATTTATGTAGGTAGCTCACCCACATGTGTATGGCAGATCAAGACGGTGGTCGCCACTATACATATAATATCCTACCGGATATTGCTGACGTAGACGCCATTTTATTTACGACATTACGACTGCCATAATTTAATAGGCGCGTGCCATCTTTTACTATAAAACTATTTTTCTTTTTTTGGAATATTAAATAAGATATATTAGCACTGCTACTTTCTTTATTTGCAATTTCAATTCGTAATTACTAATTGGATTCCTGTGACTACACCTTATGTCATTAACACCTAATTTCCAACACCCAAGCTATTTTTATATGATTTCATCGGTAGCCTAACCACAAACATATAATCAAATAAGAGTGCTACGCTTTTAAATCGTTTTTTTTTTTCATTCGGTATAAAACTATATTTATAACAAGTCTTTAATAAACATCTAGGCAGGTTATAATTTATTAAGCTGCGCCCAAATTCTTTAAATCTTTAATGACAGCATTTATATATTTCAAATGTTACAAGAACATAATTGCCAAATAGTAAAATTATCCGGAAATAACAATGACGCTCATTTCTTATTTTTATATACAAGAAAATTATTACTACACGTTCACAAATTAAAGAACAAGAACAATCGCAATAAATACAATACTAAAAGTGATAGTAATTCATTATTGAAACATTTATTCAAATTATTGTTTTATACAATAATGTATTAATAGTCTTTAAAATTTGGTTTATGTTGTCTTGAATGTTTGATGACATTTCTTCTGCATTTAATATGAAATAAATACATTCCTGTGTTTACGTATATAATTCTAAATCATCGACTTTATACCCACAGAGCCGGCTGAACCAGTTATGATCCCGAGATTAATTTATTCCTGTAGTTTATATATTGGAAAACAGACTCATTTTGCATTTGTTTGTAATCTTAAAGCATTTATTTCCAATCGGATTGTTTCTAATTCAATTAGGTTAGAAATAACACATTAATGTTTATTCGAAAATAATTATTGCGAGATAAGTTTTAATTTATTGATTATTTCTATCGTTTAAAGACTGGCTTCTGACATAACGTTAATCTAGTTTAATATTTAAATCGATGTAAAAGGATTTAATATATTACAAGTTAATAATATATGATTTGTAATCAGTGCTATTGATCAAAACTTGTTTTTACTTTTTTAATCAACTGTAATCGATGAATATTTAATTATTTCCGTATAAAAAATTATTGAGCTTTGATCGTGATTAATCTACGATTATTCTTACTAAATATTAAGACAGCGCGTGTTATAACGTCTCACAGACACGTGTATTTCCGTTTCATGATTACTAGACTTACTTATTACTGCGTATAAAAAAGTAATAATCTAGGAAATGCTTTAAATATTCGACAATATATTACTAAATAAACTATAGCTAAGATAAATAAATGTCTGCTTCCAAGTGGTGTTGATGCAAACAATTTGTCTAACTAGATTCTGTTACGCAATAATTCAACATATTAAAGACTGCTGCAGTCCGTGTTTGAGATGTCGTTTAAGCTATATTTATATGTCGTTTGTAAAATTTCACGCCTTTGTGAACAGATGATTTACGATATTCTGTTAGTGTGGCATTATAATGTTGCTATAATAAAATACATGGAACAGACATACGAATTTATTAGTTCACGTCACCGTCGATATAGAAGGAACACCATTGCATCCATTGACAGTTTAATCTCTAGTATCAGAATTTACAACGGATGTCAAACGGGAATCTACGTAAGCGAACTTCCTATCGCGATTCTACATATATTATTCTGTAACTGCACTCATAATTCTTAGGGCATTGAGTCTTAAACACGACTCTAGGATAGATTCTTTTTTTTAAATTATATACAGTAATTATTGTCTAATAAATAACACTATAAATAAACTAGGTGCAATGCACCTATGCATCCAGCTCGCCTTATAAATAATATACGTGATGCGACCAGCGGTTTTTAATAATTAGTTAGCCTTTTAGTTAACAATTTGAAAAAATGTTATGATATAAAAAGTCTTACAATTTTTTGTGTAGATAATAATATTTCATATTTTTTATGGCCTTTAGGTTAACAATATGATATAATCTTATAGACATAAAATATCTTACAATTATTAGTAGAATTTTTTGGTGTTTTAATTATTTTTATAAGACCCGTAATTGGTGACTTATTAATACGCCAACTACGAGTTAACTCGTAAAGTAAACTTGCGTAATAAATACGTACATGGCGTCAGAAAGAAATTCAAATATTCACTGTGTGGAAATTTAATTTATATAGAATACATAAATTCGATTATTAAATTAATTAAATTTGAAATTACGTAGTGGCCTCTGGGGAAATATTATAATATTATGTGGCAGGCAACATACAGAGAGTCAAACATAATTTAGATCAATAGTTAAACCATACCCAGGGGACTTGAAAACAATAATATTAATTAAAATCTGTTTGACGAATTGGCATTACTCGTAAATCTGTCGATTATTTGGCACATAAATTTAAATAAAATGCGTCTAAACTAAACCCCTATTTTAAGAGACAGTTTCACACTGAATACAACAAAATGAAAAAGCCAAACCAAAATAAATAACTTTGATAGCGCATCGTTCAGTCATTTTCCAAATCGCAACTTTTGCAAGTTTCTAAATAACGCAGTGTTTTATAAATAAACGAAATGGAATCGATGTTACAGAAGAATTAAAAATAGGAGCTAGGCTGGTTAACTCATCACTAATATACACGCATATTTCAATTAATCAAGCATTTTGACACAAGCGAACATAAATAATATACTGATTTCCAAATGCTTCTATTTATTATCATTAGACAAATTGCGCAAGTGTTGAGTTATTTCTGCAATTATAACTAATATTTTAATAATTCATCTTGATGATTGATTCACCATACTGTGTGTACATTCTTGTTGATTCGATATTTTGAACGCACTGTTCTTCAAATCAAATTTAATTGATTTAAGCACTGCTACTCTAAAACGAATTCATCGCCGTTATCTGATGTAAACTGCATTGTGAAAATGAAATGTCAGCCGTGTTTTCCCTGAGTCAGCATCATCGCCAGCCATACTGTCTGTCTGTCTGTTCGTTTCTCATAGATGTGCTCGTTACTTGACCACAAGGGATCTTCAAGTAAATGCTTAGCTGAGAACTTGTCAACGACTTTAATTAAACTTATAATTATCAAATTAAAACAAGACTATATTTAAACTTACAACCAGTCATGTAGAAAATTATTATTCTGAGAACTTTCATTCCCATTTCGTACGTTTCTAATAATGGATGATTCACATATTTGCCATATTCCTAACATTGAAAAGAAATGGGGTGGCCTACCCTTTTCTTATTTATAATAATGCTTTTTTTTTTGTAAAATTCACACTACGACTTTTATGAAGTAAAACCATATGGATTATAACTTGGGAAACTAACCATTTTCCAAGACAATTATCCAGTAATTGATACGTTCTTTCAAAAAACTTTTTATACAAAAGTTGCTATACATTTAAATGTCTTCAATTTTTATAAGAAATATTTTTCTTTAACTCATGCCGTTTTTGAGATATTAAGAAATTAGTATCCTTAAGTTTTAAGATAAATTCGCTCTACGACTTATATGAATTATAACTTGGAAAACTAACCATTTTTCAAGGCAATTATCCAGTAATTGGTACGTTTTTTCAAAAAACTTTTTAAACAAAAATTGCTAAACATTTGAATGTCTTCAATTTTTATTAAAAACATTTTTCTCTAACTCATGCCGTTTTTGAGATATGGAGAAATTAGTAACCTTAAGTGATTGCAATAATTTTCTTCGCCATTATCAGTAAATGAAACTAAAGTACCTTGCGATAGCAATCAAGATAACATTATTTATTTAACGACAAATGAAATAAGTCCTTGTTAAATATGCAAATAGAATTGACAGTTCGTGTTGAGAACAAATTCATAAACGAATCACGTGGCCACCGCGAACGTGCTATGGCTTTTTAATTGAACTTCATTAAACGCAACAGTAACAACAATCTTTTTTATGTTTTATTTTTTCTTTTTATCAATGCACTATTGCTATGCGCGGTTGCTAACAGATAAATAGTACAACTGTTCATCTATCTGACGGACAATCCACATATGAGGATGAGAATGCACTATTTCTTGCGTGTTGTTGTTATTACTACAAGTAACTGACACTGTACTGACAACAATTACATATGTTTACAGACATATCTCATGTTTAGACTGTTGCTGTTTTATTGCAATGACACATGCTATCTTGCTAATATGAAGTATGATGATGTTGAGCGAAAATCTCAACCGCGTCGTATGTGCCCATATCATATACAGTATACAGTCCACTCCTCACCAATACATCTGTTTAATTGAAACATTTAACTGGTGGCGATTATTCATGTCTTTACACAATATAAATAATGAATTTCCCTTACACGGTTTTCCCTTGCAGCTTTTATATTGTTCGTTTCCCTGTTAAGTCTATAAAAAGATACGGATGTTTTGAAAAAGTATGTGTTTAGAGCCTGGCTCCTAGGTGCTTGGTGTGCCTAATGTGTTAAGGCCACCACTATAGCTTGATGAATAAAAAATGAGAATGATTTGAAATGGGCAGGTAAAGTGTAGCACAAAACGAAACACAAGCGATTAATTAAATCGTGTCTATTTTATCTGAGGCGCGCATACATCATAGTAATCACCTAATTAGTATAACGAACCACGGGTGGCATTTCATATAACTATACTCAAAAAGAACTGAACACGATAAATACGCATAGTATTCGTAATCAAAGAAGCGACAATTGATTTTGATGTGATTTAAAACAAAAACAAACCAAATCGTTTCACATAAGAGAGAGTGAGAGAGAGAGCTGACTTTAATGCATTTCATTTGGAAAGAAAATAAACACACATTTCTTTTCCAATTTTGTTAGATTGGAACAGAAATTGGTTCATTTGTTTTAATAGACACATTCCTACAACTTGTTATTTCAGAAATGGAATGTGCTGCGTTTTACTAAGATATTAACGTGGAAAACGTAGTATTATTGTAAATATTATATTAATAATTGAATACATAATCTGTGTTTAGTAATTATTACTTGATATCATAGTGGACACCACTTGTATTTCGTATCATTATTCATAAAATATTACAAGATTTAGTGAGAATAACCTAATTTGTTAAAATTTCTGATTAAAGTACATTAGCAATTAAACAAATTAGAATGCAATAAACATTAGGGTCATCATACGATTAGATAATATGGTCATAGAAATATATTCATTCAGGGAGACTCACGACGAATATTTCTATTAAAATTATTGAATTTCTTTTGTGAGCAAATTTATTACGTGTACAAAAATAAAATTACTTGTATGTTTTGTCGTGTTAAGCAATATTAAATCGCATATTTCTATGTTGAAAGCGTTTCTGTAGATTAATCCCGTATATTCAGCAAATTAGCATAAAATCTAAGGCTATAATCTTAAAATAGTAGTAAGTAAACGAAACGCCTTCCATAATACAATAAATAATAGTGTATAATTCATGAGCATGTGTATAATGGAACATTGGCGATCGTTTTGTGCGCGGTTCGGCCACACATGTCGCGCTGGAATTGGAGCATTCATCCGCGTATCTGTAAGCATTCGTACACATAGAAGGAGGCCGAGAGAAAAAATTGTCCGGCCAATTAATCCGTTCATCTATCTGCATCTATGTATAGAGCGGAGAAGCCCCAGAAGCGATGACGATGACGGCTTCCCATGTGTGAATATCGCACATCGAGATTATGCCTTTAGCGCGGCCTCATTTGTTTGCGTAAACGACGATTAAAATAAATGATTTCGGCAACGAGAGTGCATCATTTACTTTAATTACTACCGGATTCATTCACAGCTGACAACACTTTTTCACTGCTTTTTTCACTTGTGCCATTTTAAGCGCACTCATATAAATGTTTTATCAGTGGTTAAATTTAGAACTTACATGAACCCGGCCCGAATAATAGGTTGAGGCAATACAAATTATGAATCACGTAAATATAATTCTACGGCCCAATTAACCCAATCGCCGTTTCCATGTTGCAGAGCGTCAGTGCAGAGGGCGTCATCGGAGCAATAACTCCGTCGACACGAAGCGCTCCGGTGCCTGAACTATGCGCGGCATGTGTGACCGGCTGCAGGACCATTTCCGGTCTGTTTACACGGCCGCAACTGCCGCCCGGCTACTCCCTGGTCACCCAGGTGCCCAAAGGAGCCTGTCGCCTAGTTGTGTCGCAACTCAAGCACACCAGAAACTTTATAGGTAAGTTAGTTGTTACACAAGTCATTACAAATAAGTTTTATGTAGTACTTAGATACTACTGTGTTAGTACTTTTAAACGATAGTTTTCCGTATTTTTATGGTTGGGTCAAACATGGTATGTTTTTATCGATTTCCGATAAAAAGGTTAAAGAGGTTACGTTACGTATGGTTTTACGTGGATAACGGGAAATTCATGTTCTAAAAAAAAACTATTCTATTTATATATTTTTACTTTCTTATACGCGGTAATAAGTAAGTCTTGCAATCAAGAGTCGAATGACGTATGTCTGTCTGTCTGGGAACGCTCTATAGCCGCTGTTTTGGCTTTTCTGTTTTCTCATTCTCTCTTCTGGTCGTTCTCTGTCTTTGGTCTTTCGCTGTTTTGCTCAGTTCTCTGTTTTTGTTACTCTTTATTTATGTCTATTTTATGAATATAAGTCATACGTAGTTTTGTTCAGTCATTGTTTGTGTTTCTCTCTGTCTTAAGCCATCTCTCTTATGAACATTTACTCAGTTTCTGTTTTTATTTCTCTCTCTGTTTTAAGCCTTTTCTCTTATGAACATTTAGGTCATTCGTTGTTTTGCTCATTCTCTGTTTTTATTTCTCTCTGTTTTAAGCCTTTTCTCTTATGAATATTTAGGTTATTCGCTGTTTTGCTCATTCTCTGTTTTTATTTCTCTCTCTGTTTTAAGCCTTTTCTCTTATGAACATTTAGGTAATTCGTTGTTTTACTCATTCTCTGTTTTTGTTTCTCTCTCGGTTTTTAGTCTTCTCTCTTATGAATATTTAAGTCATACGCAGTTTTGCTCAGTCATTGTTTTTGTTCTCTCTCTGTATTAAGCCATCTCTCTTATGAATATTTAGTTAGTTCTCTGTTTTGCTCATTCTCTGTTTTTGTTTCTTTCTCGGTTCTAAGCCTTCTCTCTTATGACTTTTTAAGCCATTTTCTATTTTGCTCAATCTCTATTTTGTTTCTCTCTTGGTTTTCAGCCTTCTCTCTTGGTTTTTAGTCTTCTCTCTTATGAATATTTAGGACATTCGCAGTTTTGCTCAGTCATTGTTTTTATTTGTCTATGTTTTAAGCCTTCTCTCTTATGAATATTTAATCCATTAACTATTTTGCTCAATCTCTGTTTTTGTTTCTCTCTCTGTTTTAAACCTCTTCTCTTATGAATATTTAGGATATTCGCAGTTTTGCTCAGTCATTGTTTTTATTTGTCTATGTTTTATGACTATTATCGGCTTTTACCATTCTCCCTTTTGAGTTTTCTCTGTTTTGCTCTTCGCAGTTTTGGTGTCTCTGTTTGCAGAATTGCTCTTGTGCATAAATACTATATTACTAAATACTAAAATACTAGATAATATTCCTAGAACCCGCAACATCAATTTTTAAATAGATTATTTCCCAAATAGTTAACGAAACACTGCATCAATTAATTTCGAAACAAACAAATAATCGTTTCTTTTTTTCTTTCCAAAAAAAATGGTTCACTTAAAACTAACAGATCACTATAAATCTGAGACAATGTTAGCATACGGTCTCACTAACGAAAAGTAGGTGTTTAAAATTCTTTGTAACCAGTGCGGGAGTTCTTCGACGATAAACAAAAACACATTAACAAAATCCAAAGAATGTTTACACGATGTAAGTTAATTTACATGTTGTCGCACACACACACATACACACACACCGACTTATCTTTGGTTCAAATCCAAAAATGCCGTGTAAATCAAGCGATAGTCATCGCGGAACAAATGAACGTTTTGTTTTAGCTTTATATTCAATTAGGCGCTAGTGTACTTTTTGGCATCGAACCATAAGGAATCGGATAAATCATTCTGGAAATGATGAGTGAATCAAGTAGTAGTTTGTTTCCTTTTCCTTTTATAATCGTTTTAAATAGCTGAACAAGTTTTTTGCCTACGCTGCCACGGTGGCGCCAGAACTTTTTTTTTTATTTCAGTGGCGAATACTTGTAACTAAACATGGTTATCTCTGTATACCGCCTGTAGCAGTTTACGGTTTATTGTGTATTGAATCTAATTTGTGTCAGTCAATTTCAAATATAATTAACTACTACGTTTTGTGGAGAATTACAAACATAATAGCGATATAAATCAATATCAAAATGCTAATTTATCTTGCACAATTCCCACATAGCATAAATTACACACTGCTTGTTTCAAATTCCATTGTATTCAATTTCATATCTGTCTAACAAATTATTACTTACTAAGTTTACTTGTGGGCACCATATGCCCATAGCATATACAGAATACAGTCCCCTAATTCATTTAAATCCCTTACACGTTACACGGTTTTCCTTCTAGACACGTTACAGCTATATATACATATTGATATTGTTGAAATCATTAGCAGTATTGTGCTGACCACACCAGATATGTATATAAAAGTATACTTAAGTAAGGTGCGTCACTGACTTAAAAACAATCGTAATAAAAATAAAAGCAAAGCGCGCGCGTATTCGCCTTTGCATCTTTTATGATCAAGTCGTCAAGAGTGCAGAAAGGATCGTTGCAAAAATGAATTTATCACTTTCGGGTCGGTGCGAGGTCGTGTGCTGGCACACGCCGCGCCCGTAGATCCATACGCTCCAAGATGGCGGTGATTAATAACAGCGTGCGCGATCGATGTTGCGTGCCTCAAACGATTTGCCGATGGAAAAGATCGATGGATCGCTACACAAGAGGCGGCAGATTAAGAAATTATCTTCGCACATCACGATTTCTTCTTTGTCAAAGTCTTTATTTAATACGCTGGATGGATCGCTCTGCCGATAAACGTGCAGACTATCCAGCAATTAACAGTAGCCAAACCTATGATTAATCGCTGTTTTGTTGCCACAGTGGATACACCAACATATTCATTTATCTGTTGCAGCTCTTCGAAACCCGAACGGCACGTACATCCTGAACGGGGCCCACCACGACATCGGCCGCAATCGCGAGGTGGAATCGGCGGGGACGCGTTTCCTTTACCGGCGCCACGACACTTCTCTGCCAGAGACGATTACTGCGTCAGGTCCTCTTGCTCATTCAGTCGATATAATGATGGTTTACCATCAACCTAATCCTGGTATTAAGTACGAGTACATGTTACCCGTAGAACAAACTGTTGAACATCTAGCACCACCTCTTATCGAATTGAAGAAGCCTCATCTTCAACCGGAACTAATCCACAGACCGACACATTACACTGAACCTGTCCTTCCGCTGAAACCTTTAAGTGCATTGAGCCAAAGTGATGATTCTCGACCGTTAAGACGACGAAGAAGGAAATTCGTTTGGAAGATCACTGGGATGACGACTTGCTCGAAAACTTGCGGGGGAGGTAAGTCATTGGAAATATTTTGTAGTTATAGTAGGATGATTTATAGTTCTACGTTCAATCGCTAGGAGTAAGTCTTGTAATCATGTAAAATTTCTTACTCGACATTTGTCTATTTATATACATTTGTATAAGAAGTATTTCAGGGTAGTTTATGAATTTATACTTTATAAAACTCTCACGACATTTATTATAATTAAAGGAATATGAATCTTGGTTATGAAGTCGAGATAATTAGGTGTAAATTATACCTGGTTAGAAATTGATGAAAAGAATTTGAGTAGGTGAATAATTCGTATAAAATAATAGTAACCTAATTCAAAAGACAAAAATAGTATGGTTTAAATTTATGTTCGACTATTAATGTCACTATTTCTGATATACGGGTTCTGTAAGAAGTTTGTAGTTTCGTAATTTCAATGATAATATTTTTATATTACCATATTATAGTTATTATAATGCTTTTATAGATGTACAAGTTCTTAAACTGATTCCACAAATATTGCAAATGCTTTTAGTTTAAAGTTTCAACCCAATTTAGATATCTTACTTATTGCTATTTCTTCCCTGTTCTTCCCAATTAAATAATTAGTACTATCCATTTTACTAACGTTAAAGGATTGTTCACAGCGAATTATTTAGTAATTATTGCTATTTCTTCCCTGTAAAAATAATTAAATAATTAGTACTTATCCATTTTACTAATGTTAAAGGATTGTTTACAGCGAATTATTTAGTAATTATTGCTATATTTCTTCCCTGTAAAAATAATTAAATAATTAGTACTTATCCATTTTACTAATGTTAAAGAATTGTTCACAGCGAATTATTTAGTAATTAGGCTTAGAAATTACAAATAATAATCTAGTTTGTATTATGATAAGCAATGTTAACATACTAAGCAACAAAATTAACACAATTTATGTTGCTGTGAACGTTAACCTTGTATGTCATACAACAAACTGAAATTATTACTTATAATTTCTAATTCTTTAGCTGTGAACAATCCTTTAGACTACAATATTTATTATGCTGGAGTGGCCTACACTACACTTTCTAGTACAGCCATGATACAATATCAATATGTATTGTAACTAGAAATACGTAAATGTAAAATTTTCGATAAGACATTTTAAACCATAATTGCGTATGTTCTCACCATTTATATCCTTAATTTTTACCGCCCGTATGAAGTACAGAAGAACTAAAGCAATTGGTCGTGTGTCTGTAGTATTCTCGAATCAAAAAGTGTTTATCTCGTCGCCCTGATTGCAAATATATATATAACTCATATACTTGGATGTTAGTCGTCGCTCGTAAGACCAAATTTGTGCCCTCTACTCTTCTGAAGGTACCCAAGCGATTTTAACCTAATTTGCTACACTATTTTATTTAGTATTCTACTTGAATCCGGTTACAGTTTAAATTCAATCGCTGTATACTTCTTGAGTTGAGTTCGAAAATGTGTAGCCCCCTTAATACGACCCTTATAAAAATAATTAAAACACCAGAAAATGCTACAAGAAATTCTAAGATATTTTATATCTTTAAGATTTTTTCATATTGGTCACCTAATGGGTATAAAAAATTATTGAAAATTATATTTTAGAATATCACGATTTGCTCTATTTATTTTATTGAATATATTAAAATAATCTACAAAAAAATGTAAGACTTTTTATAAGTATAACATTTTTTCAAATTGTGAGCTCATTGGCCATAATAATTACTTTTAAATTTCAATATTATGCCAAACGTGAAGTAGGACGGGGAAGTACACTATTCGCATAGCATATATTACTTTTAAGGCAAGCTGAAGGCACAGGTGCCTTGTACCTAAGCTTGATTTATTAACTCATGTCGTTTTCGATGTTATTATATTTATATACAAATACACACACACACACACGGCTATTTGAAAATAGTCAGATCATATCAGGGATGATCAAAACGTGTATTTCCGTTAAATTGACTTGCCTGTTCCCTAAGCTTGTTCTATTAACCCAAATCGTTTTCGATATTATTATATTTATATACATACATACACACACACACACACACACACAGAGACGCCATTCTGAAAATAGTCAGATCATATCAGGGAGGATCAAAATCGTTAAATTGACCAAATGACAACAATACTTCCTTATATACCTTCGTATAAGTCGGTAAAAATGTAATGTTGTTTATTTCTGAATCGCCTTGCGGGAAATTTAAGCAAGAATCTATGAATTAATGATTAATCGTCTCATAAATATACAGTAGCAGAAAATGTTATCATTTTTCTAATATATATTTATAATATAAAAGTTGACATATTGTAATTTTCTCAACGATTATAATTAATTATCAAAGACAATGTGGAATATTGTGATGTAATCTAATGATAAATTCAATTGAAAAACAGTGGAAAACTAATGAGAGAGAATGCGCATCTATTGCAGGTGTTCAGTATCCAGTGATTATGTGCGTTCGCGAGAACAATCAAGCCGTCGTGTTGGAGCGACGCTGCACAGGCTTAGAAAAACCTCGAAACCAGACAACCCGATGCAACACACAACCCTGCCCGTCCAACTGGGGCGGCCAATGGAGTGCATGCTCCACAACGTGTGGCCCCGGCGAACAAACACGTGCCCTAGAATGCTTACAGGTTTTAAAAAAAATTATAATTCTAATAATTACGTTATGCAAGTTTGAAGCCTAAAGCAACTTTTCATATACTGTTAAATGCGCAATCAATTTTATAAATTATAGACATTCACCCTCTCCCCTTCACTTCACAATTGCTCCATCCCTTCATCACTTTACTACAAATACTGTATTACTGACAACTCGGTTTTGAAAGCAATAACAATTGTCTTTCGGCCTTGAATCTGACGATTATGTTTTTCTTGCGCTTAGTATTATTTAATATCTTTCCCTCTTCTTTATTATTAGTTTCATCAACTTTTCTCCCATCCCAATATCGTCAATCTAATCTCCATTGCCATAACTGTACATCTTGTCCTCAGATGCTTTAGAGTTTCTTGTTCCCTATCACTTCTTTCTTCCTATATTGCTTCTCTCTTCATTTCTGCATTGATATCAGGCATTTATTGATATTCTTCTATTTCCCTTTACTTCTCTTAAGTATCTGAGTCTCGCTCTTGTTCTTGTTCTTCTCCTGTATCTTACATTAGATCTTAATTATGTTTTATTTGCGCTTAGTATGATTTAATATCATTCTCTCTTCTTTATTGTTAGTTTCATCAACTTCTCTCTCATCCCAATATCGTCTAACAGCATCAACTCTTGCCTAATCTTCTTTGCCATAACCCTATATCTTGTCCTCAGAGGCTTTAGAGTTTCTGGTTCCTTATCACTTCTTTCTTCCTGTATTTTCCTATATTGCTTTTCTCTTCATTTCTGCATTGAAATCAGGCATTTATTGATATTCTTCTATTTCCCTTTACTTCTTTTAAGTATCTGAGTCTCGCTCTTGTTCTTGTTCTTCTCTTGTATCTTGCATTAGATCTTAATTATGTTTTGTTTGCGTTTAGTATAATTTAATATCTTTCTCTCTCCTTTATTGTTAGTTTCATCCATTTCTTTCCCGTCCCAATATCGTCTAACAGCGTCAACTCTGGCCTAATCTCCATTGCCATAACTCTACATCTTGTCCTCAGATGCTTTAGAGTTTCTTGTTCTCTATCACTTCTTTCTTCCTGTCTTCTCCTATATTGCTCTTTCTTCATTCTGCATTGAAATCTGGCATTCATTGATATTCTTCCTTTTCCCTTTATTTCTTTTAAACATCTTGTTCTTCTCTTGTATCTCTGTTTATAAGTAAAGTCAGTAGCCTTGAATCTTACATTAGATCTTCATTATGTTTTCTTTGCGCTTAGTATAATTTTATAGCTTCCTCTTCTTTATTATTAGTTTCATCAATTTCTCTCCCATCCCAATATCGTCAGAATTAAGTCAGAAGTTTTGCTTAAATAGCTTATGTCAATAGGTGCTAAAAATTCTTTATGTTTCCGACGAAAGATCATCAATTGTATTTAGATTCTCGCTATTTGATTATTTTCACGTTAACTTCTGCTTTCACTTTGGAAATTAAAATAAGTTCATTGTTGCTGGACAGAATTTTGAATACACTAGCCCTAAAAGTACCCAGGTACTCTGGTTATTATTGTCGAGCACCTTCTGTATTGATAGAGTTAACAAACCTTGGTTCTAGGAGGTAACAGGGAGTTTAACAATGCGCGTAAGAGACTCCGACTGCCTCGAACCCCGACCAATGACAACGCGACGGTGCGATGTGGCCCCCTGTGAAACTATCGATAACGAACTCGACCAAGAATTACCGACGAGACAACGATGGCACAGCGACCCATGGTCACAGGTACTACCCAAACTCCTAACAATCCTCAAAATATTAACCAACATGTTTAGTGTTCAGTAACTTGTGGCAGTGGTCAAAGAACCCGCAGTGTATCTTGTACGGGTCAGTGCCACGTCCAAGATCGACCACCCCACATGGATTTCTGTCACGGCCCCCCATGTCCTTCCGCCCATGTATCAGTAGCACAGCAACCACTCACGTCTTCGGCGTCCACTAGTATCAGTTGGTGGTTGTCCACGGATTGGTCGGAGCACTGTTCGGAAGGTTGTGGCACTGGCACCCAGAGTCGCTGGGTGACGTGCCCGACGGGCGAGTGTGACCCGACAGCCAAACCGGAAACGAGTCGGGCTTGCTCTAGCGATAAACAGTGCGGTGGACGATGGTTTGCTGGACCCTGGGGCGCGTGCTCCGAGTCCTGCAATGGCACAGCCAAACAAAAAAGAGAGGTAAACACCCTTTTTTGGTTCATTGTTTCTTTTCCTAATAGAAGGAATTTCTGATTCTTTAATAGGTGATATGTATTGTCTATGTGCGAGGTCAAGCTCGTATTGTTTCTGACAAAACATGTCCAATCCACGAGAAGCCAGTGCATGAGAAACACTGCGATGGCACTTGTACCCCTCGTTGGTTTAGTGGTGAATGGGGTACATGCGAAGGACACTGCCCTAATGGGGTACAACGACGTGAAGTCCGATGTCTTGACTACGATGGAAGATATGCCAGTGGATGCAGTGAGGATATGCCGGTCGTAAAGCGGAATTGTCATTGTTCGTATGGATTGTCAACAAAGACAGGTTCGTTGTTACGGATTCAATTTGATAATTTATTGTCAATTACATGTAAATAAAGTTATTCCTTATCCCTTTTCCTATTTTGTTGGTAAAATAAGGCAAATGCCCTATGTGTTATGATTTGTTTTCCTGTAGATTATTCATCCCGTGAAAGCTCGCAAGCTCAAGACGAGCCATCGCCTGACCGTAAGTCTTTTTTACAAGTATTTTCTTAAAAATTAAGTAATTTGGATTTAAAACTACAAATACATATTCAGTTTATTTTGTGTTAAACAATGCTAGCGTTCACAGCATCGAAATTTATAATGAATGCGTTTTATTTATTTTTATATTTATAATCTTAATTATTAATTACATCGCTGGATTAGCCGTTTAGATGTAACAAAATGGGTATTGTTACATTTTGGTGGTTGTACCTTATGTAGGTGGCTGTACCGACAAATTCTCAAATTGTGCGTTAGTCGTTCAAGCGAGATTGTGTCAATATCCCTTCTACAAAACGTCCTGTTGTATCTCCTGTCGAAGGAACCCAGTGGATAGTAAGGAATAAATAGGAAGAATCTGTGTTACCAAGCCATGTTGTGATGATTGAAAAATTCACATCGGTATTTATAAATTACTATTTGCCAGGACTCATGTCTTGTTTAATAAAACAGCTTTACAAAAAAGGAAAATTCATCAAAAATCAGTCTGGTACTTTAGGTATACACATAGTTTTTGACTAATTTTGATATGTAGAATACGATTATAATACGCGTTTTGCCCAATATAATCTAGATTTTAAGATATAATATATAGCCACCTTCCTTACGCTGTTATTTTAGTGTTATTTATTGTAAAATTTATGTTAAATAATATGTATATTATTATAAATTTAATAGTAAACGTAGAAAATCTTACCAATTATTCAACTTCTTCTATGGGACTTTTTTCTGTGATGCATCAGGAGTTCCAAGGTTCCTTTTAATTTAAAAATGTTAAAAATAAATATTAAAACACTATTTTGAATCAAAATTGAATCACATAACACATTACACATTGTGAAATAACAATTTTTTACACTGGAGAAATATAAAAAGTACAAAAAAATAACATAGCTTCTCAACAATTTGAAACCAACTATAAAGAGTGAAGATAAATAGGTATTTTTTATTAAAACATTATTTATTTATAGCATATAGGCAATATTGCAAATGTTTCTTAGGTACAATTTAAAATAATACGAAATTATTTAAATAAATATGTGGTTTTGTTGTAATAATAATATTATAATACATATATGTTTACAATTAACACAAAATTCACAGCATTATACAACGCGTGGCTATCTACTGTATCTTAAAATCCTGATTGGGAAACCGGGGGTTTACGCACATTAAAATTAGTCTTAACCCATGTTTATACCATAGGTAGCAGATTAATGTTTTTTTTTTTAAAGCTGTGTAATCTATGTCGACAGTACTTTGGATTCAGTTAGGAATTATTAGGGACAAGTGAAATGTAAATACCGATTAGTTTAAGGAAAGGACTTATTATTTTAAGTTAAATGTAAACAAAAATGCTCTAATTTGTGCTATAAAAGTTTGCATGAATATTTATCGTGATTAAAATAATATTAATTGTAATAATGAAATTATCAAACACTTTTTTGTAATTGGTCGAAAATGAGTGCCTGTTTCTATACAACTTTATAGGACTTTTAGTAGGAAAGCTTAGCGAAGCACTGCCAAAATGAAGTAATAAGGAAATGACAAGAAAGATGCAAAATTTTCAATGACTGGAATGCCATAATTTGTATGAAAACTCGCTTGTAAAGTATTAGAATAGTGTCTAGTTTAAATTCCAGCGATGAAAATTTTGTATCTTTTTGGTTTTTAATTTTAAATTTTGTACATTTTTGATTGTAGTTCAATTCCAAAATTAAGTTGCAAGACTGCGCTTGCCAAATAGACATACTTGTACTCTATTTATATGAAACAAATAACTTAACATTTATTAATTAATAATATAATTAAGTATCCAAGTATTATAAGTGTAAAACTATTTAGTTGATCGATTTGTATTTATTAGAACATTTTATTAATACACAAGAAATAAAAAGCGATTTTTTCTTAACTACCCACAATAATTTAAGACTCTAAAGCACAAATCTCAACCAATTAAGATTAGAAATTATAATTAATAATCAATTTGTCTTAAGGATTGTTCACAGCGAAACAATCAGTAATTAAGCTTAGAAATTATACGTAATAATTCCAGTTTGTTGTATGACATACAAAGTTAACGTTCACAGCAACAAAATTTATAACACTTGTTAATTTTATTGCTGTGAATGCTACCATTGCTTGTCTTAATACAAACTAGATTATTATTTGTAATTATCTAATCTTAATTACTATTTGGTTCGCTCTGAACAAATAATTCTTACGTGCACAGTAACAGAATTTATTATTAATACAAATCCCGATGTATGTATGTGTAGAACGCTTTACTTATATAGTCGGGACCAGTGAAAATCATTGAATTTTGAACAAATGCTTATTAAATGTCGAAATAAATATATTGTGTGTGAATTCTTAATCTTAATTATTAATTGGTTTAATATATCACGATTCTTGTCAGTTTAATTTAGTGTTTAAAAATGGCGATATAATAAATTGCAATATCAAGCAATAACTTGTATTTGATGCCATTGCGATATAAAGGAATTCACCAATGACCACAAGGTCATTACAATTATCAGTATAGTTAAAACAATACGGATTACATGCGTAGAATAATATAAAAACCAAGCGGTATAAAGTACAAAACATATACTAATAATTCCGATAATATACGATATTTGTCCGAGATGATTGTGCATTAATTTAAAAATTACTGGACGAATCGGCACAACGTTTTCTCGAATCCATTGAGAATATGGGATAATCAAACCCACGAAATTTGCGAATATAAGCATCGATACTGATATTAGACCTAAAATAATTTACATATAATATTTCAAAACATAGATTCAAAGTTTAAAATCAAAATACATCGAGATTTGACCAAAATTTCTAATTATTTGTACAAAAACTGTTGAAAAACCCTCCTAATTTTAAAAATAATATCTTAGCCAGAAATAATGGTTTATTCTTGCTCCTTTGTCAATATTTAATTCAATGAGTTAGATTCTTTAAGAAATCAAAATGGCTACCAACCTATTTTAGCGTGATACGATTCGAAATGTTCAACTTTATAAACTTCTTTTCGATGATATTCAAAATAAAAACTTATCCCAGCAAATATTGTAGCTAAACCCACAATAATTCCGTGTATCCATGACTTTTTTTTGCGGGAAAATTCCCCAAACACAGAATTATCAAAAATCATTAATGATATTGGCATTAAAGCTAAATACTGAAAATAAAAATTGTTAACAATATATAAAAATATGCATAAATTTATAATAGTACTTACAGATATTGCCCCAAATACTACATGCCAAGTAAATAAATAATTATAGCTAATAAACGGAATATAACAAGTATAACATGTTATTATTACTATAACAATGGTTATTACAATATTAATAATTAATTTAGTCTTTTTCCAAGTTTTTTCACTACATTTTGTTATAAACTCCATGATTTCCAGTATTGAACTGTGTTTATTGTAAAGTACTAACTAAATAAACATGCAGTCATATCAATACTTCGGGAAATACCACAAAAAACTATTTTAAACTACATAATGTATGTAAGGTCATATTATTATTTATTTATACACGGTAATAAATAAGACTTGTAATCAAGAAATATTTCGAACTTGAATATACACGATTTGACCTTTCTTGAATTAAATGTGACTATTTTCGGGATAACGTCTGTCTGTCTGTGTGTCTGTTAAGGCTCTGGAGCCAAAATTGTAGTACCTAACATTGTGATTTATCTTTTAAAAGAATATTCAAACCGGTAGTGCATGGTTACTTTTTCTTTCCCTAATATCTCTAAAACGGTGGCACTTATAGCAAAAATAGTTACAGTCATAATTAAAGATATTAATATTTCGCACAACTTTTGTTTGAAAAGTTTCCTCAAAAAATGTACCAGTTACGAAAAAACTACTACGGAAAATCTTAAATGTTCTTATTTATGCATTTTTGGTTCACTCCCCAATATCACTAGAACGGCTGCACTTATAGCAAAAATAGTTATAAACATAATTAAAGATATTAATATTTTGCGCAACTTTTGTTTAAAGTGTTTTTTCAAAAAATGTACCAGTTATGAGATAATTGCAATGGAAAATCTTAAATATTCTTATTTATGCATTTTTGGTTCTCTCCCCAATATCACTAGAACGGCTGCACTTATGGTAAAAATAGTTATGGACATAATGAAAGATATTAATATTTCGCACAACTTTTGTTTGAAAAGTTTACTCAAAAAATGTACCAGTTACGGGAAAACTACTACGGAAAATCTTAAATGTTCTTATGTATGCATTTTTGGTTCTCCCCCAATATCACTAGAACGGCTGCATTTACGGCAAAAATAGTTTTGATCATAATGAAAGATATGAATATTTCGCACAACTTTTGTTTCAAAAGTTTTCTCAAAAAATGTACTAGTTACGAGATAATTGCAACGGAAAATCTTAAATGTTCTTATTTATGTATGGCATAGATACGCATGTATAAGGAATAAATTTAATGAACCGTATGCACTATTCCTGATAATATTTTGACAGGGAAATCAAAAGAAAACTCAAATAATGTCCTTTGACATCAATAGATCAACTGTGTATTGGTTATTGAAAATAAATATTGAACTAAAACAGTACATATTTTAATGTATTGATAAAGTGAATATTAAAGAAATAATCTATATTTTATATTGAAGAAACAGTATTTGATAACGTAATAAAATAATTTGCACAATTGGATTATTTTTTGGTTTGCAGTTTGTTTGAAATATATATTTTTAGCTAATTTCGCGCCTAAATCATACAACTTGCAATACATAACTGTACTACACATACAATTTACAATAATTGTCATTATTGTTGAAAAACAATATAAAATAGTATATATTTGTTAAATTCAACAATGCCGCCCATTTTCAAATAATTACCTACCCAAGCACCCACACAAACCGCCATTTTAGTATCAGGTAATTTTAACGGCCGTGCGGTGTATTTGACAGTCCGGCGTCGAAGTTTCAAAGTGTTATTTAAACTGTTTAAACAATTGTAAAATAGTGTGTAATTGTTTATTTGTGAGGTGTACTTGACATTGAACCAGTTTTAATCATCTGAACAGTTGCAAGAAAGGTAAAATTGCATTTTTTCTGTTGATAAACATTCCCGCTTGAATACAGCATGGCATATTTTCCTCTATTTATAATTAATGTACACAATGAATCGGCATATTGTTTAAGAATTCTAATTAGTTTTGTTGGTTTGACTAAATATTCGGTTCCCGTGTTATAGTAATGATTTGAAGTGTATTTAGTGTGTTGTGTACTTTACACAGAGTGGCTATATTATATTCTATGTCAATGAGAAATATACATAATTGTTAGTTAATAAAATACAGTTTTATTTATTCTAATTTGAAGTTTGTGAATCGCTATTTTAAGCATTTATGTTAAAATGATCGACCAAAGCACAAATATAAATAAAAGTGCTATCACGTGAGCGTCAAAAACAGTATTTCAATGTGCATTAGTGACGTACGAGTTACGGAAACATTGTTTGAATTGTAAATCTTAAGTTTAAGTGTTATTATTCAATTTTGAAGTATTTTATATGAAGAAAGTGCATATTTTTGCCTAATTGGCATATATTTTTAGCAAATACGTGTATTTCCGTCCATTTATTTTAATTCATAGTTAATATTTTCACTTCAAAATGAAGAAAAAGCAGTGATTTTTGAAAATACGATTTGCGGTAAGATTCTATAGTTAGTTATAGCGATCGATTAGTGATCTAAAAACAAAATAGCGTTCAAAAAAAGTCTTTATTATTATTTGCGATGTGGAAATTTGTATTACTATTATAGTCAAACGATGCAAACTGAAGAAAAACCGTGTAATTATTATTAAATTACATGAAAATGCACCATCAGTCAAAACTGACCTATGTTCTGTATACCATATGGGCACATGGTGCCCACGGGTGACCCAAGTATAAAATAAACATATTTATATGTATTATAAAAATACTAAAATGTAGGTTATGTATTATAATGACGGCCATTTTGTTAGTATAAAATACTCTTTACTCCATATAAATACAAGTGAAAAACATACAAAGTATATAAAAATAAACACATTTACATGTAAAATTAATATAAAAATTGTGCTACGCAACTTTTCTACGCCAATCTGGTATCGCCCTGAAAAAAAAAACCCATAAATCATCCATTTTGTAAAAGTATCAACAATTTTAAAGTTATACAATTTCGGTATGTTTCTTAACGGAACATATCCACCAAAAGTATTCTGGATTTTTTCAGTATCATCCGGTGTTATCCTGGATATCCATTGCTGTGTAGCTTTGAATAATCGTTCAGGATCTCTTGCGTTTTCTTTACGTTTGTCGACGCTAGGTAACGTAACCGGTTCGGTAACGTTAGATTTTAATTGCGATAATCGGCGTTTAATGAAAAATGTGTCTTGGCTTTGAAATTCGCGTATTAATTTATTTGCTAACGCGTTACGTCGCTCGCGTTCTCGCAACGTAACGATTTCCTTCTCCAATTGCTCCGTTTTTTCTTTAACGCGTTTATTAAGCTTCCATTTCTCGATTTCTCGCTTTACATCTTGATATTTGATTTGTTTTTGTTTATCTTTTTCTTTTACTTTCGTCTCTGAGCTTTGATGCATTTCCTGGGTTTCCTGCATTTTTTGTTGTTTTTCTACCTGTAGAAATGTAAATATATATACTTTTTTTTTATGGATACGTTTTCGAAATTACCTTCCATTGTTGTATCTTGATTTTTAAATCATTTTCTTCGTCGTCCCTCAACGTTTTTAAAATTTTCTTCTTTTCCAGATTTATATTGGTTGTTTGGTTTTGTAATTTTGCTGCGTTTGGATTTTTTTCTTCCCTCCATTTGTCTATAGCGATTTTTTGCTTAGAACGAAGTTCCAAATATGTTTTGTACCATTCAATATGTTTTTTAATATCATTTTCTGATATGTCTATACATGAATAATTATTAATTAATTACGAAATATATTAATTAAAAATATGTTTACCCGGCAAAAGTGTATGAAGTATTTTAATTATTTTATTTTCTTTTTTATGCTTATTAAAAATCTTCGTAAATATTAAATGGTCATCGTCTGACCACCCCTCTTCGTGCCCCCCTGATTTATTTAAAAATATCGCAAATTCTTGAACTTCCTATACATTTAAACTAATAATTAAATAAAAACTGGATTTTTTTACAACGTTTATTTATACCTGATATAAATGTTTATTATCTTTAATATTTTTAGTTGAATAAACAGAGGTTTTATTAAAATCACCAACATTTTTATTTAAATCTAACAACTTCATTTCAATTACACATAATTCGGTACTTAAATCATTTTCGGTTTTTATAAAATGCTCCATTTCCGTATTTATGTGAAATTTTATATCCTGTATATTATATTCTAACGAGACCATAGTATTTTTAAGTCGAGTAGTATCTATTAATCCAGAAATAAAAAGATTTGGTAAGAGTAAAACGCACCAATGCGTTGAGCTCGCCTTTAGGTAAGATATGCGTTGCAGTGGGTTTTAATTATTATGGCCTTTTAGTTAAAATTTTGGGGCCCTATAATTCAGGAAGTATACAAAAGATTGAATTTAAACTCCGCAAGGATTCAAATGGGATATTATATAATATGTGTAGCAAATTTGGTGTGAATCGCTCCGGTACCTTCAGAGGAGTAGAGGGCGCAAATTTGGTCTTATGAATGATGATTAAATAATTTTTTATGGCCTTTGGGTTAGCAATATGTAAAAATCTTGTAGATATAAAATATCTTAGGATTTTTAGTAGAATTTTTGAGTGTTTAAATTATTTTTATAAGGGCAGTATTAAGGGGGGTTTTAAATTTTGGGGCCCTATAACTCGGGAAGTATAGGGGCGATTCAATTTAAATTGCGAACGGGTTCAAATAGGATGTTAAATAATATATGTAGCAAATTTGGTGTAAATCGCTTGGGTACCTTCAGAGGAGTAAAGGGCACAAATTTGTTCTTACGAACGAGCGACGACTAACATCCAATTATATAAGTTATATATATTTTTGGATTCAGGGCGACGAGACAAACACTTTTTGTTAAGAATGCTACAGACACACGACCGAATGCTTTAGCTCAAAATAATAACTTTACCTAAATTATCCAAATTTCCATCCAACATTAACTTAACACTTTTCAACGACTTCATATTGTGTTGTACATCCTTCTTCAATTTATATAACTCCTGCTCCCTATTATACACATAATTAACAATATATTTCTGTATTGAAATGTTCCAAATTTGAATATACCTTGACGTTTTTAGTTGATTATATTCAGTTTCTGCGGCTAAATAGCAATTTGTTTTCACATACTTGATGAAATCAATTTCGTTCTTTTCTAAACCATTTTGCTGAACTTTTAACTTGTTAAAATAACAGTAAAAATCGAGGAAATTCATGAAGTTACACACGGATATTTTTGCACACCTTATTACACTTTTGATTGTTGTTTATTTTTGTAATTGTCAAACAACCCGCGATGGCAGCACGTGTGTAAAGCCCGACTCAGAATTAACGTTGCCCCGTAAACATACATACATTTTTTGTTTGTACTTCAACGCTTGCCGAATCAATACATATTAATTTGAATTAACGGAAGTTTTTTTGGCGCGAAACAAATAACTAAAACACCCAAAAATTCTACTAACAATTCTAAGATATTTTATATCTATAAGATTTTTTCATATTGTTAACCTAAAGGCCATAAAAAATAATAATTAAAAACCGCTGCTCGCATCGTATATAATACTTATAAGGCGCGCTGGACGCATAGGTGCGTTGCGCTTTAGCTTATTTTTATATCAATATATTATTTGGTATTCCATTTGATTCTCTTCGCAGTTTAAATTCAATCGCCCTTATAGTTCCCGAGTTATAGGGCCCCAAAATTTAGAGCCCCCCTTAATACTGCCATTAGAAAAATAACTAAAATACACAAAAATTCTACTAAAAATTCTAAGATATTTTATATCTATAAGTTTTATTCATATTGTTTACTCAAATGCCATAATAAATTATTAAATATTATAATTTTAATAAAATATGCACTAAATTTCTTTTATATTATATAAAAATAATCTAGGAAAATTATAAGACTTTATATATATATACATAATATTTGTTTCAAATTGATAACTAAAAGTGCATAATAATTAAAATCGTATACTTGTATACTTCCCGAGTTATAGGGCCCCAAAATGTAGAGCCCCCCTTAATACTGCCCTTAGAAAAATAATTAAAACAGCCAAAAATTTTACTAAAAATTCTAAGATATTTTATGTCTATACAATTTTTTCATATTGTTAACCTAAACGCCATAAAAAATAATTAAATATTATAATTTTGCATTTTAAAATATGCATTTATTTTTATCAAAATAATTACAAAAAATTGTAAGACTTTTTATATATATAACATTTGCTTCAAATTGTTAACTAAAAGGCCATTATAATTAAAAACCGCTGCTCGCATCGCATATAATACTTATAAGGCAAGCTGGACGCATAGGTGCGTTGTACCTTAATTTGTTTTTAAGTCAATATTATTTTATAATCCATTTGATTCCGTTCGCAATTTAAATTTAATCGCCCGTATAGTTCTCGAGTTATAGGGCCCCAAAATTTAGAGCCCCCCTTAATACTGCCCTTAGAAAAATAATTAAAACAGCCAAAAATTCTACTAATAATTCTAAGATATTTTATATCTATAAGATTATTTCATATTGTTAACCTATAGGCGATAAAAAATGATTAAAAATAGTTTTGAACATCAAATCTTGTTCACCAGAGGCTGCAATTACGGAACGACCTTAAATGCTTGTCTAGCTATTTTATAATGCTTATATATAAGTAATAGAGACTATGCAAATGACTATATTTCTACAAGGGAAGTTTGTTTGAACGTAGCGTTTACGTCGATTGTGTTACGTATAATTTAAGCATAGTGATTCCAGCTTTACCTGTCAAATTTGAAGCATGTGCTTTTAGGTTATACGGCAAGCAAGCGGTTTGTTATTAAATAAGTGTATAAAATAATATTCAAAATGTTTTCTCGTGTAAGGTTATTAAGTGCATACAGTGGTTTACTAAAGGTAAGCTTCCAGTTAAAGGTACAAACAAAATATCTAATATTTAAAATAGCAATCGTCATCTTTGGGTGCGATTGCACCATCAGGACTACAACTACAAATATTGCAAACCCGTCAAAGATCTTCAACACCCATGAATACAGTGGTGATGTTTGTACCGCAACAAGAGGTTAAAATACAAATATAATATTAAACATTTAAATACTTAAAGTACTTTTTAGGCGTGGATAGTAGAAAGAATGGGTAAATTCCATCGGATATTAGAGCCTGGCTTAAATATTCTAATCCCAGTCATAGACAAAGTTAAATATGTTCAAAGCTTAAAAGAAATCGCTATAGACGTCCCAAAACAAAGCGCTATCACGTCAGACAACGTTACATTAGCCATTGATGGTGTTTTATATTTACGCATAAACAACGCCTATTTGGCCAGTTATGGGGTAGAAGACCCGGAATTTGCGATTACACAACTTGCGCAAACGACGATGCGATCAGAATTGGGTAAAATTGCGCTAGACAAAGTGTTTCGCGAACGAGAATCCTTAAATGTTTGTATTGTTGAGTCGATTAATAAAGCGAGCGAAGCCTGGGGCATTACATGCTTACGTTACGAGATACGTAAGTTTTACACTTGTGTGTTTGGAAAAATGCTATGATTGTAAATTAAATGCAATAGGTGATATAAAATTGCCGTCTCGAGTGCAAGAAGCGATGCAAATGCAAGTTGAGGCAGAACGGAAAAAACGGGCGGCTATCCTCGAGTCTGAGGGGGTACGAGAAGCGGATATTAATGTTGCGGAGGGCAAAAGAAGATCTAGAATTTTAGCGTCAGGTATATCTGGTTCCTTGCCCAAACCAAAATGCGTACATCCACAAATTTATTAGTTTACAAAATAATATCCTCTATATTGTTGTTTCATTCATCAAAGTAACTATAAACATATAAAATGTTTATTAGCGAAAATGTACAGGTCATTGGGTCGAAAATTGGTCAATGTACCGAGAGGCAAATGTAGCGGGAGCAATTGTGTTGAATTCAAGCACTTTCGATACATTGACCTTTACTCGCTTATACTTTCGACACAATGACCTGTTCCCTATAATTCCTTTTGGCACCATTTTCTCGCTAGAATTGAATTTGACACATTTGCTTGCATCTTAATGGCTTTCGATACAATGACCATGTGTTGTAGAAGCTGTCGACACAATGACCTGTTCGCTACAATTTTTTTTCGGCTTCATTTACTACTACAATGAAATTCGACTACAATTAAATTTGACACATTTGCTTTCATCTTTATGGCTTTCGACACAATGACCTATTAGCTGCAATTCTTTTCGGTACCATTTTGTTTTGCTACAATTAAATTTGACACAGTTGCTGCTTTCGATACATTGACCATTCGTCGCAAATACTTTCGGCACAAGAACCTGTTTTCGATAATTCTATTCGGCACAATTATTTTCGCTATAATTGAATTTGACACATTTGCTTTCATCTTAATGACTTTCGATACATTGACCATGCGTCGTAGAGGCTTTCGACAAAGTGACCTGTTGGCTGCAATTCTTTTCGGTACCATTTTGTTTTGCTACAATTAAATTCGATACAGTTGCTGCTTTCGATACATTGACCATTCGTCGCAAATACTTTCGGCACAAGAACCTGTTTAATATTTTTCAAATGTTAAAACATTAACAGTTGCTTAACTAACGATTAAAATCTGCATGATTAAATAAATTAAGTGTATTTTGAACATACTATCAGAGGCCGAACAGCAAGAGCAGATTAATAAGGCTAACGGAGAAGCAGCTGCGTTGTTAGCGGTGGCCGAAGCTCGCGCTGGAAGTCTAAGGTATGTCGCAAATGCACTACAAGAGAATTGTGGCAATCATGCCGCATCGCTATCAATCGCTGAACAATACGTGCAAGCGTTTAACAAATTAGCGCGTACAAATAATACATTAATACTACCATCGAACGTCGGCGATGTTTCAAGTCTTGTTGCACAGGTATAAGGAATTTGGATAAATGGAGGAAATAAAAATCAACCATATTTTATTTAATAGGCAATGGCAATTTACAAGCAAGTTTCTCCAAATACTTATCCACAGCCAATAAATCATGAACCGGGCGATAAAGATTATCTAGCAGAACTTTTTAGTGATGATGAAGTTATACCACCGGGTAAAAAGCCGGAACCCACGATGAAATTGACAAAATAATTTTGTTTCTATGTGTGCTTATATATGGATTAAATTGTGTAAGATATGTGTGAATGTAATGAATAAATCATGGTTTATATAGAAAATGTATTTAAATATACACAAATATAAATTGAGTACATAATTTTTTTTTCAATAATAATTATTGCAATATAGACTAGATCCTAAGTATATACATATAAAAATATACAAGATAATAAAGTAAATGAAACAAATATAACAATGGACGAGTCCATTTTTAAACTTAAATTTTAAGTCTTGGGCAAGCTAGGCGTTTTTTTCAATCAGTGCCCTATCCGATGACATCAAATGCGTCGCATCGAATTGTCTTAAGTGTATCTAAATTAAACATAATTCGCAATTACTGTTGTCGATTTTTGCGTAAACAAAATTAATTTACCTGTAAATGCAAATTAACTTCGGCACTCCTGCTTAAATACGGAAAATTCCCGCCAGTCTTTAAATGCGCTAATTTCGAGCGTGGATAACATTTATATACTTCTTCTCGAACAGAATTCGAAAGGGCATATTCATCAAATACATCCATTATAGTAACCGGAAGTTCTGATAACTTATGTGCCTCTACATAACCAGGAACACAGTTTAGTGTTAGTCTACTAGCTAACTCGGACTGAGTTAAACTTTCCAACTAGAAATAATTTGTTAAAAAATTACAAACTAGAAAAATATTTATTTATTTATGTAATCTGAACAAGAAAACCAGAAAGAACACTATGCGCACTGCGCAGACTAATTTTTCTTTTCTTTTACGAAATAACAAAGTCTTGTAATCATAAAAAAAATCGTACTCGAGATTTCAACGGATATACTTGTTTACTCCAAGCATTCCTTGTCGAACGTAAAATTGTGAAACATTAAACTTAAGACTTGTATATAGTCTAGATGGGCACCACCTATTTTTGAAAAGAATATTCAAACCGGAAGTGCATGTTATGCATTTTTTTGTTCTTTCTCCAATATCACTAGAACGGCTGCACTTATGGCAAAAATAGTTAAGTTCATAATGAAAGATATAAATATTACGTACAACTTTTGTTAAAAAAGTTTCTTTAAAAAATGTACTAGTTACGAGATAACCGCTGCGTAAAAACTTTAAAAACTTATTTATGTTGTAATGGAAATGCATTTATGAGATATTTCTTTTATAAAATCGTAGGAACTATGCCTATGTAAATAAACATAATTTATATGTCATTTTCCACCGGTTAACACTAATAGATCGACTCCGGACGTGTTAAATATTGAAAAACAGTACGTATTAAAAATTATATTTTAATACATAAAGAAACAATCTATTTTTATATTGGAGAAACAATATTTGATAACGTAATAAAATAATAGCATAATGGTATAATTTCTGGATAATCTGCGATATATATACATATATATATTTCTAATGAAAGAACGTAATAGAAAGTCGAGTGTAGGCCACTCCTCATTACATACATTGAGAAGGTTATTATTAAAGAAACAATCTATATTTTATATTAGTGAAACTGGATTTGATAACGTAATAAAATGCTAAATTGTACAATTTCTGGATAGTCTGGGATATATATTACTAATGAAGATACGTTAGAAAGTCGAGTGTAGGCCACTCCTCTTTACATACATTGAGAAGGTTATTAAAGAAACAATCTATATTTTATATTGAAGAAACAGTATTTGATAACGTAATAAAATAATAAGCTAAATGACACAATTTCAGGGTATTACTTTGGAGTATTGGGATTTCTTGGCAGTTTATTTGGGATATATATTTGTAATAAAGACTACGTAATAGTAAGACGAGTATGGGCCACTCCTCATTATTTTAAAATTAGTCAAATTCTTTAAAATTAAATTTTCTCTGTATAGAATCGGCATTAGACTCATTAGGCCCATTCAGAACCCAGTTACAGATTGTTAAGACAGCATTTGGTGTTCTATAACCACCTTAACCTGTTTACCGAGTATGACGAAATATTCCGTCAAGATTTTTCTAAATCTACCCTCTAATAGGAGAAACATATTTCGTCATTGCGTGTATTACTGTGGGCATGACGAAAAAACCCGTTATCCTATATACACACTTTTTAACATAATCAAAAATTAATTCCCCGTTTAACGGGTAAAAGACTGTACTATCTAAAAACTATATTACCCTTTCCACCATGAAGTCAATGGCTTCAACAATTTCCGGATCGACTTTTTCCGAGCTGAAATTCCCCATGACCATCCGTTTCAACACTAGCGCTGGCAGAATCCAAAAAATCGCCGCTGAATCTTGATAGCTAAACACAGCAGTATCCGTGAACGTATTGCATAGAATTAGGGAAGCAACCCGCGGACAAGAATATGTAAATTCGGCGAATTTTTGAGCTAGAAACCCGCCGAGAGAAGCCCCAAATATATGTGCCCGGTCTATTTCTAAATAGTCGAGCAACCGTTTGAACCCCTCGCACCATTCACGCACACTCCAGTATACAGGGGATTCGGCCGCGATCACCCGTATGCCTTTCGCCGATAACGCTAGCGCTTGCCTGAAAAAAATGTCCGAAGTGCCAGACACTGGCGGCAGACATATTAGCGGGCATTTCACTTTCTTTGGACCGCAATCGTACACTCGCCAACCCTGCAGGAAATTGTTTTGTTTAATTGCTTATCTTTATGATTATCTGAATACTAACCTTCGCACCATCCGAATCGACTACAATCTTACGAAGTGGTACACTGCTACGGAAACTGAGATATTCTTGAGATTGGGATAGTTCACTTACGTAACTCATGGTGGAATTGTTAGAATGGAATTTAAAAAAAAACAAACTAAAGATTTTAATCAACTAATTTGAACGGAGATCATAATTTTATCGGTCTACCATATTCAGAACGATTGCGCGAGTTCAAAAGTCACGTGTGTTTGACACTAAGGATTTGTAAACAGCATTGGTGGAGAAAAATAAAATGCTTTTCAACGAATAATAAGTTAATTTTAAAACGTTTATAGACGACAACGAACTTAATCCACCCCTAAGACATACTACATAAAAATATTCGACATGTTTCTTCTATAGTCTTCATAGACAAGATTCTTTAAAATATCTAACTCTACGCTTATGAATATATATCATAATTATCTACTTATTAAATGTAAATTTTATAAATGTACTATTTAAATTAATTCTCATCGCATAATTATTTAAAGTCCACCAGTAAAATATTCTAAGTAATATAAATATAATTATTTAATTAAAAACGCATCATCAAAACCAGAGTTACGCTTACGTAAAAAGCCAACGCATTTGTGAACAACCCATTTATACTAAAGCAAGACCAATTGTATATAAAGTTTGCATTTAGAGCTGTATTCTTATTACACAGTTTTTAGCGCGCCATACGAAGTACCGAAGAAGAGCATTCGTCGTGTGTCTGTAGCATTCTCGTATCAAAAGAATTCCTTAACAAAATGTCCAAAAATATATATAACTTATTATACTTGGATGTTACTCGTCGCTCCTAAGACCAAATTTGTGCCCTTTACTCTGAAGGTACCAAAGCGATTTGAACCAAATTTGCTACACATATTATTTAACGTCCCATTTGAATCCTTAAGCAGTTTAAATCCAATCGCCCGTAAACATCCCGAGTTATAGGGCCCCAAAATTTACAACCCCCCTTAATACTGCCCTTACAAAAATAATTTAAACACTCAAAAATTCTACTAAGAATTCTAAGATATTTTATATCTACAAGATTTTTACATATTGTTCACCCAAAGGCCATAAAAAATTATTTAAGCATCATTCGTAAGACCAAATTTTCGCCCTCTACTCCTCTGAAGGTACCGGAGTGATTCACACCAAATTTGGTACACATATTATTTAACATCCCATTTGAATCCTTACGCAGTTTAAATCCAATCGCTCGTTTACTTCCCGAGTTATAGGGCCCCAAAATTTACAACCCCCCTAATAATAAATTTTTATCAAAATAATTACAAAAAATTGTAAGACTTTTTATATATATATATATATAACATTTATTTCAAATTGTTAACCAAAAGGCCATTATAATTAAAAACCGCTGCTCGCATCGCATTCCTATAAGGCATCGGTGCGTTGTTCACCAGAGGCTGCAATTACGGAAGGACCTTAAATGCTTGTCTAGCTCTACTATAATATAAATAAATTAGCAAGAATTAAATAGTATTATATTTATTTAAATTGGGTAACTCTTTGACATGTTTTTTGTTATTTTTAATGTTTTTTTTTTAATTTTATTTGTACATCACAATATCTAAATTTTCAACTATTTATTTTAGCGTATCATTATTAACAAACTATTATCAAAGAAACAAAAATTTAAAAATGTGTTTATTCAACATACCAATATGACATTTAAAGGCATTCTAGGTTTTTATTTTCGTTTATTTGATGCAGTGCTGGCCTTAGGCGGCGATAACGCCACCAAAACACACCCTATAATTGTCCGTGTTTCCGGTTATGCGCGCGCCTCAGGCCAGCAGCGGTTTGATGATTTTTATTATTTAATATTTTTCTGATTCAAGCAACAAAATGAGTATCGGAATCAGTCGATAATTCGCCATATTAGCGAATTGTTATCGACTGGTTTTTATACTCAAAGATAATAAAATTTCATTATTTAATAACGATTTTAAAAAGATTTCTTTAAACTATATCGTTCTCTACATATTTGGTATTCACAGTTATCACACGTTATAACGATCAATATATGATATAAACAAAGTTTTTTTATTATATTATACAAAATCAATTGCTTAGTTCAAAATTCCTGAATTATTTCTTGTACATAGTATTATTAAAAATAATTATAATATAGTCAAAATGTAACAAAACATACATATCGGAGAAATAAAGCGCGTTTCGTCAACTATGGTTCAAGTAATCAAAGTACATTTTAAAAAATTACAATTAAATACAAATTTACCGAAATATGTACATATATTTCAATTTTAATGTATTTTCGAAACCTATTTTTCATAACTAATTTGTTTACTACGTATTAGATATTTAAAAAATATGGAATTTGTGGTAATCAGAAATGATTACTATACTATGTTTAATGAACAGATTCAGTAATTGTCGTACTGGGAGGAGCTGAATTTGCGCAGTGCAGTTTGCGCTTAAACCTATTGCACACTGTAAAAATTAAAAAACGCGGGAAATGTATTTGAGCTGTATAAAACCGGTTTACGAACAGGATTCGCTATTAAACTTAATCGCTTATTTGTGAATCTGTTCATTAAACAGGCTATAGTAATCATCGACGATTATTGCGATGAATAATAAGATACTATGTATAAGAAATGAAAGCTAGAATTCCCAATTTTGTTTATTGTTTGGTTGAGCATTTACGACTTTTCATTCAAAATCGCTGTAACTGGCCCCAAAATGATCTTCCATTTTGTCACTGCCCCAAGAAACGAGTGAAAATAAATTCACGAACACAAAACATATTCACCATGTGTCATAATTATTATTTATGCTAAAATTATCTCATTTTGAAAACTTAACGATTTTTATTTCATATTATTGGAAGATCAAATCAACATTTTTCTTTCTTTTTTTTTTAATTAAGCTCATGTGTCATACATATTTCACCCGCAGCTCACAATTCGATGAATGCAAAATAATTTGATATTTTTGTTTATTTTTTTTGTTCTTTTTGATATTACGTATATTTACACAAGGAATGTCTATCGTGCTAATACCTGCGTTCTATTCTACTGAATCACTTACAAAATCACGTCAAAAATTATTTTTAATTTAAAATCACTCGACAAATTTACTTATAGATTGGAATTTAGAAAAGTTTGGTTAGACTTAATGAAAAATATATATATATATTATAGAAAATTTGTTCAAGCCAAAAAATGTTTTCTAGCTAATACATTTCGCTATTACCATATAAGTCAAATATGTTTATTGATTAGTTTTGTTAAAAAGAGGTTTTCTATCTACATAGGCCTTCGAAGTTTTGAATAAGTAATCATTTATATATTTATATTGTCAATGCCTTGCTGTGGAAAAATAGCTAGTTATCTTCTTACTTTGCTTATCACAAACAAGGAGTTTAATTCACTATAGGATACTCTAATAGGTGTGATCTCTGATGCAGACAAGAAAAAATTAAACTTTAGAAAAATCTTTCCTAATATTCGGCGTCTTATGTAATAGATAAGAATAGTTAAATTTGAAATCTGTTTTTTTCTAATCTGATATGACATTTTATCCGTTTGCAACAGCGAAGATTCCTTCTCTTATCTATTCACTAATCGAATTAATACTCGAATAATACTCCACTGTCCACATCTACCACAAAACATAACCCATTTATCCCATAACTCCTTGATTTTATTACTTTTGCCAAATAAAAGTCTGTTATTATTATATAATTGCCGGTAAAATAGAAGAATTAATTAATAATGATGGGTGAAGCATATTATCGTGCCATAGTCTTATGGCGCACACTATTGCGCTATCAAAACCCCGTAACCCCAATGTGCCAGTGGAACGGATCAGATATGCAGGAATATTCCATGTTGTAAACATCAAAACGTTGCATTGCTATATATATACAAAGCATTGTGCACTACCAGATTTATTTTAAATTGAAGTTAATTTTTCTTTTAAAATAACTACTTGATTGTACGACTTTGAATTCAAAGATTGACTCAATCTTCTATGTGACCTTTCAGTAATTGACTTAGTCATTGGAGATATTTTTTTTGTTTTTTGTTGAAACTGTGAAACGACAGATAAATACAATTTAATTCATTCATTAATAAATATTCTACGATTTACAAACAGTAGGCCGAAATATTACTGGGACCCGTGTCGTCTTTACACGTTACATCGCTGTGTTGCGGGATGCTGACTTACAGCGTAAACACTGTCCAATATTTATTTAAAGACTATATTATAAATGCTTTACAACTTTTTGTTAAGATCATTTTTGGCTCAGAGCATGTTACAGATACACGACTAAACACTAAAGCTGTCTTGTTCGTAGGACGAGCTAAAAACAGGATTTAAAATCCATGGTGAAATTGATAGTTAAATTAGCTGAACGAGATATTTAATATATTAATAAAAATTGACAATAGTTATAGAATTCTTTAATTAAATGAGCTATTCACTACGTATCATACAAATTCAAATAGATGTTTGGACAGTGTCAATTAAGTTTAGGTTCCGCAACACAAGTATGCATGGGCGTAGCGGACTTATAGGGGCGTCCAATTTAAAACTTATCTGTCATTATCATTAATTTCAACAAGACCTGTACGGTCCATCCTAAATGTTCTGGTTTTAATTATTTGTTGTCTTAAAATTAGTACTGCCTTCTAGAACTTTTTATATACATATATGCATCGACATGCATTTTATTTTTCAATTAGAATTCACTTTACCTTATTACAGTAACATGAACGTAAATATTAAAAATTCGTAACCCTGTTTAGAAAATAAATAAAATAACAAAAACAAAAACAAATTAAATCTACATAAGTATTATATAAGTTTATATTTATCCTAAATACGCAACCGCTTATTGCACTTTATAGGATTTGGATTGTCCATTTAGCCGGTTTAAAATAATTATTGCATTTGGTGCAGAAAATATGCAGTGTGAACAGTGCATCGGTTTTCTTTAGTGCTACTCTGCGAATCCAGGGTATAGTTCAGATCAGCTGCTGTCTTGCCGCCGGTTCAACCGCGCGATCTCCGACTTCACCGAAATAATACATTCCACTGGAGATTCACTCCTTGCTGGCCGATCCGGCACAATGATTACCTCGGCTGGTTCGTCAGAGTCGTCCATATTGTATTCTTCACTTTCCCTATGCACCAGTACGTGCACAACTTCACTCTGTTTCCGCGGCGGCAATGGCGGCGCTTCCGGCGACGCTTCCGTTACCAGTATACTAACATCAGCGCCAGACAGCGTATCTAATTGGTTGTGCACTATACTCCCGCTACGGCGTAACTTAGTTGATGGCCGCCGCCGAATGATACTGCCTCGCTTAGGCTTCGTCTCTTCGGCGGTAAGCGGGTGGAGAGATTGTGCGGTGCCGCTCGTTTTCATCTTTTTACCGAGCGGCGGGGAATCTTCGGGGTTCTCAACAGCGTCCTGATGTTTGAGGAAGAACGGGAAGTTGTAGATACTCCGCCGCCGACCGGCCGGCGCCATAGATCCCGGCGTGATAGCTGGTGACGTGGCGTCGGGCGTTGCCTCGCTGATCTTGATGCTGACGTCGTTGGAATCGCGCCCCAGGTCCAGCTCCTCTGGAGCCACGTGTGCTGCACTAGACAACAACAGCAGCGGGAGGTTTAGCCATGGACCCCCCAGCTCGCTGATGTCGCTAGCGTCCGAGGCCCTTGAGGACTTGCGAGATGAGGCACGACTCCCCCGATGAACATGCAAGAATGCGGATAAACGCCCTTGCCAACCGCCCGGCGACGATGTCTGCGTCGTCTCGTCTTCCACATCCAGCGGTTCGCGTTCCCGTTCCCGTTTCACTCTACCAATCACACAAAAGATACACGTCTAAGACCGTTTCCTATTTGACCGCTTCTAAGTGCACCGTGCCATAATATAATACTCTTATAATCGTCTGGGCATAAGAATAAACCAACTAAGAGAATATGACAAAGAATGCCAGACAAAAGACTCCAGAACAAGTATGGAAATGGACACCACATGGAAGAAGAAGACCAAGGAAACATTGGAAAGAGGGAATTCACAAAGAACTTAAAGAATGGGAAATAGAAGTGAACCCATGAACGGACAGAGGAAAATGGGGGCTGGGAATTGGAAGATGTACAGAGAACGACTTGAACCGACTTATATATAAACTTCAGTCATTCCATCGGGATACACCAAAAAGGGAATTCACAAAGAACTTACAGAATGGGAAATAGAAGAAAACCTATGAACGGACAGAGGAAAATGGAGACTGGGAATTGGAAGAACCGACTTATATATAAACTTCAGTCATTCCATTGGGATACTCCAAAACTACTAGTCATAGCCAGAATTATATAAAAATGGTTTCTGTGCCCTAACAACACCACTAAACTAGCTATAACTGAAATAAAGGTTGAACAATCATGTGCAATAATTGACAAAATGGCTGACTTCCAAAGGTCGATGCAAATTACACTATATATATTTCGTTAGTTGTATTTCACTTACTTGATATACTCTCTGAAAGTACGTTGGATAAGACGTGCTGCCTTATCTTCACGTTTCCAAAGTCTTGTGGAAGAAACAATCTCAAGTTCTTTTCGCGTAGGAAATTGTTTCTTGAATTTAACATTCATTTGCTCTTGTAACTAAACGAATTGTACGTATAGCGTATTAATACAATTAGTTTTCAACGTAAAATAAGACTCGAATCCAGAGAACAACGTATATTCACGCCTAGTACACTTACTATGGTTATGATGCAATATCAATAGAATAACAAGTATTTATTGCTATTGGAAGATAACCATGGTAAATGTGCTAGGCATCGATATAAGGTCTTTTGTGGTTTCGGGTCTAATGTTTGTACCTGTACAAATGTATCAGTTTCTTCTACGTGGCCTAAAACATGTTTGACTAACGAATGCAATATATCTAAACAATGTATTCGATTGCCTTTTGCTATTGGTAAGTTAAAGCTAACCAATGCGACCGTATTCGGTTTTGAGATCCCTAGTGGTGGGTCTAGGGAGGCGATGAAGTCCGAGAGTTGACCAAACCGGATGAATTGCGTTGCGTGAGGATCATATCTGAAAAGATTAATTCGTTCGGTAAATCCAACATTTTTCCAAAAGTATTGAGTTTGAACAACAGGTTTAAAATGAGTGTATACCCCCCAGGATTTAGGAAAACCGGGATATTATTACGTGATAAATGTGTACTGTAATAAGGAAATGTTTTGAAATAATAAAATAATAAAGTAATACCCAAAGTAAACAAACATCCATTGGTTAGGGCAAACAAAAATCAAAACTTTGCCCACAGCAGTGGCAAGGATCATATAGGAAGTCCATCCTGAAAAACATAAAATAAAACATATCCTATTTAATTTGCAATAAAAGTATATCGAAGTATAAATAAAACAAGCCGTGAACAAGAAGAATGAAAATGAAACTATGAAGGATTATATGCAGATGAATGAAGCTCCTAAAGTGTGAGTTTTTAAAGGATTGTTTCTCACTCCTTAAAAAAGGAGTTCAGTTTAACAAATATTCCATTAAAGAAACAAAGGAATTCCAAATCTTACTTAGACCAACGGATGTAAAACATTTCTAAGTCATCTTCAACAATGCCAATTTCTTCCTCTTGATGCGCCTGATTGAAATTCTCAAGGATAATCGCAATGTACATGTTAATAACAATCATATAACTTATGATTATAAAACTTGTGAAATATGTTATTGCTAGTAATGGATGTCCACAGTCGCCATTCTGGTTATTCTTGAAATTCAAATCACAATCTGGTGGTTGCACCATTAGTGATTCCAGAACATCGTTCCAACCAGCAGACGTCATTAATCTAGAACGAGAAAGAAACTCCTAAATCTTAATTTTACGCTGAGATTCTTAAACAACTTTAACAGGGATTATCCAGTATTTTTTAAGTAACTCATTCTTACATGGATTAAGAACCTGTTTAGACGAATGTTGATTATTAAGGATTAACTTACCGGAATAGCAAATGCATACTTCTTCCAAATGTTTCAAAGTTTACCATATCATCTAATGCACCTTGCTGCTTAACGTGCCCAAATACAGACATCCCTATTATGGCATAGATGAATGTTATCAAAGCCAGAAGGGCCCCAATATTGAATAAGGCTGGCAATGACACTACCAAGGCAAAGAGCAATTTTCGAATTCCCTTTGCCGCCTGTAAGAAATAAACAACTTGAAATAACTCAATTTTGAGACTAGCATAGGTGCAGGCACCAATGGTTATAGCCGTAGTATCCAGTGGATGGCATAATATGTTTGCTAACCTTAATAAGCCGAAGTATGCGCCCAATTCGGAATACTCGTACGACTCGCAATAATGTAGGAGACACTGGAAAGTCAATCATAATATCCTCCATAAGAATCCCGAGGATGGAAGCTAGCACTAGGAGGAAATCGAACATATTCCATGGTACTGTGAAGTAGTGGTACCGAAGACCTATTATCTTGACAATTGCCTCTGTAAAAAAGCAACAAACTGCAAATCTGTTCCGGAGAGCTTGACAATGACTTACCTAATCCAAAAACGGTGGTAAAGAAAGCATTACTGACTTCAAGGACGAAATAAATGGCGTGTGGTTGATTGTAGTGTTCAATCCCCATGGTTAACATATTGAGAAAAATCAATACGAAAATCGCTATTTCAAATCTCCGTGAATTCGATAAATCGTAGAACATTGCCAAGAACTGATTTATAGGTCTTTTTATCACTTTTTGGGGTTTTTTCCTACCCAGCTTTTTCATCGCAGTGTAATAGTGCTTTTGGCTTTCCGTTAGAAACATTTCCAAGACTCCTCCTTCGTACTAAAATTAACGAGTATTTAGTACAGCAAATGTAGAATGTTGGGGGTTTTAGAACCTTCTTTTTGAGGGCGTTAAAGTTGTCAATGATTACTCCAATGAATAGGTTGAGGGTGAAGAATGATCCGCAGACGATGAAGATGACGAAGTAGATGTAAGCGTATAGACTGGCTTCTCGTTGTGGTTGTAAGTTGACACCTCTGGCATCGACTGCGTCTGCCATCACTTCCATCCAGCCTTCAAAGGTTGCCTTTAATAAACACGTATTAGACGAAATTGATTGATTTAACGAATTTCTTGATTACGTACCACTTGGAAAAGGGCTAGATATGCGATGCCAACGTGGTCAAAAGATATTTTTGAATTGATCCACGTATAATTCTTCTCGTAACATTCCCATTTATCGTTCACAATCTAAAATAATTGTAACTTTATTGCAATTTGAACAAAAATAATGGATCATTTTGTGGAAGTGCAAACATTTATAAATCTATAAATTTAAAGAAGTAGTTCTTTCGCCTGGAGTTAAACGATTAAAATTATTCTTAGGAGATGAGTGTGTGTCTTGCTTACATCAATCGGTAGTAGTTCCCCGTCTTCATCAAGGCATTTATAGAACTTCCCGCCAAAAAACTGCACGCCCATAATGGAGAATATTAGCCAGAACACCAAACACACCAGTAGAACGTTAAAGATGCTTGGTATTGCATACATGAGGGCATTGACCACAATTCGCATTCCTTGCCACCGTGAGATCGCTCTTAGCGGTCTCAGTGCCCGCAGTGTTCGCAGGGATCGTAATACTTTCAAATTTTCATTTTCTTCGATAAGTAAACTGAAGACTGACACCTGTCAAACATAAAATAACAGTTCAAATGTGTTGGCTAATTAGTTTCGAAGACCAAAATGCAAATTTGTAATAACTTTAAGTACTAAAGCGATGTTTCTTAACCTTTTTGTAGGTCCAATCATTAAAATACATGCAGTATAACACTAGAGAAGAGTTAAGTTCATTCACAGCGAGACAATACATAATTAAGATTAGATAATACAATTATTTATTCAGTTTGTCTTAGGAAACACAATGGTAGAATTCACAGTTGCTATGAATGCTAGCATTGCTTGTTATAAAACAAACTGTATATTAATATTTCTAATTTCTAATCAGGATTACTAATTGACTAACTGTGAATTCGGTTTAATAATGACTGTTTTGGGTATTGTGTTTAAATATATTCTTATTTATTGTTTGGCTATAATAAATATTTTTAGACTTCATGGAAACATGGTCAACCCTTAAAAAACGATGGGATTAATTTATTTCGGTCTCAAATAAGACCAAAGTATATGAAAAACACTATTGATCTCAAATCTGTGCGCAGATTAATTGTTAAAAGATTTATTTCTGAAATAGAAGCATTTAAACTGATGTAAAAATTATTTATTTTTGGTTTTGTTTTGCTCAATCAACAAAATAGATTTCTTTAAGTAAGAAATATCGCGAGCTATACAAGACTTAAGTCCATTCAGAGAGAACCAATTAGTAATTAAGAATAAAAATTACAAATAGTAGTACAGTTTGTTTTATAATAAGTAATGCTAACGTTCACTGCAACAAAATTTATAAATAATACGTTTATTTTGTAGCTTTGTTGTTGGATTATTATTTGTTATTTATAATCTTAATTGTTAATTGGTTCTGAATGAACCATAAAACTTATTTAGCTCTTAAATCGGCTGCTGTATTGAGTAAAATAATACGAAAACTAAATAATATTTTGCATTCTTGCATTTATTATTAAATTACAATTTGATCAAGAATTGATCAATGAGTAATAACGATGAAAAATGATTGTAATCTTATGCGGTGTTCTTTAGTGTTATTTGGTGTTTGATTGATTGAGTAACACTACTCTACGAAGATGTATAATACAGATATAATATATTTGAGCAGATTTGGCGCGCCAATGTCTACATTAACCAGAAGCTTGTGTATGCAGCACTATCTACGAATTTATAACTTTTTCAAAATACAACTGTACTATTAGATATTTATCAAATAAGATGAAAAATACGATAGTAATAATACAAGTTTTTGCAAGTTGATACAATAGATTTAAAATATATTTTTGTCAAACTGAAGATCACGACATTTTATTGAACTATTTCACGAGAATTCCGAGACAAGAATCCAAACAAAGAACCCAAATTATTTCTCGTGGATAAGTAACAGTTTACCCCTACTATATTAATATCCAGAAACGACATGAGTTATAGAAATAGTGATTCTTATAAAAGTTGAAAATATGATTTCTAGCAACTTTTATTTATATATTCGTTTCCCTAGTTGGAATACATATTGATTTGGTTTCATAGCAATCGTGTGGTGAATACAAAACAAACTATTTATAAATAAATGTTCAGTTTTATGATCATATTTCTAAGGCCCGGCCCTACAGTGTTTTGAACTTTAAGTTTCATTTTTAGTACTCATTGGTACACCAATATCGTATCTATTGAAACGTGAGGTGTATTGGGCCTTAGTGTGATCTTCAGTTTGATGTAAAAGCACTGAAAATAAAGACGACTGTTTCAATAATGAATATTTTGAGCGGCAATACAAAGCGTTCTCGAAGCAACTTCAGAGACATACGATTAAAAAATGAAAAATTCTTTCCAAACAAATGAAAACAAAAATCCTTTTCGACTGTTGGTTGTTCTTACCTTGCACAGATAGTACGCAAACAAAACATATAAAGTGGTGAGTCTGATCACAAAATTTTGTCTGCTTTCGATATTTAAAAAACGACAATAAAATCACAACATCGGACAATGGGATCATTATAATAAGGTTGTAACAATTATTCAACGATTATAGCAAATAGAAATAGACTTACGAAAACGATGATAAAATCGAGAATTGTCCAGAAACTAGCGAAGTATTCTTTGAAGCCGAGCGCAATCCACTTGAGGACCATCTCGATGGTGAAGATTATACAGAACGCCATGTTGGTCCAGTAGAGGTAGTATTTGAGCTCGGGACTCTCGTCGAGGTAGATATCCTCGAAGCAGAGGGTCACGCTGGAGGCGAATATGAGGAAGAGGATGAACCATTCGAAGGCGGGCGTGTCCACAACGGACAAGACCGCTGTTCGCAGTCCGGTCCACTGTTGGCCCACCTTCGTCTGGATTATGGCTTCCCAGCATGTGCACCTGCAGGACATCCCCAAAAGGGTTCATGAGAACTTGATTTACACTTCCTTGGACAGTGATTACCTTTGGTAACAATGTTGCGGGAAGCAATCCGACGGTACTTTCGGCGTTTTATTTCTACCAAAATAAGGAAAACTGCCCATCCCATCCACATACTGCCCCTTAGAATTCCGTCGTCCTCCTACAGTCAGTTCATCTACGTAAGAAACTAAAGTGTGCCAAGGTTTACTTGAATCATTATCCTGTTTACTCTTTGAGTCTTTCGGATCTGCGCCGCAGCTGAGGCCGCCCCCCATCCCGACGCCGCCCAGGATCCCCATGCCAACCCCTAACGCGCCCATCGTGTCCCTACTCGATGGATACAGCGCCTGCTCTGAATTTTCAGTGTCCGCTGATGTGCCTCGGTCCAAATTTTTTAACTCTATACTCTCGGTGCGCGTTGAACCGTCTGAAAACGATCCAAATATAAGAATTTATGCGGTTTATTTCAGTTTGTTTATAGAAAATGACATATTTTAGCGTTGTGTGACTAAGCTTGGATGTGGTAAATAAATTGCAACAGAATTCATAGCGTCTAGAATCTGGACTGCGCCGTCGATTGTTCTAGAACCTTATCCAAGTTCTCCAGAAGCTGTTTGTTGACAATAAGTGATGTGAATATATATAAATACTTATAGTTCACTTCACTTATTGATCTCTTCGACTATTGATTTCTGACTCAATGGCCGCCTATGTATCTCTGCGCGACTATCAGAGTAGCACGCTTATATATTGAACACAATTCAGGTTTCTAGAACAATCTAAGTTACTGTCTAGATTCTAGAAGCTATTAATCCATTGCAATATTTTGAATTATGTGTTTTTAAATATTGTTCATGCCAAATGAGTGAGTTTTATTTACACCGTTATATTAACTCTCCAGTGGTGACGTGTACACATAACACAAGTGGTGACATCAATATTTGTTTCATTATAATTTTACATAATTTTTTTACGTGTCTCAAACATGTGTGTAAATTATAGGATATTTCTCATATTTTAAACTAATTTCAATTAAAGCAAGCATGCATATTCGTAATTAAAAATAGCTAAATAGTTAATTATTAGTTTAAAAATTGAGAAATTGGCCACAACGGTATAAATAACGTGTAATATGGTTGCAAAATCAGTATGATCAACCACTCGCAAAGCTATAGTGCCTTACTGTACCTGTGTTATTCCTAAACATTTTTGTTTTATTATAAATTTAAAAAATAAGTTAACATTTATAAATTGAAAGGAACTTTTAAAAAGTATATAATTTATTCAGATTTTCAACATTTAAATTATAGACTATTTTTAGAAACAATTTTTAACCGGTGGTTGACGCACTTTAATTAGAAAAGTTTTGTTTTTTGCTAGTTTACGCACAACGGTTATTATGTTATTTTAATTTATTTCAATACGTATTCATTTAGCAAATATTTGAAAATCTGAATAATCGTATAATCGAGTTGACTTACCTTTGCTGTCACTCTTTTGGGTGCTGAAGCCAGAGGACCCTTTACTAAATTTCACCGTAGGCTTAGTCCCGGGTAATAGTTCTTTTTCTGACACATTTTCCGCATCAGAATTCCCGTTAATCAACGTTGAATACCGCTTGGGTTTATCGCTGTCCACACTACTTTGTGTATACGTGGTCACTAAGCCTTTTTGGTAAATATCCGCGTCGCTAAAGTCAACAGTTATCGGCCGATTTAGCGCTTCTTGATAACTACGATTGTAGATATTGTCAGTTGGAAAGCCGATGACAGTCTCTTGCATTGCCGCTGCGAAGTTTTCATCCTTTTTGTGTCGATGCATCACTTCCCGTACGATTTTCTCCAATCGGACATTCTTCTCGTTCTCGACGTTCTCTTTCCGATATTTTTTCTTACGAACTATTGAGCGTATCCGTTCAAAACTTTTTGCGAGCTTTGATTCGTCTCCCACTTCCTAAGTTCCGACCATGAATATTATTTCCATTATACGGGAAACTTTGTGTCTATTCTTACCTCTTTACGATTTTTCAGCTCCTCTGAGTTGAAACTGTTGAGCAATAAGGCCAAGAAGAGATTGAGCACCATAAAATTGCCCATCACCAATGCTGGTAGGAATATAGCTAGACAAATACCTGGTCCCTAGAAGCATGTTTAAATATATAACAAATTCATGCCAATTATTTGTGTAATTCCTCTTACTTCCTCGTTTTCTGCTCTCATGCAATCCCAAAGTGGTTCAATCCATTCCCCACACAGTATCCGAAAAATCATCATGAACGAGTGAAAAAAATCGGTGAAATTCCATCTAAAACGAGATATAATATGTAAATACTGTTATAATATTTCATTGGGTGGTAGTACCTTGGAACAGGGTCAGGTGCAAATTTTTCTGGTGTATAATCTTGCGAGAACAACTGCATACCGATCACAGCAAAAATATATATAACAATCACGAGCACCAGAGTCAGATTTCCAAGTGCGCCTATTGTCGAAATAATAATACTTAGGAGAACTTTCATCGTTGTCCATGACTGGGCTAATTTTAATACACGTAACTAAAACAAAGCACATTAATTCCTGACTTCCTTTCTTCGCACAAGCAATGGGGGTTTTGCCTTTTTGAAAACGACCAAATACTTGAGTATATTTCTTGATTAGACATACAACTGTAATTATTAATGCTTAGGGAAGTTAATACACACAGATCCCCTATTTTACCATAATAATTGCAAAATTGGCAAAACCCCCATTGGCTCTATGAGAATAGTGCTACTATCTGCGTTTTGTACCAGTCTCAATCCTCTTAACACGGAAAGGCCATCCACAAGTTCGAATATCAAATCGAGTAGACTTGCAGACACGATAATCAAATCGAATATATTCCAACCACACGCAAAGAACTCCTTGCTCAAGGCTAACAGTTTCAGGAAGCATTCGAATGTAAATATGGAAGTGAAAACCTAACATATAAGACACATAGACTTAACAAAACTCCCTAATTGGGGCATCCATATAAATATACAGTCATGGTAGATTGCTATTTAACAATAAACAAATCCCTTATTCAAGCCCAAAATGACATAGTTACCAATACAATGTTTTCTAAATCGTCTTAACTTGTAATTTGTCCAATAAGTTAAACAGGGCTTAACTTAAAGACTATTTAGAAAGTATTCCACTAGTTTAATGTCATTTACAATGATGTCAATTATCTCAAAACAACGGAATCACTGAAAAATAAGTCAATATTTCACAGCTTAAATACCTTGTTTCCAATATCTAATGCGCGCAAAACGCTTTCGCTCATCCCGTGATGCTCCATCGCTAGGAACATAGTATTGAGCACAATACAAATTGTGATTGCAAGCTCAAACAATGGATCCCGTACAATACGGTACAATCCGTGTTGAAATTGCAACCAGCCGGCGTAATCCACGCAACATTGGACGCACTGGACGCAGTTACGATCGGGCAAATCATCTACTCAAAATAAACAACAATGATGCAAGAATCTCTTACACCTTTCATAATACGATCAGGGGATCCCGGAGCAGAAAATACAAATACGACAAACAATAAAGAAACATCTTTAAACATCCCTTAAACAGCTTTCAACATCTCCCAAACAACGTTTATCAACTCCAAATCAGATTTTAACATCTCCAAAGTTTCTAACATAATTAAAACAGCTTGTAACATCTCCCGAACATTCTTTAACTACTCTGAATCACCTTTTTACAATTCCAAAACAACTTTTAACATCTTTAAAGTAATTTCCCAAACTGCTATTATCAACTCCAAATCAGCTTTAAGCAGAGTTTAAGTGTGTTAGAGATGTTTTGAAGTAATTCCTGGACGAGAACGCCCTGATCATACTTGATAATGTGAGTAAATCGATGCAATACCTAGTACGACAATATGTGATAGATAGTCTGGAGGTAACGTGTACAAATTCTCGTGTTTCTGTTGTTTACACGAACCGATTCCATTGCATTTTATTACGCGAATTTCTTTCGGACTTAGAGCTACTGTGACTGGTGTCGCCTCTATTCGTTGTAGCTAAAACATTAACATTAAATACATTAAAGGATGTATTTGAACTTCAAGCAGCTTCAAAATTTGAAGTACTGATGGAAGGAAATATTAGAAATGCATTCTATCATACGGGACATGATACGAAGTCTAACAAATTTCAAGATTGTGTTAAAATTGTGTTTACCCGTACGACATTATGTGGTATATGTGAGGTAACATCTTCTGATGTCAAATCTCCTTCCTCATGGTCATCCACTACTCCCGAATCATCTAAGGATGACTCCCGATTGTTTCCTTCCCCGCTGTTACTGCTAGCTTGTCGGCTATGTAAGTGGCCTCGATTTGGCGCTAAACATGTTAAGATTAAATTAAATATAACTAAACGTTCATATATATAAAATATTTATTAAGATATTTCGGGAAGCTTATTGGAAGATCCATGATTTGTAAAGCTATTAGATTTGTAATAAGTTTGGATACTTTGCTTTTGGTAGGTGATTAAAAATATTTGATTTTATTGTTGTAAAACAATTTACCAAGTGTATTAATCGGATGCAAAGTATCTGCTGGTCGATACTCCGTCATCTGGACATGTTTTGGGGGAGGCAATGCTAATGGGAGCTTCGGAGACGCGTTACTGTGCCTAGGAGACGGACTCGGTGACGGTGTTACGGACCTAAATTTCATAGAAACAGATCTTCAAAATACAACATTATATATATATATATATATATATATATATATATATATATATATATATATATATATATATATACACTCAGATGTATTTATGTATGATTGTGTAGAACGCTTTGTTTATATGTTTCTGAGGCAGGCCTTTGTTACAATGGTTAGATTGTATACTCGATTTTACGAGAATAATCAATATGTTGTTATTAATAAATATATATAAAAAAAAAGTATTCTGTATATTAACTGAGGATTTAGGGATTATGAGAGCTTTTCTGTTAATCCGCGGCTTGTGCCTAAAGACCGAACGCAAAAGGTTGGATCATAAACCGTGTGCCAATTCGCTATGTCACTATTACAGTGGCTCGAGCCATTATGGCACTGGTTGTTCAAAAAAATAAATACTATGTTGTTAAACGTCGACATAATTACTAAACCTCAACATAAATATATTGTGAATATAAAAATTTAAATAATATAGTGAGAAGCAGTTTTGAGGCAATAACTGAAATTGTTTTTGATTAATTGACAAACAATACAGAATTTAGAGAATCAAATGTTATCGTTAAACGGACTGTATATGATTTAGGCAAATGGTGCCCATGGGTTAACCTAGCTTACAATGTTTAGAAGCAAAACATAAATAATTCGTTGAGGAATTTCATTAGGAAGATAATAATTTAGGAACATTAAAAAGAATATGAATCATAAAAACTTATTACTAGATTTAATCGTTTTGAAATTCCCTGAGTGCAATTTAACTATTTTGTCTATATCTGTGTGTGTGTGTATGTATGTGTATGTTCTCAAAATATATATAATTCATTCTTGATATGTTTACAAACTACATTTATTACACCTTAAATTTTGATACAGTATATATTTGCGGAATATTCGTATACGAGCCATTTAGATAGTTGATAGCTAAAATATATCACCATCTGCTTTGCTCTGCTTCGCCAGAAGCTTGAACATACCTCGATTTACTGCCGTTGCTATCTTTGCCCTCCCCCTTGGCGGGGGTGCCGTTAGTGGAAGTGCCGCCGCCACTGCTTTTGCCCCGTTTTCTTCGGCGCGTCTTTTTGCGCGAATAACTCGACAGTAACACTCCTTTTCGCGAGTCTATCCTCTTCGTTTTGCATTTGCCCAACATTTTCACGTTGATGTGCGACGGATCGAAACTGAACGTTGAGTCTTCCCGGTGGTCGGTTAAATCTTTTCTTCGTTCCTATAACCAATAGATATTCGTTTAAAAAACAAATTTTAATATAAATATCCGTTTTGACGGCTTTTGAATCCATTTAGACTATTTTCTAAATGACGTCTGTGTGTCTGTGTGAACGCACTACAAGCATAAAGATGTATTCATAACGAACCAATTAGTAATTAAGATTAGAAATTACTAATAACAATCCAGTATTCACAAAAAACCAATTTTAATATAAATATCCGCTTTGATGGTTTCTGAATCCATTTAGACTATTTTCTAAATGACGTTCTGTGTGTCTGTGTGCACTACAGTCATAAAGATGTATTCACAGCGAACCAATTAGTAGTTAAGATTAGAAATTACAAATAATAATCCAGTATTATGGCAAAGCAATTCTAGCATTTACAGCAACAAATAAGAATTAATTTAAAAACATATATAGTCAAATCTATGTATAAGTCGAGTGAGGGCTACTTCAGATTTTATTTTGTAAAAGTGCTTTATATTTCTTTTTATTAGAATTCTTTTGAAAGAATTTATCATTCATAAAATTTGCTTTAAAAATTAATCCTGCAAGTACTGAAAGTTTTTATGCGCAATTTCTTTGGAAAGTTTTGTACTTTCGTAAATATAACGACGTGTACAACATTTTTAAATGGCTTTCATTTCTTTCTTTATACGCGATGTATGAATTAAACACAATTTTGACGGCATTGAATTGGAATTACCTCTTGTGTTATTTCCGCTTCTTCTTCATAACTGAGCGCCACCACAGCCAACATTAGATTGATGAGATAAAATGATCCAAAAAACACAACCACGGTAAAAAACGACACGCTTATCGGCCCACAAGTCGATAGGACCTAAAATGACACAAACAAAATATGATTATTTGATTATTTTTTTCTGTGCAGTAAAATTGAGCAAAACTCTAAAATGTTCATTAACTGGTGCTTTCACCTCAAGCTAAAACGACTTCTGGTAAATAATGTATCCCATACGAGCCCCATAAGATCTACATATAAGTGTGAAAGGTTTGATAATACATCAAGGGACTAATCCATTTATATTAACCCTCGAGTCGCTTGGTAACGCTGGTCACACATATATTCATTTATTCAAATTGTTTTATAAACTATATCTGCATTGAACTGAATGTGGGCATTGTAGTGGCTTTACGCAACATACCATATTGTAAACATTCTCCCAATAGTCAAGTGTGATCAGTTGAAAGGTGGTCAGCATCGACCAGAGGAAATTATCGAAACTCGTGTATCCGTGGTTCGGGTTTTCGCCGACACACAGGCACGTATAGTTGGTGGGACAGTGGCGAGCGCCCGTTACATTCCCGCACATCACCGGCTCCTCTTCGATATTCAACAGCCAGTTGTCCGGGTTCCACGTAAATCTGAAACGATATTATCATTACATTTGTAACCCAACTATTACCATCAAACATGCACATCATAACTATTAATTATAATATGATCTACCGAGTCTAGCGTATTTCAAGGCCACAGAGAACTTTGATAAGAAAACATCTGCAAATCAGCGATAACATCTCTAAAACAGCTTTTGACATCTCCAAATTTACTATTTACAACTTTTAGCATATCCTAAACATCTTTTAGCATCTCCAAAATAACTTTTTAAATTTCTTAAAGATCTTCTAGCATCTCCAAAACCACTTTTAACATATCTAAAACATCCAAAACTGTTTATAACATCTCCAAAACAGTTTTTAACATCTCCAAATTAGCTATTTACATCTCCAAAACAACTTTTAACATATCCTAAACTTCTTTTAGCATCTCCAAAATAACTTTTTAGGTCCCTTAAAGATCTTTTAGCATCTCCAAAACCACTTTTTACATATCTAAAACATCCAAAACTGTTTATAACACCTCCAAAACAGCTTTTAACATCTCAAAATCAGTTTTTGTGATATCCACCAACTTTTAGTAACTTTTAATAACTCCAAAACAGCTTTGGACAACTTCATTTGGCATCTTCAAAACAGTTTTTAACGTTTTTAAAACAGTTTCTAATAACTAAAAATGTAATTCTGGTGTATACAAAATATGTTGTAGTGTGTGTTGGAGAATATGTCAGTTGCACTCAAGTATTACACCGTAAATATTTGAGATGTACAAATATGTTTCTGAGATTATTAAAGCTGTTTTGGAGATGCTTAAAGCAATCCGAGTAAGAAAACAACTTCATAATAGGTTTAAACAACTTCAAAATAGCGTTTGGCATCTTTAAAACGTTATTAAAACAGTATCTAATCACTAAACATGTAATTCTGGAGAATATGTTGTGTGTTGGAGAATATGATAGATGCACCGTAAATATATTAAGTCAAACTAATCGTAGGTAATTAAAATTCAGTGAGTGAGTGTACGTATAATTAAAACAGTAAGTGCGTAGGACAAATATGGCTTTGAGCACACAATTGCCTGACACGAATTCTATTAAAGTGAAAATAAATGGTAGATTAGTTTTGGGTGCCGGACGAGCTTGACATTTATTAAATCATGGCTTTGCAATATACAGAGAGAGGCCAGGCCGAGCATCTAAAGTCCATTGGGAAATGCCCGGTTCGCGTCGCCTTGTAATCTAGAACACAAACGCATCTTTGTGCAGACAATACAGCATCGTATCATGTTTGGCTGCTCTCTGATGTGACGAGGATCCGTACCCAACCGTGATTGAAACATAACCATACATTGAAAACGGAACAATACTTGTTCACACCGATTCCTAACAATTGTATTTGAACCATCAACGATACGGCGCGATTGCATCTCACAAGTATCTTTGTACAGTTACCCTAAAGTTACGCGATAGGTGAATCCGAAAATCGAGGAACTACGTATACATTTTGTTTAATTGGGAAAAAGATCTATTTATATATTTATTTCGTAACATTTTCCACGTTGGATTTGTTGGATTTCTATTGAATACTGAAGTTACATTAATGATGTTGATTTGTTGCATTATTTAACGAATTCTGTCTCTGTTTATTTTACAATATCCATGTCTGATATTTTAATTTCGTCACGAATCTCTGCGACTCGGCGTAGAGGGTTTGACATAAATGTGAATTTTCAAACGAAAGTGACTACGCATTTTCTACTTGGTAGAGCCGAAAGAGATTGGGTTTAAGGTGAAACGGATTTGCATTCAGGACACCGGATATCATTGGGCCCCCATTAAACAGAAGCATCATTTTTCATCATCTATAGCAAACCCAACCTCCCTATATATACTTTTGATATGCCCTTTATAGTGAATCGCTCATGTTCATATTATTATCGCTTTATCAGAGTTGCGAAGGGTGAAAATATTATGTTTGTTATTTTCGGATTCGGACACTGACCTATTTAGAGTTGTTTTTCACCGAAGTAAAACTCTGTCTTTTTAAAACCTCGAAAACAGATTCAAAGATTTAAAAATATCTTATAGGTTTTCTACCATTTAGTGGAGCATTAAAATATTTGTAAATCTTTTGGGTAACTTCTGGAATTGTGGTACTTACTCTCTCCAATCTTCATGCGAAACATTCCCAAGTTCAATGTTGAGCACACATTTATTCCTCAATTCACCCATATACACTTGTAGCGCAAATAACGCGAACACCATCAGGCAAAAAATGGTCAAGGTCATGACCTCGGCGAGCTGCTTGAACGAATGTAACAACGCGTTGATGATGGTCTTCAAACCTGGAACCAAAATCATATTATTACTATACATCAAAACGAAGAAAAATGATCATAAAATTGTTATCGCTTGGGTAACAATTTTGAAAATTTATTTATATATAGATAATATATCAGTTATCAATCTCTTATAGAGAAAAAGTTCTATAGTATTATTAGTTTTTTTAGAATCTTTTTTTAAAGTTTGCCATTTAGTTTTCTGATTCTTACGATTATTTTCTTTTTTAAAGATATTAATAACTATTTGGTTATATAGTAACAATGTATGTTAGACGATGTGCATTTGTGGTCAATAAATCTAGGGTGGCCGTTACTACAATAGCGGCCACCCTAGCAAAATGCAATAAATCTCAGAGGAGAGGCTTCGCTTGAAACTATTCCACTCGGAGTAATCCGGTCCCGAAATTCACTTAAGCCAATCCTGTGCCAAATGGAGGTTAAATTATTTCAGGAAATGTCTATTTATTCTAGTACAAAACTAAAGCTGCATTTAGATGATTTTATCTTTGTAGCGCGCAACGGCTGTACATCGAGATAACTATGTCAATATTATATGAAATTACACACATGCATTATTATAATTTATGTGTTGTACACGCGGAAAAGGTCATAAATTCATAACTGCCAAAGTCATGGCGTATCCGTATTCATCCATATCATTTTACGTCGAACATAAAATTTATTGACATAATGCTTTAATTATCTTTAAGCTGTCTTTTACCTACGGTAATTAACGCGGGCTTATATTTAATTCGTCATTTGGTACAAAGGAGCTATAGTATTTAATCGTGTATCTATATTCTCGGATTCAAAAAATGCTTCCACCTTGCCGAGAATTTTAATATTATATATGTATGTTATGTTTTCACCGCAAATTTAATAAATCTAGTTCCGTCTACGTTCAGCCTTAAATCAGGAACTCTCGAGGCGTGTCCTATTTCATGGTCTGAGTATCGGCGTTGCCAAACCAATAAACTAATATGTTAAAGGTCCCTATAAATCTATGATTCCATTTAACACGGCAATTCTACTAATTACAAATTTCCCACCAATCCTGCTGAAGGGTCAAAGAACATTTATCCAGGTGTCTTAGATTAACGACTATTGTAAATATTAACCAAACAATTGTCTCTTGTAAATCACTGTTGTTGTTAGTTGTGACAATTTGAAATGCGATATTGCAGAGTTTCAATATGATGTTTGGTTAATCTAGGAATTTATAGATTTTAGAATTGCTTGGGGGAAAACTTCAATATTTGTCCAACGTCAATTCAAATAAATCAAATAACTTTATGGTACTTGGAACTAGATAGTAAATTTGTCTCGGACAAAGGATTACTTTTAACGGGTTATACAGCCATACATAAATGTCAAACATAATACTGTACCATCAATAATTCTATTTCATTAAATTGCCAGTTTTTCTCGTAATAATAATAATATATAAAATCATACAGATGTACGTGTTTATTTGTATTTATGTATGTGTAGAAGGCATTAAAAGAAATGCAAACGGACATGGGCAGGAATCAAACCCCTACTTTCACCGTGAAAAGCTACGTAAACTAATAAATTTATATATTTAATCAAGAAAGCTGCCCTGCAAATACCATATATATATAAACATATTATATTAACCCTAGAAGTGCCTAAGGGGTACTGAATACCCCAGACGGTTTACACGATTACGTATTACGTAAATTACACGATTCAAACAATTTTTGTATTATGTTTAAGTTGAAAATGCGCTTTCAAACCAATTGTGCATTATTTAAGAGGCTTCAAAGTTACTTGTTAGAGTCAAAAATGATTAATTTCCATAAATTACAATTGTTCAAAGTGCCTGGGGTGTTGCGGACCCCAAGTGCACAACTTGCAATTATGCAGACGTGTACATAACTAGGGTTAAATATAACAATAAATATATATTGTGTAAATGCAATATCGAATTGTGTAGATTTAAATGTTAGAAATTGGAAATATATTTAAGCGGGAATTCATTTGATGTATTTATGGAATATATATTTAATTCCTGGAGTACGTGATGGTTTTCCATATATGAATAAATGATTGGACAGTGCGAAACTTGATCATTCGCAAATCTTGAATATATTTCGCGTTGCAAATGCCACAATATAAATTTAAAATCAACTATAGTATTCTTTAGACAACATTTACATATATTTATAGCGATTGACATAATTTTATGTATGTATGCATAAATGTATAGGTACTGGAATAAAATAAATTGTGTTTCAAAAGATTCGTCGCTGTTTGAATATCTTTGATATTGGACTGCTTTAAGATCGATTTAACTTTGAATGTGTGTGTGTATGTGTGTGTGTGTGGATAAGTGGCTTGGCAGGCGTGAAGTCCTCTACGTAGCGCGACTCCGGTGAGCTGCGGGAATCTCCGGTGGTACTACTCTGGCAGGTTCCGTTTCCGGCCGTGACAGGCTTCACTGCACTGACTATGTATGTGTGTGTATGCGTGTGTATGATGTTTGCTTTATAGCGCTATATTAAATCAACGCAGTGTGCTGTGAACAGCCCCATATACCCTGTTTATGACATTCGGATGGTTAAGAAAATTCGACTTTCGACTCACGAACAACTTAGCATTAACAAGAACTTGTTCTGCTTACAAAACATAAAGCCGGAACGACAATTCACCCGAAATGAGACACGCACATAACAAAAGACCTATTATCGTATAACACAAAAAAAAAATAGTGGCCTTCGCACGACTTATACTTAGTTTTTACTATATATATATAATATATAGTTTGAATGTGTTTTAAATTCAATATATAACACCGACATGTGTATTTCCGTTACACACAAACACACACACATAATCAAAATGGATCCGGAAACCTTCAAAACGGTTATTTGCATTAAATTCCGACGTCAATTTATTTTATACATACTGTAGAAGAAAGTAATAAAAAATGACAACTTTCTTTATGATGACAAATTTTATTTATGAATACTCAATGCAAATATAAACAAAATAAAAATTGGGATAATAAATAATTAAGGCATATTCTATTAATTTAATTAAAGGTGCAAGCACCAATGCATCCAGTTCGTGTAATCATTTTAATATTTAATTTGTAAATAGTTATTAAACATGTAGGACAAAATATTGATTATTTCAAATGGATGTAAATTAACAATATATTCAGGTAAAATTTAATTATAAAAATTATAATATTTAAACTATAGAATTCGAAGAGTAATTAATTCTCTAAATACTTAAATTATTTAAGTTTTGGAACCTCCACCAAAAATCACATAATTAATCATCCCTGAATCTAATCTTTAAATTAATATTTGAATAAATTTTTCACATTAATAATATTTACATTGAAGTTTTATTTTGCTGTTTGATTCGTTTATTTCGTCTATTTATCAAAGTAGCCCTTAAATTATGCAGTCACAGCATATTTTAAAAGTGATTAATGGCCATATATTAAAATAAAATTGCTCGAGCCATTAAAAATAATTATTTTAAAATAGAAAGTGTTTACTAATTTTTGGAATATATTTCTTGGTAAATACAGAAAATCAATTATTAGGCTGTAACTTTCACGGTGAAAATTCAGGGTGCGATTCCTGCCCATGCCAGTTTGCATTTTTACAAAGAAAGCGCTCTACGCATAAATATAAACATAAAAATAAATAAACACAACTTATAATCAGATAGTGAACGACAAGAAAGTCGAATGAAGGCCACTCCAGATTTTTTAATTCGTGTATAGCTTCAAAAGGGCAATGCACTGTATGTGTTATTTTATTTGACGACTGAATAATGTTGATCTGTAAACAGTAAATGTTTCGCTTTCATTTTAGTCTTTTACGAAAAAGATAAAAACCGAATCGATATCAGGATAATAAAATCGGGCCACGCATTGTGTATTTGCCTATAAATATATACATATATATATAAATATATGTGTTATTTGTAATTTCTGGTTTAATATCGTGTCTGAAAAAAACAATAAACGATATATTTTATCGGGACGCCTTAAGGGTGACTGCCTTAATCCTGGAGGTCGAATTTTATTGTTCTCCATAACCGAAATGGTATTACGTCTAAGGAAAATTCGTTTTGGGTTCTTTTTGACAAGATATATAACAAATACGGCATATTTCAACCATTTTTTTTTACCGCATTGTAGATACATTATTGTAGTTACATTATTGTAGTAATGTAAAATATCCAAAGTCTACAAATACCAAATTCGTACGTGTTACAAGTTCGAGGGATAAAACATTTCGTTACAAATAACTTTGACTAGTCGATTTTTCAGGTGGAAAACTTCGAAGATTCGCGTCCTCAATATTTCAGGAGTGAATTGCATTTCAGGGATGCTGCGGCTGAACTCTGAACGTTGCCAAATGTGCCTAGATATATCACGGTGCTTTTTAAATATTTCAAATTTTTACTTTTACAGTGTAGCACATTTTTTAGTCTCTTACAACAAAAAAAAAGTCTACACGTTTCTCTACTCCATAGTTTTTTTAACATAAATAAATGTGGCTTACATTTATCCTAATTTATATTATAAATTTGTGCAAATATGAATTCTCATAAAATGTGGAAAGTTAACTCGTTGGCATTATGTACCCATATCATATACAGAATATAGTCCACTTATAGATATATAAATACAGAAACAGGCGTTTTATTTGTTTGTTTAAATACTGATTATCTGTCTATGTATCTAACATTATATCCGGAACGCTAAATAACACAATTTTCACCCTTGAAACTATGATGATGAGATTATAATATGATCAATATTGTATTTTCGTGTTAGTGTTTTGATAACGGCATGTCTGGCCTTTTTGTGTGACATCTAACGCCTCGTGTGACAGAAGGTCGATAGGTCAGGTTTCGGCTCACGGTCACCAAAAAGAAAAAAAAGAACAAGAAAAGGAACGCAAGATTGACGTTAGTTGCACTGACATTCGTTCCAAAGACAAACTCCCTGACAAATAACCAATTTAAATTCACCATTATCGCTTTGAATATATCTCATGCATTTTTATTTGCAGTTAAGTTCACCAATGATTGATTGAATTTCTTATTTATTTTCAATTTAATTCTAATGGATTTCGTGTACTTATCGAACGAATAAAACTTTTTGGATTTTCAAACTTATTCAGATGTCGATATGGTTAACAAAAAGAAATATTTCTTTCACAAATAAGAGATTTTCTTCCGAACCCTTAAAGCTAACTCCACATGTAACGTTGTCGCCGTAAAAACGTTCGACGTTACTGTCGTTACATGTCTTGATTGGCTGTGTATATATATTAGAGATTCACTGAACAGCCAATCAAAACATGAAACGGCGGAAATTTCCAACGTTTTTGCATCAAAGTTTTATATGGAATTAGCTTTAAGTTTACGTTCAATAATTTTATTTCCAAATAGTCAGAAACGATTTAGGGATAGTTAAAACGTTTATTTCCGTTAAATTTTTTCATTATTACAATACTTCCTTATATATACATTTGTTTGCTGCTTCGAAAGAACGCGCTTAAAGATTTACAACATATACTGGATTAACTTTAATATTATTTTGAAGGCATAATCATTTCAAATTATCTAAATTGCAAAAATATAAATCTGCACAATTTAGCGGAACAAAAACCTATAGGTATTTTTAGTTATTAAGTTGGCAATAGAATTTGAGCAACAGTTAAAATATGAGGATCCACGTAGCCTGGCAATCATGATATGCATAAATCATCAGTGTGGCAACACTGGTTTGTGTAAAGAATATAGGGTAAAACAATGCAACACTGGAATTTTAATTAACGACCTACGTGCTAGCCCGTAATCAAGCTGCGACACACTCATTAAAAAAATGAAAATAGTTACAAAAAAACAACCCTACAGACATTATACTGTTCACATATATGAATTCATATTTCATACGTTTTAATTATGATCGCTCGCGGTTTATTTGTCTGATCATTTTCAAATCATCGGTCACTTGCAATTAATTTGAAATGGATTTTATATTATCCCCAACCTCCACTGGTATAAAGAATAGTGTTTTTACTTTCTTATACTCAGTAATAAGTAAGATAAGAGATAATAAGTAAGGTTTCAACGGATATATACGTTTTGACCCTCCCTGAATCGAATTAGACTGTCTGTGTGTCTGTCTTACTTCGAAAATAAAAACGAAATTATTGTTAATAAGATTTGTATTCATGAAATAAAATAAATAAAAATAAAAAAGATCCCCCAAAGTTCTCGACTTGTATAAAGACTCGTGTTTTTGAAAATGGATGTTTCACGGTAAGTGAAGGTCATGTATGGGACCCGCACACATGTTACACATAACCGGTTAGCTTTGGTTACAAGCAGACATAACCAAGGTGTAACCAGGCGAAAGCGATCAATTTAATATACGCAATTTCACACACAGATGCATCAAATTGGAAATACATTGAATTGAATATCATCACAGGTGATTATACGATCACTGTCGCGATTATCATTTACCAAACCGTTTCATTCCCACAATATTGGCATCATTTATATTACCCGCTTTTAGCAACTATTTTGCAAATTTAATACCCAAGGCATATTATAAAATAATGAATATATCATTCAAATATATATTAAATAGTAGAATATATCAGGGAAACTTATATTTCTGTCATTTTTACCGCGTCGAAGTAGAAAAGAGCTACAGCAATCGGTCGTGTGTCTGTAGCAGTCTCGAATAAAAAAATTTTCATAACAAAAAGTGTTTGTCTCGTCGCCCTGATTCCAAAAATATATATAACTTATATACTTGGATGTTAGTCGTCGCTCGCTCGTAAGACCAAATTTGTGGACAATAATTCTATTAATAATATTTTCCTTATTTTTTCAAATTGATTAAAAGGTACGATTATGGCAGTATCATAAATCGTACTAGTTTCATTAATACTAAAATTAGCTTTAGGAATAATACTACGTAGTTGGTAATAAATTTAGTAAATATTACATTGAAAATTGTTAATTAATTTCAACATTAGTTATAATAATTTAGCGTGAATAATTAAATTCAATTAGTACATTTGCTACAGTAATAAATTTTACTTTCAGCTAACACAACTTTACCAGATTTACGTACCCATTTTTACAGTAATGCATTGAATCATATTTTCTATGCGTAGTGGTACGATTAAAGAAACTATGCAAGCTTGATAAAATATCAATATAACCTCGACAGTATATACAAAATATATATTAAATTAATTTTAACCAATTATACAATAATATGGGAATGTATAGAAAAAAAATAATCTATGTAATCATTTTACCTAATTTTATGAACTATCTGCATTCTGTGTTACTTTAGATTTTAGGGCTACATTACCGACTAATCAGTTTATATATTTACCATTCTGATCAGAATAAATAAGTAAAGAAATAATTAATAGGTACGATTTAGTTGGCCAGTACGCATTAGGCAACTGGCAAAAGCGTTTACGCTAATTTGATGTACTATTAAAATATAAACATAAATAAATGTGTAGTCCATTAAATCCAGATCTCATTAAGATGCTATGACCATATTTTATTTCCACACATTGCAGTTAAAATTTAATCTTTCAAACGTTGGTAGCATTTAAACCAATTGTATATAATTACGACCAGAATTACCAACTGCTTCAGATACGCACATATATACAGAATAATTTACCACATTAATATCATTTTAATTAAGTTAAACCAAAAAGTAAATAACAAATTTTGCAACAAATACAATTTATAATTCACGCTAACTAATAAGCAAATAAAACTAAAGCAAAAAGAACCTGATTTATTCAAAGCACAATTCTTAATTAAAATAACAACAGAGCACTGCACAATAAATTACATTAAAAAGGTTCCAGCTGAACCAGTGGCAGTGAAACAATCTAATTATTGATTTTTTCGTGGCGTACACATTGTGACATTTGTACAAATTGCAATCGGAAATAAATATAAATTGTGGACACCGAATTTAATCTACAAAACTAATTATTTCAATATGTTATTTGTGGCTGACTATTGTTGACAATATTTGGTATCTAGCGACACGAAATTATTCCTTGTCACTTGTATATATATATAAACACCCAGATGTATTTCTATGTGAGTGAGTTATATGTGTAGAACGCTATTTTTGTATAAATGTAACTTGGCATAGACGAGAATTGAATTCACGACCTCCAGGGTGAGAATCGAGAGTCTTAACCACCATGCCATGGCGAAATTGAACTTAACATTTTTATACATATTATACATATTAATGAATAAATAAATATCTTTACAAACAGGAAAAATTACAATTATAAAAGTGTTATTTTAATAATATACATTTTAAACGACAAACACAAAATAATAATAATAATAAACGTTATCTAAAGCTATTACCCAGATATATTTGTGTGTGTGTATGTTTTTTGTATAAAGGCATAGGCGGGAATCGAACCCCGACCTTTACTATTCCAAATGAAAACAATTATTAATAATATAATAAACAAAATCTCGTAGAATTAATCCAAACATCTTTAGACACTTGATTGACTGGCAAACATATTTCAAATTATTAATATTTAAATTTGTGTAGGTTTGTTATCTCTCAAACGATACAAACTGAAGGAAAACCGTGTAAGGGTCTTGTAGAGTTAATCCAAACATCTTTAGACACTTGGTTGGCTGGCAAAAATATTTCATTTTATTAATATTTAAATTTCTGTAGGTTTGTTATCTGTCAAACGATACAAACTGCAGGAAAACCGTGTAAGGGTCTGGTAGAGTTAATCTAAATAAAATTTGAATGGATAATAGCAGCCTATATTTATTTCTCCACAATTGAAATATATTCGAATATACGAATTTAGTTTTCGTATCTAAATGTCTCATAAACCGAGTGTAAATTTTGTTTTAAAGTAATCTGAAAAATAAATATGTATATATGTGGTAATAATTTTACTAACCGGGCATAATAGACACCGTCTTCAACGCTCTTAGCACCCGGAACGTCCTTAGCCCCGCCAGGTTGCCCACTTCCATGCCCATGGTGGCATACCCGCTTGTGATGACGACGAAGTCTAACCAATTCCACGGGTTTCTCAGATATGTATACTTATTTAAAATGAACCCTTTCGCGATGCTCTTGATTACCATCTCGCACGTGTAAATCGCCAGGAAAATGTACCTGAAACAACGTAAACAACATAACAAAATGTTTAATTACACAAATGTTTCAGTTTATAGTTTTAAAGCTTCATCAAAACAATACACCCTTTTAGATTTCTTCTAAGAAAGTAAATATTAAATATTTAAAGCATGGAATTACACTGTTATTTTTCAATTTCCATTTTCTGTTCCACATTTGATACCGAGTGGCCTAATTACACGGCCACACACTAATTGCAATACTGTGGGTGAAATTATACGTTTTGAAAGACCAACACAACAGAAACGTACAAAACAACATATGGTTACTGTGTTTCTACTAAATGTTGCGAATAATTGTATTGATGACAAAGCGAATTTGCGGTTAAAACGAGCTACTTAAGTTTTATCGCGATACTAAGTGTATATATATATATATATATATATATATATATATATATATATATATATATTTAAACAGGTAATGTTTGGACAGTGTATAAATTTCAAGTTGATAGGCCAATGGTTTCGTTTAACTTTGTGTGGTTGCCATAGCGAATGGTTTGTTTAGGACGAGGATGAAATAGATTCAATGTAACATTGTCAAGAAAGCCAAGTTCTATACGTCAGAAAGTGTTCCATGAGACAGAAACAAAAAAAGTAGAAACGTTGATGTATTTTTAAGTGAAACTTCACTCTGGCATAACAGCGTATGGGGGCTGCTGCTGCTATTGACACCAGAATCATCAGAAAAACTATTATCTTAAATGGCCATCTCTACGATGGTTTCAGCACACCCATTTAGATAAATGATACACCACATGAATTATGTATTAATATTGTTGAAAAATATTATACTGTATAAAAATAATAACAGTTTTTATTTGTGTGAAAGTTTACAAAATTGCCATTCTGATGATATGAGTTGTGACTAAAACAAAACAGCTATATAAAGCGCGGAACAATTAACGTATTTTACCGGTTCGTACTGCGTGTGTTATCTGTCACACGGTAAAGATTAAATATGCGACAGAGATAGAATATTCCATATCTTTTCCGTCGAAGCCTCGACAAAATATTACATTCGCTACGTTCCCTAAACGATGTGGCATATAAAAAGTATATGTGAAAAGTGGATAAGACTATTTAGCTTTTGTATCATCAAAAAATAATCATGAAAAACAACTCAAAGGTGTGTGATGGCCGATCGTTAAATTTCCCCACGAGAAATTGTGATACATAGGGGAGAAAATAGATCGTCTATTGTCATTCTGTATACAAAGCACCAAATATCGCAGCTTAGCGTAAAAGGCGAGTGGAGAAATTGATGTGAAATGGCTGGAAAATGATGCGGCATAAGCGGAGAAAATGTAGCAACAACATAGAATAGATCTAGGGCAACTTTAAGCACTAGAGAGCTTCCCAAAAAAATAACAAGATCAATTAAATTAAGTGGGCAATTCTCAGCCATTTATAAAGCTGTCTTTAACAGAGATACGTCTTAATACATGTAACTTTGGGATTTATTTATTTGCACAGACAATTTTCATTTATACATATATAAATAATGTTTTAATATTCTAAAATCTCGCGTGATTTTGTCCAAATTAGGGATTTTTAACTCGTATATAGTCCTAAATGGAAGTAATCGTATGAAAGCAAATATATACTTGAATATTAATACACGAATGCTTGAAAATAATGCAAAACAGTTTAAAATATCAATAAATAAAAACCACTGCTTGCAACGCATAGCCTACCTAAAGGAGAGCTCTACGCATTGGTGCGTTTTACGCGTACCTAATCTTGTATTATATATAACTAGTTTAAATTACCACAGTAAACGGACATGTTACCTTTGTACGCTAAGGAACAACTATCAAACTACTAATTGATATTTTTTAACAACATTATGCAATGGTATCACCTTTGTCCTCTAATCAACAACAAATATCTAAATATTTCAAAATTATTACCTTTAAAATATAATTACATTAAATTACCACAGTAAACGGACATGTCACCTTTGTGCGCTAAGGAACAAATATTAAACTACTAATTGGTATTTTGTTATAACATTATGCATTGGTATATATCACCTTTGTGCTCTAATCAACAACAAATATCTAAATATTTCAAAATTATTACCCTTAAAAATATACCTCGTTTAAATTACCACAGTAAACGGACATGTCACCTTTGTACGCTAAGGAGCAAATATTAAACTACTAATTGATATTTTGTTACTACATTATGCATTGGTATATATCGCCTTTGTGCTCTAATCAACAACAAATATCTAAATATTTCAAAATTATTACTACTAATTGGTATTTTGTTACAACATTATGCAATGGTATCACCTTTGTCCTCTAATCAACAACAAATATCTATGTATTTGAATATTAGTCAGGACATGTCACCTTTGTGCTCTACATTTTCAAATACATAATATTAAATAATTGGAATTTACAAGTGTAGAATATATTACAAAAGTAGACAGGCGATTCTTATATAGTTTTATGCAAATTATTTGCGTGGGAAGTATAAGGTAAGGAACCCGGACCAGACTCGTTCAAAGGGATTACGTTTTGTAGCTATCGGTCACGATATTTGTCTATTAGTTTAGTTTTAGTGTGCAATGAAAGTAGTTATGTTATTGTGACTTGTGTCCTGTGCATCTGATATGAATAAATATAAGCGGTGAGTCAAGTTTTGTTCTGATTTTTACCTCTATGTCTATTTGGATTTAGCCAAAATTAAATTAAACATACGTATGACAACGTACATACAGCAAATTAACAATTAAGAAAATTTAGAACTAAATTAAATGCTGACAAACTTTTATCTTAGTTCATCTTATTCAGTTTTATTCATATTTCAACTGGCAATTTGTCAGTTCGTTTTTATCTATATTCATCATTAATTAAACCATATTTTCTTGCCCAATTTTGACAAGTATAAAACACGTAACGTATCAAGCAAATTAGGTATAAAAACGCTCAACCCCAATGCCTATTTTTGCCATAAGTGCAACCGTTCTAGTGATATAGGAGAAAGCCCAAAAATGCATAAAGTAAACATGCACTTCCGGTTTGAATACTCTTTTCAAAAATAGGAAGTGCACATCTAAAGCATATACAAGTCTTTAGTTTGGATTTAATGTGGACCAAAACTTGTATATACGTTAAAACCTCGAGTGATTACAAAATTTATTACTGCGTAATAGAATGTAAAAACGTGCTCAACTCTTTGTTTAATGAACCGTTCCCCGGTGGCGTTATAAAAAATGCAGATGAAGAGTCAATCAACATGATGACGGTACGTGAACAGTGCCTCAAGGGCTCTTTGTAATTTTATCTTCATCACTTCAATTACAACTTTCCTAATTAAAGTCACTCGAGACTCGATGAAAAGCAAATAATATTCCCGCATCTTGTGTCGAAAACACTGTAATTTATTTCTTAATTATTTCTTAAATCGTAACTATTATACGACTGACAAAATAGGACGGGTGAGTGGCGTGTGACGCCAGTGCCGTGCATATCACAACATGGCGTGACATCCGGCTGTTTCCTGTCGTTTCCGCTTTGCCAATGCGTGCGCATCCACACATTCATACCCCCCATTTCGAACCCACACAACGAACACTGCAATTCTAATTAATGGATTTCATAGTTTAGTATATCGTCAACCGGAAGTGTCAACTGTCGGCACATAACTTCTTGTTTGCTATGTGTGTGTGATAGTTTAGTTCCCTTTTTACTTTCTTATACGCAGTAATAAGTAACGTGTTTGCCTCCCCTGAATGTTTTTTAAGTACTCGTCGTTTTTAAATGCTCCTAAGCATTTCTTTGGCGTAATCCACGATGAGTACTAAGAATGTAGCCCTAAATGGAATTGAACAACAGAACAGGTACTCACTCTGCCTCTTCTACGGTTTCCGTCATGGCCAGGAAGACACAGTTGAGCAGTATGGTTGCCATGACAACGTAGTCAAAGTACTGATTGGTGGAGATAAATATACACGCCCGTCTCGATCTGCTCCAAGGTGAGAAATAGAAGAACGAACTCGTCGCAGTGAACCGGTGAATGTAGTTTTTGCGAAAACGCTTTGAGACTACGCAGAACGTCTGAAACACACAGATAAAACAGAAAAACAATTAGAATCCGATTATAAAGCAGTTCAGATCCCTTACAATTTCACGTAATTCAATTATTTCCATTTCCGGTGAAATGTCGGATAATTATTTGCACTCAACTAATCATCACAATATTAGACCCCTTTCAACATTTGCTAAATCATACTAGTACATGCCGCATATACGCTATAAATCTGATGTACCCGTTTCACTAAACAATGTTCATGTTCCCGACAAAAGATTATCAAATGCGTTCTGATCCCCATTATTCGATTTCTTTCACGTCAATTCATACTTTCATTTTAGGACTTCACATAAATTCTTGAAGATTATAATACGTTAGTGTTACATAGCTATTTTCAAAGGTGGTTTTACGGTAAATTGCCGTACGAAGTACAGAAGAGCTAAAGTAATCGGTCGTGTGTCTGTAGCACTCTCTAACAAAAAGTCTTTGTGTCGTCGCCCTGAATCCAAAAATATGTATAACTTATATATTTGGATGCTTAGTCGTCGCTCGTAAGACCAAATTTGTGCCCTCTACTCCTCTGAAGGTACCGAAGCGATTTGAACCAAATTTGCTACATATATTACTTGGCATCCCATTTGTATCCGCTCGCAGTTTAAATCCAATCGCCCGAATACTTTCCGAGTTATAGGGCCCCAAAATTTGGAGCCCCTCTTAATACAGCCCTAATAAGAATCATTTAAACACTTAAAAATACTACAAAGATATTTTATATCGATAAAATTTTTACATATTGGTAACACAAAGGCTTTAAAAAATTATTAATAATTATATATTTTGTATTTTAAAATGTTCACACGTTTTATTTTTGTGTATCAAAAAAATCTACAAAAAATTGTAATATTTCTTCTGATTTTATATATGTTTTTGACATCATTTTACCATCGCTCTAGAACGCTCATACTACACACACACACACCTTGATACCCTGGATATTCAACCACATCGACACATATAAATTATTAATTGGCACTTATTAATCTAAATTTTCCATTAATTTTGCGTAAAGAGATTTTAATACAAAAGCTATTTATATTGCATAAACTATATATAGGGGGTACCCGGGTACCCAGGATATTGATTCCCATCGAATATTTTCAATATGTTCATAAGGGTTAAGTAAACGAGGCATACATTGTTTTAATCGCCGCCTATTAATCTTAATTTTGAGACCAAATTAGCAACGAGTATAATTCCGAGTGTGCGATCGTTAAATGGGTGCGCTGTATCCGGTAGGGCAACATATTTGAAAAACACCAAATCCTATTAATGAACCTCATAATAAATTCATCGTTCGCATAAATCATGCAAGCATTTTCGCGCCTTAGATCCTGGCTCGGTTGCAGCATCGGTAATTCCCTAGAGGGGCACTACAGCATCGCCGACGTTCGTAACATTTCGGTTGTACGTTCGCTGATTCTAGTGTTGCTTTTCTTCATAAAATAAAGTTATAAATAAATCAGGGGCGGTCGAGTGCGTAAACTTCGGCCCTAGAGCGTTCACAGACATACAGACATCACTCCGAAAATAATCAAATTCGATTCCGTATTCAGAGAAAATCAAAATGGATATTTCCATTAAAATTTGTAGATCGATTGTTTTGGTAATCCCTATATTTACTTATTACTTCATAAAAGAAAGTAAAAACGACAGATTGACCACTTTGACTAATTCCAGGCACTAGTATACTGCTATATTTTCTGATTTGTGCAAATTAATTGTATTCAAGGTTAATATATGTGTAAAATATTAATTTATGTGTGTGCTGGATTATTGGCGGATTATTGGCTCTGCCCTCTGCCATCTTGAATAATTCTCATTCGGTAATCCCAATGACTAAAGCGTTGAAATGTATTTAGTCTGTATCGGTTAAACCACCATTGTTATCTATGCCCTAATTTGGCCGCCGAAACTTCAATCAACTAAACGACATTTGTAATTAACGATCCGACAATTACAAAGGAACTATACCAAAGTTTTACGTCCATTTAAAGCAGACCTGGAACTTACGACTTCTAGTTAACCTTAATTCAAGCCGATAAACTTAACGCACTTACGACTTGTCTTCTTGACTCTCCGGTCCCGTAAACGCTAGTTCGTATTTTCCTGAACATGGAAATCACAATAACCAGGTGTACTTACAATGGTTCGTCCAACTGAGTTTATAAAATAATTGTTTGTTTTAAATATGTAAATCCGTTAAGCCCTTTGTTATTCTTGTATTTCGCTAATGGTTTTGCTTTGTATTTTATATTTAAAGCTCTTCGTATTAACTTACAAACTTAATTTTGATACGGATTTTATAGTATTTTTTAAATGCTTTTTCTGATGGAGTAGGATTTATATAGTTTTTGTCACCCTTTGCTGCAGGTTAGACGTTTTTACCACAATTTTATTTATAACAGATGCATATGTAAGGGAAATGCTTTATTTATATGGTGTATACTTGTCGAATAAAAATTACTGCGTTTAAAAAAATAAATAATGACATGAAAAATCGCCACTTGTCAAATTATTCTATTAGGCAACTGGATCGATGAGTAGATTATATTATGTATATGATAAGGGCACATAGGGTCAACGGATTAACCTAGTATATATATATAAATATATATATATATATATATATATATATATAACTTCGTAAATAAAATTAAAAATATATGAAAATTATTCCATTCGATAGATTGGTGTGGTATGGATTATATTCTGTGTATGATATGGACACATGGAGCCCATGGGTTAAACAGCGCAATATGACATACATTATTTATTTTTTTACTTCGTAAATAAAAGTAAAAATATATGAAAATTATTCCATTAGATAGATTGGTGTGGAATGGATTATATTCTGTGTATGATATGGACACATGGGGCCCATGGGTTAAACAGCGCAATATGACATACATTATTAATTTATTTTTTTACTTCGTAAATAAAAGTAAAAATATATGAAAATTATTCCATTATATAGATTGGTGTAGAATGGATTATATTGTGTGTATGATATGGGCACATGGAGCCCATAGGTTAAACAGCGCAATATGACATACATTATTAATTTATTTTTTTCTTTCGTAAATAAAAGTAAAAATATATAAAAATTATTCCATTAGTTAGATTGGTGTGGAATGGATTATATTCTGTGTATGATATGGGCACATGGGTTAACTTAGTGTTCTAATAGTGATATATACGTATTAACAAATTGAATAGTGGTGCCATCTATAAAAGTATCTTATAGCAGAACGGAATCATAACAATAATATTAGATAATTTGTTTAAAATGAAAAACCCTCGTAAAATGAACGATGCAAACTGCGATGATTATGTTTGTGTGCCTGTACGGTAAAGATAAAATGTGTATACACCGAAAGTGGCGCAGTGCAGTGCCCCCTGGTGTCACATATGCCCCACTCAGTGCACGTACCCTATTACACGGTCGCAGACTTCTAGGAGAACGCATCAGGTGCTGCAGGGATCAGGAGTTGTTTCCCAGCGCTGCCTCCCAGCCGCTCAACCGAATTGGCTTCGCGGCGCAAAGACAGATACAGATACACCTACCCCTGAGCAAACCCACAGGACGCAGTATGTGGGTGTTAGATATATTTGTACAATATTCTCTTTCAACCCAACCAGAACTACATTCTGATCTTATTGCAGCAACTATAATTGGATTTCGCTTGTTATAGTAAATGATTGCTTGGTATTTCTTCGCTACTCAAAGTAATTAAATTACTTGAGGGTGTCGCATACCCAATTTTTGTGTACGTGTATTTCTGTTAATAATACACATTTCGAAAATAGGCAAATTCATTAAAACGCGAATTTCCATTAGTATCTCGAGTTTAAAAATGTTCATGATTAAAATACTTGCTTTTAGACCTCGTCTATTGAAGTTAAAATGTAGAAAATATTAAATGAAGTCATTACTTAGTGAAATAAAAGTTAGGTGTGAAAGCTTTTCTTTTATAATATTGGTTCTTGTTCTGAGGCTGTTTAAAAATTGGAAAAGCCAGAGCATATACAGAAATACACTCTTTAATATTTCTCATTTTGAGCAGCGAAGTTTTTCTGTTCTTGAAAATCACCGGGAAAAAAGTTTAATTTAAGTCAACGCTGCCGGTCCGTTAACGAAAGATCCGGTTAGGCTGTTGCGTCCCCCCGTTAGCCTGTCGAGCCATGTCTCGCTACACTTCTAGGTCACGTAATTTAAATAAAAAATTCAATAACGGCCTGAACAAATTTGATTGTATTTGGGGCGAAACACGCCATTTCCAATATAAATATACAAAGCTGTCTAAATAATGCGTCGTATAGATTTTTATTTCTCTTTTTCCCTGCCGTTAATTAAGCAGACGAATTCCCTGTAGTCAAAACTCTGCATTGTGCACGTCAAAAGTTTCGAACTGTTTTTACAGTTTGGTGTATTAAGTACTGACTGTTCGAGAAAAGTAATTAGACACTTTTAACTGTGTTAAATTACTACTTTGGGAACCACAAACTAATGCTTTACTGTCCACAAGTTCAAATTTATGCCAGTTTTGTTCAGAGAAGTTAATCAGTTTTCTGTTTTCTAAATTTATACTTCCTGGCCGTGAAAATATTCGTGCGGATTCTCTGCAATGTTTTATTTATACTACTATAGGGGTAGTAAAAGAAAACATAGAGTGGCCTTCACTCCACTATCTTATTATTTCAGTATCTGTATCTTGAAATGATGACAAAAACACGAAAGATTTCCGGGACTTGTTAAAAGAGTTATAGTAAATTTAAAACACCTTATGTAACTAGGTTAAGTCGTGGGCTCGATGTGTCCATATCATATACACGCCTCACCGATTCATCTGTTTAGTAGAATAATTTGACTGTTGCTGATTTTTTGGTAAATTACCTAATTAAAGATACATTTTTTAATTTAGTATTTCATTGTTTTCCTCGCAAGTTTATTAATTTATTTTTTACCCCCGATATTTTGTTATCATTTCTTTCGACATCCTACGTTATATCGAGCAATTTCTGCTAGATTATCAGAACAATCAGGTCTTAATTAAAATCTACGCTCTAGTGGTCCGTGAAGCATATTAACCGATGCCTTTAGAAAAGAAAAGCTTGAATAAAAATGAGGGAAAATCGTTACGTCCGATGTACTTTCCAAATGGGATCTCTTTTCTCCCGTTGTCTGCTTGTTGATGTTTCAAAAGAAATATAAATTAATTTGGTGAAATGTATACCCTGAAAACTTTTGAAACTATTTTACAAAAAATCCAAAGAAATTCTAAATAATTCAGAAAGCTGCCAAAATATAATGTGTTGTAGAAGACAGTTATTTCGACCCTTAAAGTTGAGCATCAAACTCGAAAAAAGAATTAAACCCACTAAATATTATCTAAAAATAAATAAATACGTCAATGCGTAATTGTATACAAAAATACTTGGTAAAAATGTGATTTTCTTTTACGCATCGGTGCGTTGTATGTACAGAATCTTGTTTTTATCAAAATATTCTACAAAAAATTGTAAAACTTTTTATATCTATAACATTTTTTCAAGTTGTTAACCAAAAGGCCATTATAATTAAAAACCGAGAATCTATTCAACTCGAAGGACCAAAATGTTATCTATAGCAATGTTTAAAATTGGCAACTATTCTAAATAAAGCTGGGAGTTTCAAACCGTGCATAATAAATTTATTATAAAAGATAATTATCTACTAATGAATATAGTCTATCCGGCTCGAAGGACCAACACATTCTTTATTGTAAAATTTTGTATAGTTTACAAACTGGATGTTTTAGACGAAGCATAATAAATGTGTTATAAAAGATGGTTATCTCTTAAGTATGAGGTATGATTTATGAGGTTGTATGATGTATGTATCCGGTTCGAAGGACCAAATCATTATTGCAAAGATTTGTATAGTGCGACGACAGTTATAAATACTTTTGGAAGTTTTAAACCTAGTATAATAAATGTATTATAAAAGATGATAATCTCCTAATTTATATGTGAAGTCACGGAACTACACGTTATCTAGTGCAAAGTTTTGTATAGTCTACAAACTATTTTAAATACCCGAAACTAAGCATAATAAATAAACTATAAAAGTTGGTTATCTTGTAATGAGTACGGATTAACCAATACGATATATCATACAGAATTTTGAATACTTAAATACTACTAAATATATATATATATGTATTTTTTGATGGTTATTTCGAGTCTGGTGAATATTAAAGGTATATCCGGTTCGAATCGCTTTTAGTATTGTATTTATTGTGATTGGGCTGGTAGAACTGGTGCTAGCGCCAGTACTTGTTAAATTTGTCTTCTTTGCGGTTAAAAAGCTACGTGTTTCTATGTTATCCGGAAGTGACGTGTAGGACTGAGGACAGAGGGAGAGCCAAAAAGGAAATCCTTCGTAATCACGTTATTTCCTTTCCCGTTTGTGTCCTGTTTCCAGCGTTGTAATGCAAAGCGATGTCATTGCCATTTTATCCTTATCCATGTACTACTGTAACACAGCATGTTGTTCATTTGAAATAAGAACCATGCTTTTACTGCAGTTGAAATTAAATTCACATTCATCGTATATTGATTCAACCAAGATGCGCATTAGGAACTATTAAGTCCATCAGTTCCATTAGTTCGAAGAAATACCACTCCAGGTTATATCTGTAAGAACTTCCCAAATAAGCCCTTTTTACGAGTCTAGTAACCATGAAAAATTTCGAAGTTTAATATTAATCATTGATAATTCAAAAAGAAAGTAAACAAAACCAGCAGCAACGAAATTATTTATAGAAGTATGAATCGTGGTTTTGCGTGCAAGTACACGGTTGTTTTATCACCGACATACGTTGCATTGTGAACGCATGTCGACAGTACAAAAGAATGAAAAGAAAAAGCAGCCGGTTGCTACAAGCATCAATTTGAATTCTCGCTGTTTTTGTTTCTCTTCCATTTCCTTTCCATCATTCTTTAGCGCGTTCTATCTTTTTTTTTTTGTCTTTGCCAGTGAAACAGTAAGAAAAATGTACTGCGAACAGACATGCTTGTTGATTGGTGCTAAATAATTAATATAGCAAAAGAAAAAAATGTGTTTTTGTTGCCGCGTCTCATTCGTTATAAAAAGGGTAATTTTTGGGTAAAACGTGAATTAGGACAACTTTGTTTCTTTTATTGCTTTTTCGCTAGCCTGATTACTTGGAATGTGTTATATAATATATTAAAATCAATTTGTAATAAATCATTTTAAATAACGTTTTGTCTATGATTGGTAAATATTGCCCCAAGTATATATATGACAGCTATAAATTTTAAGCTATCATATTTGATATATGTAGGTTATTATTCAAAGTTACTTTAAACTTAAAATTTGATAAAGGGGATGAGTTTGAAATTCTGCAACACACATGAGAAGAATATACATATATATATATACTAGATTAATCCGTTGGCCCTATGTGCCCGTATCATATACATAATACAGTCCACTCCTCATCGATCCAGTTGTCTAATTGAACAATTTAATAAGTGGCGATTTTTCATGTCATTATGTATTTTCTTAAACGCAGTAATAACTCTTGTAATCATGAAAAATTTCGACCTCGAGATTTCAACTTAAATACACGTTTTAACTCTCCCTGAATCGATTGTGACTATTTTGGGAATAACGTCTGTGTATCTGTTTGTCTGTATGTCTGTAAACGCTCTAGAGCCAAAACTATCTATTGTAAAATTGTGAAACTTCAAACTTAAGACTTGCATATAGTCTAGATGTGCACCTCCTATTTTTGAAAAGAATTATCTCCAATATCACTTAAACGGCTACACTTACGGCAAAAATAGTTTTATTTATATTGAAAGCTATGAATATTTCGCACAACTTTTGTTTGAAAAATTTCTTCAAAAAATGTACCAGTTACGAGAAAATGCTACGGAACATCTGAAATGTTCTTATTTATGTTTTGCCTAGATACGCATGTATGATGATTATATTTAATAAATTGTATGACAGGAAAACTAAATTAACTCAAATCAATTTGATATTTGTCATTTGTCATCGGTTATAACAAATAAATTTACTGAGAAAGTATTTATTGAAAATAGCAACGCAAAACATATGATAATATCGACAAAATTGTGATGAGATGGCCACAACCGATTTTTCCATATACGAAATGTCATTTTAATTGAATATAGTTTATTTTAACGAAATAATTAATATTATATTAGTGGCCCTTAAACATTTAATAATAAATAAACTGTTTATTAGACCATTACATAAATAAGCTTATCTTAATGTGACAAGCAACAAAAAATTTATTTCCGTCCGAGAATGGTTCATTTCGTTTCCATTTTATGTTTTTGTCGTGAGAAAGCACGTACAAACACTGGTGTAAAGAACGCGAGATTTCCACCTTTAGGATTGTAAATCGTTTCATCTGTGGATGACAAATGGTTTGCTGACATTTTCATCTGAATTGTCGACAGTGAATTATTGGATTATGCTGCTATGATGCTTTTAAATTTAAACTTTCATGTACTCGACAAATGAAATATGTCGATTGTTCACGATTATTTGATACGTTAACAAATGTTTCCTAGAATATTAATTAAATAATTGTTAACCAAATCGGCATAATAATTAAAAACTGCTGCTCGCATCACATATATTACTCATTAGGCGAGCTGAACGCATCGGTGCGTTGTACCGAATCTTGTTTGGTTTTAAAGCAATAACTAGAAGTAATGGCTTACTCTTAATACTTTTGTCAATATCTCAAAAACGGCATGAGCTAGAGAAAGAAATTGTTTATAAAAGTTAAAGATATTTAAATTTCTAGCAACTTTTGTTTAGGACATCGCGGCACAATGTAGCACAAGTATAGCACATTCTACTACGTTTTCTTTTTATAATTATTAAAAAATGGCTAAGCTAACTAATCCCGCATTAAAAATGTACGTTGTTCTACTAGCGGTGAGGTATTTTGTATATGATTTGAGCACGTAGTGCACATGGGTCCCCCGTACTAGTAATACCGTAAATACTAAATTCTCATTCCGCGAATTTTGTATAATTAAAGTGCAATTGTTTTCAATGTAAATATATCGCGCTACGTAGCGTAATATTGGTAATAATAACCATGAAAACGCGTGTTACAAAGTTAAAACCATTGCATTTAATTACACGGCCGACTTATAAAGTTAATTTAATTTTAATTAAACTAGTTTCAAATCAGATTAAATGAAATGAAATAATCACAGTAATATTGAAACTCTTGTAGTACGTGAACAGAATAATCGATATATTAAAATTACATAGAATTTTCGTTTAATTACCAACAGTTTCAAGACAGTTAATTTAACACTGTTTACGGAACCGAAAATACAATGATCAATATTCATGAATAGTATTTGGTTATTTAAACGCTACAGGTTGCATAAGGTTGAAGGGGGCTGCTTGCCAATTTTCCTTTTTCAAGTTGGCAACCGTTCCGAACTTCATCTGCATCGCTATGAATGTTTTATTATACCTGGCAGTCGGTCGACGTAGCTACAGCTACAGCTACAGCTACATTCAGATGCTGTAGCCGGGCTATGAAAATGAAAACAGTATTATATCTACACTGAAATATATAGCAACCTTCATTTAGAAATTCTCCGACAGAATGCAATGTAAACGCAGAATAACTATAGTTACCATATACTAACGTATAGAACAAAGGTATATACTTGCTACCTACGATAGTTCAAGGCTTAAATTATATAAGAGGGAGGGGAGGGGGAAGCTCTAGAGCGTTCACACACACAGACGTCTTTCCGAAAATAGTCAGATTCGACTTATTGATTCAAAATGTGTATTTCCATTAAAATCTCGAGTTCCAAAATTTTCATGATTACAATACTTAATTTTAGACATATATATTTATATATAAATGTGTATATAAATATATATATATATATATATATATATATATATATATATTATTTTTGATGTATACTACGCCACGGGGGTTATAAAATTTCTATATTTAATCAAGAAAACTGTCCTACAGTAAAAAAATAGCTATGTTCTTGAACGTCAACATTATTAAATGTCAACATAAATATATTATATGAATAACAAAATACCGACTGTTTATTGTTTACCGAGTTGTGTAAATAATAAATTAGACTATAATATAGATGCGAAAGTAATTTTTTATAGACTTTAACGTGTTTCATATTCTTATTTGTGAATTATATCTATAAGGAATTTTTTGATTAGTTAGCTATTTAGTACATATTATAAATTCGTAATTTCCGGGAAATTACAATGTATTTTGTACTGAAAATTATTATTTTTCAATAATTCTGATTGGCATTTACGATAAAATTACCGATCAAAAACAAATATAAACATATTTTGTATTTTAAAACAGAGATTCTATGAGCGTTTACGAAAAGTTGTTCCGCTCGGATCGGTCTGTAAACGTTCGTAAATGTAGTCAAATGGATCTCGTTGCGTTCGTAAAGTGAATCTGAGTAGATATACGATTTCATTACAAAATAGAACCTTAAATAAATGTATAATTCTGATTTTTGAAGAGATAAAATAATTATTTTGAACTGGTTTTGTTAATATATATGATTTTTTGATCAATAAAGTCCATTTTTTAATTAATAAGGAAAATATTAGACAAAAGCGATTAATATATGGTCTTTTTCGGAGTATTTGAGATGATGGGGAATTATGTTATTGATTCATTGGCATTTGGCAATGACAAACAATACAGACATTCCTGGAAACTGTTTTAATGAACGCGTACGAAATATGTTTAATATTGTTTGTATTATTTAGTTTTATAAAAATGTACATTATTTATATCGACGTAGAATGGACTGTATATGATATGAGCACAAGGTGCCCACGGGTTAACCTAGTTATTAATAATGCAAAGAAAGTTTATTCAGATCCAACTGAAAGGGATTTGAATATTCCTTTCTTTCAGATTCCAGATGATTCCGAATCAACCTTCAGGCTTGGGTAATGGTAGGTCATTTATAAATGAATTATTTCGTGTTTAAAATCAAGGAGCTTAAAACGGGAAGCTCGTTAGCAGTTAATATTTAAACTACGATTACAAAGGATAATGTTCTATTTACTTTTTCGGCCACGCTTTCAACTCTAGGTAAATATTTATCAAAACAAAACAGGTTGAAAAATCGTTTAAAAATTCTACGCACATACGGACAATATAAATATCTGCCCAAAAACGACAAATCCTCCTAAATTGTCTCTGAGGTCTACTTAATCCCTTTGGCCAACAAAATGAGGCAAAAGATCGCCTTTTATGCGCGTGGCTCCTTGTAGCAGTGATGACGCCCTGAATACATGGCTGTGAACGTGTTACATAACACCAGTAGGGAATATAAAAGTGGCGTACGGACTCTAGGATCACGTATTGTGGCAATATTATGGTAATATCGGCGAAGACAATGCACAAACATCGACCCAAGAGTTTCAAACTAGAGTAGATGTTGTTTTGGCAAGGTGTATAAAGTTTGCGCAACAATTTATAGATTTGCACAAATATCTGTTGTGTTATACAAAAGCTAGAGTGTTCTTCACTCAACCATATTTCTCTTTATTTAATATAATACTAGGTTAACCCATATGTGCCCGTATTATATACAGAAAACAGTGAATTCGAAGCTTATTAAAATTTATATTTTCGTATGGTGACAATACTTCTTTATATACATTCGTATAAGTAAATAAAGCACGATTTTGACAAACGACATTATGTAGCCCGGTATACGTGGAAATTATATTTCCGGTTACTAAAAGCTCGGCTGTTTTGCCGTGAAAATGCACTCAACCACGAAAACAAAATAATAAAATTTTAGTATGTATGCGAATATTGTACGTGTGTGTATTATTACTTATATGACCAATAAAATGTTATTTGATCCGCCATTAAGTGTTCCGTTACACAAAAACATATTGTCCTGCCGAGGTCAACATATAGTAAACGTACAATAATGTTTGACCTAGTTCTGTCCCCGGTGCTTGACGGATCTTGAGTCCTTCCACAAGAATGGTATTAGAAGTGTTGAAGGTAAATATTTGTTGGTGCAATCCAAGCATCGATTGATCGCTATTTCAAACGATAGCTGCATTATTAAGTTAATTTTATTTTCATATAGTAAAGAATATCTTCTATTTCAACCAAAAGTACTCGTTTACTCGTGTAATTTTTTGGTATATATCTTGAAAACGAGACGTGTTAGAGAAAAATAATTCTTATAACAGTTAAAGATATTGAAATTTCTAGCAACTTTTGTTTAAACAATTTTTCAAAAAAGTGTACCATTTTGGGAATAATCGCCATTGAAAATAAACAAGTTACATTTACGTTTCCCAGTTACAATACATATTGATATTATTTCATAGCAACGGTAGAATTAATTTAAAATATAATTAGGGTATATTATATACATATATTTAGTGAAAAGTATAAGGATGTCGAGTGCAGCCACTAAAGCTAAAGTTTTAATATTATTGAACTTTTACTTCTATGAATATTTGTATCGATTTAAAACCGTTGAATAATGCTTCATTTTATATTGAGATGTATAGAACCGATTCAGTTGTTCAGTATATAACGTTAAGAAAATTGTTATTTTAAGATAACTTTCTAGATATTCTGTCGGTTCGTAGAGTTTAATGGAACAAACTTCGGCAACAAAAACTTGATACGATGTCCAAGTTATTGTTTTAACATTTCATGAAGCGCAAGTGATTTTGACAGTTAATTTTCTGCTATTTTTCTCGCAACTGTTGCAATTACAAATCAATATTCAATCGGTTATATCTTTTGGCCAAATGCCATAAATGGTAGAATGTACATTCTATTTTAAACAAACCACTCAGACGCGCACAGGAGAGAATTTCATTAATAGAATAATGTACTTCTGAAGACGACAACAATTTGGCCTAGTCTTGCATTTGATTAATGATTGTATTGACAATAGCATACTCTCAGCTCACATATATATATATATATATATATATATATATATATATATATATATATATATATATATATAAACTAACAAACCCGCTGTCTATCGCATAATATCAACTGTCAAAACACAATTCACATACGGAATATGTAAAATAAAACATCTAAACTAAAAACGTTTTAGTTTTAAATGGAAATTTACAATCTAGCTGCACCATTTTTATAGATACCCTAGAGGACTGCGTCGAGAAAACTCTTAAAATATATATTGTTATAACATTGAGAAGGGTTTGCGTTTTGTAGACATAATATTTGTTTTTATTTAACTTTGTTAAAAATGTTTTCTTTTACAAAGTACATCTTCATATTTTACATGTACACATAAAATAACCATTCCATAATATCCTACATCTACAAAACAGCTTGTAACATCTCCAAAACAGCTTTTATCGTCTCCATCACATCTTTTAACATCGCCAAAACGGCTTATAACACCTCGACTTGATAAAAACTGTTTTAGAGAAGTTAAACGTTACTTAGGGGGGTTAAACATATTTGGGAAATGTAGAAACCGGTTCTGGAAATGTTGAACCGGTTTGGGAAATGTTAAACCGTTTAGGGAGGTGTTTAAACCGGTTTGGGGAATGTAAACCGGTTTTGAAACTGTTAAAATCTGTTTAAAAGACGTTAAAACCGCTTTTGAAAATGTTAAACTTGTTAAAATGGGTTTGAGTGATGTTTGCATTTGTTTTCAGAACCTTATTATTATGGGTATTTTATTAACAGGTTTGGCATCGTTTAAATTTGCCATTGCTAGATGTGGAGTGGTAAAAGCATATGTGCTATTTGCCCAATAAATATATTAGTGCTAGGGTCGTGTTTGTCGTCATATAAGTCACGTTATATCAAATTGAACGACCGTCGCAACGAGCCGGCGGCCACGTGAACTAACAAGCCGAACTTAATATATGCAAATCCCTTTGGGGGTGCCTTAACTATACTCAAAATACATCACAGTACAATAAACTAAACAAGGATCTATACATAATTTAAGTTTGATTGGATTTACAACGTTTTGTAGTAATTTAGTTATGATTAAATAAAAACAACATTTATTATCTATGGGATCATTGCGTATCGGTGAATTAATTGGAGGTGTTTAGCTTGCCGTACGAAGTACGGAAGATACTAAAGCATTCGGTTGTGTGTCTGTAGCATTCTTGTTGCAAAAAATTAAATTAACAAAAGTGTTTGTCTCGTCGCCCTGAATCCAAAAATATATATAAGTGGATGTTAGTCCTGACTCGTAAGACCAAATTTGTGCCCTCTACCCCTCTGAAGGTACCAAAGCGATTTGAACCAAATTTGCTACACATATTATTCAACATCCCATTCGAATCCTTACGCAGTTTAAATCCAATCACCCGTATACTTCCCGAGTTATAGGGCCCCAAAATATAAACATAATTTCAAATTGTGTACCAATAGGTTATAATAATTAAAAACAATTATTTTTAAATTTTAATAGTACGCTGTTTACATCGCATATATTAGAGCTGATTTTGCTCATTTTATCTTTTCAAAATTCAGTGGTTATAAATAGATTATCATCTTTAAAAACTTAGTGGTTAGAAAACGGTTTTATTTGTAAATAAAAGAAACAACCACTGAATAGATAAAACTTGTTCTTTTACAAAATAATCAATACAACTGAATGATTAAAATAATGAACTTTGATCGTGTTAAATACCACAAATGTCTAAAAAGTCAGGAAAATAATTAGTTTCAATTTAGTGAGAGTGTAAAATCGTGCGAATTGCAAATATTTGTTCGATTAAACGATGGTGGAGGCAAACCACAACCACAGGGAGGGAGGGCTAATAGAAGCATAGGTCCAGTTGTGGTTGGTTTTCAACTTTGGTTCTGTAACCACATTTGCTCATAATCACAAATGAATATTTGATGATTGGAGAATATAATCACTGCTGTGCAAACTATACAAAGTGAGAATGGCGAGGAGTGATGTGAACACACACCCACCATATATGTTTGGTATATTTCACCCGGTTCGGTAATTTCCTGTACGTTCATGTTCCGGTTAAAGAAGCGAGACTGTGTTATGAACCGGAACGCACACACACACACATACACACACCACCCATGTCTGTGTAGCGTACAGAATTTAGGGTTTTAAATAAAGTGAAAATGTTTGTTTGCAAAGTTGCCGAGTAATTTTTCACTTTGCCTCTGCATTTCGATTAGATTGTGCGGTGTTTTTAAAAAACTTTTATTTAACTTTTTGCAACCCTTCACTGAGTCAGTGGATCGACGACAAAGTTGTAGGAATAATGTCGCCTGGATATCGTTAACATGTAATTCAGAGATATTTTACAATTTGCTGACACCATATATATTTCGGTGTGCAAGCAACGCAATTTCCGGTTTAATCAGTAAATTCACACTAATTTCATTTGTAATTTAGTATATTTGGTATAACTGAACTTAGGCCTGAGCTCACACTAACGTAATTATATTCTTGCGATAACGTTTCTTTCAACATGTTCTAATCAAATATATAACCATTTAGATTTAATACGCCATTACAATTTTATTTGCAAAATTGCATATAATTTATCAGTTAAGTTATTTTTTCTCCCCGAATTTGTATATTTACTCATTATTTTATATAGAAAAGTCGATTATGGCCAACACAGAACTTTCGTATACGTTTTAGTAGAAGGTTTATTTTATTTAGATACGATAGAAAATTATACTTTTAAATGTAACGAAATTTCTCGAACATTGATATACGGAATGTGCTTTCCAATCCAAGTATATAACTTACACTTATTTGTTAATGACATTTATTGATCCGATAAAGCTACAGACGTACAAACAAATGCCTTAGCTACTTCGGTACATTGTACGGCGAGCTAAAAATTAAATTGTATGCCAATCAAACAAAACTTACAAAATAAAAATTAACTCTCCAAGACTTCTGTGAAATTTAAAGTTTATTATAATTACAATACTTTCTTTTTAACATTATCCACGAATGTAGAAACTGTAGAGTTTGGATTTATTTTAATATCTTAGTAGTAAAAACATTTCTTTATAACTAATAATTAATAGTTAATAGCAAATATTTTATGTAGCCTTCACGTGATTGTTAATCTAGGCAGTTTGTCAAACATAACAACATAAAAATACAAACTAATAATGAAATCACGCGGTAATGGCAATCAAGATAATAGTTTAGTGTGATTTTCAAAATTTATTATTGCGAGTCAAAATAATTATAGGTTCTAGAATAGCCACACACACAGAAAGTGTAGTACAATACGTGTATGCAGGATATTTTCGTCTTTTTATTTAATTTAATTTCACCAGGTACAAACACGGACAGTTTGTTCGAAACATAAAAAGCATAGACATTAAAAACACATAAAAATCGATCCGATTCCTACGCGGTCACCGCTTTGCGCTTTGCAAACGTAATACAACACAGTCGTCCTTAATATATTTTTTTATTTTAGCTCCCTACAAATATAATGATAGTTAATAAATGTTGAGTCTCCAATATGTAGGATGGTGCCATTTTTTATGCGGTGTAAACAATGTATGTATCGGTCATGGATATAGCGATAATTTTATTATTTATGATGTCACTTTAGTGTGAAAGTAATATTTACTTTGGCTTTTCAATTAATCAAAGTTGACTGAAAGTGTAAAGCTCGACGGAATATTAATTACAGTGTCATTCTGCAACGATAAAGAACAATGTACACTGTCGTGCGACGCGTTTAAGAAACTTCTCGCCAGCCATTATTAAGATGTGACACACATCCCAGTCTAGAACCATTTTAAACTTTAAATGTTTGTGTTACGCTGAATTAAAATTTATCGCCACTTGCGGGTATATATATATATATATATATATATATATATATATATATATATATATATATATATATATATATATATATATATATATATATATATATATATATATATATATATATATATATATATATATATATATATATATATATATATATATATATATATATATATATATATATATATATATATATATATATATATATATATATATATATATATATATATATATATATATATGTTATACATATTTAATTGTGAACAATCGCATATTTCAAATTATAATCTAAAATTGAATAAAGGCAAAATGAAAAATACAATTTTTTATCTGAAATTGCTTAGTAAATAATGTAAAACGAACAAATTTGGGTATGGAATTTAAAAATGTAGTCTAACCAGCGTTCGATTACAGCCGGAAATTAAATCATCAACTGATTGTATCCCCGATACACGTAAAAACAACAAAAAGCATTTCTCGTTTATTTTTTTGGTTTTTTGAGGGTGGAAAAATGTTTGAAACACAATTAGAAGGTTGAGCACATGACCAACATTAGGGATTAGTTGAAGCTTCGATGTTGCGGAATTTCCGAACAAACGAGGGATTGTGATGGATGATGGCTATTTGGGCGAAAGTGCTCTTCAGTTCAACGAGAGAACCTTTTGACAGTCCTTCAAAGCCATTGTCTAGGTTATCTTGTGATCATCGGTGAAACAAAAGACCGTTTTGCCAACTTAGATGTTCAGAGTTTTGTCTCACTTCGTTAAAAGTTTAGAAATCAGCTACAACGTAGAATATTTGCAACATCTGGTGATACCATCTTCATATAAGTGAGAAACGTATATATTTTAAAAAGCAATCTCTTCTGCAGAATTTTACGATTGCACATTTAGGGTATAAAAAGTTTTACGGTGCAGTTAAATTTGCAATCAAAAATCTTTATATCAAAAATGATACAAATGTTTTAGCTCGTTGTACAAAATGTACAAAAGAGCTATTGTGATCTGTATGTCTGTAACAATCTCGGATCAATTTCCCTTACAAAACATTCTTGTCTTGTAAAGCATTTATAAAGGTCGATGACGCAATGCCGTACCCTCATTATCTCGACTATATATTTCAAAATTTATTTTCGCCAAAAAGTCGAGTGAACGGCACTTCAAATTTTTTTATGTGAACATTTACGATTGTGATATATACAAGCGTATAAAAAGCGGGTATTACTTTGGGAATTTATTGAACATATTTCTGGCATTTGCAATTTGCATATACGGAATATTCTGTTTCGCTTGGTTCTAAATCACGGGTTAATCCTTTCGGCAAGCTTCCCAACAGGTGGTGCCAGTGTTGACCGCTCGAATGCTATCTCTATCTCCCTTATATATATATATATATATATATATATATATATATATATATATATATATATATATATATATATATATATATATTGGTTGCCGAGATAAATGGCATAGGAAAGCCATCTATGGCGACTTCCCAACCGGATCAACCAATCATATTACCGATCTGTAGCTATCGAACCATGATAGAATTTATCCCCTTTTTTTGGTGTTATTTTTTTATCAGAGGTTATTTAAAGGTTGTTTTTATCGTTTGGTACGATTTACTATTCCACAGAGATGTGGGGGACTGCTCATGTACACTCTAAACGAATAGCTGTTTTAGTTACACAACAAAATTGTTGCTAAATTTAAAATTTTACACCTATATTTAATTTTTTCTACAAATGAACTTTATTGTATTTTAAAAATATTCTCATTCATTGCCATGAAACTATATAAATATGCAAACGTAAACTGTACAAAATTGAAGTAAATCTACAACTAAAAACTGAATTTAGTAGATTACTTAAATTTCATTTAATTGCCGAAGTACCGAAGAAGTTTAAACATTCTCGGATTTAAAAATGCATTAACAAAAAGTGTTTGTCTCGTCGCCCTAAATCCAAAAAAATATATAACTTATATACTTGGATGTTAGTTGTCGCTCGGTCGACCAAATTTGTGCTTTCTACTCCTCTGAAGGTACCACAGCGATTTGAACCAAATTTGCTACACATATTATTTAACATCCCAATTGAATCCGCTCGCAGTTTAAATCCAATCGCCTGAATACTTCCCGAGTTATAGGGCCCCAAAGCACCCCTTAATACTACCCTTATAAAAATAATTTAAACACTCAAAAATTCTACTAATAATTCTAAGATACTTTATATCTATCAGATTATTTCATATTGTTAACTCAATCCTCGAAAATAATTATTTAATATTATAATTTTGAATTTTAAATAATGCACTAATATTTTTTCAAATTTTTAACCAATAGGCTATAATAATTTAAAACAGCTGCTCGTATCGCATATATTACTTAGTGAGCTGGACGCATAGGTGCGTTGTACCTGGTATAAAATTAATAAATGGCCATATGTTAAAATACAATTGCTCAAGTAATTTTTAAATATAAAATATTTTAGCACCCTAATAAAATGTTTACACATTCAATTATCACCATGGCATATAAGGGTGAGACTCTCGACTTTCACGGTCAAAGTTGGCATTCGATTCCTGCCCATATCATTTTTACACGAAAATTGCTCGACACCTAAATATAAACACATACATCTGAATGTTTATATATATTTATATATAATATAGATAGTGAAAGGACAAGGAAGTGGAGCGAAGGCCACTATATCTTCCAAATAGGAGTAGTAAATAGTATAAAAAGTATATTTCAGCTTATGGCATTAACTCCATTATACTTATATATACTAGAAGCATTTTCAGAATTCTATAAGAGCAAGCCGTGAAAATGCGTACTTTATAACCGTATAAAAGTCGTAGGGCCACTTTCCTGTGTATATATATATATATATATATATATATATATATATATATATATATAAAGATTTTCCCTTGTCCTGGGCGATAACCAACTAACGGTATGCGTATATACTCTATCTCTGTTTCACACACACACACACACACGATCACGTTATTATACAGAGGCAAGAGAATCGATGTGCTGCTTTCAAGTTAGAGCGAGTGGTATGCTGTAACAGGGTAAATTGGCGGTGGGTAGCCGTTTACCGTCTTGTTAGCTGGCGTAGTTCCCCCACGTTTATGGTACGTCAACTGTGGCCTAGGCTAGCTAAGCATACAGGGACGACGGGTTTGTTTAAAATTATGGTATGTGTTTGATATAATCAGATCAACACATTCTCGATTAACCAAATGACAAAAGGAAAGGCATTGTTATTTTCTAATATAACTTGTATATCTTTTATAGTTAAACTTCTTGCTTCTTATCGATGTATAGTTTGATTATGTCGTATAATCTAAAATTCGATAATACGACGCACGCTTTTTACTTTCTTTTACGAAGTAATAAGTAAGTCTTGTTACGGATATACAAGTTTTGACCTTCCCTGAATCGAATGTGACTATTTTCGGTTAATATTGTTTGATAATTTAGCGGAAATAGTACTTCAAATCTATAATAAACTGGTATAAACCTATTTCCGGTGTATATACGGCAGAGTATACAAGTTTAAAGATTCATTAGTTTGTCTTCAACGACGGCTTTAGATCTGGGGCGCGCAGGAATATTTTAGAGTCTGTCCAACGTATAGAATCAGTAACATTGAGTCCACTGTCCAGAATTCGTGTTTGGACGAGTATAATCAAGTTATCCGACAAATTTTGATGCATGCGTCGGAATTTATGAACGGGTTTAGTGGTTACCCTCTCCGTACGGCCTTGTCAGCATAGTTCCTTGCGGTTTTAGAGGCCTGCAACTAGTTCCAGACTTGTATGACGTCCTGTTAAATATTCATGAGTATCTTCATCAAAATGTAAACGTAGTAATTTTATTTCCTTAACTTTGTGATTTTATTTACGATTATATAATATATTTTTTAAAAGATTACAATTAGTGGATGGGCAAGATAGTCGATGAACGTCACTCTAGAAATTTTATTTCTAAGTATGGAACTATCGATTGGTTAAATAACAGAAATAAGGATTTCCAGCTTTAAACTCATTAGTATTCAGACAGCAATTCGTTCAAAAATGTATTTAATAACATTCCATTTTCCGTTTATATGTTTAATATTCCCACATTTAAGTTAAATTATTCAGAAAAATTGCCCTGTCATTCTTTAGCGTGCGAAATTAATAGTTTTTTTATTCGAAATAACATCACATTTATTTTTAGATTTCTCGTTCACAAACCAATTTGTTTTCTTTGCGTAATAATCATTTTCAACAATAATGAAAAACATAATTCATTTAATTGAACAATAAAATAAAATGTTGAAGTGGAATTTATTGTTCATTTTTTTACCGCTTAATTACTGCAGAAAAACGAGAAATTAATTACTGGAATTTCAATTGGAATCGCGTGGTGTTTTACCAAATTTTGTTTTTGTTAGGTAATTTTGCCAATCAACAGGGAAATATTAGATTATCTCGTAGAGTGATGTTAAATATCCAGAGGTTTTGAAACTGTTGAGTTTATTCCCCAGATAACTGGAAACAAATTTAAAATAAAATTTCTAAGAAACACTTCAGATTCTGTTCAATATTTTGTGGTGTTTTGGGTAATATTAAAATCACAGATTTAATCTTAAATAAATATGGCACATAGCTAGGTTAACCCGTGGGCAATATATGCCCAAATCATATACAGGCTTATCTTCATTGATATATTAATAATGAAGTAAATTTTAATAAAGGTTGATATCTCTTCAAGATTATAAAACTTTTGCTTGATTAAAAAATCAATTATTATACCATCGCTGGCTCTGAGACCGACTGCATGCCTGGCATGCTTTCAGTTAGTATTATTATAAATAATCAAATTACAAATTTGGTAATATCAATAAATAAGTAACAGGGGTACAAACGGCCATTTAAAAATTGTGATCGAGGCCACAGTTGCCAAAATTCCCCCGGACAAACTGTGCCCACATGTTTGGAACAATGTGAAAATATAACCCTACTCACCAAGCTGTTCCAGGCCCCTGTATTGACCGTGCGTTGGACAATACTGTTTTCAGAAGTGTTACATACATTCATTCATTCGAAAACCGCTCATTATTCTATTCACACATTGTTCCACCACAAATTATACTCAAAATTACTGAATCGCATGTCCAATGTATGATTACAATAATCACGTTTTTTTAAATTAAAATAAAACAAATGGATTAATTCTTGTTAGTTTCCGCAACATGAATTTTTATGTTTCATTTACAATTATTTTAATTCATTTATACTATTGTACGGCAATGATTATCTTATGGAGAATTTTGTGCAATGTTGCCATGTTTTCCAATTATCTCGGCTTTACGATCTTATTTACTGTAAGGGTTCTATACCTGTGAGGACGATTATTTTTTGCTAACTAAATATACAATTAATACAATTTAATTTACATATTAAACGCACAATAGCTTAACCCTTGGGCACCATGTGCCCATAACATATTCTCTCCTCACCGATTCATCTGTCTAATTAATTAATTTAACGACTGGCAATTTTTTATGTAAATGTGTAAATGTAAAACTAATCAGGGATACACTATATTAATATTCCTTACACATGCATCTAGGCGTTAATCAATAATAATATAATTTTATCTCTTTGAAAGTATCAGGATTATAAATCATATATATATAAATAATATTGAATATATTGACTATAATTATAATATTTTACGTGCTAATTAATATATATGAATGTAATATGTGTTGAGTCCCTAGTGATTGAATAAATGCCGCCAATAATACGGTATTGATCACATAGTGATACTCCCTGCAACCAATAACTGTCAGGTTGATAATTGACATGTTCATACAAGATAGCTTTTAAATTACATTGTACCCAAAGGGCTGCTTGCACAAATTGCCTTTTTCAACGCCTATTTTAATCATTACCCTCTCCGTGAAATGTGAGCAAAAATTCTAGCGGTTTTTCATCACTATAATTAGCATTTTTGGAATCAGCATAGTCAAATTAATCTAAATATATGTCAAACAGGGGTATTGTTCATATCATAATTTATTAAATAATGTCTACAGTGTCATTCAGGAATAGCGACACATATTTCGCAATTGCACAACACCATTTTCGAAATAAATGATTACTGTTAAATAAATTTAATATTGTACCGATGCTTGTATAGCCGCCAAGGATGGTGCAAATCGGTGTCTATATTTCGTGTAGTTTATTTTATCGCATAGTATTAAATATAATCGCAAAAAACTTGATTCGAATACTCAGAACGTTTGGATTGATCATATCTGAAACTTTGCACAGAAAAATATAGGTATTAAATGTGGATATAAATTTTGTTTACTTGTTACATCATAAATACAAGTTCGAACAATACCTTTTTATTTCGACGCTTGTGACGATGCATTCTAATTATATTAGTAACATCCGTTTATTAATTAGGATATAACCAGTGAGTACAGGTCTTCGTTAAATCTTTATTTCAAGACATGTATTCACAGTTTTAGTTTATCTTTCCGTGTAACCGGTCGTGTATTTAGTAGAGTATATATATGAAACAGTAGTTCAGAACTTCCGGCTACTGTAAGATGAATTCCGATTCTGTAGAATGCCTATGAGAAACTCTGCTTACGTAAGTGTTAATCATTATTATTTCAACCCTTTAAATAAATCACTACAATAAAAATAAAATTGAAATCACTATACATAATCACACAATAAACCAACCAGATAATTCAAATTGAAATTGTTTTCTACCAGTTTGTGAACACTTATTCCCTCGCGCAACAATTTTTAAAATATACAACTGTACTAAATGTCTACTTTACGTTGTTACAGATCAGAGAGAGTTAAAGAAGACGCCTCATCTCCCAACTCAGTCAACTCCAGTTCCCTTGCTGCCTAACTACACTAAACAACACGGTGGCATGGTTTCTCCATGTGAGTACAAATCTCCGGTCAGCGCGTTCTTCCAAGACAACTAACACCGAGGGACAAGGGCAACATCGACCACCAACACTGACACCATACAACACGCTGAAGAGGGAACATTCCCTAAACAAGACGCCTCATCCGAAATGAAATGAAAATTGGGTAAGTGATTTTTTATTAGCCCCACACGTGCCATCTTTATATTTTCCACCTCATTTCTATATTTATTTATTTATATATTTATGTATGTACCGTACGCAATATTGACTGTTCGGTGGTATTACGCGAATGTTTAATTTCAAATGCAATAGTAAATTGCCAAAGTCGGTGTTAAACCAGTGAAAAGTCAGTGAAAAGTCGGTGAAAAGTTAGTGTAGAGTCAGTGTTATAAAAATAATGAATCGATCGTTTAAAATATGTGAAGTGAGTGTTTTAAAGTCATAATTCGCGGGACTCTAAAAAGTGACATTAACGCCAAAAAGGACAACTAGAACTTCGGCTGTGGTGTACCCAACCAGCTCAATGTTGCCAAGTTGTCTAGAAGTCTGTCAAGAAAATGTTTAAGCAAAATTGCATACATTTATGCCAATATTGTTTGGGTATTTTTTGGGTAGGTTCTTGTGACTTGGGCCCACATTGCCCTGGTTGGTATAGGAGAGGAACAAATTTGGATTTAAGCGGTGAGTCTATTTTCAATCCTAATATCAACGAACGAAAATAAAAATCGACCGTAATTCTAATGATTTTTGTTGTTATAACAAAAGAATTGACAGTCGTGCGGGTGTTACTTAAGTAAGTTCTTTTCAAGTAAGTCTTTCTGAAGTTGCATGACTTAAGAACGACTTACGCCTTCCACAGCTGGGAAATATAAAGCATAATCACTATTTTACCCTTTTGCCTTATTCTTTGAATAATTAGAAATTTAATTCAAATATTTAAGGGTATAAGTGATTTTGAAAAATGGCACGACTCTCTCTCCCCATTTATATATTTATTCGTACATCCTAACTTCAACATAACTTCGCGCATCATAAAATATTGCAAATTAATTATTTTATTATTAACAACGCTTCGGACATCTGGGGGCCATGTTTGTGTTGCCCATAATAAAATAGGTCGTAATAGAAATGAAAGTAGGTAGGTTAGGTAAGGTTAGGTTAAGGAATGGGCAAACAAGCATAAACGCCACCTGGGTGCAACAACAACAACAAGATCATCCATCAACAGGCCCCTCTGCTAAATGTAGGGGCGCCTGCAACACAACACCTCAACCTAACTGGCCCCGGGGCTAACGTTAAATGGATTAAATAAGTGTTGGACTGAGTCGTTTGTATATCTCAGATCCTGTAGGTATATATTTTTTGTGGGAGGGAAATGAATGATCACGGGTGTATTGGGGTGGTCGGCTCGCGAATTTTGATTGTTATTTCTTTGTTATTTAATTTAAAGTCAAGCTGACATTATTCAGCGTTTTTAATCAACAAGTTGGCTAATTCAAGTATACTTATGGCTTGTGCGCTCCCATCGCCTCGACCGGCATTACGGGTGTCGGGGTACTTAGTATGCACCCTCAGTTTGGGCTTTGTGTTCTGGGCCCTGTCGCCTATCGTAGCTTCCATTTGTTCGACTGTTTAATCGTGAGTATTTGCGAGTCCGTTTGGCAAATGACTCAGCGGTATCAGTTGGGCTCTTGGTTGGATATACCGGTAGACGGCCAGGGTAAGGGGCTCGAAGTTCCAGACTGCGGTGTAGAAACGTACAAAGCTAGTGATGGGCTGGTGTTATATAGCTGGAGAGTTATTACACACCAATTTTGCCATATTTTCTTTTTTTGGTCCAAATGAGATTACTAACAATGTTTAGTGTTGGCGCGTTTTGTCAAATTGACCAATCGCATCTCCTAAGAAGCCTATCTGTCTCAACGTGTCTGATATACCTAGTAAGCTCCGTTAGGGGCACAAAAGTTTGATGGTTGTTGTTGGCAGTAGGTGCGCTCGGTGTCAAGGACGGCCCCGTGCCTATCCGCTGTACGGCCAGAGTGCAGTGGAGAAGCAAGGTGTTACCGAACTTGGCATCGAGACCGGGTGGGTGCGTTGGTTGATTGACCCTGCCGTGGGGTCGTAGCGTCACGGTGGGTCCGCCCGAGGACGGAGCGGTGGACCCCAGATAACTGTACTTACACATTTACAGGATACTTAACGTTAGGGTGTCCCAGTTCTGGTTGCTGGGCATTCGCTCTTTTAAAGTTTTCGCAGTTTGCACTGCATATATGCAATTAATATATTGTATAGAAATATATATTTGTAGATATACATATTTATTTACGTGTGTCAAACCGAACGACACAAATGTTTAAAACGTAGGGTAAAACAAGCAAAATTGCTAATCACTTTACATATAATATATAAATAGGCTCACTCGCTAGCTATCTCCAAATTAAATTAGGAATTTAGGTCGCCCTTTGCAGCCAAATCTTCGGTATTTTTAAAATATGTAGTGCATTAAATTTAATTAACTTTGACATGGTGACGGGACTTACACATTTCTCACTAAGAAATACATTGAGTAAATAGTTAACTGAAATCAATGATTCATTAAACAATAATAATCAGTCTATTTAAATGTATCAGTGAGGGGTGCTAACAAATAACTCTACTTTAAAGGACCGATATCTTTATCCTCCCTTACTCTATGCGAACACTGTTTTTTCTCGCGCTTTGCTGTGGTGGTTCGCAAAGTTTGATAAAAATTTAAAGTTAAAAAAATTCCGTGAAATGGGCTCAAAAATTTTTTATATATTTTTTAAATATCGGGGAACTCAAATCTGTTAACGGCGGCTCGATACGATGCACCGTTTTCGAGTTATATGGAAATTTGCATTTTCCCAACTTCAAACCGCGCTAACAGCAATTTCTAACGGTCTTTCACCACTTTAATTAGCATTTTTGGAATCAGCGTACTCAAATTAATCTAAATATATGTCAAACTCAAAAATAATTATGCGATTTTTTTTCGAAAAAAATGTCAAGGGGTACCCCTTACCGTTTTTGCGAAAATCGACGATTTTCACGCGGTTTGCTGTGGAGGTCGTAATAATATTCCAATTTAGTTGAAAAAATTTGACAATATACACTAAATATAGGTTGTTTGACTGTCCAAATTTCAACTCTCTATCTTTTATGGTTTGGTCGGAAAAAATTCGCAAAGTTTGAAAAAAAAATCAAGTTAAAAAAATTCCGTGAAATGTGTCAAAAAAAAATTTTCTTTTCAAACCGGCTGAAACTAAGTTTCTAGAGTAATTAAATATCGGGGAACTCAAATCTGTTAACGGCGGCTCGATACGATGCACCGTTTTCGAGTTATATGGAAATTTGCATTTTCCCAACTTCAAACCGCGCTAACAGCAATTTCTAACGGTCTTTCACCACTTTAATTAGCATTTTTGGAATCAGCGTACTCAAATTAATCTAAATATATGTCAAACTCAAAAATAATTATGCGATTTTTTTTCGAAAAAAATGTCAAGGGGTACCCCTTACCGTTTTTGCGAAAATCGACGATTTTCACGCGGTTTGCTGTGGAGGTCGTAATAATATTCCAATTTAGTTGAAAAAATTTGACAATATACACTAAATATAGGTTGTTTGACTGTCCAAATTTCAACTCTCTATCTTTTATGGTTTGGTCGGAAAAAATTCGCAAAGTTTGAAAAAAAAATCAAGTTAAAAAAATTCCGTGAAATGTGTCAAAAAAAAATTTTCTTTTCAAACCGGCTGAAACTAAGTTTCTAGAGTAATTAAATATCGGGGAACTCAAATCTGTTAACGGCGGCTCGATACGATGCACCGTTTTCGAGTTATATGGAAATTTGCATTTTCCCAACTTCAAACCGCGCTAACAGCAATTTCTAACGGTCTTTCACCACTTTAATTAGCATTTTTGGAATCAGCGTACTCAAATTAATCTAAATATATGTCAAACTCAAAAATAATTATGCGATTTTTTTTCGAAAAAAATGTCAAGGGGTACCCCTTACCGTTTTTGCGAAAATCGACGATTTTCACGCGGTTTGCTGTGGAGGTCGTAATAATATTCCAATTTAGTTGAAAAAATTTGACAATATACACTAAATATAGGTTGTTTGACTGTCCAAATTTCAACTCTCTATCTTTTATGGTTTGGTCGGAAAAAATTCGCAAAGTTTGAAAAAAAAATCAAGTTAAAAAAATTCCGTGAAATGTGTCAAAAAAAAATTTTCTTTTCAAACCGGCTGAAACTAAGTTTCTAGAGTAATTAAATATCGGGGAACTCAAATCTGTTAACGGCGGCTCGATACGATGCACCGTTTTCGAGTTATATGGAAATTTGCATTTTCCCAACTTCAAACCGCGCTAACAGCAATTTCTAACGGTCTTTCACCACTTTAATTAGCATTTTTGGAATCAGCGTACTCAAATTAATCTAAATATATGTCAAACTCAAAAATAATTATGCGATTTTTTTTCGAAAAAAATGTCAAGGGGTACCCCTTACCGTTTTTGCGAAAATCGACGATTTTCACGCGGTTTGCTGTGGAGGTCGTAATAATATTCCAATTTAGTTGAAAAAATTTGACAATATACACTAAATATAGGTTGTTTGACTGTCCAAATTTCAACTCTCTATCTTTTATGGTTTGGTCGGAAAAAATTCGCAAAGTTTGAAAAAAAAATCAAGTTAAAAAAATTCCGTGAAATGTGTCAAAAAAAAATTTTCTTTTCAAACCGGCTGAAACTAAGTTTCTAGAGTAATTAAATATCGGGGAACTCAAATCTGTTAACGGCGGCTCGATACGATGCACCGTTTTCGAGTTATATGGAAATTTGCATTTTCCCAACTTCAAACCGCGCTAACAGCAATTTCTAACGGTCTTTCACCACTTTAATTAGCATTTTTGGAATCAGCGTACTCAAATTAATCTAAATATATGTCAAACTCAAAAATAATTATGCGATTTTTTTTCGAAAAAAATGTCAAGGGGTACCCCTTACCGTTTTTGCGAAAATCGACGATTTTCACGCGGTTTGCTGTGGAGGTCGTAATAATATTCCAATTTAGTTGAAAAAATTTGACAATATACACTAAATATAGGTTGTTTGACTGTCCAAATTTCAACTCTCTATCTTTTATGGTTTGGTCGGAAAAAATTCGCAAAGTTTGAAAAAAAAATCAAGTTAAAAAAATTCCGTGAAATGTGTCAAAAAAAATTTTTCTTTTCAAACCGGCTGAAACTAAGTTTCTAGAGTAATTAAATATCGGGGAACTCAAATCTGTTAACGGCGGCTCGATACGATGCACCGTTTTCGAGTTATATGGAAATTTGCATTTTCCCAACTTCAAACCGCGCTAACAGCAATTTCTAACGGTCTTTCACCACTTTAATTAGCATTTTTGGAATCAGCGTACTCAAATTAATCTAAATATATGTCAAACTCAAAAATAATTATGCGATTTTTTTTCGAAAAAAATGTCAAGGGGTACCCCTTACCGTTTTTGCGAAAATCGACGATTTTCACGCGGTTTGCTGTGGAGGTCGTAATAATATTCCAATTTAGTTGAAAAAATTTGACAATATACACTAAATATAGGTTGTTTGACTGTCCAAATTTCAACTCTCTATCTTTTATGGTTTGGTCGGAAAAAATTCGCAAAGTTTGAAAAAAAAATCAAGTTAAAAAAATTCCGTGAAATGTGTCAAAAAAATTTTTTCTTTTCAAACCGGCTGAAACTAAGTTTCTAGAGTAATTAAATATCGGGGAACTCAAATCTGTTAACGGCGGCTCGATACGATGCACCGTTTTCGAGTTATATGGAAATTTGCATTTTCCCAACTTCAAACCGCGCTAACAGCAATTTCTAACGGTCTTTCACCACTTTAATTAGCATTTTTGGAATCAGCGTACTCAAATTAATCTAAATATATGTCAAACTCAAAAATAATTATGCGATTTTTTTTCGAAAAAAATGTCAAGGGGTACCCCTTACCGTTTTTGCGAAAATCGACGATTTTCACGCGGTTTGCTGTGGAGGTCGTAATAATATTCCAATTTAGTTGAAAAAATTTGACAATATACACTAAATATAGGTTGTTTGACTGTCCAAATTTCAACTCTCTATCTTTTATGGTTTGGTCGGAAAAAATTCGCAAAGTTTGAAAAAAAAATCAAGTTAAAAAAATTCCGTGAAATGTGTCAAAAAAAAATTTTCTTTTCAAACCGGCTGAAACTAAGTTTCTAGAGTAATTAAATATCGGGGAACTCAAATCTGTTAACGGCGGCTCGATACGATGCACCGTTTTCGAGTTATATGGAAATTTGCATTTTCCCAACTTCAAACCGCGCTAACAGCAATTTCTAACGGTCTTTCACCACTTTAATTAGCATTTTTGGAATCAGCGTACTCAAATTAATCTAAATATATGTCAAACTCAAAAATAATTATGCGATTTTTTTTCGAAAAAAATGTCAAGGGGTACCCCTTACCGTTTTTGCGAAAATCGACGATTTTCACGCGGTTTGCTGTGGAGGTCGTAATAATATTCCAATTTAGTTGAAAAAATTTGACAATATACACTAAATATAGGTTGTTTGACTGTCCAAATTTCAACTCTCTATCTTTTATGGTTTGGTCGGAAAAAATTCGCAAAGTTTGAAAAAAAAATCAAGTTAAAAAAATTCCGTGAAATGTGTCAAAAAACTAAGTTTCTAGAGTAATTAAATATCGGGGAACTCAAATCTGTTAACGGCGGCTCGATACGATGCACCGTTTTCGAGTTATATGGAAATTTGCATTTTCCCAACTTCAAACCGCGCTAACAGCAATTTCTAACGGTCTTTCACCACTTTAATTAGCATTTTTGGAATCAGCGTACTCAAATTAATCTAAATATATGTCAAACTCAAAAATAATTATGCGATTTTTTTTCGAAAAAAATGTCAAGGGGTACCCCTTACCGTTTTTGCGAAAATCGACGATTTTCACGCGGTTTGCTGTGGAGGTCGTAATAATATTCCAATTTAGTTGAAAAAATTTGACAATATACACTAAATATAGGTTGTTTGACTGTCCAAATTTCAACTCTCTATCTTTTATGGTTTGGTCGGAAAAAATTCGCAAAGTTTGAAAAAAAAATCAAGTTAAAAAAATTCCGTGAAATGTGTCAAAAAAAAATTTTCTTTTCAAACCGGCTGAAACTAAGTTTCTAGAGTAATTAAATATCGGGGAACTCAAATCTGTTAACGGCGGCTCGATACGATGCACCGTTTTCGAGTTATATGGAAATTTGCATTTTCCCAACTTCAAACCGCGCTAACAGCAATTTCTAACGGTCTTTCACCACTTTAATTAGCATTTTTGGAATCAGCGTACTCAAATTAATCTAAATATATGTCAAACTCAAAAATAATTATGCGATTTTTTTTCGAAAAAAATGTCAAGGGGTACCCCTTACCGTTTTTGCGAAAATCGACGATTTTCACGCGGTTTGCTGTGGAGGTCGTAATAATATTCCAATTTAGTTGAAAAAATTTGACAATATACACTAAATATAGGTTGTTTGACTGTCCAAATTTCAACTCTCTATCTTTTATGGTTTGGTCGGAAAAAATTCGCAAAGTTTGAAAAAAAAAATCAAGTTAAAAAAATTCCGTGAAATGTGTCAAAAAAAAATTTTCTTTTCAAACCGGCTGAAACTAAGTTTCTAGAGTAATTAAATATCGGGGAACTCAAATCTGTTAACGGCGGCTCGATACGATGCACCGTTTTCGAGTTATATGGAAATTTGCATTTTCCCAACTTCAAACCGCGCTAACAGCAATTTCTAACGGTCTTTCACCACTTTAATTAGCATTTTTGGAATCAGCGTACTCAAATTAATCTAAATATATGTCAAACTCAAAAATAATTATGCGATTTTTTTTCGAAAAAAATGTCAAGGGGTACCCCTTACCGTTTTTGCGAAAATCGACGATTTTCACGCGGTTTGCTGTGGAGGTCGTAATAATATTCCAATTTAGTTGAAAAAATTTGACAATATACACTAAATATAGGTTGTTTGACTGTCCAAATTTCAACTCTCTATCTTTTATGGTTTGGTCGGAAAAAATTCGCAAAGTTTGAAAAAAAAATCAAGTTAAAAAAATTCCGTGAAATGTGTCAAAAAAAAATTTTCTTTTCAAACCGGCTGAAACTAAGTTTCTAGAGTAATTAAATATCGGGGAACTCAAATCTGTTAACGGCGGCTCGATACGATGCACCGTTTTCGAGTTATATGGAAATTTGCATTTTCCCAACTTCAAACCGCGCTAACAGCAATTTCTAACGGTCTTTCACCACTTTAATTAGCATTTTTGGAATCAGCGTACTCAAATTAATCTAAATATATGTCAAACTCAAAAATAATTATGCGATTTTTTTTCGAAAAAAATGTCAAGGGGTACCCCTTACCGTTTTTGCGAAAATCGACGATTTTCACGCGGTTTGCTGTGGAGGTCGTAATAATATTCCAATTTAGTTGAAAAAATTTGACAATATACACTAAATATAGGTTGTTTGACTGTCCAAATTTCAACTCTCTATCTTTTATGGTTTGGTCGGAAAAAATTCGCAAAGTTTGAAAAAAAAAATCAAGTTAAAAAAATTCCGTGAAATGTGTCAAAAAAATTTTTTCTTTTCAAACCGGCTGAAACTAAGTTTCTAGAGTAATTAAATATCGGGGAACTCAAATCTGTTAACGGCGGCTCGATACGATGCACCGTTTTCGAGTTATATGGAAATTTGCATTTTCCCAACTTCAAACCGCGCTAACAGCAATTTCTAACGGTCTTTCACCACTTTAATTAGCATTTTTGGAATCAGCGTACTCAAATTAATCTAAATATATGTCAAACTCAAAAATAATTATGCGATTTTTTTTCGAAAAAAATGTCAAGGGGTACCCCTTACCGTTTTTGCGAAAATCGACGATTTTCACGCGGTTTGCTGTGGAGGTCGTAATAATATTCCAATTTAGTTGAAAAAATTTGACAATATACACTAAATATAGGTTGTTTGACTGTCCAAATTTCAACTCTCTATCTTTTATGGTTTGGTCGGAAAAAATTCGCAAAGTTTGAAAAAAAAATCAAGTTAAAAAAATTCCGTGAAATGTGTCAAAAAAAATTTTTCTTTTCAAACCGGCTGAAACTAAGTTTCTAGAGTAATTAAATATCGGGGAACTCAAATCTGTTAACGGCGGCTCGATACGATGCACCGTTTTCGAGTTATATGGAAATTTGCATTTTCCCAACTTCAAACCGCGCTAACAGCAATTTCTAACGGTCTTTCACCACTTTAATTAGCATTTTTGGAATCAGCGTACTCAAATTAATCTAAATATATGTCAAACTCAAAAATAATTATGCGATTTTTTTTCGAAAAAAATGTCAAGGGGTACCCCTTACCGTTTTTGCGAAAATCGACGATTTTCACGCGGTTTGCTGTGGAGGTCGTAATAATATTCCAATTTAGTTGAAAAAATTTGACAATATACACTAAATATAGGTTGTTTGACTGTCCAAATTTCAACTCTCTATCTTTTATGGTTTGGTCGGAAAAAATTCGCAAAGTTTGAAAAAAAAATCAAGTTAAAAAAATTCCGTGAAATGTGTCAAAAAAATTTTTTCTTTTCAAACCGGCTGAAACTAAGTTTCTAGAGTAATTAAATATCGGGGAACTCAAATCTGTTAACGGCGGCTCGATACGATGCACCGTTTTCGAGTTATATGGAAATTTGCATTTTCCCAACTTCAAACCGCGCTAACAGCAATTTCTAACGGTCTTTCACCACTTTAATTAGCATTTTTGGAATCAGCGTACTCAAATTAATCTAAATATATGTCAAACTCAAAAATAATTATGCGATTTTTTTTCGAAAAAAATGTCAAGGGGTACCCCTTACCGTTTTTGCGAAAATCGACGATTTTCACGCGGTTTGCTGTGGAGGTCGTAATAATATTCCAATTTAGTTGAAAAAATTTGACAATATACACTAAATATAGGTTGTTTGACTGTCCAAATTTCAACTCTCTATCTTTTATGGTTTGGTCGGAAAAAATTCGCAAAGTTTGAAAAAAAAATCAAGTTAAAAAAATTCCGTGAAATGTGTCAAAAAACTAAGTTTCTAGAGTAATTAAATATCGGGGAACTCAAATCTGTTAACGGCGGCTCGATACGATGCACCGTTTTCGAGTTATATGGAAATTTGCATTTTCCCAACTTCAAACTGCGCTAACAGCAATTTCTAACGGTCTTTCACCACTTTAATTAGCATTTTTGGAATCAGCGTACTCAAATTAATCTAAATATATGTCAAACTCAAAAATAATTATGCGATTTTTTTTCGAAAAAAATGTCAAGGGGTACCCCTTACCGTTTTTGCGAAAATCGACGATTTTCACGCGGTTTGCTGTGGAGGTCGTAATAATATTCCAATTTAGTTGAAAAAATTTGACAATATACACTAAATATAGGTTGTTTGACTGTCCAAATTTCAACTCTCTATCTTTTATGGTTTGGTCGGAAAAAATTCGCAAAGTTTGAAAAAAAAATCAAGTTAAAAAAATTCCGTGAAATGTGTCAAAAAACTAAGTTTCTAGAGTAATTAAATATCGGGGAACTCAAATCTGTTAACGGCGGCTCGATACGATGCACCGTTTTCGAGTTATATGGAAATTTGCATTTTCCCAACTTCAAACCGCGCTAACAGCAATTTCTAACGGTCTTTCACCACTTTAATTAGCATTTTTGGAATCAGCGTACTCAAATTAATCTAAATATATGTCAAATTCAAAAATAATTATGCGATTTTTTTTCGAAAAAAATGTCAAGGGGTACCCCTTACCGTTTTTGCGAAAATCGACGATTTTCACGCGGTTTGCTGTGGAGGTCGTAATAATATTCCAATTTAGTTGAAAAAATTTGACAATATACACTAAATATAGGTTGTTTGACTGTCCAAATTTCAACTCTCTATCTTTTATGGTTTGGTCGGAAAAAATTCGCAAAGTTTGAAAAAAAAATCAAGTTAAAAAAATTCCGTGAAATGTGTCAAAAAATTTTTTTCTTTTCAAACCGGCTGAAACTAAGTTTCTAGAGTAATTAAATATCGGGGAACTCAAATCTGTTAACGGCGGCTCGATACGATGCACCGTTTTCGAGTTATATGGAAATTTGCATTTTCCCAACTTCAAACCGCGCTAACAGCAATTTCTAACGGTCTTTCACCACTTTAATTAGCATTTTTGGAATCAGCGTACTCAAATTAATCTAAATATATGTCAAACTCAAAAATAATTATGCGATTTTTTTTCGAAAAAAATGTCAAGGGGTACCCCTTACCGTTTTTGCGAAAATCGACGATTTTCACGCGGTTTGCTGTGGAGGTCGTAATAATATTCCAATTAAGTTGAAAAAATTTGACAATATACACTAAATATAGGTTGTTTGACTGTCCAAATTTCAACTCTCTATCTTTTATGGTTTGGTCGGAAAAAATTCGCAAAGTTTGAAAAAAAAATCAAGTTAAAAAAATTCCGTGAAATGTGTCAAAAAATTTTTTTCTTTTCAAACCGGCTGAAACTAAGTTTCTAGAGTAATTAAATATCGGGGAACTCAAATCTGTTAACGGCGGCTCGATACGATGCACCGTTTTCGAGTTATATGGAAATTTGCATTTTCCCAACTTCAAACCGCGCTAACAGCAATTTCTAACGGTCTTTCACCACTTTAATTAGCATTTTTGGAATCAGCGTACTCAAATTAATCTAAATATATGTCAAACTCAAAAATAATTATGCGATTTTTTTTCGAAAAAAATGTCAAGGGGTACCCCTTACCGTTTTTGCGAAAATCGACGATTTTCACGCGGTTTGCTGTGGAGGTCGTAATAATATTCCAATTTAGTTGAAAAAATTTGACAATATACACTAAATATAGGTTGTTTGACTGTCCAAATTTCAACTCTCTATCTTTTATGGTTTGGTCGGAAAAAATTCGCAAAGTTTGAAAAAAAAATCAAGTTAAAAAAATTCCGTGAAATGTGTCAAAAAACTAAGTTTCTAGAGTAATTAAATATCGGGGAACTCAAATCTGTTAACGGCGGCTCGATACGATGCACCGTTTTCGAGTTATATGGAAATTTGCATTTTCCCAACTTCAAACCGCGCTAACAGCAATTTCTAACGGTCTTTCACCACTTTAATTAGCATTTTTGGAATCAGCGTACTCAAATTAATCTAAATATATGTCAAATTCAAAAATAATTATGCGATTTTTTTTCGAAAAAAATGTCAAGGGGTACCCCTTACCGTTTTTGCGAAAATCGACGATTTTCACGCGGTTTGCTGTGGAGGTCGTAATAATATTCCAATTTAGTTGAAAAAATTTGACAATATACACTAAATATAGGTTGTTTGACTGTCCAAATTTCAACTCTCTATCTTTTATGGTTTGGTCGGAAAAAATTCGCAAAGTTTGAAAAAAAAATCAAGTTAAAAAAATTCCGTGAAATGTGTCAAAAAATTTTTTTCTTTTCAAACCGGCTGAAACTAAGTTTCTAGAGTAATTAAATATCGGGGAACTCAAATCTGTTAACGGCGGCTCGATACGATGCACCGTTTTCGAGTTATATGGAAATTTGCATTTTCCCAACTTCAAACCGCGCTAACAGCAATTTCTAACGGTCTTTCACCACTTTAATTAGCATTTTTGGAATCAGCGTACTCAAATTAATCTAAATATATGTCAAACTCAAAAATAATTATGCGATTTTTTTTCGAAAAAAATGTCAAGGGGTACCCCTTACCGTTTTTGCGAAAATCGACGATTTTCACGCGGTTTGCTGTGGAGGTCGTAATAATATTCCAATTTAGTTGAAAAAATTTGACAATATACACTAAATATAGGTTGTTTGACTGTCCAAATTTCAACTCTCTATCTTTTATGGTTTGGTCGGAAAAAATTCGCAAAGTTTGAAAAAAAAATCAAGTTAAAAAAATTCCGTGAAATGTGTCAAAAAACTAAGTTTCTAGAGTAATTAAATATCGGGGAACTCAAATCTGTTAACGGCGGCTCGATACGATGCACCGTTTTCGAGTTATATGGAAATTTGCATTTTCCCAACTTCAAACCGCGCTAACAGCAATTTCTAACGGTCTTTCACCACTTTAATTAGCATTTTTGGAATCAGCGTACTCAAATTAATCTAAATATATGTCAAATTCAAAAATAATTATGCGATTTTTTTTCGAAAAAAATGTCAAGGGGTACCCCTTACCGTTTTTGCGAAAATCGACGATTTTCACGCGGTTTGCTGTGGAGGTCGTAATAATATTCCAATTTAGTTGAAAAAATTTGACAATATACACTAAATATAGGTTGTTTGACTGTCCAAATTTCAACTCTCTATCTTTTATGGTTTGGTCGGAAAAAATTCGCAAAGTTTGAAAAAAAAATCAAGTTAAAAAAATTCCGTGAAATGTGTCAAAAAATTTTTTTCTTTTCAAACCGGCTGAAACTAAGTTTCTAGAGTAATTAAATATCGGGGAACTCAAATCTGTTAACGGCGGCTCGATACGATGCACCGTTTTCGAGTTATATGGAAATTTGCATTTTCCCAACTTCAAACCGCGCTAACAGCAATTTCTAACGGTCTTTCACCACTTTAATTAGCATTTTTGGAATCAGCGTACTCAAATTAATCTAAATATATGTCAAACTCAAAAATAATTATGCGATTTTTTTTCGAAAAAAATGTCAAGGGGTACCCCTTACCGTTTTTGCGAAAATCGACGATTTTCACGCGGTTTGCTGTGGAGGTCGTAATAATATTCCAATTTAGTTGAAAAAATTTGACAATATACACTAAATATAGGTTGTTTGACTGTCCAAATTTCAACTCTCTATCTTTTATGGTTTGGTCGGAAAAAATTCGCAAAGTTTGAAAAAAAAATCAAGTTAAAAAAATTCCGTGAAATGTGTCAAAAAAAATTTTTCTTTTCAAACCGGCTGAAACTAAGTTTCTAGAGTAATTAAATATCGGGGAACTCAAATCTGTTAACGGCGGCTCGATACGATGCACCGTTTTCGAGTTATATGGAAATTTGCATTTTCCCAACTTCAAACCGCGCTAACAGCAATTTCTAACGGTCTTTCACCACTTTAATTAGCATTTTTGGAATCAGCGTACTCAAATTAATCTAAATATATGTCAAACTCAAAAATAATTATGCGATTTTTTTTCGAAAAAAATGTCAAGGGGTACCCCTTACCGTTTTTGCGAAAATCGACGATTTTCACGCGGTTTGCTGTGGAGGTCGTAATAATATTCCAATTTAGTTGAAAAAATTTGACAATATACACTAAATATAGGTTGTTTGACTGTCCAAATTTCAACTCTCTATCTTTTATGGTTTGGTCGGAAAAAATTCGCAAAGTTTGAAAAAAAAATCAAGTTAAAAAAATTCCGTGAAATGTGTCAAAAAAATTTTTTCTTTTCAAACCGGCTGAAACTAAGTTTCTAGAGTAATTAAATATCGGGGAACTCAAATCTGTTAACGGCGGCTCGATACGATGCACCGTTTTCGAGTTATATGGAAATTTGCATTTTCCCAACTTCAAACCGCGCTAACAGCAATTTCTAACGGTCTTTCACCACTTTAATTAGCATTTTTGGAATCAGCGTACTCAAATTAATCTAAATATATGTCAAACTCAAAAATAATTATGCGATTTTTTTTCGAAAAAAATGTCAAGGGGTACCCCTTACCGTTTTTGCGAAAATCGACGATTTTCACGCGGTTTGCTGTGGAGGTCGTAATAATATTCCAATTTAGTTGAAAAAATTTGACAATATACACTAAATATAGGTTGTTTGACTGTCCAAATTTCAACTCTCTATCTTTTATGGTTTGGTCGGAAAAAATTCGCAAAGTTTGAAAAAAAAATCAAGTTAAAAAAATTCCGTGAAATGTGTCAAAAAATTTTTTTCTTTTCAAACCGGCTGAAACTAAGTTTCTAGAGTAATTAAATATCGGGGAACTCAAATCTGTTAACGGCGGCTCGATACGATGCACCGTTTTCGAGTTATATGGAAATTTGCATTTTCCCAACTTCAAACCGCGCTAACAGCAATTTCTAACGGTCTTTCACCACTTTAATTAGCATTTTTGGAATCAGCGTACTCAAATTAATCTAAATATATGTCAAACTCAAAAATAATTATGCGATTTTTTTTCGAAAAAAATGTCAAGGGGTACCCCTTACCGTTTTTGCGAAAATCGACGATTTTCACGCGGTTTGCTGTGGAGGTCGTAATAATATTCCAATTTAGTTGAAAAAATTTGACAATATACACTAAATATAGGTTGTTTGACTGTCCAAATTTCAACTCTCTATCTTTTATGGTTTGGTCGGAAAAAATTCGCAAAGTTTGAAAAAAAAATCAAGTTAAAAAAATTCCGTGAAATGTGTCAAAAAATTTTTCTTTTCAAACCGACTGAAACTAAGTTTCTAGAGTAATTAAATATCGGGGAACTCAAATCTGTTAACGGCGGCTCGATACGATGCACCGTTTTCGAGTTATATGGAAATTTGCATTTTCCCAACTTCAAACCGCGCTAACAGCAATTTCTAACGGTCTTTCACCACTTTAATTAGCATTTTTGGAATCAGCGTACTCAAATTAATCTAAATATATGTCAAACTCAAAAATAATTATGCGATTTTTTTTCGAAAAAAATGTCAAGGGGTACCCCTTACCGTTTTTGCGAAAATCGACGATTTTCACGCGGTTTGCTGTGGAGGTCGTAATAATATTCCAATTTAGTTGAAAAAATTTGACAATATACACTAAATATAGGTTGTTTGACTGTCCAAATTTCAACTCTCTATCTTTTATGGTTTGGTCGGAAAAAATTCGCAAAGTTTGAAAAAAAAATCAAGTTAAAAAAATTCCGTGAAATGTGTCAAAAATTTTTTTTCTTTTCAAACCGGCTGAAACTAAGTTTCTAGAGTAATTAAATATCGGGGAACTCAAATCTGTTAACGGCGGCTCGATACGATGCACCGTTTTCGAGTTATATGGAAATTTGCATTTTCCCAACTTCAAACCGCGCTAACAGCAATTTCTAACGGTCTTTCACCACTTTAATTAGCATTTTTGGAATCAGCGTACTCAAATTAATCTAAATATATGTCAAACTCAAAAATAATTATGCGATTTTTTTTCGAAAAAAATGTCAAGGGGTACCCCTTACCGTTTTTGCGAAAATCGACGATTTTCACGCGGTTTGCTGTGGAGGTCGTAATAATATTCCAATTTAGTTGAAAAAATTTGACAATATACACTAAATATAGGTTGTTTGACTGTCCAAATTTCAACTCTCTATCTTTTATGGTTTGGTCGGAAAAAATTCGCAAAGTTTGAAAAAAAAATCAAGTTAAAAAAATTCCGTGAAATGTGTCAAAAAATTTTTTTCTTTTCAAACCGGCTGAAACTAAGTTTCTAGAGTAATTAAATATCGGGGAACTCAAATCTGTTAACGGCGGCTCGATACGATGCACCGTTTTCGAGTTATATGGAAATTTGCATTTTCCCAACTTCAAACCGCGCTAACAGCAATTTCTAACGGTCTTTCACCACTTTAATTAGCATTTTTGGAATCAGCGTACTCAAATTAATCTAAATATATGTCAAACTCAAAAATAATTATGCGATTTTTTTTCGAAAAAAATGTCAAGGGGTACCCCTTACCGTTTTTGCGAAAATCGACGATTTTCACGCGGTTTGCTGTGGAGGTCGTAATAATATTCCAATTTAGTTGAAAAAATTTGACAATATACACTAAATATAGGTTGTTTGACTGTCCAAATTTCAACTCTCTATCTTTTATGGTTTGGTCGGAAAAAATTCGCAAAGTTTGAAAAAAAAATCAAGTTAAAAAAATTCCGTGAAATGTGTCAAAAAATTTTTTTCTTTTCAAACCGGCTGAAACTAAGTTTCTAGAGTAATTAAATATCGGGGAACTCAAATCTGTTAACGGCGGCTCGATACGATGCACCGTTTTCGAGTTATATGGAAATTTGCATTTTCCCAACTTCAAACCGCGCTAACAGCAATTTCTAACGGTCTTTCACCACTTTAATTAGCATTTTTGGAATCAGCGTACTCAAATTAATCTAAATATATGTCAAACTCAAAAATAATTATGCGATTTTTTTTCGAAAAAAATGTCAAGGGGTACCCCTTACCGTTTTTGCGAAAATCGACGATTTTCACGCGGTTTGCTGTGGAGGTCGTAATAATATTCCAATTTAGTTGAAAAAATTTGACAATATACACTAAATATAGGTTGTTTGACTGTCCAAATTTCAACTCTCTATCTTTTATGGTTTGGTCGGAAAAAATTCGCAAAGTTTGAAAAAAAAATCAAGTTAAAAAAATTCCGTGAAATGTGTCAAAAAATTTTTCTTTTCAAACCGACTGAAACTAAGTTTCTAGAGTAATTAAATATCGGGGAACTCAAATCTGTTAACGGCGGCTCGATACGATGCACCGTTTTCGAGTTATATGGAAATTTGCATTTTCCCAACTTCAAACCGCGCTAACAGCAATTTCTAACGGTCTTTCACCACTTTAATTAGCATTTTTGGAATCAGCGTACTCAAATTAATCTAAATATATGTCAAACTCAAAAATAATTATGCGATTTTTTTTCGAAAAAAATGTCAAGGGGTACCCCTTACCGTTTTTGCGAAAATCGACGATTTTCACGCGGTTTGCTGTGGAGGTCGTAATAATATTCCAATTTAGTTGAAAAAATTTGACAATATACACTAAATATAGGTTGTTTGACTGTCCAAATTTCAACTCTCTATCTTTTATGGTTTGGTCGGAAAAAATTCGCAAAGTTTGAAAAAAAAATCAAGTTAAAAAAATTCCGTGAAATGTGTCAAAAATTTTTTTTCTTTTCAAACCGGCTGAAACTAAGTTTCTAGAGTAATTAAATATCGGGGAACTCAAATCTGTTAACGGCGGCTCGATACGATGCACCGTTTTCGAGTTATATGGAAATTTGCATTTTCCCAACTTCAAACCGCGCTAACAGCAATTTCTAACGGTCTTTCACCACTTTAATTAGCATTTTTGGAATCAGCGTACTCAAATTAATCTAAATATATGTCAAACTCAAAAATAATTATGCGATTTTTTTTCGAAAAAAATGTCAAGGGGTACCCCTTACCGTTTTTGCGAAAATCGACGATTTTCACGCGGTTTGCTGTGGAGGTCGTAATAATATTCCAATTAAGTTGAAAAAATTTGACAATATACACTAAATATAGGTTGTTTGACTGTCCAAATTTCAACTCTCTATCTTTTATGGTTTGGTCGGAAAAAATTCGCAAAGTTTGAAAAAAAAATCAAGTTAAAAAAATTCCGTGAAATGTGTCAAAAAAATTTTCTTTTCAAACCGACTGAAACTAAGTTTCTAGAGTAATTAAATATCGGGGAACTCAAATCTGTTAACGGCGGCTCGATACGATGCACCGTTTTCGAGTTATATGGAAATTTGCATTTTCCCAACTTCAAACCGCGCTAACAGCAATTTCTAACGGTCTTTCACCACTTTAATTAGCATTTTTGGAATCAGCGTACTCAAATTAATCTAAATATATGTCAAACTCAAAAATAATTATGCGATTTTTTTTCGAAAAAAATGTCAAGGGGTACCCCTTACCGTTTTTGCGAAAATCGACGATTTTCACGCGGTTTGCTGTGGAGGTCGTAATAATATTCCAATTTAGTTGAAAAAATTTGACAATATACACTAAATATAGGTTGTTTGACTGTCCAAATTTCAACTCTCTATCTTTTATGGTTTGGTCGGAAAAAATTCGCAAAGTTTGAAAAAAAAATCAAGTTAAAAAAATTCCGTGAAATGTGTCAAAAAAAAATTTTCTTTTCAAACCGGCTGAAACTAAGTTTCTAGAGTAATTAAATATCGGGGAACTCAAATCTGTTAACGGCGGCTCGATACGATGCACCGTTTTCGAGTTATATGGAAATTTGCATTTTCCCAACTTCAAACCGCGCTAACAGCAATTTCTAACGGTCTTTCACCACTTTAATTAGCATTTTTGGAATCAGCGTACTCAAATTAATCTAAATATATGTCAAACTCAAAAATAATTATGCGATTTTTTTTCGAAAAAAATGTCAAGGGGTACCCCTTACCGTCTTTGCGAAAATCGACGATTTTCACGCGGTTTGCTGTGGAGGTCGTAATAATATTCCAATTAAGTTGAAAAAATTTGACAATATACACTAAATATAGGTTGTTTGACTGTCCAAATTTCAACTCTCTATCTTTTATGGTTTGGTCGGAAAAAATTCGCAAAGTTTGAAAAAAAAATCAAGTTAAAAAAATTCCGTGAAATGTGTCAAAAAAAAATTTTCTTTTCAAACCGGCTGAAACTAAGTTTCTAGAGTAATTAAATATCGGGGAACTCAAATCTGTTAACGGCGGCTCGATACGATGCACCGTTTTCGAGTTATATGGAAATTTGCATTTTCCCAACTTCAAACCGCGCTAACAGCAATTTCTAACGGTCTTTCACCACTTTAATTAGCATTTTTGGAATCAGCGTACTCAAATTAATCTAAATATATGTCAAACTCAAAAATAATTATGCGATTTTTTTTCGAAAAAAATGTCAAGGGGTACCCCTTACCGTTTTTGCGAAAATCGACGATTTTCACGCGGTTTGCTGTGGAGGTCGTAATAATATTCCAATTTAGTTGAAAAAATTTGACAATATACACTAAATATAGGTTGTTTGACTGTCCAAATTTCAACTCTCTATCTTTTATGGTTTGGTCGGAAAAAATTCGCAAAGTTTGAAAAAAAAATCAAGTTAAAAAAATTCCGTGAAATGTGTCAAAAAATTTTTTTCTTTTCAAACCGGCTGAAACTAAGTTTCTAGAGTAATTAAATATCGGGGAACTCAAATCTGTTAACGGCGGCTCGATACGATGCACCGTTTTCGAGTTATATGGAAATTTGCATTTTCCCAACTTCAAACCGCGCTAACAGCAATTTCTAACGGTCTTTCACCACTTTAATTAGCATTTTTGGAATCAGCGTACTCAAATTAATCTAAATATATGTCAAACTCAAAAATAATTATGCGATTTTTTTTCGAAAAAAATGTCAAGGGGTACCCCTTACCGTTTTTGCGAAAATCGACGATTTTCACGCGGTTTGCTGTGGAGGTCGTAATAATATTCCAATTTAGTTGAAAAAATTTGACAATATACACTAAATATAGGTTGTTTGACTGTCCAAATTTCAACTCTCTATCTTTTATGGTTTGGTCGGAAAAAATTCGCAAAGTTTGAAAAAAAAATCAAGTTAAAAAAATTCCGTGAAATGTGTCAAAAAAAATTTTTCTTTTCAAACCGGCTGAAACTAAGTTTCTAGAGTAATTAAATATCGGGGAACTCAAATCTGTTAACGGCGGCTCGATACGATGCACCGTTTTCGAGTTATATGGAAATTTGCATTTTCCCAACTTCAAACCGCGCTAACAGCAATTTCTAACGGTCTTTCACCACTTTAATTAGCATTTTTGGAATCAGCGTACTCAAATTAATCTAAATATATGTCAAACTCAAAAATAATTATGCGATTTTTTTTCGAAAAAAATGTCAAGGGGTACCCCTTACCGTTTTTGCGAAAATCGACGATTTTCACGCGGTTTGCTGTGGAGGTCGTAATAATATTCCAATTTAGTTGAAAAAATTTGACAATATACACTAAATATAGGTTGTTTGACTGTCCAAATTTCAACTCTCTATCTTTTATGGTTTGGTCGGAAAAAATTCGCAAAGTTTGAAAAAAAAATCAAGTTAAAAAAATTCCGTGAAATGTGTCAAAAAATTTTTTTCTTTTCAAACCGGCTGAAACTAAGTTTCTAGAGTAATTAAATATCGGGGAACTCAAATCTGTTAACGGCGGCTCGATACGATGCACCGTTTTCGAGTTATATGGAAATTTGCATTTTCCCAACTTCAAACCGCGCTAACAGCAATTTCTAACGGTCTTTCACCACTTTAATTAGCATTTTTGGAATCAGCGTACTCAAATTAATCTAAATATATGTCAAACTCAAAAATAATTATGCGATTTTTTTTCGAAAAAAATGTCAAGGGGTACCCCTTACCGTTTTTGCGAAAATCGACGATTTTCACGCGGTTTGCTGTGGAGGTCGTAATAATATTCCAATTTAGTTGAAAAAATTTGACAATATACACTAAATATAGGTTGTTTGACTGTCCAAATTTCAACTCTCTATCTTTTATGGTTTGGTCGGAAAAAATTCGCAAAGTTTGAAAAAAAAATCAAGTTAAAAAAATTCCGTGAAATGTGTCAAAAAAATTTTTTCTTTTCAAACCGGCTGAAACTAAGTTTCTAGAGTAATTAAATATCGGGGAACTCAAATCTGTTAACGGCGGCTCGATACGATGCACCGTTTTCGAGTTATATGGAAATTTGCATTTTCCCAACTTCAAACCGCGCTAACAGCAATTTCTAACGGTCTTTCACCACTTTAATTAGCATTTTTGGAATCAGCGTACTCAAATTAATCTAAATATATGTCAAACTCAAAAATAATTATGCGATTTTTTTTCGAAAAAAATGTCAAGGGGTACCCCTTACCGTTTTTGCGAAAATCGACGATTTTCACGCGGTTTGCTGTGGAGGTCGTAATAATATTCCAATTTAGTTGAAAAAATTTGACAATATACACTAAATATAGGTTGTTTGACTGTCCAAATTTCAACTCTCTATCTTTTATGGTTTGGTCGGAAAAAATTCGCAAAGTTTGAAAAAAAAATCAAGTTAAAAAAATTCCGTGAAATGTGTCAAAAAATTTTTTTCTTTTCAAACCGGCTGAAACTAAGTTTCTAGAGTAATTAAATATCGGGGAACTCAAATCTGTTAACGGCGGCTCGATACGATGCACCGTTTTCGAGTTATATGGAAATTTGCATTTTCCCAACTTCAAACCGCGCTAACAGCAATTTCTAACGGTCTTTCACCACTTTAATTAGCATTTTTGGAATCAGCGTACTCAAATTAATCTAAATATATGTCAAACTCAAAAATAATTATGCGATTTTTTTTCGAAAAAAATGTCAAGGGGTACCCCTTACCGTTTTTGCGAAAATCGACGATTTTCACGCGGTTTGCTGTGGAGGTCGTAATAATATTCCAATTTAGTTGAAAAAATTTGACAATATACACTAAATATAGGTTGTTTGACTGTCCAAATTTCAACTCTCTATCTTTTATGGTTTGGTCGGAAAAAATTCGCAAAGTTTGAAAAAAAAATCAAGTTAAAAAAATTCCGTGAAATGTGTCAAAAAAAATTTTTCTTTTCAAACCGGCTGAAACTAAGTTTCTAGAGTAATTAAATATCGGGGAACTCAAATCTGTTAACGGCGGCTCGATACGATGCACCGTTTTCGAGTTATATGGAAATTTGCATTTTCCCAACTTCAAACCGCGCTAACAGCAATTTCTAACGGTCTTTCACCACTTTAATTAGCATTTTTGGAATCAGCGTACTCAAATTAATCTAAATATATGTCAAACTCAAAAATAATTATGCGATTTTTTTTCGAAAAAAATGTCAAGGGGTACCCCTTACCGTTTTTGCGAAAATCGACGATTTTCACGCGGTTTGCTGTGGAGGTCGTAATAATATTCCAATTTAGTTGAAAAAATTTGACAATATACACTAAATATAGGTTGTTTGACTGTCCAAATTTCAACTCTCTATCTTTTATGGTTTGGTCGGAAAAAATTCGCAAAGTTTGAAAAAAAAATCAAGTTAAAAAAATTCCGTGAAATGTGTCAAAAAATTTTTTTCTTTTCAAACCGGCTGAAACTAAGTTTCTAGAGTAATTAAATATCGGGGAACTCAAATCTGTTAACGGCGGCTCGATACGATGCACCGTTTTCGAGTTATATGGAAATTTGCATTTTCCCAACTTCAAACCGCGCTAACAGCAATTTCTAACGGTCTTTCACCACTTTAATTAGCATTTTTGGAATCAGCGTACTCAAATTAATCTAAATATATGTCAAACTCAAAAATAATTATGCGATTTTTTTTCGAAAAAAATGTCAAGGGGTACCCCTTACCGTTTTTGCGAAAATCGACGATTTTCACGCGGTTTGCTGTGGAGGTCGTAATAATATTCCAATTTAGTTGAAAAAATTTGACAATATACACTAAATATAGGTTGTTTGACTGTCCAAATTTCAACTCTCTATCTTTTATGGTTTGGTCGGAAAAAATTCGCAAAGTTTAAAAAAAAAATCAAGTTAAAAAAATTCCGTGAAATGTGTCAAAAAAAATTTTTCTTTTCAAACCGGCTGAAACTAAGTTTCTAGAGTAATTAAATATCGGGGAACTCAAATCTGTTAACGGCGGCTCGATACGATGCACCGTTTTCGAGTTATATGGAAATTTGCATTTTCCCAACTTCAAACCGCGCTAACAGCAATTTCTAACGGTCTTTCACCACTTTAATTAGCATTTTTGGAATCAGCGTACTCAAATTAATCTAAATATATGTCAAACTCAAAAATAATTATGCGATTTTTTTTCGAAAAAAATGTCAAGGGGTACCCCTTACCGTTTTTGCGAAAATCGACGATTTTCACGCGGTTTGCTGTGGAGGTCGTAATAATATTCCAATTTAGTTGAAAAAATTTGACAATATACACTAAATATAGGTTGTTTGACTGTCCAAATTTCAACTCTCTATCTTTTATGGTTTGGTCGGAAAAAATTCGCAAAGTTTGAAAAAAAAATCAAGTTAAAAAAATTCCGTGAAATGTGTCAAAAAATTTTTCTTTTCAAACCGACTGAAACTAAGTTTCTAGAGTAATTAAATATCGGGGAACTCAAATCTGTTAACGGCGGCTCGATACGATGCACCGTTTTCGAGTTATATGGAAATTTGCATTTTCCCAACTTCAAACCGCGCTAACAGCAATTTCTAACGGTCTTTCACCACTTTAATTAGCATTTTTGGAATCAGCGTACTCAAATTAATCTAAATATATGTCAAACTCAAAAATAATTATGCGATTTTTTTTCGAAAAAAATGTCAAGGGGTACCCCTTACCGTTTTTGCGAAAATCGACGATTTTCACGCGGTTTGCTGTGGAGGTCGTAATAATATTCCAATTAAGTTGAAAAAATTTGACAATATACACTAAATATAGGTTGTTTGACTGTCCAAATTTCAACTCTCTATCTTTTATGGTTTGGTCGGAAAAAATTCGCAAAGTTTGAAAAAAAAATCAAGTTAAAAAAATTCCGTGAAATGTGTCAAAAAAAAATTTTCTTTTCAAACCGGCTGAAACTAAGTTTCTAGAGTAATTAAATATCGGGGAACTCAAATCTGTTAACGGCGGCTCGATACGATGCACCGTTTTCGAGTTATATGGAAATTTGCATTTTCCCAACTTCAAACCGCGCTAACAGCAATTTCTAACGGTCTTTCACCACTTTAATTAGCATTTTTGGAATCAGCGTACTCAAATTAATCTAAATATATGTCAAACTCAAAAATAATTATGCGATTTTTTTTCGAAAAAAATGTCAAGGGGTACCCCTTACCGTTTTTGCGAAAATCGACGATTTTCACGCGGTTTGCTGTGGAGGTCGTAATAATATTCCAATTTAGTTGAAAAAATTTGACAATATACACTAAATATAGGTTGTTTGACTGTCCAAATTTCAACTCTCTATCTTTTATGGTTTGGTCGGAAAAAATTCGCAAAGTTTGAAAAAAAAATCAAGTTAAAAAAATTCCGTGAAATGTGTCAAAAAATTTTTTTCTTTTCAAACCGGCTGAAACTAAGTTTCTAGAGTAATTAAATATCGGGGAACTCAAATCTGTTAACGGCGGCTCGATACGATGCACCGTTTTCGAGTTATATGGAAATTTGCATTTTCCCAACTTCAAACCGCGCTAACAGCAATTTCTAACGGTCTTTCACCACTTTAATTAGCATTTTTGGAATCAGCGTACTCAAATTAATCTAAATATATGTCAAACTCAAAAATAATTATGCGATTTTTTTTCGAAAAAAATGTCAAGGGGTACCCCTTACCGTTTTTGCGAAAATCGACGATTTTCACGCGGTTTGCTGTGGAGGTCGTAATAATATTCCAATTTAGTTGAAAAAATTTGACAATATACACTAAATATAGGTTGTTTGACTGTCCAAATTTCAACTCTCTATCTTTTATGGTTTGGTCGGAAAAAATTCGCAAAGTTTGAAAAAAAAATCAAGTTAAAAAAATTCCGTGAAATGTGTCAAAAAATTTTTCTTTTCAAACCGACTGAAACTAAGTTTCTAGAGTAATTAAATATCGGGGAACTCAAATCTGTTAACGGCGGCTCGATACGATGCACCGTTTTCGAGTTATATGGAAATTTGCATTTTCCCAACTTCAAACCGCGCTAACAGCAATTTCTAACGGTCTTTCACCACTTTAATTAGCATTTTTGGAATCAGCGTACTCAAATTAATCTAAATATATGTCAAACTCAAAAATAATTATGCGATTTTTTTTCGAAAAAAATGTCAAGGGGTACCCCTTACCGTTTTTGCGAAAATCGACGATTTTCACGCGGTTTGCTGTGGAGGTCGTAATAATATTCCAATTTAGTTGAAAAAATTTGACAATATACACTAAATATAGGTTGTTTGACTGTCCAAATTTCAACTCTCTATCTTTTATGGTTTGGTCGGAAAAAATTCGCAAAGTTTGAAAAAAAAAATCAAGTTAAAAAAATTCCGTGAAATGTGTCAAAAAATTTTTTTCTTTTCAAACCGGCTGAAACTAAGTTTCTAGAGTAATTAAATATCGGGGAACTCAAATCTGTTAACGGCGGCTCGATACGATGCACCGTTTTCGAGTTATATGGAAATTTGCATTTTCCCAACTTCAAACCGCGCTAACAGCAATTTCTAACGGTCTTTCACCACTTTAATTAGCATTTTTGGAATCAGCGTACTCAAATTAATCTAAATATATGTCAAACTCAAAAATAATTATGCGATTTTTTTTCGAAAAAAATGTCAAGGGGTACCCCTTACCGTTTTTGCGAAAATCGACGATTTTCACGCGGTTTGCTGTGGAGGTCGTAATAATATTCCAATTTAGTTGAAAAAATTTGACAATATACACTAAATATAGGTTGTTTGACTGTCCAAATTTCAACTCTCTATCTTTTATGGTTTGGTCGGAAAAAATTCGCAAAGTTTGAAAAAAAAAATCAAGTTAAAAAAATTCCGTGAAATGTGTCAAAAAATTTTTTTCTTTTCAAACCGGCTGAAACTAAGTTTCTAGAGTAATTAAATATCGGGGAACTCAAATCTGTTAACGGCGGCTCGATACGATGCACCGTTTTCGAGTTATATGGAAATTTGCATTTTCCCAACTTCAAACCGCGCTAACAGCAATTTCTAACGGTCTTTCACCACTTTAATTAGCATTTTTGGAATCAGCGTACTCAAATTAATCTAAATATATGTCAAACTCAAAAATAATTATGCGATTTTTTTTCGAAAAAAATGTCAAGGGGTACCCCTTACCGTTTTTGCGAAAATCGACGATTTTCACGCGGTTTGCTGTGGAGGTCGTAATAATATTCCAATTAAGTTGAAAAAATTTGACAATATACACTAAATATAGGTTGTTTGACTGTCCAAATTTCAACTCTCTATCTTTTATGGTTTGGTCGGAAAAAATTCGCAAAGTTTGAAAAAAAAATCAAGTTAAAAAAATTCCGTGAAATGTGTCAAAAAATTTTTCTTTTCAAACCGACTGAAACTAAGTTTCTAGAGTAATTAAATATCGGGGAACTCAAATCTGTTAACGGCGGCTCGATACGATGCACCGTTTTCGAGTTATATGGAAATTTGCATTTTCCCAACTTCAAACCGCGCTAACAGCAATTTCTAACGGTCTTTCACCACTTTAATTAGCATTTTTGGAATCAGCGTACTCAAATTAATCTAAATATATGTCAAACTCAAAAATAATTATGCGATTTTTTTTCGAAAAAAATGTCAAGGGGTACCCCTTACCGTTTTTGCGAAAATCGACGATTTTCACGCGGTTTGCTGTGGAGGTCGTAATAATATTCCAATTTAGTTGAAAAAATTTGACAATATACACTAAATATAGGTTGTTTGACTGTCCAAATTTCAACTCTCTATCTTTTATGGTTTGGTCGGAAAAAATTCGCAAAGTTTGAAAAAAAAATCAAGTTAAAAAAATTCCGTGAAATGTGTCAAAAAATTTTTTTCTTTTCAAACCGGCTGAAACTAAGTTTCTAGAGTAATTAAATATCGGGGAACTCAAATCTGTTAACGGCGGCTCGATACGATGCACCGTTTTCGAGTTATATGGAAATTTGCATTTTCCCAACTTCAAACCGCGCTAACAGCAATTTCTAACGGTCTTTCACCACTTTAATTAGCATTTTTGGAATCAGCGTACTCAAATTAATCTAAATATATGTCAAACTCAAAAATAATTATGCGATTTTTTTTCGAAAAAAATGTCAAGGGGTACCCCTTACCGTTTTTGCGAAAATCGACGATTTTCACGCGGTTTGCTGTGGAGGTCGTAATAATATTCCAATTTAGTTGAAAAAATTTGACAATATACACTAAATATAGGTTGTTTGACTGTCCAAATTTCAACTCTCTATCTTTTATGGTTTGGTCGGAAAAAATTCGCAAAGTTTGAAAAAAAAATCAAGTTAAAAAAATTCCGTGAAATGTGTCAAAAAAAATTTTTCTTTTCAAACCGGCTGAAACTAAGTTTCTAGAGTAATTAAATATCGGGGAACTCAAATCTGTTAACGGCGGCTCGATACGATGCACCGTTTTCGAGTTATATGGAAATTTGCATTTTCCCAACTTCAAACCGCGCTAACAGCAATTTCTAACGGTCTTTCACCACTTTAATTAGCATTTTTGGAATCAGCGTACTCAAATTAATCTAAATATATGTCAAACTCAAAAATAATTATGCGATTTTTTTTCGAAAAAAATGTCAAGGGGTACCCCTTACCGTTTTTGCGAAAATCGACGATTTTCACGCGGTTTGCTGTGGAGGTCGTAATAATATTCCAATTTAGTTGAAAAAATTTGACAATATACACTAAATATAGGTTGTTTGACTGTCCAAATTTCAACTCTCTATCTTTTATGGTTTGGTCGGAAAAAATTCGCAAAGTTTGAAAAAAAAATCAAGTTAAAAAAATTCCGTGAAATGTGTCAAAAAATTTTTCTTTTCAAACCGACTGAAACTAAGTTTCTAGAGTAATTAAATATCGGGGAACTCAAATCTGTTAACGGCGGCTCGATACGATGCACCGTTTTCGAGTTATATGGAAATTTGCATTTTCCCAACTTCAAACCGCGCTAACAGCAATTTCTAACGGTCTTTCACCACTTTAATTAGCATTTTTGGAATCAGCGTACTCAAATTAATCTAAATATATGTCAAACTCAAAAATAATTATGCGATTTTTTTTCGAAAAAAATGTCAAGGGGTACCCCTTACCGTTTTTGCGAAAATCGACGATTTTCACGCGGTTTGCTGTGGAGGTCGTAATAATATTCCAATTAAGTTGAAAAAATTTGACAATATACACTAAATATAGGTTGTTTGACTGTCCAAATTTCAACTCTCTATCTTTTATGGTTTGGTCGGAAAAAATTCGCAAAGTTTGAAAAAAAAATCAAGTTAAAAAAATTCCGTGAAATGTGTCAAAAAAAAATTTTCTTTTCAAACCGGCTGAAACTAAGTTTCTAGAGTAATTAAATATCGGGGAACTCAAATCTGTTAACGGCGGCTCGATACGATGCACCGTTTTCGAGTTATATGGAAATTTGCATTTTCCCAACTTCAAACCGCGCTAACAGCAATTTCTAACGGTCTTTCACCACTTTAATTAGCATTTTTGGAATCAGCGTACTCAAATTAATCTAAATATATGTCAAACTCAAAAATAATTATGCGATTTTTTTTCGAAAAAAATGTCAAGGGGTACCCCTTACCGTTTTTGCGAAAATCGACGATTTTCACGCGGTTTGCTGTGGAGGTCGTAATAATATTCCAATTAAGTTGAAAAAATTTGACAATATACACTAAATATAGGTTGTTTGACTGTCCAAATTTCAACTCTCTATCTTTTATGGTTTGGTCGGAAAAAATTCGCAAAGTTTGAAAAAAAAAATCAAGTTAAAAAAATTCCGTGAAATGTGTCAAAAAATTTTTTTCTTTTCAAACCGGCTGAAACTAAGTTTCTAGAGTAATTAAATATCGGGGAACTCAAATCTGTTAACGGCGGCTCGATACGATGCACCGTTTTCGAGTTATATGGAAATTTGCATTTTCCCAACTTCAAACCGCGCTAACAGCAATTTCTAACGGTCTTTCACCACTTTAATTAGCATTTTTGGAATCAGCGTACTCAAATTAATCTAAATATATGTCAAACTCAAAAATAATTATGCGATTTTTTTTCGAAAAAAATGTCAAGGGGTACCCCTTACCGTTTTTGCGAAAATCGACGATTTTCACGCGGTTTGCTGTGGAGGTCGTAATAATATTCCAATTAAGTTGAAAAAATTTGACAATATACACTAAATATAGGTTGTTTGACTGTCCAAATTTCAACTCTCTATCTTTTATGGTTTGGTCGGAAAAAATTCGCAAAGTTTGAAAAAAAAATCAAGTTAAAAAAATTCCGTGAAATGTGTCAAAAAATTTTTTTCTTTTCAAACCGGCTGAAACTAAGTTTCTAGAGTAATTAAATATCGGGGAACTCAAATCTGTTAACGGCGGCTCGATACGATGCACCGTTTTCGAGTTATATGGAAATTTGCATTTTCCCAACTTCAAACCGCGCTAACAGCAATTTCTAACGGTCTTTCACCACTTTAATTAGCATTTTTGGAATCAGCGTACTCAAATTAATCTAAATATATGTCAAACTCAAAAATAATTATGCGATTTTTTTTCGAAAAAAATGTCAAGGGGTACCCCTTACCGTTTTTGCGAAAATCGACGATTTTCACGCGGTTTGCTGTGGAGGTCGTAATAATATTCCAATTTAGTTGAAAAAATTTGACAATATACACTAAATATAGGTTGTTTGACTGTCCAAATTTCAACTCTCTATCTTTTATGGTTTGGTCGGAAAAAATTCGCAAAGTTTGAAAAAAAAAATCAAGTTAAAAAAATTCCGTGAAATGTGTCAAAAAATTTTTTTCTTTTCAAACCGGCTGAAACTAAGTTTCTAGAGTAATTAAATATCGGGGAACTCAAATCTGTTAACGGCGGCTCGATACGATGCACCGTTTTCGAGTTATATGGAAATTTGCATTTTCCCAACTTCAAACCGCGCTAACAGCAATTTCTAACGGTCTTTCACCACTTTAATTAGCATTTTTGGAATCAGCGTACTCAAATTAATCTAAATATATGTCAAACTCAAAAATAATTATGCGATTTTTTTTCGAAAAAAATGTCAAGGGGTACCCCTTACCGTTTTTGCGAAAATCGACGATTTTCACGCGGTTTGCTGTGGAGGTCGTAATAATATTCCAATTTAGTTGAAAAAATTTGACAATATACACTAAATATAGGTTGTTTGACTGTCCAAATTTCAACTCTCTATCTTTTATGGTTTGGTCGGAAAAAATTCGCAAAGTTTGAAAAAAAAAATCAAGTTAAAAAAATTCCGTGAAATGTGTCAAAAAATTTTTTTCTTTTCAAACCGGCTGAAACTAAGTTTCTAGAGTAATTAAATATCGGGGAACTCAAATCTGTTAACGGCGGCTCGATACGATGCACCGTTTTCGAGTTATATGGAAATTTGCATTTTCCCAACTTCAAACCGCGCTAACAGCAATTTCTAACGGTCTTTCACCACTTTAATTAGCATTTTTGGAATCAGCGTACTCAAATTAATCTAAATATATGTCAAACTCAAAAATAATTATGCGATTTTTTTTCGAAAAAAATGTCAAGGGGTACCCCTTACCGTTTTTGCGAAAATCGACGATTTTCACGCGGTTTGCTGTGGAGGTCGTAATAATATTCCAATTAAGTTGAAAAAATTTGACAATATACACTAAATATAGGTTGTTTGACTGTCCAAATTTCAACTCTCTATCTTTTATGGTTTGGTCGGAAAAAATTCGCAAAGTTTGAAAAAAAAATCAAGTTAAAAAAATTCCGTGAAATGTGTCAAAAAATTTTTCTTTTCAAACCGACTGAAACTAAGTTTCTAGAGTAATTAAATATCGGGGAACTCAAATCTGTTAACGGCGGCTCGATACGATGCACCGTTTTCGAGTTATATGGAAATTTGCATTTTCCCAACTTCAAACCGCGCTAACAGCAATTTCTAACGGTCTTTCACCACTTTAATTAGCATTTTTGGAATCAGCGTACTCAAATTAATCTAAATATATGTCAAACTCAAAAATAATTATGCGATTTTTTTTCGAAAAAAATGTCAAGGGGTACCCCTTACCGTTTTTGCGAAAATCGACGATTTTCACGCGGTTTGCTGTGGAGGTCGTAATAATATTCCAATTAAGTTGAAAAAATTTGACAATATACACTAAATATAGGTTGTTTGACTGTCCAAATTTCAACTCTCTATCTTTTATGGTTTGGTCGGAAAAAATTCGCAAAGTTTGAAAAAAAAATCAAGTTAAAAAAATTCCGTGAAATGTGTCAAAAAAAAATTTTCTTTTCAAACCGGCTGAAACTAAGTTTCTAGAGTAATTAAATATCGGGGAACTCAAATCTGTTAACGGCGGCTCGATACGATGCACCGTTTTCGAGTTATATGGAAATTTGCATTTTCCCAACTTCAAACCGCGCTAACAGCAATTTCTAACGGTCTTTCACCACTTTAATTAGCATTTTTGGAATCAGCGTACTCAAATTAATCTAAATATATGTCAAACTCAAAAATAATTATGCGATTTTTTTTCGAAAAAAATGTCAAGGGGTACCCCTTACCGTTTTTGCGAAAATCGACGATTTTCACGCGGTTTGCTGTGGAGGTCGTAATAATATTCCAATTAAGTTGAAAAAATTTGACAATATACACTAAATATAGGTTGTTTGACTGTCCAAATTTCAACTCTCTATCTTTTATGGTTTGGTCGGAAAAAATTCGCAAAGTTTGAAAAAAAAAATCAAGTTAAAAAAATTCCGTGAAATGTGTCAAAAAATTTTTTTCTTTTCAAACCGGCTGAAACTAAGTTTCTAGAGTAATTAAATATCGGGGAACTCAAATCTGTTAACGGCGGCTCGATACGATGCACCGTTTTCGAGTTATATGGAAATTTGCATTTTCCCAACTTCAAACCGCGCTAACAGCAATTTCTAACGGTCTTTCACCACTTTAATTAGCATTTTTGGAATCAGCGTACTCAAATTAATCTAAATATATGTCAAACTCAAAAATAATTATGCGATTTTTTTTCGAAAAAAATGTCAAGGGGTACCCCTTACCGTTTTTGCGAAAATCGACGATTTTCACGCGGTTTGCTGTGGAGGTCGTAATAATATTCCAATTAAGTTGAAAAAATTTGACAATATACACTAAATATAGGTTGTTTGACTGTCCAAATTTCAACTCTCTATCTTTTATGGTTTGGTCGGAAAAAATTCGCAAAGTTTGAAAAAAAAATCAAGTTAAAAAAATTCCGTGAAATGTGTCAAAAAATTTTTTTCTTTTCAAACCGGCTGAAACTAAGTTTCTAGAGTAATTAAATATCGGGGAACTCAAATCTGTTAACGGCGGCTCGATACGATGCACCGTTTTCGAGTTATATGGAAATTTGCATTTTCCCAACTTCAAACCGCGCTAACAGCAATTTCTAACGGTCTTTCACCACTTTAATTAGCATTTTTGGAATCAGCGTACTCAAATTAATCTAAATATATGTCAAACTCAAAAATAATTATGCGATTTTTTTTCGAAAAAAATGTCAAGGGGTACCCCTTACCGTTTTTGCGAAAATCGACGATTTTCACGCGGTTTGCTGTGGAGGTCGTAATAATATTCCAATTTAGTTGAAAAAATTTGACAATATACACTAAATATAGGTTGTTTGACTGTCCAAATTTCAACTCTCTATCTTTTATGGTTTGGTCGGAAAAAATTCGCAAAGTTTGAAAAAAAAAATCAAGTTAAAAAAATTCCGTGAAATGTGTCAAAAAATTTTTTTCTTTTCAAACCGGCTGAAACTAAGTTTCTAGAGTAATTAAATATCGGGGAACTCAAATCTGTTAACGGCGGCTCGATACGATGCACCGTTTTCGAGTTATATGGAAATTTGCATTTTCCCAACTTCAAACCGCGCTAACAGCAATTTCTAACGGTCTTTCACCACTTTAATTAGCATTTTTGGAATCAGCGTACTCAAATTAATCTAAATATATGTCAAACTCAAAAATAATTATGCGATTTTTTTTCGAAAAAAATGTCAAGGGGTACCCCTTACCGTTTTTGCGAAAATCGACGATTTTCACGCGGTTTGCTGTGGAGGTCGTAATAATATTCCAATTTAGTTGAAAAAATTTGACAATATACACTAAATATAGGTTGTTTGACTGTCCAAATTTCAACTCTCTATCTTTTATGGTTTGGTCGGAAAAAATTCGCAAAGTTTGAAAAAAAAAATCAAGTTAAAAAAATTCCGTGAAATGTGTCAAAAAATTTTTTTCTTTTCAAACCGGCTGAAACTAAGTTTCTAGAGTAATTAAATATCGGGGAACTCAAATCTGTTAACGGCGGCTCGATACGATGCACCGTTTTCGAGTTATATGGAAATTTGCATTTTCCCAACTTCAAACCGCGCTAACAGCAATTTCTAACGGTCTTTCACCACTTTAATTAGCATTTTTGGAATCAGCGTACTCAAATTAATCTAAATATATGTCAAACTCAAAAATAATTATGCGATTTTTTTTCGAAAAAAATGTCAAGGGGTACCCCTTACCGTTTTTGCGAAAATCGACGATTTTCACGCGGTTTGCTGTGGAGGTCGTAATAATATTCCAATTAAGTTGAAAAAATTTGACAATATACACTAAATATAGGTTGTTTGACTGTCCAAATTTCAACTCTCTATCTTTTATGGTTTGGTCGGAAAAAATTCGCAAAGTTTGAAAAAAAAATCAAGTTAAAAAAATTCCGTGAAATGTGTCAAAAAATTTTTCTTTTCAAACCGACTGAAACTAAGTTTCTAGAGTAATTAAATATCGGGGAACTCAAATCTGTTAACGGCGGCTCGATACGATGCACCGTTTTCGAGTTATATGGAAATTTGCATTTTCCCAACTTCAAACCGCGCTAACAGCAATTTCTAACGGTCTTTCACCACTTTAATTAGCATTTTTGGAATCAGCGTACTCAAATTAATCTAAATATATGTCAAACTCAAAAATAATTATGCGATTTTTTTTCGAAAAAAATGTCAAGGGGTACCCCTTACCGTTTTTGCGAAAATCGACGATTTTCACGCGGTTTGCTGTGGAGGTCGTAATAATATTCCAATTTAGTTGAAAAAATTTGACAATATACACTAAATATAGGTTGTTTGACTGTCCAAATTTCAACTCTCTATCTTTTATGGTTTGGTCGGAAAAAATTCGCAAAGTTTGAAAAAAAAATCAAGTTAAAAAAATTCCGTGAAATGTGTCAAAAATTTTTTTTCTTTTCAAACCGGCTGAAACTAAGTTTCTAGAGTAATTAAATATCGGGGAACTCAAATCTGTTAACGGCGGCTCGATACGATGCACCGTTTTCGAGTTATATGGAAATTTGCATTTTCCCAACTTCAAACCGCGCTAACAGCAATTTCTAACGGTCTTTCACCACTTTAATTAGCATTTTTGGAATCAGCGTACTCAAATTAATCTAAATATATGTCAAACTCAAAAATAATTATGCGATTTTTTTTCGAAAAAAATGTCAAGGGGTACCCCTTACCGTTTTTGCGAAAATCGACGATTTTCACGCGGTTTGCTGTGGAGGTCGTAATAATATTCCAATTTAGTTGAAAAAATTTGACAATATACACTAAATATAGGTTGTTTGACTGTCCAAATTTCAACTCTCTATCTTTTATGGTTTGGTCGGAAAAAATTCGCAAAGTTTGAAAAAAAAATCAAGTTAAAAAAATTCCGTGAAATGTGTCAAAAAAATTTTTTCTTTTCAAACCGGCTGAAACTAAGTTTCTAGAGTAATTAAATATCGGGGAACTCAAATCTGTTAACGGCGGCTCGATACGATGCACCGTTTTCGAGTTATATGGAAATTTGCATTTTCCCAACTTCAAACCGCGCTAACAGCAATTTCTAACGGTCTTTCACCACTTTAATTAGCATTTTTGGAATCAGCGTACTCAAATTAATCTAAATATATGTCAAACTCAAAAATAATTATGCGATTTTTTTTCGAAAAAAATGTCAAGGGGTACCCCTTACCGTTTTTGCGAAAATCGACGATTTTCACGCGGTTTGCTGTGGAGGTCGTAATAATATTCCAATTTAGTTGAAAAAATTTGACAATATACACTAAATATAGGTTGTTTGACTGTCCAAATTTCAACTCTCTATCTTTTATGGTTTGGTCGGAAAAAATTCGCAAAGTTTGAAAAAAAAATCAAGTTAAAAAAATTCCGTGAAATGTGTCAAAAAATTTTTTTCTTTTCAAACTGGCTGAAACTAAGTTTCTAGAGTAATTAAATATCGGGGAACTCAAATCTGTTAACGGCGGCTCGATACGATGCACCGTTTTCGAGTTATATGGAAATTTGCATTTTCCCAACTTCAAACCGCGCTAACAGCAATTTCTAACGGTCTTTCACCACTTTAATTAGCATTTTTGGAATCAGCGTACTCAAATTAATCTAAATATATGTCAAACTCAAAAATAATTATGCGATTTTTTTTCGAAAAAAATGTCAAGGGGTACCCCTTACCGTTTTTGCGAAAATCGACGATTTTCACGCGGTTTGCTGTGGAGGTCGTAATAATATTCCAATTAAGTTGAAAAAATTTGACAATATACACTAAATATAGGTTGTTTGACTGTCCAAATTTCAACTCTCTATCTTTTATGGTTTGGTCGGAAAAAATTCGCAAAGTTTGAAAAAAAAATCAAGTTAAAAAAATTCCGTGAAATGTGTCAAAAAATTTTTTTCTTTTCAAACCGGCTGAAACTAAGTTTCTAGAGTAATTAAATATCGGGGAACTCAAATCTGTTAACGGCGGCTCGATACGATGCACCGTTTTCGAGTTATATGGAAATTTGCATTTTCCCAACTTCAAACCGCGCTAACAGCAATTTCTAACGGTCTTTCACCACTTTAATTAGCATTTTTGGAATCAGCGTACTCAAATTAATCTAAATATATGTCAAACTCAAAAATAATTATGCGATTTTTTTTCGAAAAAAATGTCAAGGGGTACCCCTTACCGTTTTTGCGAAAATCGACGATTTTCACGCGGTTTGCTGTGGAGGTCGTAATAATATTCCAATTTAGTTGAAAAAATTTGACAATATACACTAAATATAGGTTGTTTGACTGTCCAAATTTCAACTCTCTATCTTTTATGGTTTGGTCGGAAAAAATTCGCAAAGTTTGAAAAAAAAATCAAGTTAAAAAAATTCCGTGAAATGTGTCAAACAATTTTTTTCTTTTCAAACCGGCTGAAACTAAGTTTCTAGAGTAATTAAATATCGGGGAACTCAAATCTGTTAACGGCGGCTCGATACGATGCACCGTTTTCGAGTTATATGGAAATTTGCATTTTCCCAACTTCAAACCGCGCTAACAGCAATTTCTAACAGTCTTTCACCACTTTAATTAGCATTTTTGGAATCAGCGTACTCAAATTAATCTAAATATATGTCAAACTCAAAAATAATTATGCGATTTTTTTTCGAAAAAAATGTCAAGGGGTACCCCTTACCGTTTTTGCGAAAATCGACGATTTTCACGCGGTTTGCTGTGGAGGTCGTAATAATATTCCAATTTAGTTGAAAAAATTTGACAATATACACTAAATATAGGTTGTTTGACTGTCCAAATTTCAACTCTCTATCTTTTATGGTTTGGTCGGAAAAAATTCGCAAAGTTTGAAAAAAAAATCAAGTTAAAAAAATTCCGTGAAATGTGTCAAAAAATTTTTTTCTTTTCAAACCGGCTGAAACTAAGTTTCTAGAGTAATTAAATATCGGGGAACTCAAATCTGTTAACGGCGGCTCGATACGATGCACCGTTTTCGAGTTATATGGAAATTTGCATTTTCCCAACTTCAAACCGCGCTAACAGCAATTTCTAACGGTCTTTCACCACTTTAATTAGCATTTTTGGAATCAGCGTACTCAAATTAATCTAAATATATGTCAAACTCAAAAATAATTATGCGATTTTTTTTCGAAAAAAATGTCAAGGGGTACCCCTTACCGTTTTTGCGAAAATCGACGATTTTCACGCGGTTTGCTGTGGAGGTCGTAATAATATTCCAATTTAGTTGAAAAAATTTGACAATATACACTAAATATAGGTTGTTTGACTGTCCAAATTTCAACTCTCTATCTTTTATGGTTTGGTCGGAAAAAATTCGCAAAGTTTGAAAAAAAAATCAAGTTAAAAAAATTCCGTGAAATGTGTCAAACAATTTTTTTCTTTTCAAACCGGCTGAAACTAAGTTTCTAGAGTAATTAAATATCGGGGAACTCAAATCTGTTAACGGCGGCTCGATACGATGCACCGTTTTCGAGTTATATGGAAATTTGCATTTTCCCAACTTCAAACCGCGCTAACAGCAATTTCTAACAGTCTTTCACCACTTTAATTAGCATTTTTGGAATCAGCGTACTCAAATTAATCTAAATATATGTCAAACTCAAAAATAATTATGCGATTTTTTTTCGAAAAAAATGTCAAGGGGTACCCCTTACCGTTTTTGCGAAAATCGACGATTTTCACGCGGTTTGCTGTGGAGGTCGTAATAATATTCCAATTTAGTTGAAAAAATTTGACAATATACACTAAATATAGGTTGTTTGACTGTCCAAATTTCAACTCTCTATCTTTTATGGTTTGGTCGGAAAAAATTCGCAAAGTTTGAAAAAAAAAATCAAGTTAAAAAAATTCCGTGAAATGTGTCAAAAAATTTTTTTCTTTTCAAACCGGCTGAAACTAAGTTTCTAGAGTAATTAAATATCGGGGAACTCAAATCTGTTAACGGCGGCTCGATACGATGCACCGTTTTCGAGTTATATGGAAATTTGCATTTTCCCAACTTCAAACCGCGCTAACAGCAATTTCTAACGGTCTTTCACCACTTTAATTAGCATTTTTGGAATCAGCGTACTCAAATTAATCTAAATATATGTCAAACTCAAAAATAATTATGCGATTTTTTTTCGAAAAAAATGTCAAGGGGTACCCCTTACCGTTTTTGCGAAAATCGACGATTTTCACGCGGTTTGCTGTGGAGGTCGTAATAATATTCCAATTTAGTTGAAAAAATTTGACAATATACACTAAATATAGGTTGTTTGACTGTCCAAATTTCAACTCTCTATCTTTTATGGTTTGGTCGGAAAAAATTCGCAAAGTTTGAAAAAAAAATCAAGTTAAAAAAATTCCGTGAAATGTGTCAAACAATTTTTTTCTTTTCAAACCGGCTGAAACTAAGTTTCTAGAGTAATTAAATATCGGGGAACTCAAATCTGTTAACGGCGGCTCGATACGATGCACCGTTTTCGAGTTATATGGAAATTTGCATTTTCCCAACTTCAAACCGCGCTAACAGCAATTTCTAACAGTCTTTCACCACTTTAATTAGCATTTTTGGAATCAGCGTACTCAAATTAATCTAAATATATGTCAAACTCAAAAATAATTATGCGATTTTTTTTCGAAAAAAATGTCAAGGGGTACCCCTTACCGTTTTTGCGAAAATCGACGATTTTCACGCGGTTTGCTGTGGAGGTCGTAATAATATTCCAATTTAGTTGAAAAAATTTGACAATATACACTAAATATAGGTTGTTTGACTGTCCAAATTTCAACTCTCTATCTTTTATGGTTTGGTCGGAAAAAATTCGCAAAGTTTGAAAAAAAAATCAAGTTAAAAAAATTCCGTGAAATGTGTCAAACAATTTTTTTCTTTTCAAACCGGCTGAAACTAAGTTTCTAGAGTAATTAAATATCGGGGAACTCAAATCTGTTAACGGCGGCTCGATACGATGCACCGTTTTCGAGTTATATGGAAATTTGCATTTTCCCAACTTCAAACCGCGCTAACAGCAATTTCTAACAGTCTTTCACCACTTTAATTAGCATTTTTGGAATCAGCGTACTCAAATTAATCTAAATATATGTCAAACTCAAAAATAATTATGCGATTTTTTTTCGAAAAAAATGTCAAGGGGTACCCCTTACCGTTTTTGCGAAAATCGACGATTTTCACGCGGTTTGCTGTGGAGGTCGTAATAATATTCCAATTTAGTTGAAAAAATTTGACAATATACACTAAATATAGGTTGTTTGACTGTCCAAATTTCAACTCTCTATCTTTTATGGTTTGGTCGGAAAAAATTCGCAAAGTTTGAAAAAAAAATCAAGTTAAAAAAATTCCGTGAAATGTGTCAAAAAATTTTTTTCTTTTCAAACCGGCTGAAACTAAGTTTCTAGAGTAATTAAATATCGGGGAACTCAAATCTGTTAACGGCGGCTCGATACGATGCACCGTTTTCGAGTTATATGGAAATTTGCATTTTCCCAACTTCAAACCGCGCTAACAGCAATTTCTAACGGTCTTTCACCACTTTAATTAGCATTTTTGGAATCAGCGTACTCAAATTAATCTAAATATATGTCAAACTCAAAAATAATTATGCGATTTTTTTTCGAAAAAAATGTCAAGGGGTACCCCTTACCGTTTTTGCGAAAATCGACGATTTTCACGCGGTTTGCTGTGGAGGTCGTAATAATATTCCAATTTAGTTGAAAAAATTTGACAATATACACTAAATATAGGTTGTTTGACTGTCCAAATTTCAACTCTCTATCTTTTATGGTTTGGTCGGAAAAAATTCGCAAAGTTTGAAAAAAAAATCAAGTTAAAAAAATTCCGTGAAATGTGTCAAACAATTTTTTTCTTTTCAAACCGGCTGAAACTAAGTTTCTAGAGTAATTAAATATCGGGGAACTCAAATCTGTTAACGGCGGCTCGATACGATGCACCGTTTTCGAGTTATATGGAAATTTGCATTTTCCCAACTTCAAACCGCGCTAACAGCAATTTCTAACAGTCTTTCACCACTTTAATTAGCATTTTTGGAATCAGCGTACTCAAATTAATCTAAATATATGTCAAACTCAAAAATAATTATGCGATTTTTTTTCGAAAAAAATGTCAAGGGGTACCCCTTACCGTTTTTGCGAAAATCGACGATTTTCACGCGGTTTGCTGTGGAGGTCGTAATAATATTCCAATTTAGTTGAAAAAATTTGACAATATACACTAAATATAGGTTGTTTGACTGTCCAAATTTCAACTCTCTATCTTTTATGGTTTGGTCGGAAAAAATTCGCAAAGTTTGAAAAAAAAAATCAAGTTAAAAAAATTCCGTGAAATGTGTCAAAAAATTTTTTTCTTTTCAAACCGGCTGAAACTAAGTTTCTAGAGTAATTAAATATCGGGGAACTCAAATCTGTTAACGGCGGCTCGATACGATGCACCGTTTTCGAGTTATATGGAAATTTGCATTTTCCCAACTTCAAACCGCGCTAACAGCAATTTCTAACGGTCTTTCACCACTTTAATTAGCATTTTTGGAATCAGCGTACTCAAATTAATCTAAATATATGTCAAACTCAAAAATAATTATGCGATTTTTTTTCGAAAAAAATGTCAAGGGGTACCCCTTACCGTTTTTGCGAAAATCGACGATTTTCACGCGGTTTGCTGTGGAGGTCGTAATAATATTCCAATTTAGTTGAAAAAATTTGACAATATACACTAAATATAGGTTGTTTGACTGTCCAAATTTCAACTCTCTATCTTTTATGGTTTGGTCGGAAAAAATTCGCAAAGTTTGAAAAAAAAATCAAGTTAAAAAAATTCCGTGAAATGTGTCAAACAATTTTTTTCTTTTCAAACCGGCTGAAACTAAGTTTCTAGAGTAATTAAATATCGGGGAACTCAAATCTGTTAACGGCGGCTCGATACGATGCACCGTTTTCGAGTTATATGGAAATTTGCATTTTCCCAACTTCAAACCGCGCTAACAGCAATTTCTAACAGTCTTTCACCACTTTAATTAGCATTTTTGGAATCAGCGTACTCAAATTAATCTAAATATATGTCAAACTCAAAAATAATTATGCGATTTTTTTTCGAAAAAAATGTCAAGGGGTACCCCTTACCGTTTTTGCGAAAATCGACGATTTTCACGCGGTTTGCTGTGGAGGTCGTAATAATATTCCAATTTAGTTGAAAAAATTTGACAATATACACTAAATATAGGTTGTTTGACTGTCCAAATTTCAACTCTCTATCTTTTATGGTTTGGTCGGAAAAAATTCGCAAAGTTTGAAAAAAAAATCAAGTTAAAAAAATTCCGTGAAATGTGTCAAAAAATTTTTTTCTTTTCAAACCGGCTGAAACTAAGTTTCTAGAGTAATTAAATATCGGGGAACTCAAATCTGTTAACGGCGGCTCGATACGATGCACCGTTTTCGAGTTATATGGAAATTTGCATTTTCCCAACTTCAAACCGCGCTAACAGCAATTTCTAACGGTCTTTCACCACTTTAATTAGCATTTTTGGAATCAGCGTACTCAAATTAATCTAAATATATGTCAAACTCAAAAATAATTATGCGATTTTTTTTCGAAAAAAATGTCAAGGGGTACCCCTTACCGTTTTTGCGAAAATCGACGATTTTCACGCGGTTTGCTGTGGAGGTCGTAATAATATTCCAATTTAGTTGAAAAAATTTGACAATATACACTAAATATAGGTTGTTTGACTGTCCAAATTTCAACTCTCTATCTTTTATGGTTTGGTCGGAAAAAATTCGCAAAGTTTGAAAAAAAAATCAAGTTAAAAAAATTCCGTGAAATGTGTCAAAAAATTTTTTTCTTTTCAAACCGGCTGAAACTAAGTTTCTAGAGTAATTAAATATCGGGGAACTCAAATCTGTTAACGGCGGCTCGATACGATGCACCGTTTTCGAGTTATATGGAAATTTGCATTTTCCCAACTTCAAACCGCGCTAACAGCAATTTCTAACGGTCTTTCACCACTTTAATTAGCATTTTTGGAATCAGCGTACTCAAATTAATCTAAATATATGTCAAACTCAAAAATAATTATGCGATTTTTTTTCGAAAAAAATGTCAAGGGGTACCCCTTACCGTTTTTGCGAAAATCGACGATTTTCACGCGGTTTGCTGTGGAGGTCGTAATAATATTCCAATTTAGTTGAAAAAATTTGACAATATACACTAAATATAGGTTGTTTGACTGTCCAAATTTCAACTCTCTATCTTTTATGGTTTGGTCGGAAAAAATTCGCAAAGTTTGAAAAAAAAATCAAGTTAAAAAAATTCCGTGAAATGTGTCAAAAAAAAATTCTTTTCAAACCGGCTGAAACTAAGTTTCTAGAGTAATTAAATATCGGGGAACTCAAATCTGTTAACGGCGGCTCGATACGATGCACCGTTTTTGAGTTCTATGGAAATTTGGCAATCAATAGAAAGTTGAAATTTTGAGGGTCAAACAAACTTTATTTTGTTTATATTCCTGGACAAACTTCAACTCATATTCATTACGGTTTGTTTTTGCATATAAGCCAAGAACACTGGCTTATTGAAACAAGTTTCAACGAACCTATGCAGGGATTATAATTTGTTAGTAAGTTTTATTGCTTATTCAAGTCAGTAGCGAGATGTTGTCGTGTGTGATGGTTTGTTTTTATTGTTAGTGAATTCTATAAACGATTTTTGTGTATTATTTGAAATGTTCCAAATAATATACTAGTTTGGAAGTGTTGCAATTAAGAAGACATGCCATCTAGCATACATATGTGGTAAAATCAAGGGAGTAAAATGCCAAAGGTGGTACCTACAGTACTTAAAGTACCCCCTTATTATGCACGCACGAACCAGGAGTGTCGGCGGTAACGAGACGCTCCACTTGAGAACTCACACACACCCATACTTTACTCTGATGGAGATAGATGCAGTAAAGGATCTAGATTGCTCTGAGACTTGTTAAGACCGGTCTAGAAGGGTATTTCTTCCAGCATCCATAACGAAATAACATCAAGTTGGGCCACACAATATGCCGTTGAATCCCCATTTTATTTATACCTTTAAAGATCTCTTAGGAAGTTTTTCGCGTCTGCAAATTTTCGCAGAATTGTCCGAATGGTCAATTCCCCTAATTTGATTTGTAAGAGCAACTTTCTTTAATGTCCTCGATGCGGTTTTACGTAAAGATTGCTGCTGGAAATTTATTCTATTTATGGAATGAATATTTTCTAAACAATTAATGTAAATGTAGCATATTTGATATATCTATTTAATGCAACTGCGTAATAACAGTTAAATGCAATGTATGGCTATGTCGAGTACATGTTTTGAAATTAAAACAACGCAATTATTATTTCGATTCAATTTCGGTGGAACATATTAACATAGAGTTTGCACGTTGCGTAGCAAGTTTTACCACGACTGCGGTTAATGGAATGATAAACGATGATGTTGGCTTTGCAAATAAAAAAAAACGTAACCATCAACTTGTTTGTCATTTTGGTTTTTGTACAAACCGACGAACTTAAACTCGCATTAGTGTGCATGGCACACGTCTAAACAATTATCCAAAAATGGGTTTCATTACAGCAAACTAGGTTAACCCTAGCCATGTGCCCATATCATATACAGAATACAGTTCACTCTGATCCATCTGCCTAATTGAATAATTTTACAGGTGGCGATTTTTCTTGTAATGTAGGCCTAATGATAACACTATATAAATATGACCCTTACACGGTTTTCCTTCTGAGCACGGTTTTGTATTTTCGTTATTTTTCCATAAGTCATTTTGTGTAAAATCAACACACAATATACACCGGATTCCAAATTGTGAAATATATGAATTGTCAAATAATAAATAGTTTAAATTTGGTTTAAAAATTTTCAATTCGAAGACACAGTTACTGCGATTTTTTAACTGTATTAACAATGGATACAACATATAAATAAAGCGTTTGGGATACATACAGACATATATATAATTGTTTAATTGCGTTTATAAATTTTTATGTTGACTGCGATTACAATTTGTATACCTCGTGACAATGGATTCAACATTAACATACGTAGCGTTCCGGATAGACACATGGATATATATATATATTTATTTATTTATTAATTAAAAATAATAGTGGGCCATAGGCATACATAATTTGGCAACTAAGTCAATGTTAAATAAGCGTAATAAACCTATTACTATACTTTAAAAATGTCTGTAGGTAAATTTAGCGAAAGTTTATACATTAAGGAAATGGAAATTTGATCTCCACAAAGTTCTAAACAATAACGAACGCTTGATCGTAGCTTGAACAAAAACAAAAATCATATTATAAAAGTTTTAATTAAAATTGGATTAATAGGTGTATTGCATTGCACAAAAACAACACAGTTTAAATCTAGAACTTTGATCATTAAAACTAAAACATAATTCACGAATTATGGAAAGGTTGTCAGAATATTCATTTATCAAATTAAATTTATAACAATTTTGGTGCTGCACCTATGCTTGTTGTTCTATTTTTAAAATGTGCCCGCAATTAATCATTTAGCTAATAAATATCTTGAAATACAAACACAGAAGAAGTGATAAAAAGCTAAAACAAATAAATTGTGTTCAAGTCGTGTATAGAGTTTCTCGGTGTTTTTTCAGTGCCACAGTGACTGTTCTTTTGCTTGTGTGTTTTCTGTGGGCTGAGGAAGTTTTAATACCTCGTTCAGCTGAATTTATCACCACGTCTACTTATTGTTTTCATTCACTACTTGTGAGCGAATGAAACTATAAGCCCTTTTTGTTCTGTTTACTTTTACAGTTTGACAATAATATGTACAAAAATAAACTTTAAAACTAACTGCAACATTTTACAATTGTTATAACTTTCTTTACATATACAAAGGTATATTCAACTGTTGCATATGCTATATTTTGTTTTTAGAAGAACCGTTTTCGTGATATTCAAAAAATGACACGAGTAAACAAGTACTTTCGGTTCAAATAAAACATATTCTTTACTATATATAAGTAATGTAAAACTAGGTACATTTTTTATATAACACTATAACGAATACATATATAAATAGTTTTATAATTTCGTGATGTTAATTTCGAATAATGTAACGAAATCACATTCTGCATATCAATGCTCGAGAAATTTCGTTAAATCTCGAACATTATATGTTTATGAATCGGTTTTTATTCAATATGATTTATTTGGATGGGTAAAAGGAAATGATAATGCATTCATAATTTAGAAGGAGTAGTTTAGGTTGTCTTTGCTGTTTGTATTTATTCGGCGAGCTAAAGGCACAGGTGTATGCACCTATGCTACACTAAACCATGAAATTCCTCAGCAAAGGTGTTGTTACTTGAATGTATTGTGTTATACGAAGTATATTGATTGTAGTACACGTCTATTTTACGTTATGTCTGTAGCTTTAAGTGCAAGGATCTAGTTTGTGTTTTGTTGCGTATATGTTCGTACCCGGTTTACATTAAATACGTTGTATCCACATCCATTTATCAGCGAAGGCAGCTAATGCGTTATTTTGTGAATACGTGAGATATTTTGTACACCTGAGCTATGTGTATACAATATACATATATATGCCACGTTTACATCAATCTATATAAACCAAAGCCAAACAACGAGATGCATACACAATTGAGACATATTGATCTGAATCGTAAACATAATATAGTCAACCTTATTTAGAGTTTACACAATAAACAATTATGATCACAATACACAGTAATAATTAGGGCAACCAGAAATATGCTCGGGCATATTTTTTGTCAAGCGTCTGTTTAGCTTATACGCCATTAATAAATCTGTTTTAAGCGAAATTACAAATTTTGGGCCGTATTTGTTAGGGTTATATCTTAATAAACTCTCTTTGTAGACTAACTTAGCATAAGTTAGTCTACAAAGAGAGTTAATTATAGTTATAATTACATTTTTAAGCTTACATCATTCAATATATACTTCATAATTTATAGTACATATGAATTAGTCATTAGAAAAATGCAGTAATTTTTGTTTAAAGTGATTCGGGTAACCCGGGTTTCAGGTGACTTGAATTCGGTTAACCGGGGTTTTACTGTATATATATATTAATATTTACGTTCATATAACATATTTTTAAAGATAATTTTTAACTTATTTAACTTTCAAAACCATTCAGAATTGGCTGTATTAAATGTTCATGGTGTAACAGACAAAGAACGTTATTCGAAACGGCTTCCTTCCCTTTATTTCGGTTAACCGGGGTTCTACTGTATATATATAATGTTTTGACGAAAATATTAAATGTTTAACAGCATATTTTGTTTGTTTAACGGCATATTTTTATTTTTATATGGCATTTTTAAAGCGCTTAAAACTGTTTTTTTTTTGAGCATATTCCTGGTTGAATTATTTCGAACTCGTTTAAATAAAATAATGATGTTTATCAAAGTTTAAAAAGAAAATTTATCATTTATGAAATTGAATGTTCAGATGTGACAGATAAAATACAAAAATAATGTTTCATTTTTCAACAAATTACCAGCACAGACAGTTCAATCATTTATATTGTAAATGTGTGTCGAGAAAAACGTTTTGAAAACCCGTCACAACGAAACCCACCGACACAAAACGGAAATAAGCAACGAAACCATGATTTCCGGTGCAGAAATTAGGTTAATTTTCAACAATGTATATACATTGATTCCTATTTACTTCGTAAAATAAAAATTAAATAACTATCGCCAAATCTCCCACTAATTTAACAATTAATAAAATAACCTAAAATCTACCCGCGGGAAAACTAATCATGAATTTCCAAGCGCGCAAGCGCCAGTCGTCCAAACCGCCAGCTCGTCGTTTTTAAATAATAAACCCTGTTTTATTCGCGTTGGTCCGCTGTGTTATTGAACATTTTCACGCGTCATTTTACTGCGACAATGTGCTGCGTGGTCTCACAATAATACACACGCAAGTATATATACAAGTATACCCAAGTATACTGCAAATGAGCAGCGGTACCCAAACTAGCGCTCACTTCACAGCGTGTAATCAGGCATGCTGATTGTTATATACGAGCAACGGATTTTGTTAATTCAAGTACTTAAGGGATGATTTCAGGCAGGAAACCTTTTTTACTGGGAGTCTCGGGGGTGAAGGGGGGGGGGGGGGCTCTAGCGCATAATTCAGCTGCATTATTGGGGTGGGGTGACCTTGCTGGTTAAATTATTGACTTCGTTAATATATTTTTGTCATTTGTATTAACAGTCGATATTTCTTTGTTGCTTTTTTAAATGGTTTAGTTTTTACTTTCTTGAAGTACTGTAGTTTTTATTTTTAGATTATACTAATTAACAGCTACAATAATGAAATTTCGCTATAAAAATACGCCATATTGTAGATTGTATTTATTTCTTTGCCCCCAAAAAATGTGCTGAATCATGATGCTGTATTATTCAGGGTATTTGGAGAATAACACGGCAATGTTTGGTTCAGTAAATAATGATTATCCTTGTAATGGATGTAACATTAGTGTTTTTCTGTTGATTCTATGAAAGGTTTTCGTATGAATGGCGGAATCTTTCATATGTACATATGATAAAAAAAAATATGACGTCCAATTATTGATGACCATATATAAATTGGATATATAATATATATATATATAATATATATATATATATATATATATATATATATATATATATATATATATATATATATATATATATATATATATATTATAATGAAAGAATTACTTATAAATGACGAAGATTTTCTATGCCATTGCCAAAATAATTATCCATCTAATTAAATTTAAATTTAAACATAAGCACTCATACGTAAATAGTGTATGTAATAATACTTATCATAACTATTGCGAACTTTTTAATATTTACTACCACATAAATGTCAGATACTGTCATAAATATTAGGTTAAATGGTAAACAGCTGTTAAACCACGAATATTCACGCTTTAATTTGTCGTCGTTTTAAAATTCGTTAGCAATCCGTGCAATAAAGTTGAACACAAGTCTAAACTACAGTTAAGCGTTAACCTTGCATGATGCAAATGGTCATAAAACAAGGAATTGTCACTATTATTTAAAATAAATCATTTGTACAAAATAGACTTAAGTATCCAACATTATCTGAAGAGTTACAACACTTATTTCATTGTAGAAATTGTATTTTGACACAAAAAAGAAATTTGGTCCTCTAATGTACAATCAAAGCAAGCAATTGGCTTAGTTATACAGATGGAACACTATTTTGTGTAGGTCTGTAGGACTTGAATAAAAAGAAAAATGTGTAAGAATCTAAGCAATATATTTAACTGCCAAACGAGAGACGAATGAACTTTGTTTTAAATCGATACAAGAACCAATACGATTTGTAGACAATTCTAGAAACATCCACACACACATTTTACAAAAGTATATTTATTAGAAACAAACCATTTTATATCTCTGTATCACGCTACCGCCATCTTTTCTACCAAATCAAAACTAAGAGAGTGCTGCTTAATAATTTACCAATCTTACATAGAACCAGTGAACCCTTTTCTGCAACGGAAAATAATACTAGATTTTGCGATTTTTGTTTCTATTTTTGCTATAAGTGCAGCCGTTCTAGTGATATTGGAGAATGGGCAAAAAGCATAGAGTAAACTTGCACTTCCGGATTGAATATTCCTTTCAAACAGTAAATCGCGATGTTACTGTATTATAAACTCTTAAATTTGTAGCAAGAACACAGTAAATTCCTGTCTTAAACTTACTGTAACTAACAAATAATTGAAGAAGACCCAATTAATGGATTCTAGAACAAAACTAAGGGAGAGAAGTTCCTTGTAGTGTGTCAACATTATTAAATTTTAAACCAATTCTGCGATTTGGTGTGACTGAATTCACGGATATTTCGAATATTTGTTGATTTTCTAAATTCACCATTGAAATGTTATTTTTATCCCACTTCTCCAACAAGTTCTCTTCGCCAGAAAATAAGAAGACAACGTAGAGAAACTGGTGGAAAAGAGTCAAGATTTGTTTCTTTGAATTTCCGCGAAATAACTTTCGCACATTTTTTGTTTCACTCTGTTACGTGCAAAGAAAACGAAATACGTTCAGATATTTCTTGTACAAAGATCATTCGTTTTTTTTTTATAACTTTTAAGCGAATACATTTTTGGCTCGTCGGACAGCTATAGTGTTTGTCATGTGTCTGTAACATTCTCGGATTAAAATGGGGGGTTTTGAAAATGTATACTGGTACAGGAATAAATAAATCGCGGGATCATAATAGTTTGAATTGGTTCAGCCGGCTCTGTGAGTATAATGTCAATGATTTAGTATTATATACGTAAAGTCAGAAATGCATTTATTTGATATTAAATGCAGAAGAAATGTCTTCAAACATTTAAGACAACATAAATTAAATTTTAAAGACTCGTATTTTAATACATTATTGTGTAAAACAATAATTTGAATATTAGAGAATCTTGAATTTGGATATGTTTATTAAATATATATTCCCATAATGAATTGCTATCGCCGGTAGCACTGGTGCTTGCGCCAGTTCATGCTTAATAGTTCAATAGTAACAATTTATTTATTTTTTAATATTTCTGCTGGAATTTCAAACAACAAAATGTGCCATAAATTCCATTGTTTTTGCCTCCTTAGTCAGCAATAAAGTGCATATACTTAACCGGTAAAGTAGAAGTCATGAATCAACAAAATATGAAACACATTTGCCATACCGCTGCGTCTCTTTACATAATCAAATGTTTGCGGAACGTGTCGAATAACATCGCCCATACCAGTTGACAATCCTAAGGCCAAGCTCAAAACATTTTTCTATAAAAAAAACTCGATGAAAAGCTGTTTCACACAAAAAAAAACGTAGTTCCCTGTGATATTATCTACATGACGTCATGTACTATAGATTTTCCTACACTTTTTTTGTTGTTATACACTTTTTCATACACCAAAACAATAGAATGCGATACTAAAAATTGTATACATATTTTTGTATTTTCTCTGAGTGATAATGGCAAAAGAAATGTCGTTAACACGACAATAAAATTACTCATACAGTATACGGGTTTCATTTGAGGTATAAAAGAAGATGCCGAAGAGCTGGCATACAGAGAATAATGCACGGGTTAAGACTCAAAATAGTTTCGTACAATCAACTTGAACAGTGTTAGTCAATAATTTAGTTAAACAGGTTAATATTTAAATTTGGATGAACGAATCGAATTAAAAAGAAAGTCAATCTATTTCAAGTCGCTTGTACTTCGAGTGAAATAGTCTGCAAACTATTCCAATTGAATGCAGTATTGTTTTCTATGTGTTACGTCACAGAGACAAACACACGCAACACTAGCGCTACAAAAGCGGATTTCCTGTAAAACTACACAACACAACGTTTCTCATTATTTAGTAAACTAGATTTTGCTACATTCAAAGTGTCCCTCTTTCTCTCTCTATCTCTGTGTAAAAAGGATTAAATTAAATAAAGTTGCAATTTATTCTTGCTCATTTTCACTCACATATTCTATTACGCCAACCAGCGATAGATATAATTTCTTAAATTACTACTGAAAGAATTTAAAGTGACCTTTACTCGACTTTCCACTTCTAAATTATAAAATTTTTTGATGTTTTTGTCTATAAATATTATAATATTTAATAATTTTTTGCGGGTTTTGAGTTAACAATATGAGAAAATCTTGTAGACATAAAAAATCTTAGAATTTTTAGTAGACTTTTTGAATGTTTTAATTATTTTTATAAGGGCAGTATTAAGAGAGGCGCCAAATTTTGGGGCCCTATAACTCGGGAAGTATACGGGCGATTGAATTTAAACTGCGAACGGATTCAAATGGGTTGTTAAATCATATGTGTAGCAAATTTGGTTCAAATCGCTTTGATACCTTCAGAGAAAAATAGGGCACAAAATTGGTCGACGAACGACGACTAACAACCCAGTAAATGAGTTATATATATTTTTGGAATCAGGACGACGAGATAAACACTTATTGTTTGTTACGAGAATGCTACAGACACACGGCCTATTCCTTTAGGTCTTCTGTACTTCGTACAGTAAAAAGAAGAATGGCTTTCATTTAGTTTTAATCAAGAAGCAAAAGTATAAATGTAAGATTTATTGGGAATTTATGAAACTGAACTCATCAAAAATGTGATTCTCATATACAATGATTGACAAACACGTTAAAGAATTCGTTGAATCTGTATACAAGTAACGATATAAATAGCGTCAAAGAGCGTCTGCTCAGTGCTAGTTGTATAGATCAAACGAAGATTGCTCTTATTGAATTCCAACGAATTGCATCTTTTCACCGTTGTATTCTCTCTCTCTCTCCTCTTAGCACAAGTCTCTCTCTCTCTTTCTCGCGTATGTACTTTGCACGCAAACTCTGCGTGATCATATTCAATGAACTCTTCTTTTCGTCGCCGATGATTCCTCATTCACCGTAGTTGATTCGAAAATTCTCGATTCTACAGATTTCCTATATTATACATGTCGCTTGAATATATCTAAATTACGTTAAAAATCAATTTCAAGAGAGAAAACTTCATTTTAAAATGTTACAAAATAATAAAGAAATATTTCTAATTCCATTACTAATTGAATAAATATATAACTGCAATTCCTACGTGGTTATAATCCATCAATAGTTTAGAATGTAAAATTATTTACAGCCTAAAGCCGACTTGAAGCTTACAATGTTAAGATAAGCGGATTAACGTAAAGTGGCTTGACAAAACGCTTAGAAACATATATGTGTTCAGTGAAACACCAATAGCATTAAAAGTACAAAACATTTTATTAAAGTTCGTCGTTTCTATTCAATAGCGTCAGTTTACGCACAAATAAATCAGTTTTAAAGACGACAAATTGTGGTAAAGTAAGCACTGCTTAAAAGCAAGCCCAAGTGCTTCCAGCCCTATTCCCAAAAATACAATACTAAAAGCGAAAGCAATTCATTATTAGAACATATTTAAATTATTGTTTTATACAATAATGTATTAATATACGACGAGTCTTTAAAATTTGGTTTAAGTGCTTTACTTGAAGTTAGTGGGACTGAAGGTGTTGGGTTAAAGTTGCCAACCACGCAATTTCAGCTACAGTAAATTTCAACTTAATTTCAAGTGTTGGTGTGTCAAGTGTTGTAAACGTATATGTTTGAATATCAGCGAAATGCTGGTAGAAGCCACTTATAAAAATGCTGACTCGGTATTATTGCTTTCTCGTGTTTTCGTAGATGAAAACGAGGCCATGTCCAAAACGACAAATATCACGCTGCAAGCTATAGAGTCAATCGGATTAGGTTTTTTTTTTATTGTCGTCAAAGCAAGCACAACGAACAAACATATAAAAAGAATACGCTTAAAAAGGTAAATATAAATGTGACAAGATTCAGAATTTATTGAGCTTGACGATGCCGATGGGACAATTTCCCCATTTATTATGTGTCTTTAGAAGCTTAACGAACAGATCATAGCACTGCGCTGAAATAAACTGACATTGTTTCAAAATAGATAGAATGTGCGCTGAGAAGTTTTTGATTTAGAGGCTAATGTTGTGGAAAGATAAATTTACCAGGTAATAAATTCTCGTGTTTCAACACTTTTCGCTTGCTAGAGATATCTAGAAACATCGCACCTGCTTCCACTCTATAATTATAGATACTTTCCTTTGCGCTCAAGCTCACTGACCTCTCATTTACATCTAGATAAACCAACCCCAACGATAATTTACTGTTGTTCGTTTGTTTAGTAATCCTTACATAACAAATAAACCAACAATAGATAAAAGAAAATTGCATGTTTGGGTCATTTTTACACCTATTTACCATTGCCTTTCCACCCATCTCTCACGGTTTCCGGAATACATTCATTTGATAAAAACATTTCTTTTGAACCATACTTATCCTCGATCTTACACAAACATTGGTGTAATTACGGCAATACTATCCATATCTAAAAGATGTAAGTTTTCCCGAAGTCCACGTGTTCGATCGTCGTAAACAAATGCAACAATGGTGTCTGTTCGCCGGGTGAACGTACTTGCGCCAAATGTTCTGGCAGCAAATCAAGACAAGACTGGCAAAGCAGCAAAAAAAAGGGGCAGATAATATATATTTATATAATAACACACAGGAGACATATAAAATGGAACTGGTAGACCTTTTGTTAGGCAGATTTCTTTGTCTGGGCTATGTGACCTGTCGGACAATAAATTTGCAGTGCTAATTTCGTGACGACCCCGGTTAACCTCACGACACCCACGGCCATTCATCTAACTAACTTCGTGGCCCACCAAGAATTGTCCAAGATACTTGGCATCGCCTTGGGAAGCAGAAGTTTAGGGATTTACGACAATCCTAATGTCAATCAGTTTGGCAGAGTTCTTGTTAAAGATTACATTAAGATTATTAAATTATTCAAGGCTTAAAAATATAAGTTAGCTTTCAAAATGTTTTTCAACACAAGGGCAGGTCTTACTTCAACCATTAAATGGTGAATTAAGTATTTGGATTCTCCTGACGATGCTTAGTCGAACTGCGATTAGCCACTAAGATAAATCTATCAGTAATGAAGAAATAGAGAGTTTAGTATTCTGAATACACTTAACGATGCATGGTTGAACAAGGGCAGGTCTTACTTCAACCATTAAATTGAGAATTAAGTATTTAGATTCTCCTGAGGATGCTTAGTCGAACTGCGATTAGCCACTAATACAAATCTAACAGTAATGAATAAATAAAGCATTTAGTATTCTGAATACACCTGACGATGCATGGTTGAACAAGGGCAGGTCTTACTTCAACCATTAAATGGAGAATTAAGTATTTGGATACACCTGACGATGCTTGGTTGAACCTGTGATTAACTACTAAGAAATCTAACAGTAATGAATAAATAGAGCATTTAGTATTCTGAATACACTTAACGATGCATGGTTGAACAAGGGCAGGTCTTACTTCAACCATTAAATGGAGAATTAAGTATTTGGATACACCTGACGATGCTTGGTCGAATTGCGATTAACCACTAAGACAAACCTAACAGTAATGAATAAATAGAGCATTTAGTATTCTGAATACACCTGACGATTAAATTAGTTGTGAACAGCTTCATATCCGTATCTTCCAAATCAGCGCAGATCCTTAATAATGCCTTTGCCAATATATTTGAAAATTCAATATGAATTCTCAATTAAACCAGTTAACCAATCAAACGACGTGTTATTGGATTAAATTGACTCAACAATACACACGACATAAATCGGCACGCATATACTAGAAAAATTGGAAAAAAAGCGACACGCACATTAAAATGTGTCCATTGGCGTGCGTGACAATGTGTTCCCCTTTTCTTGTAGTGTGTCACACGCACTCCCCGCGGCTCTGAGTGAGTGGATATATATGGTATACGTACTTAACACTATACGGCACAGCTGATATGACATACTTTTTCCTCGGTGGATCGATTTAGCAACGGCGAGCCACGAATCGTTTGCTGCCCGGACCCGCTGTATACGTTTCCTACGAACTATGAAACACATCCAAGATGCCTTGTTGATCCAGCGTTTGCTTGCCTCTACCTATATCTTTCCTATTTTCATTGCTAAGCCTCACCCTGTCTAAAGCATTCCGTCCACTTAGACAATATTTCTATATCCGGCCGTGAAATATCAATTATTGTCCAGGTAGTTTTGCTCTTTTATGAACTTACTTCCCAGAATTTTATATGCACTTACAAAGGATCTATATACATTTATTTAAAACCTTTTTTTTTTTTGTCCCATTCTTTTGATACAACACAGTTAATTGAAACATTCCTGTACATGCGAATTAAAGTCGATATATCAATTTAGCAAAACCTCTGTTCATAGCTTATAATTAATTCTATTTATATTGCTCTTGTTTGCAACTAAACAATATTAATGACTTACCTACGTAAAAATAGCTTCAAACTATTAAAATATAATAATAAAAGTGTCAAAAAGAAACAATAAGTTATTCATCGCTTAGGTTCTTGGCACCAATTTTGATTAAACTCCAACTAAGTAACTCGAATTTTAAATGTTTCTAATTATCTTTAATATATATATATATATATATATATATATATATATATATATATATATATATATATATATATATATATATATATATATATATTAGTAGAACATTCTTAATTTTTTTTAAATTGACTACTAGCAGTATTTAAGTGGGCTTAAAATTTTGGGGGCCTATAACTCCGGACCTGCACAAACGATTAGATTTAAATTGCGACGAGCAATTTACGGGCGTAGACTTTATATGTATATCAAATTTCATTAAAATCGGCCCGGTACCTTCAGAGTAGATGCATACATCCAAATATATGAGTTATATATTTTTGAATTCAGGGATTTTTTTTTTTATTCGAGTATATTACAGACACACGACCAAACATTATAGCAATCTTGTACTTACGTACGACGAGCTAAAAATGTACGTAAGAAATATAAATATTTGAGATAGGTTTTTTCATTTATACAGTAAAATAAATAATGTTTTTTAATAAAAAATACCTACAGAAAGTCTACTTGTTCCAGTTGGTTATTTAATGTGTTTTTTTTTTTACCTCCAGTTTAAGTAAAAATTGTCATTTCATTGTGTGTATTTTCCTTTTACATTATAACATATTTTAAAAGTAAAAGAAATGTTCTTTATTTGATTATTTTTATGCAAAATTGTGTTTTAATATTATTATATTATATTTTAAAATTAAATTGAACCTTGTGCTTTACTGTCCTGATGCATCACATAGAAAAAAGCCCCATAGAAGATTTATACATGAATGATTTTCCTTTGTTACTATTAAACATATTATTACAGTACAGTATGTACAAAAGAGCTATAGTGATCGATTGGAAATTAATACTGGTACAGGAATAAATAAATCTCGGGATCAGTCGGCTCTGTGAGTATAATGTCGATGATTTAGAAATATATACGTGAACTCAGAAATGCATTTATTTCATATTAAATGCAGAAGAAATGTCATCAAACATTCAAGACAACATAAACCAAATTTTAAAGACTATTAATACATGATTGTATAAAACAATAATTTGAATATGTTCCAATAATGAATTGCTATCGCTTTTAGTATTGTATTTATTGCGATTGGGCTCGCTGGTAGCACTGGTGCTAGCGTCAGTTCTTGTTACAATAAATTACAATAAAATAACAGTATAAGAATTTTACATGCAAGATTATGTATATACAACATTGTGTTGGGGTTAATATTAATGTAAACGAGTGTTGGGTATGGAAGACGAAGCTAATATCTTCTATTACAGAATAGGCCTACTGAATACGTGTTCAAATTAAATTGCTTGTTGGTCCGTAGAGGTTTAGATTGGGGATTTTCATATTTTCAACGCGTCTAATTGCTTCAGTTAAGTTTGCACAGTATTGTGGTAATCTTTATAGTGTTAAGTTTTATACTGCTGCATATATAAAACATCTTAAATTCATATTCCCATCGGAGTTTCAAGAGAAAATCGCACAAGTTTTCCCTAACTTTTGTACTTAATGTCGAAGCCTTGCATTTTTAATTTAAAATGCTTTTTTGTACTTTTGTTCAAGTGACAAATGTATCATTTGTAAATTTGCCGTTTAACTAAACCACTATTAGTCACCAGTCAAATGCAGTGTTGAAAGGGTTATCACTTAAATGGGACTGGTAAAAATAATAAAACCGCTAGTGAAATATAAGATTTGCTCAAATAGATATGAGTGCCACTCAGTCAAATCGAATCTGGCTGCTTTCCAAATATTGAAAATAGATAAAACATATCGGAACATCTATTACTATACATTAGGATGATTTATAATGGATTGCATATCGCTCATACAATTCAAATAAGTATTATGATTATTGGTGAAGAAAGCACCTTTGCGCTCCAATAAACGCGCTAGCGACGAGTCTTTAAAATTTGGTTTATGTTGTCTTGAATGTTTGATGACATTTCTTCTGCATTTAATATGAAATAAATGCATTTCTGTGTTCACATATATAATTCTAAATCATCGACATTATACTCATAGAGCCGACTGATCCCGAGATATATTTATTCCTGTACCATAACAGTATTAATTTCCATAACCCATTAATTCAATGTAGGACATATCACCTATATGCTCTAAGTACCAAATTATTCTCACAATCAAATCTACAATTATTTAACATCTTAATAATTAGTATAGTTACTATTAAGATGCCAAATAAGTATTGCCTAAAGGCATCTAAAAATAATGTTCAAAAGATTTCGCGTCTAGAAAAATAGTGTCTAAAATAATAACCGAATATGTCGCAATATGATATAATGACATCGCCCCCGCTATAAATAATCTAAACCAGTGTTAATAGTAAAATTGGGGTACCAATGACCTGAAGACGAAATGACCTCTAGCACTTATCAAATAAACAACGTCGTACAAAGATAAGTGCGCGATTGTCAAGTCTTTGAATTATGATTATATTAATAAGGAAAGGGGGTCAACATTGTCCAGAGGCTTACTGTGATATATCGTTTATTTTTAGCTCAAAAAAATACATAATATATAACTGAATTATTTATTTGCAAGATCACGCGACGGATGTTATGCAAAACAGTCAAATAAGAATTTCCCCTGTAGAATTATGCTACTTTTAGATGCTAATTTGGGGTTGTCCGCTTGGAAAATATATTTTGTTAGATTTAAGTATACGAGTATGTTTTATTTTTGCATTTCCTATATATTTGGAGGGACAAATTGACTTTCCTGTTTTCTTATACGCAGTAATAAGTAAGTAAAATATATATATATATATATATATATATATATATATATATATATATATATATATATATATTTCTAGGGAAATTTAGCTGTTTTAGCAACATTTTATATACATTTGGTGTTTGCAAACGGATATGTATCTAACCTGAGATATATTTCGTTGTAAAGTCGAGCTTCGGTGTAACACCAGAATAATAGTGTGAAATGTTAGCTTTCATGATGACAGAAGTCTACAAAACGGAATATATGTAAATCTATGTATATATCTATGTTTATATATATATATATATATATATATATATATATATATATTTATATGGAAGCAAATAGAACAAGTAAGTGTATCTCCGAAGTTTGAAATAACTCTCTTTTTCGAATACATCCAAATTCAGCTGACTGCGTAAAGCTTGAAATTTATTTTACGAAACGAAGCGAAAAAGTATATTTATTACTAAATAAATTTTGGTTGTATTGATTTCTCTTATACAAACATTCTCAATCGCGCACTGAAGCTGTAAAACTATATCACATCTAAAACATAAGTATATATGTTTATTACTTTCTTTTACGAAGTAATAAGTAAGTATTGTAATCATGAAAAATTTTGAACTCGAGATTTCAACAGATATACACGTTTTGGCCCTGAATCGAATGTGATTATTTTCGGAATGACGTCTGTGTGTCTGTGTGTGAACGCTCTAGAACCAAAACCACCGAAACTTCAAACTTAAGACTTGTGTATGTCCTAGATATGCACCTCCTATTTTTGAAAAGAATATTCAAACTGGAAATGCTTACTCCATGCATTTTTTGTACTATCTCCAATATCACTAGAACGGCTGCACTTATGGCATAAATAGTTTTATTCATAATGAAAGATATTAATATTTTGCACAACTTTTGTTTGAAAAATTTCATCGAAAAATGTACCAGTTACGAGAAAACAGCTGCGGAAAATCTTAAATGTTTTATTTATGCATTTTTGATTCTATCTCCAATATCACTAGAACGGCTGCACTTATGGCAAAAATAATTATGATCATAATGAAAGATATTAATATTTTGCACAACTTTTGTTTGAAAAGTTTCTTCATAAAACATACCAGTTACGAGAAAACTGCTACGAAAAATCATAAATATCTTGTTTATGTTGCCATGGATGCGCATGTAGCTTAATAAATTAGATCATCTGCGCCTGTCAGTATTTTTCCAAGAAAACAAAATAGACACAATTAGAAATATGACATTTTAAACACCCAAACACCCAGTTGTATGTGTTTATGTGAATATATGTGTAGAATGCTTTATATAAAACTGGTATGGGTTCAAACCACTAACATGCCAGTTAAGCAGCTAGCCTCGAAGCCAGCGTGGATATAGTCATCAATTTTTTAATCATGAAATCTGTCCTACACACTTGCCAAAATATTTCATAAATGTGAAACTTGATTGGCTTGTATTCATATTTTAAATTTCAAAATTAAATCTTGAACAAATATTTCAATCATGTGTAGACATTTTATTAAGGGGAAAAAATATTAATCATTTAAAAATAATTATTTTTAATTGCTATTGCTATTTTAATGTACAAAGTATAGCCACTAAGCGATCACACACACACACACACACACAATCGTAATAGAGACAAGCTTAGGTACAACGCACCTATGCGTCCAGCTCGCCTTATAAGTAATATAATTGTTTTCAATTATTATTATTCAGGACGAATGCTACAGACACACGACGAAATGCTTTAGCTAAAAATGGATTCTAGGGCTCTTAAATCGTATAATACTTTATTATATATTTATTATCAGTAATTATCTCTTCAATTAAGTTTTACTCAAATTACAAACGATTCAAAACAACATAATCGTTTATACAACTATGACCAGTTTGTCTAACATTCACTAAATCAAAATTTGTCCAATGCCTCACGAACGCCATACATTGATGGCAAGATAAATGGGGCGTGCGCCCCCCCTGGCAGCCCCATGGAATTATTAAATCGCGTGTCTATCCAGGGGGGTGGAGGAGGGTTGTAAGCATGTCGTATTTTAACCAAGTCACGATTTATGCCTAGCAGCTTGACTTATAACACAACATATATATAATAATTCTAACTGTGAGAATTTTAGTTCGGTGTTTCGTCAATAGACGGAAACGCGACCGCCGGAAATACGCAATGCGTAAAGTTAGAAAGCGCTTTTTTACCCTATAGTATCGCCCGAGTTTTTATGCAATTATATGTTTAATTTTTAACTTTGAATCAATTAGTTTAGAAGAGTGGTTTTCCACCTGGGGTACGCGTACCCCTGGGGGTACGCGAGGTACTCTTAACTGGCTAAATAAAATGGGGAATTAATTTATTTTATGTATCAAAACGTAATAATTTATTGTTAAGAATAATTGAAGTGTCTCATTAAATTTGGTGTCATATTTGAATCTATATTTTATTGAATTTATTAATTTAGCTCACGAAGTACCGAAGAAGTTAAAGCATTCACTCGTGTGTCTGTAGCATTCTCGGATCTAAAAAATTGTAGTTATTATAGCATGAAAATCGATTGGTAAGTGCTTTTAACTTACAATGTACTATATTGACTGTAACCAGTATATAGTACAATATTAAAAATTTAAACGGGTTCTGCATAACCTCACGCGACCTATGACCTTTCCGTATCAAGAATAGAAATTTGCGTGTCAAAATATATTGGGATATAATACAAAAATTCATAACAAGATAACCAGTTTTATAGTTATTGGACGAGAAACATCTTGATTAGCCAATTTTACGGGTGAATGTGCCAAAAATGCAAACTTACACACATTTTTTGCAGTAATTTATGCGATTTGAACCTAATGTTTAATTAAATGTAAACTATAAAATATTTATACTCGTAAAACTTTAAAACTAGCTAATCAAAAACACATTACTTCCCCACTGCGTAATGGCATGGCATGAAGTTAGCAGTAAGAATGACGTAATAGTAGACCTAGGGGAATACCCGGTGAATAGAGCAACAAGTCTGTGTATAATATCTGGTGAAATGTGAAAAGGAACTGCCAATCCAACTCGAACAAAATACCTACACAAAATAAATGGAAATACACTTAAGGCTATATTGGCATTTTGTCACCCACGAAAATTGGGATGTTCCCCTTTAGGAACATCGTCGATAGTGCGCAGATACATATATATATATATATATATATATATATATATATATATATATATATATATATATATATATAAATATATAAATATATAAATATATAAATATATATATATATATATATATATATATATATATATATATATATATATATATATATATATATATATATATATATATATATATCGCCCATTTACTTCCCGAGCTATATTATTTATTATTAATTATTGCACTAAATTGATGATTTAGTGAGCTGAAGATATTGGTGGTTCTTTATCTATTTGCTTTTGTATTATGGCTAGATTGATGATATATAAATGTTGTCTGTGCCAGAGTGGGTTAGCAAACAGGTCAAAGTTCATCAATCAATATTGGGAGCTACTAGAGTGGTTTGCCAAGCACACCGTATGGACATACACAGAAAAGCTTCTCAAATTGCTCCAAGTTATCTAGAAACATTTATTTTTTCGTTTTCCTTTCAGTTACAAATATCTGAAACGAATCTTGGCATACGCTGACTTTTGATTTTATGGAATTTAAAATATTTATTAAAATTATTTGGTGGAGTTGCTTGTTTCTACATCATCAAAAACTGAAGAATTTAGCATTTTAACCCTTACCAGTCATTAGGGGTAACGAGGTACCCCAGGCTCAAAACAAATATATATATATACATATTTGGAAAATTACGTTGACGATTATTAATGGTTTAGAAGGATAACGTCACTACTAATGTGTGCAATATAATTAATATAGTTACTACTGGCCAGTTGTATAAAAAATGCTCCTGAAAATGTCTCTGGTAAAAGAATTGGAAATAATATAAAATTCCTCAGAATAAATGAATAAATTTTTACATATTTGCCGGTGAAATTAACAGAATCTGATATCGAGAAAGCGGATAGAATATTCATGAATCCACAAACGATTTCACATCCAAAATATACCTTTTTTTCAATTATACATACACTTGCACTTTACTCAAACACGTCACGAATATATTTATACTTCTTAACGCAACGTCTGTCTGTCTGTGTGAACGCTTATAACGCGAGAACCACTGATACGATTTTCTTGCTACACGAATGTACATTTTAATCACTAAATATTTCTAACTATTTATATTTAACGGAAATAAACACGGTTTTACCATCCTTGAATTGAATCTCAATATTTTCGGTGTTTGTGTGTTTGTATATATGTATGTATCTATGTTTGTGTGTGTGTGTGTGTGTGTGTTTATGTATGTATATATGTATTTTAATCATTAAATATTTCTAACTCGAGATTTTAACGGAAATACACGGTTTTACCATCCCTGAATCGAATTTAAATGTTTTCGATGTTTGTGTGTTTGTATGTATGCATGTGTGTGTTTGTATGTATGTATTTGTGTGTTTGTATGTATGTATGTGCGTGTTTATGAATGTATATATGTATTTTAATCAGTAAATATTTCTAACTCGTGATTTTAACGGAAATACACGGTTTTACCATCCTTGAATCGAATCTGAATATTTTCGGTGTGTGTGTGTGTTTATGTATGTATATATGTGTCTGTATGCCCTTGTGTGTATGTGTGAACGCTCCAGAGCCAAAACTGTTGAAGGTAAAATAATGAAATTTGTTTGGAAATAACAGTGTACTCCTGCTTATTTCTTAATATCTCAGAATTGGCATGAGTTAGAGCAAAAGTAGTTCTTATAAAAGTTGAAGATATTAAAATTGCTTACAATTTTTGTTTGAAAAGTTTTTTGTAAAAATGTACCATTTACTAAAAAATTGCTATTGAAAATAGTCTAGTTACAATTAATGTTGTTTCGTGGCAATCTAGCAAAATTATATAAAATAGTCGAATGAAGACCACCCCAGCTTTTCCTAGTCAGGTTTTAATCCACATTTAATTAAAATTGTTTCCGTAATTCTCAAGATATAACAGTAATTGTCACAGAAGGGCGACGGGGAAGGAAGTGGAACTTTAAGCAAAGGCTAATATTCAATAAAGGAATTCTTGCTGTAATTATAAGATTATAAATCACTTCGTTAGGCTTTTCGCTTAGTTTACTCGGTATATCGGATGGGTTGCGTGTGAAACCGTGTTAAAGAAGAAGAATCGTTCAACGAGTGTGTGCGAGTACGTTCGTTTGTGCTGATTTGTGTCCCCTGGAGACTCGGCAACCCGGTATACACACACACACACACAAATTATATATTGCCGTAAAAAAGTGCTGCAATCCACAAATAGCGATACGTAAACGTGTGATGAATTCCTAACATTTTAATCCATTTCCAACAACGCGATGCTGCGCACCAGACACTACTGTCGCCAGACCTCATACATTATTTCATATTGTTCTTCTGATTAATCACATTTTTAGTTATTTATGCGACCGCCGCCAGAACTACTCTCGATATTGTATCGCATGATGCATCTTTGCCATTTGTTAAATTATCTTGCAACATTATTTATACTGTCTTAGTTTCGGGACCATTGTTTATGGTATATTTATTGTAATTAAGAGGCTCATATATTTATTTCTCATTCTCTATCTAATACCTTTTCACACCAACATCTTAAGATAGAATAGTGAAAGGCGAGCTCTACGCATTGGTGCGTTTTACGCGTACCAAATCTTGTTTTACATCGAATATTTATATGTAAAATCATAAATATATATTTACCATTTTACAGTTAAAATAATAAAAATGCATTGTAAAAATTATGCCATATTATAAATATGTTATGGTTCTTTATGAAATGGTTTATGTAAAGGTAAATATATCAGAAATTAATAGATATTTACCGTTTCTAGACAGAGAACGAGATATAAATAAGTGTAAACTTTTAAAGTATGTAATGTCTGTTTTAAGGGTTGCATTTAAGTAATGCGGGTTGCCTAAATATTATCGAACGGGAATATTCACGAAATAAAAAACGTAAACATTCCTTAATGCTTTCTTACACGTAATGTTTAAAGAATAAAACAAAAATCACTAAAAAGAAAATGGGCCTCGACATTTTAATGGAAATATCCGTTTTGATTATTTTTATGACATCTCTAGGACTTCTGTGAGTGTTTGTGTGTGTGTGTGAACGCTCTATAAAAATCACAAAAACAATTGGCCTCGACATTTTAATGGAAATATACCGTTTTGATTATTGTTTTTTAAATCACGTCCCTAGGACTTGTGTGAGTGTTTGTGTGCGTGTATGTGTGTGTGTGTGTGTGTGAACGCTCTATAACCTAAACCGTTGAAAATACAATTTTGGCGTTTGGAATTTAAGAATTGTATATTCCGGGAAGAAGGAGATTTGAACCGGAAGTTAAAGATAGTAAAATTTCTAACAACTTATGTTTGTTTTTTGCTTTTTTTTTTAATATTTTGTATATTACATACAAATACAATACAATTTATATAAATTTATAATTTTCTGCCAAAAGTCTAAATAAAATAATATAAATAAGGATATATATTGTAAGTGGCGTCTTGGTTCTTTGACTGGTACGTGTTCGCTTACTGATACTGTCAGCTTATATGCATAAAAGGTACATATACAATAATAAAAGATGATATTTCAGTAAAACCTTTTATTCAAATTGAGGATATCCGTTCCGTTTGATATGCACCAAATAAAGATCACTTTATAGGTCAATTTCCTGTTCAATGGATATAAAATCACCCGCATAAACGATAACTGTGCCATCATTCCACCGAATGGACATACCAATAAAACTCGGAAATTATACGAAATATATTGTGGAAAATTGTTTATACCTTCAATAATCTAGAATAAGTGAAATAACTATGTTTCTGTGGCCGTCATATGTACAATAATACATTAACTATGAGGCATATCGATTGTGTCCTGCATGGCAATATATCGGACATACCCCCTACCCCCCCGTCCCCCTCGTACCCCCTGGCCAACCAACGTCATTAACGGCGAGCTTTGTTTGTTATTTTTTCGTGATTCCACCGTATCAGTTTATTGTTTCAATCACTGCGAATCGCTTAATTGATTGTTGCTTTTCCCAAAAACATTCTCTCGATAATCTATATGTATATGGTACGGTTTGTATTCATAATAACCGGCCATTATTAATAAGAACCGCATGTTTTGGTAATTAACCTAACCAGCGGAAAACATTCACCGTAGATAGTTGTGAATTAATAATAATTACCAGTTTTTGTAATACATTCTAAGTTCCGGTATTACAGTGATGGTTTAAACTCCAGTTTTGGTTTAAGTTAATATTTTGTTTTATATATATAACCGCTGCTCTTGGTTAAGAAAGGAAGTTGGCTTGCGTATCGGGTCCACGCCAGGGATAGTTTCGCGTATAATAGATAAACCTTAAACCTACACTGTAATATTGGGCATTATAGATTAATCACTTTAGCCTTTTTATTCGGTTAGTATTAATAATAGCCACTTATTATTAATATAAACTGATTGATTACTTGAACCGTAACATATATATCACTAGTTCCACGTTATAATCAATTTTGTAATCAATTTGATCGAGCCCAACGAAGTATAGAGCTAATACATTCGTTCGTGTGTCTGTAACATTCTCGAATCAAACATCCTTAAGAAATAGTTCTAGTCGCGTCGCCCTGAATCCAAAAATATATATAACTCATATACTTGGATGTTAATCGTCGCTCCTAAGACCAAATTTGTACCACTTCCTCCTCTGAAGGTACTGGAGCAATTTGAACCAAATTTGCTACACATGTGCTTTGGTATCCCATTTGTATTAGCTCCTAGTTTAAATCTAATCGCTTTTATACTTCCGGAGTTATATAGACCCTTAATACCTTTAGAAAAAAAAAAAAAAACAACCAGATATTTTATGTTTACAACATTTCTTTATTGTTAACCCAAAAGCCATAATAATTAAAAATAATCATATTTGCATTTTAAATATATCAGAGATGAGCTGAAGGCATAGGTGCAGCTACATTCAAAAAAGTATGGTGCCACAGCAAATATTCTACTATAAATATTGTTTTTATTCTAATTAACCCGCTGTTATTTCAAGCGGAGGTCCAGCATTGTTAAAAATGTACACTTCCTAAGTAGAATAACACTAAAAATTAAATAATTTTACGAAATTTGTTTAAATTATTAGAATAATTCACTAATTTACCATATTTTATTTGCTTTTTGTTAAATGGGATTATCGTTTTTAATACATTTTTATTAGTTAGTCGTACGATAATACATGACAGGTCGTGTGTCTGTAACAATCCCGAATCAAAATATTCAAAATCCAAAAAGATATTCTTTATTTATAACTGGAGATTTTAACGAAAATACATATGTTTTTGTCAAACTAATTTGTATCATATCGAAAACTATTAATAGTCATACAATTATATTTATATTAATTATAATTCCTTTTTGGATTAAAGTAGGGAAATCGAAATGAAGCAAGATTTATCGAAAGCTTTGGAAAGATATCGGTTAGCCTCAATTTCTACCGATTATTCTAGAACGTGGCGTACTTTCTAGAGACTTACCCGTATGTTCTAAGAGATCCGCGCGTAAAATAATCTAATTTCAGTTTAGATTACTTAAGCTAAAACTTGTCTAAGACACTTTGCTTTTACATAATATGGAAAACCGATTATTCTGGAAGGTGATAAATGTTTGAAGAGATCTCCACGTACCTCATCATAAATAAAATTATCAATCTCCTCCAGCGGCCTGCCATAGTACTTCCGGGGGAACGGCTCGTACTTGCCGGGCAAAATCGAGCCATCCTCCACGCTGAGTTTCCTCCGTGGCTGGAACCCATATTCGCGCACCAGCTGAATGGTCTTGTTCTCATAGCGTTCCAGCGACTCTTTCGTGAACGGCTTAACTTGCGCCTTGCCCTGCCGGCTGGACAGCATCCCCGGGGCGCCTGAGGGTCCAGGTGCTTGGGGCGGCGACTGAAGTTCCGACGGCGACGAAGACTCATAGCTGAGGTCCTCCTCAGCGGCACCATCGTCGTGGGGTACCTCCAGGTCCGTCATTGCACACAGACACAAACACGAGACACTTGCACTAGGAAGCGGGCAGGCATCATCGTACCCTTGGTGCACACAGACACTTCAGCAACATATGCTTTCGAGGAGTTTGTTTAGTGAATTTCCGCTTAATTAAATTGTAGAATTTTCAAATTTAGCAACTGGTGTAAATCTTGAATCGTTTTGTAAATTTGGTGCAATTAAGAGATTCTTCCATATCATTCTAACAGTTACGTAGGGATAAGATTGTTAAATATTTCTGTATTGTGATATTGTTAGTATATTAATGTGTAATAATTCTGTGCGTCTGTGTGTGTGTGTGTAATTTGGAATGTCTAGCTCTGTTTGTGTATGTGAAAGATTGAATTGTCTATTTAACTGTGTGACTAATTACTATGTTATATTTTGAATGTGTGTCCGTGTGTATGTATGTATGTATGTATGTATATGTAGAGCGCGAATTTAGCGTTAAATAACGTACCACGCCGTCAACGGTTCGAATCGCACTGAAGCACCCGGAGCTAGTTCCGCTGCCGATGCCAGCGCCTCCGAACCGGGATACGGCGACGACGCCGTACTAACAAATCCACGGTTCAACAATCAAAATCGAGCCTGCTGTCTCATTTCTCTATCATTACAAGATTTAATTGTTTACTTTACAAATTACAATATCTTGTCGAGGATGCATCATTATTTACTATAAAGTTCTTGTGTTATAATATCTTGTTGGGGATGCAAGTAGTAAGGTGCTCTGGACACACGTGCATCGTTCATAATTTATAATTAGGTTTTTGTCTTGATCAAAATCGAGTCAATTGTCTTCTGTTTCTATCAATATATGATTTAATTGTTTATAATTATGAGAAATATTAAAAACTACATTATCTTGTTGGGGATGCATGTAGTAAGGTGCTCTAACTACACGTGCGTCATTTCCTATATGGTTGTCTTGATAAAATCGACCCAATTGTCTCTTATTTCTATCATTATATAATTTAATTGTTTATATTCATTAGAAATAATAAAAATTACATTATCTTGTTGGGGATGCATATAGTAAGGTGCTCTGGACACACGTGCATCGTGATAATTTATAATTAGGTTTTTGCCCTGATCAAAATCGACTCAATTGTCGCCTATTTCTATTATTATATAATTTAATTGTTTATAATAACTAGAATCATTAAAAACTACAATATCTTGTTGTGGATGCATGTAGTAAGGTGCTCTGGACACACGTGTATCGTTCATAATTTACTAGATGGTTTTTGTCTTATTCAAATCGAGCCAATTGATTCTTATTTCTATCATTATATAATATAATTGTTTATAATAATTAGGAATATTTAAAATTACATTATCTTGTTGGGGATGCATGTAGTAAGGTGCTTAACCACACGTGCGTCATTTACTATAAGGTTTTTGTCTTGATAAAATCGAGTCAAGTGTCTCTTATTTCTATCATTATATAATTTAATTGTTTATATTCATTAGAAATATAAAAAATTACATTATCTTGTTGGGGATCCAAGTAGTAAGGTGCTCTAGACACACGTGCATCGTTGATAATTTATGATTAGGTTTTTGTCTTGAGCAAAATCGACCCAATTGTCTCTTATTTCTATCATTATATGATTTAATTGTTTATAATAATTAGTAATATTAAAAATTACATTATCTTGTTGGGGATACATGTAGTAAGATGCTCTGAACACACGTGCATCGTTCATCATTTACTAGAAGGTTTTGTCTTGATCTAATCGAGCCAATTGTTTCTTATTTCTGTCATTATATGATTTAATTGTTTATAATAATAAAAAATATTAAAAATTACAATATCTTCTTGGGGATACATTTAGTAAAGTGCTCTGACCACACGTGCATCGTTCATCATTTACTAGAAGGTTTTGTCTTGATCTAATCGAGCCAATTGTCTCTTATTTCTGTCATTTATATAATTTAATTGTTTAAAAAATTACATTATCTTGTTGCTTTAGAGTGTTCACACACACGCACGAAAACAGTCAAAAAAGAGGCGAGCTAGAGAAACAATGTAAATGATAATATCCTGTTGTGTAATACGGGATATAAATATAAATAATATCATGATTCAACCACAAACTATCTGTTGAATGCGCGAAATATAGTCGTAAATTTAGCTGAACAAACATTGAACTACAAATGCGGATACTTAGAACTATATAGTTATACAAATAATCAAGTATATTCTGCGAAAACTTAATGAATGTTACAAGTTTGTGTTATTAAATAATAAAATGTGTGTGTACTTGATGTACCTACACGAATTGTATTGTAAATATAATTGTGGAACGTGCCGTAACATGTTTGTTTGTTTGTTCTGGAACCTGTATGTGGATATGGACTGAATATTGTATTTGATTGGAAAATAACATGTGTTTTTCGTTTGTTCAAAGCACAGATCATACTCGCTGTGTCTCTCTCCGTTTTATCCGTCTTCGTCAAACACTTTATCCAAAACTATGTTTTCATTGCGATATATTCTTTGTTATTGCAATTTCAGAATCACTATCTATTCCTATCTTATCTAAATCATCCCTTGCTCCTCCATTATTGGCGTACAATTTCATTCTTGAAGTTTTACATGTAGTTTAATGTAAATTTGTTTCAAGTTGAAACACACACACACAATCGTTTCAAGAATGGCCAAAACGTGTATTTCCGTTAAGTATCCCATTCGAAATGTTTCATACCCCTAGATAGTAACACATAATTCAATACTCAAATAATTATCAAGCATATATACTATATTAACCCGTGGGCACCATATGCCCATATCATATACAGTCCGTTCTTAATCGTTATAATAATAATAATAATGTAAATTTTAATAAATTCGATGACGCCAATTTTGTATTGTTTGTAAATCAATCAAGAACAATTTCAATTTATCTAATCAAAAACCAGTGGTTATAAATAAACTTACTGTTTCACACAATGGTACTGCTTCTATTTTGATATTCACCATTCACACACAATATATTTTGACACATTTAATCTTTATTTTGACGTTTAGTATCGTATTTGTGTTTAAATCTATCAATTTCGGCTGATGTTCAATTTTAGATGCCATAGAAACATATAATCGAAGCGTTCTACACATACCTACACATGCATATACCTTCTCAAGGTACAATAAGTAACGCTAAATCATCCCGAACGTAAAATTTCCCGCTTTTTCGATTACCAATATCAAAAATATCTGTTTCTATTTTATAAAACTAAGTTAACCTTGAAAAAACGATGTCAAGGTCATTTCAAAGTCACCATCAGATGTCCCCCTCCAAACCCTACAACTTTTGTCCCAAATATGTATCTTGATTCCACTTAGTTTTCGAGATATATATATATATATATTTATTTATTTGCATATAAAATATCCTTAAAACTGGATGTGAAATTTAACTAGTGAATTAAGTCCCTAAATTAGCCTAATTTAATATTAGATTGAGTGAGTACATTTCTAATATATTCCCAGCTTTTGATCATATGCATTAGATACATCTACGTCCCTAATACCTAAATTAGCCTAAATATACGTTAACATAATCTACGTCTTCGTGTTAGAAATATTATTCACAAATAAAACCTTCACTGGTTACCTATTTTATTTTATCGAGCTTTTTCATACATTTCTTCTTATTTAGTACGTAAAAGACAGTAAATAACAGGTACAATATAAATTTGCTTAAATGTACGTTTTCGGTTTGGCAATATTAACAAAACGGTGGGCTTGGCAATTTATTTTATCGAACTTCGTATTTCTTCTATTTTACCACGTATAAAACGGCAAACATATATATATATATATATATATATATATATACATATCACGGAGACATAAAGTTTTAATCTAAAGAAACTAGAACGGAAGAAAAGTTCTATTCATGCCAAGACAATCTCGTAACATTCGTTTGTCTTTGGGGTGGATATGTTGACTTTTTGTGTCGTTTCATTATAATTTGTTTCTACGGCTTTCTGAAGAAACTGACACTTCATTTATATATGCATATATGATATATATATATATATATATATATATATATATATATATATATATATATTTATATTTATATCTAAGTATGTATATGATTCCAAATCATCGACAGTATACTCACAGAGCCGGCTGTACTTTTTAATAACTTCATGGCCATGGGCAAAAGTTATCATAGGCAGTGGTTTATTTTGCGCCAAATAAATGGATTAGGCAATAAAATAAACAAAAAATTGGTATCCAATTTATATTCAAAATAAATGTATACAGCAGTGAGATTTAAATTTTCTATTTCTTTGTTTCGTGAAGATGATTACGCGGAAGAATGGAATAAGAGATGAATACTTGAGCTCATTAAAATACACAGAGGGAAAATTATATCAGGGCTTTACCTCATATTTCATTAAATCCGTGGCTTAATTAAATATGGGCGGTGTGATTGTTATCTTTGTAAAGCTAAAACACGATTTACAGGATGAGACACACTTGCTGAAATATTCATGCGACATGTGCCCTTATCATATACAGAAAACCATCCACATTTAATAATTTAATGGGTATTCATTATTCATTTACATTATTTGTAAACGTATTTCCTATTATAGGCCGCCATCTAAATAAAATATTTCCCTTACACGGTTTTCCCTTATAGACAAGAGTATTCTCAGTAGATCTACAACTGTCGCCATTTTGATGTGTATTCAAATATCAAATAATACCCAACACGAGAAATTATCTGTGCTGTGAACCAGAGTTCCTCAATAAGTACGATGCAGAACATGATAATTAAAGTCAATTTTGCCCCAATAATTATTGGTCTAGATACTTGTTGCTATTACGTACTAACTCGCATTTCGCCCGATCTAGAATTCCAATTAACTAGATATTGTAGTGGCATAAACCGGAACCGGTGAATTTAACAAGTTGCTCGTATATCCGTCCCTGAAGCTCTCGTTACTTCCTGTTCAAAGTGTATTGACTCTTGTAGTAGTTAAAACTTACAAATTCTGGATTTTATGTCAATTAAAAATGACATTTACTCGACTTATACTTAGTTTTTGTTGTATATTTTAAATTTTGTCGATAAAAGTATATATTATATGGCATTTTTAAAGGTGATTTTTCAGTGAATAGTACATTTTTCGAAATAATTTTTCAAACAAAAGTTGTTAGAAATATTAATATCTTTAACTTTTACAAAATACACTATTTCTGTAACTCGTGTCGTTATCGAGAAATGCAAGAAAATAACACGAGACTGGGAAACGTAAATATTATATGGCATTTTCAAATATGATTTTACAGTAAATTGTACATTTTATAAAATATATTTTCAAACAAAAGTTGCTGGAAATTTTAATATCTTTAACTTTTATAAAATACACTTTTTCTGTAACTGGTGTCGTTTTCGAGATATGCAAGAAAATAACACGAGACTGGGAAACGTAAATACTATATGGCATTTTCATAAGTGATTTTTCAGTAAATGGTACATTTTACAAAATAGTATTTCAAACAAAAGTTGTTGGAAATTTTAATATCTTTAACTTTTATAAAATATACTTTTACTGTAACTCGTGTCGTTTTCGAGATATGCAACAAATAACATGAGACTGAAATATTATTTTCAAAAATAAGAGGTTTTCTTTCCCGGTTTATATAAAACTTAAATTCAAAACATCATATTATTATATTTAAGGTTATTTTTAACTAATTTCGTTTATTATTGTAATAATCTATCATTTCTAACTCTCTGAATAAGAGCATATATTGGTAAGTGTACGAGTATTTCCATTATAATGTAAAGAACGATTATTAAATATATATTTTTGTGAAAACAATACTTTTTTAATACATATAGTATAAGAAAATAAAATGCTAAAATCCTTGGCGTAATCCTATAAAATCATTAATAATTACAGTACGCGTAAGGTTTGCGTGTGCAGGTGACTATATGTCCGCAACCCAAACTGCAAGAATGTTTGGTGTACGGCGGTGTGATAAGGGGGTAAGCAACTGTGACGCAACAGTAGAGGACCGCAATGGTGGGGAACACAAGTTAGTGGGTGAGAGAGACAGAGACAGAGCAACGTGTATGTGTGTTTTGTTTGTATCGATTGCCCCCACTAGCGTCAGTCCCGGTAGTGGCGGTTGGTTCATTGCCTGACACCGGTGCACGCCAGGTTGCCTGTACAACTGGCGCTATCTGCTACAGGTATTTTATATTTATAGGTGTATGACACTGCTGCAGATGCAACGTAAATACTGCAGTCGATAAATTAATATGTATTGATGATTTAGTTGTCATTAGAGCTGTTACATTACTCAGAACTGCCAAAAGTCTTATTGTAATAAATGAAACCCAAACTAGAAATATATACAATTAATAATTTTCAATCAATGTCTTAGAGAATTTCAATTTTAATTGATAATACACTGTTGAAAAATGTATATTTATTAAATAAACAATGTTTTGAGCGCATTTTTTCAATAATATGGTGTTTACTTTCTAATAATCATTACTAGTCTAAGTGTACAAGTCTGGAGTTATAAGGCCCTAAAATTTAAAACCCTCCTAAATACTGCCCTTAGTCAACTTTTAAAATGTTTAGAATTTTCTACTATAAATTCTAAGATATTTATGTCTCTAAAGTTTTTTCAAATTGTGAGCCTATAGGCTTAAAATAAATAATAAAGAAATATTTTGAAGTAAATCAGACATTGAACGCCATCTATAGGTGAAACGAAGAAGTCATGTGACAGTAAATTGTTTGGTTATATTTCCCATTATACAAACTGCATCTGTGATATATAAAATAATTCATACAATTAGGAAATGTTCATCAAATAATTTACAATATACTTAGCTAATCACGAAACGAACGATATTAACAACGCATGTGTGCAATTTTAAATTGTGGGGTTATAGATAATTAATACTGGTACAGGAATAAATAAATCTCGGGATCAGTCGGCTCTGTGAGTATAATGTCGATGATTTAGAATTATATACGTAAACTCAGAAGAAAGAAAGTAAAAAGTGTATTATATATTTCAAAGTGTCAGGAATAAATGCACATGCTGCCATTTCTTATGTAATATTGATGGCGCTGCCATCTTGCGATAACAGCGAGAACTAACAGCATAGCCGTCCGCATTTTATATTCGCTAAGGGGCATATTTATAAACAGAATCGCTGTTAAACGCATTTCTTCGACTTAATAAAACTTTGTTTATATTCACTAAATAACTTTTAATTAAACTGCCTTTTAATTATATTTAACTTCTATTTAATATTAGCATAGTTTCAATCATAGTGCTCCCAGAATGTTGAATATTCTACAGTCCAAATTCGTTATAGTTCAAGTATAATAGCGCTGGGGTATCAAATTTGGCGGCGATTTCAAATAAACGTTGCATTTTCTTGCAGAAATATGTACAAAAACTATGAAATTAAGTTTATAATTACTCATTTATTGTTTGTTAGTTGTTGTAGTAGTAATTTAGTTATATTTGAGTACATTTTACTAATATTTTTAAAAAGAGGTTTACAGTTTTTGACACAGATGTCACTAGTAGTAATATATATTTTTAACACTACAAAAGGGTTAGAAATAGGGTTAAAACAATGAGTTTACTACGGGGGTTATATTCTGTAGTCTTTAATAATGTTAATAGAGCATCTAGATGTTTCTCTTTATATCCTAGGTTACAGTTGAAAGAAAGTATGCGTATTTATGGAACTTATGTAACGGAATAATCTATAGGAACATTTTACAGTTGTGGAACGACAAGAAGGATCAATTTTGGTGATTCAGGGGCACAATGTGCCGTCGGCTAGGGAGCCGTTTTTGCTAAAATCTGGTAGTGATCATGTTTTTTGTGCTTGTTCTATTTGTAATACACGGTTAGATGTTAAGCATACCGATGTTTTGATTTTGAGCCAATTTGTGCGTAGTGATGGGTGCATGTTACCTAGGCGTGTGACTGGATTGTGCAAATCGCAACAAAAACGGGTTTCTGGCATGGTGGCTATGGCCCAAAAAGCGGGTAAGTGCCCATATCATAAATAGTGCATCAGTATAATAATATATATTAAACGTAGAAGGGGGAATCCCACAGCATAATATTACTTATAAGGCGAGCTTTTAGGTTTAATGTCGAATTTAACTCCTCACACAAGCAAAAAGGACCCGAAACTCCGCAAGAAATGGAAGAAATACAATACGTACTTCGATGAATCAACATTGAAAATATTTTAATTATTTAATGTTAGGAATAAAATAAAATGTGTATTATGCATAATTTAATAAAAAAAATACAGGTTTATAATTATTCTCGTACAATTACATTCAATTATTGTTACTCCACATTACGCATTTTCATTAGCAGCTCAAATCTTCGATTCGTCCGGTACCCTCTGACTTCTTTGCGTACTTTGTTGCGACTTTGGTTTTCATCCGCCGATTTCACTTTATTTGCCATCGCCAACAAATCCTTTCTTTCGTATATCGGGGCTTTACCCATTTTGCTAACTTCCGGCTGTGTTACAATTGTGCCGCCATTTTTCTCGTGTCCGCTCTTTATCGGAATTTTCGACTGTTTCATTTTTAAACCAAAACGATTGTGTTGATTTTCAAACAATTTCCGTGATGTATTCTCTTTGTTAACGGATGTTTTCGATGTTGACCGTCGAGCTTTGTCTGTCGACATTAGCAATTTGGCCCGTTCTTTTTTGCGAATCGAATAATCTTGCAACGATTCCATTTTGTCGAATGCCTTTTGGTGAATTAACGCAAAATTCGGCATAGCTTTTACCTTTTGCGGTACATCGTCAGTTTGTTTAAAAATACTATTAGTTGACTTTCTAGCGGAAATATTTATTTTCGGTGTCTTTGCGTTTTTAAAATTTGCAGCACTTGTTGATTTTCGCCCGGACTTAATCGGTTTAGGCGAATTGATTTGTTCCAGTACTGCTTTCGCGCCGGGGGAATTCACCGCATGTTTTTGCCATTGTTTCCGCACACTCCTATCTAAAATATCAAACTCCAATTTTTTCGGAGGAGTTCTTAAAACTATTTTGCTGATTCTAGCATTTTCTAGCGTTTCTTGTCTTCTATTCTCAGGGGTTTTATTGCAATTGTCATTAGTTTGATTTTGAACGTGCCATTCCCCGGATTTATTAAAAACCGGAGCATCGTAAGTATCGCGCCTGTTATCGTTATCCAAATCCGGACTCATGTCTTTAATAAAAGTACCATTTTGCCGATCAATTGTTATATTAAATGGACTTTTCGTTGGGCTATTTTTTACTGGACTATCATCGGATATATTAATTACGGCATCACTAATTTCCTCCAGTTTCAAGTAGTCATTCGAGTTGTTTATTTGATCGAAAATCGATAATTTCCTTCCGGCATTCGTTGAATCGAATATTGTAGAATCATTGATTGTGTAAATGAACGCCGATTGGTTACTAGTTTCCATTTTATTAGTTATATCCAAGTCATTAGTTTGATGAACGATTTCAAAAGTGAAATTATTTCCTTTTGTTTCATTGGTTATTGTATTTTCGGACGATCTAGTGCTATTATTGCTCTCTAGTGTATTGTTAAGTTTCTGTTGTTTTTTCTTCTTTCCCGATGCATTTGAATCCGTAGAATTATCAAATTGTGTTTGTTTTCCTTTTGTTTCAATGGTTATTGTATTTTTGGATGATCTAGCGCTATTATTCCTCTCTGGCGTATTATTAATTTGTTGTTGGTTTTTCTTCATTCCCCATGAATTTGAATACGTAGAATTATCCAAATTTGTTTGTTTTCCTTTTGTTTCAATGGTTATTGTATTTTTGGATGATCTAGCGCTATTATTCCTCTCTGGCGTATTCATTTTTTGTTCGTTTTTCTTTTTGCCCCATGAATTTAAATCCGTAGAATTATCGCATTTTGTGACTTCAAATGTATTATATGAGTTATTTCTTTTTGTTTCAATGTTTATTTTATTTTCGGATGATCTACTGCAATTGCCCTCAAGTTTGTTATCAATTTCTTTTTGTGTTTCCTTCTTTCGCCATGAGTATAAATCCGGGGAATTACCGAATTTTGCTCGTTTTCTGATTTCAAAAGTAGAATTATTTCCTTTGGTATTATTGCTCTCTACTATTTTCTTTTGATTGTTCTTCTTTCCCCATGAATTTGAATCTGTAGAATTATCGAATTTTGGAACTTCAAAAGTAGAATTATTCTTTTCGTTAGCAAAGATTATTGAATTTTCGGACGTTCGAACGCTATTACTGGTCTCTGGTGTGTTATCAATTCTTTTTTGTTTGTTCTTCTTTCCCCATGAATTTGAATCTGTAGAATTATCGAATTTTGGAGCTTCAAAAGTAGAATTATTCTTTTCTTTAGCAAAGATTATTGAATTTTCGGACGTTCGAACGTTATTAGTGGTCTCTGGTGTGTTATCAATTCTCTTTTGTTTGTTCTTCTTTCCCCATGAATTTGAATCCGTAGAATTATCGAATTTTGGAACTTCAAAAGTAGAATTATTCTTTGCTTTAGCAAAGATTATTGAATTTTCGGACGTTCGAACGCTATTAGTGGTCTCTAGTGTATTATCAATTTTCTTTTGTTTGTTCTTCTTTCCCCATGAATTTGAATCTGTAGAATTATCGAATTTTGGAACTTCAAAAGTAGAATGATTCCTTTCTTGAATTGAATTTTCGGACGTTCGAACGCTATTACTGGTGTTTAGTGTATTATTCTTTTGTTTTTTCTTCTTTCCCCATGATTTTGATTCGGAAGAATCATCACATTTTATTTCCTTTAAGACTTCAAAAGTTGAATTATTCCTTTTTTCGGACGTTCTAACACTATCACTGGTGTCTGTGTTATCAATTTTCTTCTGTTTCTTCTTCTTCCCCCATGAATTTGAATCCGTAGCATTATCGTATTTTGTTCCCTTTGAGACTTCAAAAGTAGAATTATTCCTTTTTTTAGCAATATTTATTGTATTTTCGTGTGATCCATCGCTTTTACTAGTCTTTAGTGTCTTCGGTTTTTTGCTCTTTCGCAACGAAACCTTAGAATTGTCCATTGTTGTTGAATTACTCGCGATTATAGAGTTCGAATTTGATTTGTCGCCATTGTTTTCGATTTTCCAAATACTTGATTCACTCGATTGATTTTTAATTTCAGGGGTAGTTTTTATGATGTCCGTGTCAATAATTTGTGTGTTGTCCCATGCACTAACGCTATTAGTGGCCTTCTGTTTTGCCCTCTTCTTTCGCGGTGGAGTCTGTTTTTTCTCATCGCTTGTTTCAAACATTTTCTGCACCAACTTTGCACTTCGTCGTTTCGGTTTCTTAGGTTTCATACGGGTTGAAGTTATTGCATTTTTAAATAAGTTCGCCGGCTCGATATCATTCATACATTTACTTCTTGTCTTCATTCTGCTTATAATTGGAAACTTCACTGTCAAGTACACTACATTCAAGTTTACGGTTAATAAATTTGAATTTTTGAATCTTCTTGTTCTTTTTGCACAAAAAACTGTACTTCCGGTTCTGGTAGACAGTGTACCCAAATGTGTAAAATATTTTGTATTTCGAAGTATATTTATAATACAATGAAGCGTTTTTCAATAAATAATGATCCTTTATAGCATTTTGAGTAATATGTGTGCCTTTTTAATGCACCTAGGGGGAGGATAGGATATATTTATAGCAGATATGTGTAGAGTTTTTATTTGGTTTAGTTGGTAACATTAGCTCTATTCTTTTTATACAAAATCACAGTTAGGTTCATGTTTTTGCTCTGTCTGCCCCATGTGTAGACAGAGCGAGAAGATGAGTTTCAACAGAAACAAGCTGAGAGTAAACTTTGTAATAGCTGTATTCTTTTTACACAAAATCACAGTTAGGCTCATGTTTTTGCTCTGTCTGCCCCATGTGTAGACAGAGCGAGAAGATGAGTTTTAACCGAAACAAACTGAGATTGTCTGTAAAAAGAATACGGCTAATATGTGAATGTAGCGTCTTTTGATTTTGTTGAGAGATACAAATATAGTAAATTATTTACATTTTGTTAATAATTGGGGTTTATTTCACGATTGTGTATATATTTAAGCGTATTTATTTTGTATTAAACTACAGATTAATGTGTAATTAAGTGAATTGTTTTGTGAGGTTAACTCATTTTTCTCGTTAAAATGGATCATATGTCCGTGCCTGGAGAGGATGATATGAGTTATGGAGGTTGGAATAGTGATAATTTTATGGGTAAATTCAGGTTTTAGGTATTCAATTTGCAGTTTAGTCATTTTAAGTATGTTTTTGGTAGGTGATGTCGAGAAGGAAAAACAATTACCCTCTTTGCTAACGTTAAAAGTCGACCCTCCAGATCAACTTTCGGATGGGGTTCCTGGTGAAGTCGTGCTACCGCAAGCTTTAGAAGATGTACTCGCGTTAAAAAATCAACGTGCCCTGGAGTTGGGGGAGGAAGAAACTTCGCATCGCCACAATGTAAGAGACGACAACCTTTCGGACGACGGAGACGATGCGTTAATGGATCGCGACGATAAACCAGCTTCCGCGAAAAGCACGAAGAACAAACGCAAGAAGAAAAAGAAGAAGACGCGCAGCAAACAGAAAAAAGATGAAATCAAACCGAGCAAACCGAAGAATATAGAAACTGGCGAAAATGATGTCGAAATTGAGTAAGGAAATTTTTTTTTTTTTGATTATTTTAAACTAGGGTCACCCGTGGGCACCATGTGCCCTTATGGTATACAGTACATAGGTCAGTTTTGACTGATGGCGCATTTTCATGTAATTTAATAATAATTACACGGTTTTTCTTCAGTTTGTATCGATTGACTATAATAGTAATACATATTTCCACAAAAAAAAACGAGTCCTTTTTTGTTTTCTCTAATAATCAGAATTATAAATTTACTTACTTGCAGTTATTCTAATTAAACTATAGAATCTTACCGCAACTCATATTTTCAAAATACGCTGCTTTTTGGCCATTTTGAAGTGAAAATATTAACTATGAATTAAAATAAATGGACGGAAATACACGTATTTGCTAAAAATATATGCAAATTAGGCAATAATATACACTTATTTCATTCATTAAATACTTAAAAATTGAATAATAACATGTGACTCCCTTTAAACTTAAGATTTACAATTCAAACAATGTTTCCGTAACTCGTACGTCACTAATGCACATTGAAATACTGTTTTTGACGCTCACGTGTGGTAGCACTTTAATTTATATTTGTGCTTTGGTCGGTCATTTTAACATAAATGCTTAAAATAGCGACATTCACAAACTTCAAAACTGAATTTTATTAACTAACTAAATTATTTATATTTCTCATTGACATACACAATATCAATATAATATAGCAGATGCCACTCTGTGTAAAGTACACAACACACTAAATACACTTCAAATCATCAAATAAATTTTTGATTCGTTTTTGTCTATTACAAATCAGACTGAACTACAGAATCGTAGTGATTGTTTTATTTCAGTATAAACTATTTGATTATTTTTTTTGTAACATTATTAACAGTCACCATGGCATTGCAAAAACGTTCTACACATACAAACATTTTTGGGTAATTATACTAATGATTATGTAGATATATTCAAGAGTCCATGGGTTTGCATGAGTTGGCTCCGCAATATCGCCAATTTTACCACATTTTCGAAGCGTTTAAAATCGCGGATCAAAAACCGGATATTGCGCCCCCCATGTTAGCGACGCCTACTCAATTGGCGAGCGCAAGGGCGTCTATTCCCACATTAGGGGATCAATTTCAGGAAGATGCCGAAGAAGGCGATGAAGTAAGTAAAACTTAGTACATATATATAATATGCATAGTGATCATATATAAAATGTTTAGAAACGTTTGGATGATAAATCCAAATTATCAAAGCGCAAACTGAAGAAATTAACTCGCCTCAGCGTAGCTGAGTTAAAACAACTGGTTCATCGACCGGATGTGGTTGAAATGCATGACGTCACAGCGCGTGACCCTAAACTTCTAGTTCAACTTAAGGCCCACAGGTACTTAGTATACCATTAAAGGGCTATACCAGTTTAACTACTTAAGAAGTAACCGAAATATAAGATTTTGACATAAATAGGTTTTATGAAAATCTAAGTACACTATTTTATTATTTTCTTACTCCAAAAGCTATCTAATTGCGTAACCGTTTCAAAAAATTTGCATTTTTAGCCAATAATTTCGTTAATTAGTTACATTTCTTATCGCTCTGAACTCAAACATATAATTCACATACTTTGTGCTTTCTACTACCCTGAAGGTACCGGAGCGATTTGCACCAAATTTGATACACATATTATTTAACATTCCATTTGAATCCATTCGCAGTTTAAATCCAATCGCCCATACACTTCCCGAGTTATAGGGCCCCAAAATTTGGAGCCCCCCTTAATACTGCCCTTATAAAAATAAGTAAAACACTCAAAAATTCTACTAATTATTCTAAGATATTTTATGTCGACAAGATTTTTTTATATTGTTAACCCAAAGCCCGAAATAAAATATTAAATATTAAAATTGTAAGACTTTATATTTATAACATATTTTCAAATTGTTAACCAAAATGCCATAAAATTTAAAAACCGTTGCTCGCAACGTATATATTACCTAAAGGCAAGCTCTACGCATTGGTGCGTTTTACGCGTACCGAATCTTGTAAAAATAATCCTACGTGTTTCGATAAATAAACGATTTTTTTAAATGATCATACTGGTATAGCCCCTTAAATAATTGTGCCGCAATGCTTAACCCGTTTTATCCGTAGAAACACGGTGCAGGTTCCACGCCACTGGTGCTTCAAACGCAAGTACCTCCAAGGGAAACGTGGCATCGAAAAGCCTCCGTTCAACCTTCCGGATTTCATTAAACGCACTGGCATCATGGAGATGCGTGCATCACTCCAAGACAAAGATGAATCCAAGACTCTTAAGGCGAAAATGCGTGAACGATCGCGACCCAAATTAGGAAAAATCGATATTGATTACCAAAAGCTACACGATGCCTTCTTTAAATGGCAAACAAAACCCAAGATGACTATTCATGGCGATCTGTATTATGAAGGGAAGGAATTCGAAACAAGACTAAAGGAGAAGAAACCGGGTGATTTATCGGAGGAGCTTCGCACTGCATTAGGCATGCCGGTTGGTCCCAGCGCTAATAAAGTACCGCCGCCGTGGTTGATTGCAATGCAGCGCTATGGGCCGCCTCCTAGTTATCCGAATTTGAAGATTCCGGGCTTGAATGCGCCCATTCCTGAGAATTGCTCGTTTGGGTATCACGCGGGTGGCTGGGGCAAACCTCCGGTTGATGAGAACGGGAAACCGTTGTATGGGGATGTGTTCGGGACTTCGATTAATAATTCGGATGTAATTATTTTCTTTGATCTCTAATTTTACTTTGTTATATGTTGTTTTTTTTTTTTTTTTTAAGGATGGACCAGATGATATAACAGTGGATCGGTCATTGTGGGGTGAATTGGAATCCGAATCAGAAGAATCCAGTGAAGAGGAGGATGAGGGCGGAGCTGAAGAAGAAGGGGAGGGCGAAGCGATGGGCGTGGCCGATTCCACCGGATTGGTCACACCCGCTGAGGGTTTAGTCACGCCCAGTGGCCTCAGCAGTATACCAGCCGGCATGGAGACACCCGAAACTATTGAGCTTCGAAAACGCAAGATTGAAAGTGAAATTGAAGGGTAATTCATTATAAATATATTTTTACTTTCTTTTATGAAGTAATAAGTAAGTTTTGTAATCATGAAAAATTTCGAACCGGATATACACGTTTTGACCTATGAATCAAATGTAACAATTTTCGGAATGACGTCTGTCTGTCTGTCTGTGAACGCTCTAGAGCCAAAACTATCTAACGAAAAATTATGAAACTTCAAACTTAAGACTTGTATATGCTCTAGATGTGTACCGTCTATTTTTGCAAAAAGAATATTCACACAGGAAGTGCATGTTTACTCTATACATTTTTTGTTCTATCCCCAATATCACTAGAACGGCTACACTTACGGCAAATATAGTTATGTTCATAATGAAAGATATTAATATTTCGCACAATTTTTGTTTGAAACATTTCTTCAAAAAATGTACCAGTTATATGAAACCAAGCAATGATTATCTTTTTTTTTAATAGCGGGGAAACCCCGGTTTTATACCAAGTGCTCCCCGAGCGTCGCAACGACCGTATTGGCGCCTCGATGATGGCGTCCACGCATGTGTACGACATGACCGGCGTCGGGGTTCCGCCCCCATCTGTACTAGCGGGCCGTAGAGGAGCAACCTCTGGTGCCCCCGAGAAAGAGGGGACGGTTGAGTTGGCGTTGGATCCCAGCGAATTGGATATGGATAGTGATGCGATGGCGGTGCGATACGAGCAACAAATGCGGGAACAACAATCGCAGCTGCAGAAGGAGGATTTGTCGGACATGTTGGCCGAACACGTTGCTCGACAAAAGGTTTGCATATCAAATTATTGTTTTGTTGCGTATTATTCAATGTTTTCACTTTATAGAATAAACGGCGGCGCCAACAGAATATGGACACAAAACAAAGCAAGAATTATAAAGTATTTAAATTTTAGATTCTTCAAGATTGCATTTATGTTTCACTTTTAATACTTTCCGTATCATAGATTTAGGTAATCATTGATGTGTATTAGCCGATAAAAAAATAATTGATTAACTTATACTTCTTTTTAATTTATTACGTAACGCCGTAGTTCGATCTTTCTCCTTCCTTAAGATTTATTTACAGATTCTTCGCAACAAAATTGTAAATATACAATTAAAAGCAACATTTATTTAAAAATTGTACTGAATACTACAAATAATTAGATTACAGTATTTAAACAACAATTTTGTATACAAAAAACTATGCCATAAGTGCAACCGTTTTAGTGATATTGGAAATAGATTAAAAAAAAATGCATAGAGTAAACATGCACTTCCGGTTACTTAAGTTTGAAATTTAACGTTTGACAGTATTTACGAGCGTTCACACACACACAAGCGTCATTCCGAAAATAGTCACATTCGATTTAGGGAAGGAATATAGGGAATAAAATTTTAAAATAGTGATCGATTTCGAAAATAGTGAATTTAAAGTAAAATTTATTTACAAATAGTACAAACATTTATTACTATTTGAAATTACAAAATATTTAGAAAAAGTAAAATGGTTTTATATCTAAATATGTAGTCCAAATAACCCCAATTATAATATATATACATTTAGATTAGAAAATAGTCAAATATTTAATTATGGATTAAGTTTACATAAATATTTCTTATTTAAAAGGGGTAAACTAGATCAATTTTAAATTAGATCAGCAACATTCATTGGCATTTCATCGATTTGTGTCGAATAATATTGTTCAATATCTCGTAAAATCCGAATATCATCAGATTTAACAAAATTAATGGCAACGCCTTTACGGCCAAATCGGCCCGAACGACCAATACGATGAATGTACAATTCACGATTGTTCGGCAGATCATAATTGATCACTAAACTCACCTAGAAACCATAAAACCAGCATTAAAATTTCGTGCAATGGAACGAAAACACATTTCGCATATCTCGAGAAATTAAAAATGTATATTACCTGTTGTACGTCGATGCCTCTGGCCCAAACGTCGGTCGTGATCAAAACGCGGCTTTGCCCCGACCGGAACTCCTTCATAATATTATCCCTCTCCTTCTGGGGCATGTCTCCGTGCATCGAGCTAACTGTGAAATTCGCCTCCCGCATTTTCTCAGTCAACCAATCGACTTTTCGCTTAGTATTACAGAAAATAACCGCTTGTGTTATTGTTAACGTATCGTATAAATCGCACAATGTATCGAATTTCCATTCTTCGCGTTCGACTGCCACGAAAAACTGTTTAATTCCTTCCAGTGTCAACTCATCACTGCAAGTTTCAATTTTTATGTATTTTTTTAGAACATTTTTACCCATTGCGATGTGTTAGTTACCGTTTGACGAGAATCCTAATTGGATCGGTCATGAATTTGGAAGTAATCTCCAAAATTTCGTGGGGTAACGTTGCGCTAATTAATACGACTTGCGTTGAAGGAGGCAAAAAACGGTAAACATCATAAATTTGCTCCTTAAATCCTTTATTTAACATCTCGTCTGCCTCATCAAGGACCAACATTTTTACAGAACGAGTACGTAGGGCACGACGTCTTATCATATCTTTGAGAATCAAATAAACATTGTTTTGGTTATATAACCGATACACTGGGGTGTAGTGCACCCCAAATCAATTTTTCTTTAATTTAAAGTACGTAAACGTAAGAGGAGCAGGTCGATAGCGACATTTGTTGATAGTTTTTCGAAAAAGTTGTAATTTTTCAATTATTTTTCGTATATTCTAATTATTTTGGTTATATAACCGATACACTGGGGTGCAAACCACCCAAAGTCCATTTTTCTTTAATTTAAAGTACGTAAACCTAAGGGGAGCAGGTCTATAGCGACATTTGTTGATTTTAATTATATAAATCTTATTAAATTTTAATTTTTGGTTATATGACACACTGGGGTGTGTAGGACCCCAAGTCCATTTTACCTTAATTTAAAGTACGTAAACCTAAGGGGATCTATAGATCTATACCAAGAATAATAAATTTGTTTTACATTTTAGTTTAGTTATTATTTAGATGCGATAGAAAATTAAATAAATTTTTAATATATGCGGAATGTGTTTTCGTTCAATTATTCAAATTAAAATTTGGTAAAAGTTGGTCAATGCTAAGATTAGAATTGACAAACTTTTACAAAATTGAAATTTGGTGACGCCAAATTTGATTAATGGAACGAAAACATATTCCGCATATCTCGAGAAATTTCGTTACATCAAAAATGTATATGTTTCTATCGCATCTAAACAAAATAATAACTAAACTAAAACGTATAACCGATGTTTCATTATTATTTTAATAAATACATTTGTGAATATGTTTTCGTTCTATTATTCAAATTTAGCATCACGAAATTTCAATTTTGTAAAAGTTCGTCAATGCTAAGCAAGTATATAGCTTAGAATTGACAAACTTGGCCTCACCAAATTTGAATAATGGAACGAAAACACATTCCGCATATCACGAGAAATTTCGTTACATTAAAAATCTATATTTTTCTATCGCATCCAAACAAAATAATAACTAAACAAAAACGTAAAAACGAAAAATGTGTGATAATTTACCATAAACTCTGCCCGGCGTTCCGCTAACAACATGTTGCCCATAATCCAATTTGCGAATATCCTCCCCCAAATTAGTGCCCCCAATGCACGCGTGACACTGTACATTCATGAAATCGCCAAGTGCCAAAATCACTTTTTGTATTTGAACCGCCAATTCGCGCGTCGGCGACAAACATAATACTTGTGTTTCGCGCATCGTCAGATCTAAAGCTTGCAGAATACTGATCGAAAATGTCGCAGTTTTACCCGTACCAGATTGGGCCTGGGCGATCACATCTCGGCCCTTCATTATGGGCCGAATCGCCCGCTGCTGGATTGCAGACGGTTTTTCGAAGCCATACGCGAAAATACCACGCATCAGCTCCTCGCGAAGGGCCATATTGTTGAATTTGTCGATTACCTCGACTTCCTCGCTGGTTTCGAATTCTACATTCGAGAGGTCTTCAAAGACGCCGGAGCGCCTTTCCGTTGCGGGTCTTTGGGCCATTTTTAAGCGGAAACTAGTTCAACTAACCCCAAAATCGGTTATTAAATCGTAGATTCACAAAATATATGATACACAAACACTATATAATATTTATTTAATTAAAACTAGGCCCTAAATACCTTTATGTAAGTTTAATTTTAATAAACGTTTTATGGTACGAGCGCAAATAACATAAATGGTAATGGCGGACAATACGAATAAGGCTGGCACTAATTAGTGTTGCCAACTTAAGGAAATAAGGATAATAAATACGCATTTTATTATTTTAATTTATTTTATTTATATATATATATAAATATATGCATATAATATACATTTTATTAATAATTTATTTATATTTTGATATAATGTCTAAGAATATTTTGTATGTTTATATGGTAACCACGACGACAATAATTAAGAATGATTATGATAGTTTTCGATGTTTTAACAATAAAATAACAATTAATAATTAAAGTTATTGTAGGAAATAGTGGTTCATTGTTAAAAACATTGTACAATATGTGTAATTAAAAGTGTTTGTGAATGTAGTTTTGAAAATAGCATGTACACGTTTTATGGTACGAGCGCAAATAACATAAATGGTAATGGCGGACAATAAGAATAAGGCTGGCACTAATTAGTGTTGCCAACTTAAGAAAATAAGAATAATAAATACGCATTTTATTATTTTCATTTATTTAATTTATATATATATATATATATATATATATATATATAAATATATGCATATAATATACATTTTATTAATAATTTATTTATATTTTGAATAATGTCTAAGAATATTTTGTATGTTTATATGGTAACCACGACGACAATAATTAGGAATGATTATGATAGTTTTCGATGTTTTAACAATAAAATAACAATTAATAATTAAAGTAATTGTAAGAAATAGTGGTTCATTGTTAAAAGCAATGTAATATATGTGTAATTAAAAGTGTTTGTGAATGTAGTTTTGAAAATAGCATGTACACGAAATGGTGGCCGCAGTCTTACCAACTGCAACTCCAACTTGTATTTCATTACTTATCGGTTGTAAAGTTGATTTTTTACTTATTGCAATGATGGAAGTGTTGAATTTCTTTCGTATCATTTAACGCAATAAGTTATGTTTAGTCCCGTGTATTCTGTAAATACCGTGCACAGTTTGTCGAAACTATGTAACGTGCAGTGAAATCTCGCAACGGTTCGCCAGTTATAATGAATATGATTTCGGTGGTGTCAACGGGTGCGGGTGTGATAGCCCAGACTTTTCTAAATTAAATTTCGAATGAAAACAATGTTGCGGTTTTGCTGTATACAGGAACAGCGGTCATTTATGGTGGTGTGAAATGCGTATCACGAATGCGAGCCGCGGTCATCACACCAATTTAACAAAATGTTATATGATGAAGGAGGAGAATCCGATACATGGCATGAACGGAGTCAGTGATAGCGGTAACGCCGCCGCCCCGACTAGCGACGACCAAAACCCCCAAAATGCCGAGGCCTACAACCTAGAAGGGGGCCGTCTCAAATTTTTCAAAAGTGAGTCTCACCGCCCCAAATCCACACTTCTGCCTCTCCAACGTTTAAGTTTGCCTATTCTATATTTTATCCCGTATCCAAATACGCTATCACTGCATTTAGATAGCGATATTTACCTAATAGCAAAACACCTGTCCGACCATTCCAACTCTTACTGCGTGTACAATTGCAATTCTGTAACTAATTGAAACACTATTCCCTAATTCCTTATTTTAAGCTTACTTTAATAGTAAATGGATTTTAAAAAAATTGGCTTTTACGTTTTGTATATTATTAATAAATGGTTAAATTTGTGTGTGTGTTTTCGTTATGAATGTTTTCGTTATGATGTGTTATGTATTCCATATTTTAAGCTTACTTTAATAGTAAATGGAATTTAAAATAATGGTTTGGAAAAGCTTTTACGTTTTGTGTATTAGTAATAAATGTTTAAATTTGTGTTTTCGTTATGATGTGTTATGTATTCCTTATTTTAATAGTAAATGGAATTTAAAAAAATGGTTTGAAGAAGCTTTTACGTTTTGGGTATTATTAATAAATGTTTAAATTGGTGTGTGTGTTTTCGTTATGATGTGTTATGTATTCCTTATATTAAGCTTTAATAGTAAATGGAGTTTAAAAAAATGGTTTGAAGAAGCTTTTACGTTTTGGGTATTATTAATAAATGTTTAAATTGGTGTGTGTGTTTTCGTTATGATGTGTTATGTATTCCTTATATTAAGCTTTAATAGTAAATGGAGTTTAAAAAAATGGTTTGAAGAAGCTTTTACGTTTTGTGTATTATTAATAAATGTATAAATTTGTGTGTGTGTTTTCGTTATGATGTGTTATGTATTCCATATTTTAAGCTTACTTTAATAGTAAATGGAATTTTGAAAAATGGTTTGAAGAAGCTTTTACGTTTTGTGCATTATTAATAAATGTTTAATTTGTGTGTGTGTTTTCGTTATGATGTGTTATGTATTCCATATTTTAAGCTTACTTTAATAGTAAATGGAATTTTGAAAAATGGTTTGAAGAAGCTTTTACGTTTTGTGCATTATTAATAAATGTTTAATTTGTGTGTGTGTTTTCGTTATGATGTGTTATGTATTCCATATTTTAAGCTTACTTTAATAGTAAATGGAATTTTGAAAAATGGTTTGGAGAAGCTTTTACATTTTGTAGTATTATTAATAAATGTTTAATTTGTGTGTGTTTTCGTTATATGTTATGTTTTTTTTATATTTTTTTCGTGTGTATTTAGATGGTAGGTTCATTTTGGAATTGGCACGAGCTCGCGAAGGGGAAAAAGTAGCCTGGGTGCCGGTGCCAAAGAAAACATTTTGGCCACCGCAAGGTAGTGCATCATCCGTCTCGACATATCGTCAAGAAAGTAGCACATCTTTAAGTGGTAAGTTATTAGACTGCAACATTACAAACGAACTATTGTTACGCGAACATTTCTTTCCTAACAAACACAATACACATTTTCTAGTTTTTTTTTACGAAGTAATAAGTAAGATTTTAACGGATATACACGTTTTGAGCTTCCCTTTCGGAACTTAAAACTTGTCTCTATAGTGCACCTATTTTTGAAAAGAATATCCTAACCGGAAATGCATGTTTACTCTATGCATCTCCAATATCACTAGAACGGCTGCACTTATAGCAAAAATAGTTTTCAAACAACTTTAAGTTTGAAAAGCTTCTTTAATGTACCAGTTATGCTTATTTTTTTGGTAGAAGCTAAAGCATTCGTGTGTCTGTAGCATTCTCGGATCAAAAAATGTCATTAACTAATAGTGTTTGTCTTGTCCTGAGTCCAAACATATAATTCACTGAAGGTACCGCAGCGATTTACACCAAATTTGGCACACATATTATTTAACATCCTATTTGAATCCACTCGCAGTTTGAATTCAATCGCCCCTATACTTCCCGAGTTATAGGCCCCCAAAATTTACAACTCCCCTTAATACTGCCCTTATAAAAATAGAATAGAAAAAGAATATTCACACCGGTAGTGCTTACTCTATACATTTTTTGTTCTATCTCCAATATCACTAGAACGGCTACACTTACGGCAAATATAGTTATGTTCATAATGAAAGATATTAATATTTCGCACAATTTTTGTTTGAAACATTTCTTCAAAAAATGTACCAGTTGCAAGAAAAATGCTATAAAACATTATAAATATGTTGTTTACGTTGCCATGGATTCGCATGCAGCGCAATAAAATCGGATCATCTGCTATTTTGACAGGAAAACAAAATAGACTCAATTAGATAAATGACATTTCAGGATATTTCTGTGTAGAGTATTGGTTAGGTTGATAGCTGGTTTTGGTTATATATATATATATATATATCTAGTGAAAACTGCGCAAAAGAAAGTTGAGTGCAGGCCACTCCAGATATTTTTATGTATATATATATATATATATATATATATATATATATATATATATATATAAGAAAGTACATATATAATAAATAATTAACCTTGGGGTTAATTATAACATGTTTTAACCATTATTTTAAATATTAATGACATTTCAGGATATTTCTGTAGAGTATTGGTTAGTTTGACTGCTTGTTTTGGTTATATATATATATATATATATATATATATATATATATATATATATATATATATATATATATATATATAATAAATATATATATATATATATATATATATATATATATATATATATATATATATATATATATATATATATAATAAATATATATATATATATATATATATATATATATATATATATATATACTCTAAAGATTTGATCCATGCGTGTGCCTTATAATTCCAGTATCCGATGACAACAGCTCGGTGCAGTCATCCCCATGGCAGCGGGACCACACCTGGAAACAGAGTACGCCCCTTCGGCACGCCGCCTCCAATCTAACATTCTATTTCGCCCGCAAACGTGTTAAACGTCCATTGGACGAGGCGAAACCGAAAACCGCCCCCGTATGCTGGCTATACCATTTGCAGCGTTGCCCATACACGGTCACGCTCACCCTACAGTGTTGCCAACAACAAAAGTGCAATAATAGTGCAATCATTAGGCGAGCGCGCGTACCACGTCTGCCCCTAAACCAAATAGTGCAAGTGTTATGGAACAAATCATTGCAAGCGTTGAACAATATCACATCGCCACGCAAACGTATCTTACGCGAATTGGAACGAGTTACAATTGATGATTTATCGGTGAACAAACGATGTAGGGGCAAAGTGAACCAGCAACAACACACCCCGCCCAAAATCGGAAATGATCATACACCGGTTAAGAATGAATGTAATGGCTTAGAGAATCATGTTGAGGAACGGAAAAGTGTTGTGGTTTCGGTATCGGCGACTTCAAGTGTTCAAGCAGCAAAGAACTGTAGTTACAGTATTACGTCGTTGCTGGGCGGTAAAGTGGACGGTCGGGATGATAAGTTGTCTAGTCAGTTTTTGCCCGCGCCCAGAATCGCCCCGCATCATCATTCTGTAACAGTGGTCGCTCCCGATGATGGTCAATATGCTCCTCAAGACACAGTAGATTCACCAGCCAGAGCTTCTGATCTCTTGGTAATAACACAGCTCAATATTTAATTTAATATTTAATCGATTACTATTTTTTATTGTTTAGATAAACAAGCGATCTCCATTAACGGTGACTGGAAGCCCTTCGCTGCCAGGTTCCCCCGCCGAGCATTATCCCTCTGCCCATTATGGTCCGCCGCCCCCCGCCCCGTATGTGTCCCCGTACACAGTTTACCCCAGTTTGGGTCATCATCCTCATTCCGGTTACATCACACCGTACTATAATGCAGCAGCGTACGCTGCTGCCCGTGCTTCGCCACCCGGGTATTACCCTACATTGGCCCATCCCACTCATCCACACGCCCATCCTGCGGCCCCGCCCCTACCTCGACACGACCAATCACCGTACTCGTGGGCTGCCGCCTCTGCTGCTGTCTCTTATGAACATGGTCTACATAGGGATGATACTATTTCAGGTGAATATTCATGAAATATATTTATGTATGTCTGTTTTGTTGACTCTAAATCGATTTTTAACTTTTTTTTTGTTTTCGCGAAAAGTTCCCCCATAGGTAAGAACAACACCTGTGCCTTTTTATTTTTTCAATTGTCCATTAGCAAATAAGTGTTTCTACTTTCTTTTACAAAGTAATAAGTAAGTCTTGTAATCATGAATAAATGTCGAACCGGATATACACGTTTTGACCTTCCCTGAATCGAATCTAACTCATTTCGGAATGTCTGTGTCTGTGAACGCTCTAGATCAAATACTGTCGAAACACGTTAAATTGTGAAACTTCAAACTTAAGTAACCGGAAGTGCATGTTTACTCTATGCATTTTTTTAATCTATTTCCAATATTACTAGAACGGCTGTGCACTTATAGCATAGTTATATTCATAATGATAGATATTTCACACAGTTTTTGTTTAAAAGTCTCTTCAAAAAATGTACCAGTTACGAGTAAACTGCTATACGGAAAATATATAGTTTAATCCAATCATATTATGATTTCTAGTAAAAACTACGTAGAAGAAAGTCGAGTGCAGGCCACTCTAGCTTTTTTAATACACTCTTAATTAAAATATGTACTCTTTTATTTATTTAACCGGCTGCAATTTGATAACACAAGGTTTTTGGGGTCGCAAATTACGAATCTGGCACTCAAAATCGGTCGAGAAACAAAATGGCATCTACAAAATGAATATTTTATACCCTTTTTATCATTTATTGTAGTTTAATCCTTTGAAAACTACACTTTTGCACTTATCTGTGTATAAAATTGGTGTGGAAGCAATCAGCTAGGTCGAGTTTTGTGGGCGTGGCTTTCCCGTTGCAGGGCGTGGCTTTACCGTTGCAGGGCGTGTCTGTGCTACGCCCACGAAATAAGCAATGTGTATAGATATTTATCCAGCGATTGGCGGTTCAGTTTGCTTATTTCACTTTTATCCTTTAAAAACGACACTATTTCACCTTTTTGTGTGTAAAATTGCTGTGGAAGCCCTGAATGGAGGAAGAATGTGTTGTTTAGCTTAAATGTGATTTTGATGTACTTTAGGTTGTTTGTTATTATATTGTGTTTATTTCAGATGTGCCATTAAATTTATCTAAACATGCTGACTGATCAATAATCAATAGTGCCTTCTTGACAAGCATGTTTTTATTTCTTATTACACTAATCATTCATCTGCATTCTTCAACAATTACATACATTTAGTCTAAACAAATTTGAATTCATCAATTTCATAGATGTTGATGCAATTTTTTTTTTGTAAGATTGTAAATGTATGTAATTTTTTCCCTATAAATGTAAGTATAATAGAATAAGACCGGGTTTTAAAATGAGCATTTCAGCGAGAGAAGTTTAGCATAAGTTAGCTCATCCAAATTCATGTGTGTGTGTCCATTTTTTTTTTAATATTTATAATCATTATTTAGATTCTTAAATTTGTGCATTTTTAAATACAGTATTAACATATTTTAAAATCAATTTAAACAGTATTATAATGATTTGGTTTCGTTTTGTCTAAACGTCTAACTTATGCAACAATTTTATTTCGTCAAAATGCGATATTCGCGACAAAAACAGAGTACATCCATTCCTAATTAAGACAGGGTTTACCTCCCCAATAATCCCCCAAATGCGAGGAACATACATTTTTGTAAAGCGTAGCTTATAAGTTATATATCATTTGTAACAGATATCTCGTATAAATTGTAGTTAATTATATAAAACCGTGTTCAATATTTCAAGTATTATAGATATTTGAACGTTTAAATAATATTTGTAATTTTATGTACACGGTTTTATAATTTTCTGCACTTATTAGTGAAAAACCTGTTGCAAAATAATAATCGTCCCAACTAATAAAATTTGTATTTTTATGAAAAATAAATAAAAATAAAACAGTATTGTATAAAAAATGACATAGATTACTAAGGAAATACATATTATATTGTAAGATGTGTACATTTTTCATATTTTTACCAGCTATTAACAACATGCAAAAATATATAACATTTTAATGTTAATGTTGTGAAATTATTTACTTTATTTTATAACTAAATCATAAATATAAAACTGAAATATACTTCTATTAAGAAATCATTGTTTTTAATTGCGTGTGCTTTTTTAGAACCTATTTATTTATTTAATAATTGATACAAATTGTATTTTGTTTTTTTCTTTTGTTGTGGTTACATTGAAAAATAGAGATTGGTTGTGTATGTTTATTGTAGAATAAATAAATAAAATATGAAGTATTTTCATACTTTTAAACGAGACACTTAATTATTTTTATGTTATGGGAAAACAATCACTGTTATAGTTTTATCAAAAAATTATTTTATAATTTTAAAATGCCAAGCGTGGAGTAACAGGAGGAAGTCCTCTATTCGCATCGCATATATTACTTATAAGGCGAGCTGAAGGCATAGGTGTCTTGTCTCTATACTTGTTTAGGTAAGATCGTGTTAAAGAATCGCGAATTCTTTATATTTTTAATTTAAAAATTGCACTATATATATTTAATATATTTGGAAGAAAACTACAAAAAATTGTAAGATTTTTTAAATATATAACATTTTTTCAAATTGTGGACCCATAGGCTATAATAATTAAAAACAATTATTTTAATATGCTAAGCGTGAAGTAATAGGGGGAAGTCCTCTGTTCGCAACGCATATATTACTTATAAGGCGAGCTTGTTTAGGTAAGATCGTGTGAAAAAATGGCGAATTATTTTTTAAATTTGACCCATGGGCTATAATAATTAAAAACAATTATTTTATAATTTTAATATGGCAAGCGTGGAGTAATTAAGGGAAGTCCTCTGTTCGCATCACATATTACATATAAGGCGAGCTTGTTTAGGTAAAATCGTGAATTATTTTTAGGCTATAATAATTAAAAACAATTATTTTAATATGCCAAGTGTGGAGTAGTAGTGGGAACTTATAAGGCGAGCTTGTTTCGATAAAATCGCGAATCAGTTTTTAAATTTGAGCGCCATTTGCAGTAGGTGCGCTAGCGGACGAGCGGTGGCGTGTCAGGCTGTTTATTTCAAGATGGCTGATCTCGAGACGCTACCGAGCCGACTGGTCTGTAACGTAAAGCGAGGTTGAGATAATGGCGTACGCGAGTTGTATTTTAGTTGTGCGTGTAAGATAGGAGAGAGAGAAAAAAACATGAACATCACAAATGTGTCAATTTCAAATGTGAACTGTGTTTATTCTAGTTTATAAGTGCAGTGGTTTGTTTCATTTTCTATGAGCAAAGATGACAGCTAATATGTATCGTGTTGGAGGTAAGTGTATCTATTATTATGGCCGGCTACTTTCGCTCATACGGATTTTGTTTGATTGTTTTTACAATTGCATTTTTATGCATTTTCTACCCTATAATACCGGTATATTTAGCACTGTGTGTATTCACACGGGTGTATATATATATATGCTTTGTGTAAACGCTGGCTTTTTGTTTTTTTATTTTTAATTAATGTGATTCTTGTGTATGTTTTTATATGTGATGGTGTTTTTTGTGCAATACCCATCAAACTAGTTATAAGAATTTACTTTAAAATTTATTTAGTGCCCATTTATGTAATTCAAAACTTTATTAAATGTTTTTTTAATTAAACGTGGATGCATTTCTAGGTTCATATAGTGACATTTTCATTCGTACATTTCACAGGTCTTCGAACAAATGAAATACAAATATATATTTCTTTTGTTTTTCCAGAGAATCGCGTTTTGTTTTGTTTTAGAATATAAGTAAATATTGCATATTTAACATTATTTAATTTCGCCATTGTAATTTTATTAATTTTTCGTACATATATAACGTTGTCCTTGACATAGCTATGCCTAAAAAATTCATTTTAATGTTATCATTTATTTTATTTTTGGCAACATTCTCGTTTATACTAACAGAGGTTATATAAACAGTTATAATAACGTTGTTTATAATAAAAATTACCCTATATATGTTTACAAATATTTTTAAACGTTTTATGAATGTATTTATATATATATCCAAAACGTACTTTGGACATATCAGTACAATATTTTATACTGCAATATTTATTTGCGCAAAATCTGTTACAACATTTTGCAAATTTATACAACTAATCTAACATTATTTAAATTAAAATAATTGTTTTAAAGTAAAAATGCGTTTTTGGCGATCTTAACGTATACGTAACAGTGTTGCATGAGTGTAGAATGTGTTGCCTATACGGCAGGCGTATGATTTTTTTATTATATAATTTAATTGAAAATTTAAGTTATTATTGTTTTTTAATTACTTTATAACGTAGAAAATATTTAGAAAAATTGTTATTTAATGTCCTGCACACAAATTAAATTTTATAAGGTACCGTAAAAATTGCGTGATTGACATAATAAAATAAAAAACCTGAAGTGGTCTTCCATTATCTATTTAATATAATTATGTTTATTGTAATTTTAAATTTATGGTCGATTACCGTGATAAGTATAGAAACATAAATATTGCTATTTTCATTTTTTTATAACAATTACTTTTTCATTAACTCATACAGTTTTCGAGATACTGAAAACATTGCAGGTGTAAATTCAGTTACTACCGGTTAAGATATTATTTAATAAAAAAAGAAGGAAATGCTCACCCGGACTATATACAAGTATTAAGTAATTAGTAATTATTCTAGTTTATTGTATGACAGCGGCACAATTTATAATTAATTCTGTTAATTTTGTAGCTGTGAATGCTAGCATTGCTAGTCCATAATGCAAACTGGATTATTATTTGTAATTTTCTAATTGGTTTGCTGTGAATACAGGTTTAAGGTGAATTAATTAGTAATTAATCTTAGAAATTACAAGTAATAATTACAATGCTAATGTATATAGTAAGTTTATAATTAATTGTGTTAATTTTGTTGCTGTGAATGCTATCATTGCTTGTCATAATACAAACTGGATTATTATTTATAATTTCCAAATCTTAATTACTATTTGGTTCGCTTTGAATACAGTTTTAAGGTGTATTCACAACGAAACAATTAGTAATTACGCATAGAAATTACATTTACATGTAATAATTCCAGTTCTACAAAATTTATAATTAATTATATTAATTTTGTTGTTGTAAATGCTACCATTGCTTGTCACAATACAGAATAGGTCATTATTTGTAATTTACTAATCTTAATTATTATTTGGTTACAGCTTTGAGGTGTATTCACACTGAATTAATTAGTAATTAAGCTTAGAAATTACATGTATTAAAGGATTGTTCACAGCGAAACAATCAGTAATTAAGCTTAGAAATTATAAGTAATAATTCTAGTTCACAGTAATAAAATTTATCATACATTGTGTTAATTTTGTTGCTTGGAATGCTAGCATTGCTTGTCATAATACAAACTAGATTGTTATTTTCTAAGCTTAATTACTAATTGTTTTGCTGTGAACAATCCTTAATTCCAGTTTGTTGATATACAATTCAATAACGTTCACAACAACAAAATTTATAATTAATTTTGTTGCTGTGAATGCTAGTTTTGCTAGTCATAATACAAACTAGGTTATTATTTGTAATTTTTTAATCGTAATTACTATTTGGTTCGCTGTGAACACAGCTTTGAGGTATATTCACAGTGAATTAATTAGTAATTAAGGTTAGAAATTACAGTTTTTGTGTAGTAACAAAATTTATAATTAAATGTGTTCATTTTGTTGCTGTGAATGCTACCATTGCTTGTCATAATACAGACTAGATTATTATGTATTATGACAAGCAATGTTAACATTCCAAGCAACACAATTTATGATACATTTTGTTGCTGTGAACGTTAACCTTGTATGTTATACAACAAACTGGAATTATTACTTATAATTTCTAAGCTTGATTATTAATTTATAGCTGTGAACAATCCTTTATGCATCTATAAGTACAATTCGTAAAATATTGATAGTGTAATATATATTTGAATTGAATTGCAAATCATTTCTAAACTAATTATATATAATATCGAACATAATACATGATATGTGTAATTAATAATACTAAAATATGTCTCCATTAAAGAACTACAATTTTTTCAAAATTTTACTGATTCTCCTTATAGAGTCTATAAGCCTATAGGTCTAATAGACTGGCTCAGAATCGCACCATTAAACAGTGATTTTGTTTATTGTTATATAGAATACATGTTTATTGTTGATTGTAGATTATGTTTATTTTGAAACTTCATCAACATCACCGTATCAAATTCGACGCATTGAAGAGCTGAACAAGACAGCATCGGGTAATGTTGAAGCCAAAGTGATGTGTTTTTACCGGCGGCGAGATCTCCCTGGTGCATTAATACAACTAGCCGATAAACACCAAAGTAAGTCATGTTCATGTCTAAGCTACACTCATATTTCTATTAGAAACAACATGTCTTTTATTCTATTTGGACAAGTATTTTTTTCTTTATGATTTCTACTAACAAGTCTTAGAGGAATGAATGCTCCATTCGAGATTGAATCCAAAATGAAAATATGTATGTATGTATGTATGTATGTACGTATGTGTGACAACAAGACAGGTACAGTCTGGGTACGCGGTATCGATCTGCCAATCAAGACTGCCACCCACCGCCCAGTGTTTTTAACCAGGGACCCGCTTCGTTCTCGCACTACTACTACTATATATATATCCATCCCCCCTTGCCAAGGCCCCCCAGAGACCCCGGCACACCCCCACCAACCCATACATACCGGGTGAGGGTCAACCCACCACTCACATCCCTCCGTGGCTTTCAACTAATTCTACCCATACAACTCTGCATTCACACATATATTTTATAAATATATATATATATATACATATACACATAGAGAGACAAAGCAACCTTTTCGCTAATGTACCCAGAGAGCTTCTAGATTATTATTTTGTGTAAAATGTATGTATGTGTACTCTTTTTGATTAGTTTTGGATGTATTATTTTGTAAATATATGATTGAGAATAAATGTAATCTTAGTGTGTATTTTGTATAAAAAGTAGAAATGAATTATAATGTTAGGGGAGTTTCTCTTGAGTGTGTTGTGTTGTTGTGTGCTCACAGTGGCCTGTAACAGTGACGAGTCCCCGGTGTCTGTAAAACTGAAAAAGTGGCTGAAGACACCCGCGAACGAGGACAACGGAACTGTTCCAACATCAGCCACGACCACATACGACACAACCACAACTCCGAGCTCAGGTATCTATACTACTAAACGGACCAACACTCACACACCCATCCTTACTCCAATTTGAGCATTTCGTTACGGATCCTTTTTTTTTTAATAACTATTATTTATGGATACATTATTTCATTGACGAACATTTTAAATATATTGAAACACCTCTTTGCTAAAAAATATGCTCAAATATAAAATACTTAGTCCAATAAAATAATTGATACAAAATATATTCAATGGGGTTTATTTTATATTTTATTGTTTTTATATTAAATCTGTCATTCATTGAAGACTTTTTACAAAATATATCTATATTAAAAACAGAAAAATATAATGACCGTGGTCACACTACAAACAGCGCAATCGTGCACGAGTACAATCAAGCAAAACGATACACACCGGTTACACTAGATGAAGTGCAATTTGGATCACAGTAACCGGTTAAACATTTATTTCGTTTCTAATTCACTTTGAAGACTCATAATCTCGATAGTATTAGCGTTTATAATATATTTTACTGTCTATTTATTCTCAAAATACTTTTCAAATACGAGTAATTCCATATTTTATACGTTACCGGTGGTCTAATTACGTAATATACAAGTAGTGTCAATCTTGTGAACCGTGTTTATAGTTCATTATGTCGACCATAAGGCTACACAACAAATAGCGCGATCGTGCACTAGCAACATCAAGTACAATCAAGCAAAACGATATACACCGGTTAGACTAGATAAAGTACTATCAAGTAGTGTCAATCTTGTGAACTATTGTTCATTATGTCTACTATAAGGCCGTGGTCACTATACAAACAGCATCAAGTACAATCAAGCAAAACGATATACATCGGTTACACTAGAAGTGCTATCTAGTAGTTTCAATCTTGTGCACTATGTTTATAGTTCATTATGCAGACAGCGCGATCGTGCATCAAGTACAACCAAGCAAAGCGATATACACTGGTTACACTAGATGAAGTGCTATCAAGTAGTGTCAATGTTTATAGTCCATTATGTCGACCATAAGAAATATCATAAATATTTTTATTAGCTCTCACTAATTGAATTAAAAATTCAATTTCATTCATTTTAAATAATTAATTAAGTAATTTATTGTTATTTATAAATTTAAAATTATGTTAATGCAACAAACTACAATCTCTCACTAATTGAATTAAAAATTCAATTTCATTCATTTTAAATAATTAATTAAGTAATTTATTGTTATTTATAAATTTAAAATTATGTTAATGCAACAAACTACAATCCCTATCGTGTGTCCTTAAACATTTCCAACATGTTCGAATTTCAAACTGCATCATTGAACACGATTGATGCAGTGTGACCATATGCATACATTTCTATATGTTTGTATTTTGTATGAACGTGCTCGATTGCCTAATTTGGCACATAAAAGTATTCATTTAGGATATATATTTTGTAAAAATTATTCAATAAATGACATATATATATAATACAAACAATATGCCATCAAGAAATTTACTAAATAAGTGTTATACTAAATATATTTAAATAATGAAATCGACGCCATTTAAAATTCATAGCAAGTTTTGCCTTTACACTTTGTAAAATGTACTGTAGAGATAATATTTCCATATGTTAAAAAACCATATACATACATATATATATATTCCAATGATCTTGATTTCAATTCACCATTTATATATATATAATAATATTAAAAAGTCCCCAAATTCTTGGTTATAATCGTCTGTACTTCCCCGCGAGCCACCAAAACTAACAAATTCCATAATCCCTCGAAATAAACGAAAGTAATGTTCGTGCAAGGTGCCTTAGATGACACGCACGCAGGGAGTCCAGGTGGCCAGTCCAGTGGTTCTAGTGAGCGGGGAAGTACCGCACCGGTTGCCGTGCTCAACAACGCTGCCATGGCTATCGGCGGCGGCGCAGCACCCGGAAACGGTGGCACTACAATTGCAACCACAAACACAGCCATCAGTGGTAACGGTGCTAGTATCACCGCTATTACCACTGTAGCCGTCCCTGGCGGCGGCGGCAGCGGCGGCGGCGATACACCGACACTAAACTCTAAACAACGTCACCAAATGAAACATCGCGAATTGTTTTTATCGCGACAAGTTGAAACACTCCCCGCCACACATATACGCGGCAAGTGCAGTGTGACATTGTTCAATGAAACGGAATCGCTTGTCAGCTACCTCGGCAAAGATGATATGTTCTTCTACAGTTTGGTCTTTGACCCAACGCAGAAGACCCTACTGGCGGATAAGGGGGAGATACGTGTTGGTAAGTCTGTTTAAACATATTTTTAGCTCGGTCGTGTGTGTCTGTGTGATGATTGCAACAATAGCGCCTATTTTTTTATTAGGAAGCCGATACCAATGTGATATAACGCCGCTGTTAAAGGACGTCGAGCTGGACGACCGCAACCTAACAGATCTCGAATCACTAATCTGGACCCCAGAACACAATTTAAACGATCGGCAAATCGATCAATTTTTGGTCGTGTCTCGGTCAGTCGGCACATTTGCGCGCGCGCTTGATTGCAACTCGAGCGTCAAGCAGCCGTCGTTGCATATGTCTGCGGCTGCAGCTAGTCGCGACATCACCTTATTTCACGCGATGGATACCCTACACCAACACACGTACGACCTAGCGGCAGCCTTAGGCTCCCTGGTGCCCCTAGGTGGACCTGTTCTTTGCCGCGATGAGATGGAAGAATGGAGCGCTTCGGAAGCGAATCTGTTCGAAGAGGCGCTAGATAAATACGGCAAAGACTTCAATGATATTCGTCAAGACTTTCTACCGTGGAAGACGTTAAAGAATATCATCGAGTATTATTATATGTGGAAGACGACGGATCGATACGTGCAGCAGAAGAGAGTCAAAGCTGTTGAGGCTGAGTCCAAGTTGAAACAAGTCTACATTCCTAATTAGTAAGTTCATTTTCGGGCTTAAATTTCAGGGGCAGCCGATAAACTCTCCGACATACGTTATACAACGTATTTTGTATGCCCCAGAATAAATTAGATTGTGTAACGTCGGTTATGAGCAAAATGCTGTTTTAATATTCCGGATTTTGTACAAATTAGGGATTTTCGGGTTTAAATTTAAGGGGCGATACTTGTGTGCAGCCGATAAACTCTCCGACATACGTTATACAACGTATTTTGTATGCCCCAAAATGAATTACGTCGGTTATGAGCAAAATGCTGTTTAAATATTCCGAATTTTCTCTTCATTTTGCCCAAATTAGGGATTTTAGGTCTTAAATTTAAGGGGTGATACTTGTGTGCAGCAGATAAACTCTCCGACATACGGTATACAACGTATTTTGTATGCCCCAGCATAAATTAGATTGTGTTAAGTCGGTTATGAGCAAAATGATGTTTTAATATTCCGGATTTTCTCCTCATTTGGTCAAATTAGGGATTTTTGGGCTTAAATTTAAGGGGCGATACTTGTGTGCAACCGATAAACTCTCCGACATACGTTATAAAACGTATTTTGTATGCCCCAGAATAAATTAGATTGTGTAAAATGCTGTTTTAATATTCCGGATTTTGTCCAAATTATGGATTTTCAGGCTTAAATTTAAGGGGCGATACTTGTGTGCAATCGATAAACTCTCCGACATACGTTATACAAAGTATTTTATATGCCCCAGAATGAATTAGATTGTGTTATGAGAAAAATGCTGTTTTAATATTCCGAATTTTCTCCAAATTAGGAATTTTCGGGCTTAAAACTCGAATATAGTCTTATATGGAAGTAATCTACTTAAAAGATAAATATTTCAATAACAGATACGGCCCCTTGTTGTTATGAATCATAACTGTTGTAGAATATTAGTTAAAATGTATAAATATGGATAATAATTCCGTAAAATGGAATATTGGGAACTTTTTTTATCGCATGAATATTTCAGCACGTATAGAGTCTTAACCCATTCTTTCACTTGAGATATTGTGTGTGTGTGTGAGGGAAATAAAAATGTTTTTGTATGTTTTCTTAGTAATAAGCCAAACCCTGCCGCCCTAAATAACAATAAAACTGTCGTAAATGGAAATAGTAATAGCAATGGTGAACCAGCCATGCCAATGGGTGGCAAATCTTGTGAATCCTGTAATGGTAAGTTTAACAAACAAATATATTTAAATCACTCACTTAGCACATTTAATTTCATCTTCACAAATACCCGTTTTAAAATTAGTTTAATCGTGGGAAAAATAATTAATTTAAATTATACATAATCAAAATGTTCGACTTTAAAAATATGTGGAAACACAAATGCTTTGTAGGCACAGTTTCAAGTCAGTGGTACGCCTGGGGCCCGACGCATATGCAGTGCCGCCTGTGCCAATCGTGTTGGCACTACTGGAAGCGATACGGCGGTCTGAAGGTCCCGACGCGAATAGGGGACGGCGACTTCGACGGCACGGCCGCATGTCCCGGCGGCATCAAGCGGCGCGCCGGCAGCGACGCGGACGACGACCGTTTATCGTGCGCTGCCCCCCACCGGCCGCACCGTTGCTCCATCAACAATTGCGGCAAAGAGTTCAAACTAAAAGCACATCTTGGACGCCACTATGCTACCGCGCATGGTAAGAAATAAAACATTTCTACATTTAAGCAACAGTTTGTTAGGATGTATTGTTTTCGACACTAATCGGCCTGAGTGGCTAATAATCGTTCCTAGTTGTAAATAAAATACAATTTGTGTTGTAATCGCGGGACTCAAAGAGTTACATGCAAATTGTAGGTATTATCGTACGTTCAGGTTCACCACGTCCGATCATGAAAACGCGCACGGCCTTCTACCTGTGTACGACTCCTCTCACGCGCATTTCCCGCCGATTGTGTCGCCATCTGATGCGGCCAAGGCACGCAGCCCGGTCGCCATTCTTCCCCATCAACATTCAGGCCGTCAAACAAGAGTGCGGCCTTGCAATGGCTGGTAAGTTACCCCTTAATTGAAGACAATTTCCGAAATCGATCATTATTTTAAAATTTTATTCACTATATTCATGTTCTAAATGTATGAAAAGTAGTAAAACCGTTAAAAATTCGTCAATGTTCTAACTTCGTTGACTCTAAACCGATTTTTAACATTTTTACTTTTCGCGAAAAGTTTATAGAAAAGTTCCCCATAGGTAAGAACAACACCTTGTGCTTTTTATTTTTTCAATTGTCAATTAGCCAATATGTGTTTTTACTTTCTTTTACAAAGTAATAAGTAAGTCTTGTAATCATGAAAAACGTCGAACCGAATATACACGTTTTGACCTTCCTTGAATCGAATCTAACTCATTTCGGAATGTTTGTCTGTGAACGCTCTAGAGCAAATACTGTCGAAACGTTACCGGGTAAAACCGGTAACAATGCTCTCTTCTTGATTATCCAAGCCTAACGCGGCTATAATCGTTTCCATGAATGCGTGAAAATTAATGAAAATACTAGGGAAAAATGTGTTTGTTTTGAATGTTAGGAAAATCGCCATTAGAGCTCAAGCAACTTCTCATATACAACAAAAAAGATCGTGGCAGTGTAACAGCGATTGCAACCCGACTGGGCATGGGTAATCCAAACGCGGTGGTACCTCAGTGGTTGATCTTAACTGATAAGGAAAATCTACCGAAACCTGACCGAGTTGCATACCCCAAACCGCCAAAAGCGCCCGATGGCAGTCTAATGTATGAACGTGTCCCCAATAAACCGGACGCCGAGAAAGTATCGCTGAATAACATGTCGCCATCGCTGAAACGGCGCGCGTACGAGGAATTAAACGGAATTGACTGTAAGTTTTAACTTGAACATATATCCATTTTATTACATTAGGCGTGAAGACAAATATATTTTGATAATATTTTAACTTTACTGGCTTCTATTCCGACTTGGATTGGGATGATGGTAAGTCTTAGGAGTGAATAAGGCATTTTAAAGTTTACTAAATTAGTGAAAATTGGCATCTAAATAATACTGATTTAGGCTCGGTAATGACGGGTCCGCCGGCCAAACGTCCGACCAAGGACCCGATGCCGTTGCATCGGCCCACGCCGGACCAGTACGCCGCCATGATGGCAGCCGTGGCCCAAGGTCATGGGACTTTGCCCCGTCACATTTCGCACCTGAATGGCAAACCGAAAATCGCGCATATGACTCGTACCGGGTCGGGCCGAAAACCGGTGATTAGCTGGATGGACGCGCCGGATGACGTGTATTTCCGCGCTACGGACGGTAGCAAGTAAGCATTTATGTACATAACGAAAACATTTATTATCAGTGTGTCTGTGTTTAGTGTTGCATGAATGTTTAAGTATCCTAGTATGCATATTGTAGGATAGATCAGTTTTAAGTGTAATTAAATGATTTTGTATCCGTATTTAGAAAAATGCGACGTACAGTCTCGTCGGTGGAACTTCGGCGAGCAGCTCGTAAACCTTGGCGACCTTTGATGGTCAAAGGTAGCGACGATCTGCAAGTGGTTATCCTCGACTGAAATTCTACTTATAATAAATAAAAAATAATGATAAACAGTGCACAACCACCCCACAAAAGCAAAAAACTAAACAATCTTGAGTGTTTTGTTTACGGCAATAATCCCATTATAAAACAAAAAAATAAATTAATAATAATTCGCGAATCATTTTAATAAAACGAACTGTGTTGTGTGAGGATGTGTCCCCCTAGTCTTTAATAACAGCAGAAAGAATTTTTTAAATACAAGAATGTGTCCGAAAAACTGAAAGAACATAACACGTTGCAGTGTTATTGTGTAATTTGTATAGGTTCTGCATGTTTGAAAAACAAAATGGCGGCGGATAAATTATAAATAACATATTTAAGGCTGTTTTTGTGGATTGAGAAATATTTTACTTTATTTCAAATGACTGCCATTTTTATTAACTTTAGACGGTGAAACATCAGCAAATTGTAGATTTAAATTATCAAGGAAGTTCTACTTTAGGCGGTTCATTCTATTTTGTGCGAATTGTATATATTAATAACAAAAACAGCCTTAATATGAAAAAAAAACTCATTTGATATAAAAATCTTTTTCCATTCATTCATTCGTCGGTTCTTCTTAAAAACAATTCGTGTTTTACAACTAATGTGAATAAAGGCGCGAGTTCGTTATTACCCTGAAGTTTGAATTATAGTGACATCTGTACGGATTCATAATAATCATTTTATTAAAAAACTTGATCATTTTGAATTCGTACATAAACTATGCGTCAATTGTAAGTGTTATTTAATATTACAATTGTTCTTATTATTAATTCATTTTGTGACGAAAAAAAAAAAACATTTCATTATTTATATATAAAGTAAACCATGAAAAAGCAACAATATGGGTTGTAAACACGCTCTTGTCTAGTGAAGTTTAGTATTTTTAATTTTCAGGAAGTTAAATATGTTTTTATAAATTTATTTTTACTTGTACAAGTATAACCTACAATAAAACATTTTGCAAAATTATTTCCCTTTCATTTCATTTATTTTATTAATATTTGACATAGTTGGCAACACTTACACCTCATTTTGCAAATGGCGGCTTCTGTTTTGTTCAAGGTGGTTCAAGGTCAAGTGTACATAACCTACAATAAAAATATACACACGGAAAAATGATCTATTTAAGCTAAACAATATTGATTTAATTATTAATAATGGCAAAATTATTTCAAAGTGTTTGTACTAATTTAATTTGTAGAAATATACAACAATTTATATTTTATAAGTATGTAACACATAACCCTACTTCGTAATATATATCGTTTTATTTAACTTATATAATTATAACAGGAATCAAACAATTTTAAAACGTTGTAACATACAAATATGTAATTTCCATAATTCCATAATTAGTTATAAACGTAGAAAAACCGCTGAAGAAAGGGTAAAGTAACAAAATATAAACAATTTTTTTTCTTTAATCTTTCCTTGTTTTAGAAAGCGCCAAGAATAATTGAATATACACCGAAAGCGAAAAATAAGAATGAAGTTATTGGAATTTGGAAAAATATGACTGTCTTAGATTTAGCCGGTGTCATGAAAAAAGATTTAGGTTAACATGATTTTTAAAATTTTTTTTTAAATATTTATACTTTTAATTCGTATTATAGATCATGTATTTGAAGTTATGCTTTATGTGGACAAAACTGATCAATTTTCTGATCCGAAATCGAAGTTAACTAGTTTGCAAGTAATCCAGGATATTGTAAAAAAATCGGGATTAAAAGCGAAGATTATTGCAGCACCCGACACAATTACTACCCAAAAAAGGTAAGTTTGTTAATTATTATTAATATAAAATGCATAAAATTACTTAAAAACGTTTAATTACATTGGGAACCATTCGATTCTTGAATATTTCGCTTCGCCGCCATTTTACAATGTTGCCAATCAAATAAAAATGAAATTTTTTGTATTAGGTCATTTGTTGTAAAAAAAAACAATTGTAAGAACATGTTTTGTCCCATTTTGCAAATATTCATCCGATAAACTACGTTCATAAACAAAACTAATACACAGTAGTCTTGAAAAAGACTGATTAGAAATACGAAAGCATATTTAAAATGTCAAATGACAGATCAAAAACTAAAACAGTAATGGTGGATATCCATGTGCACCAACACCTAGTAATAAAATAACCCTATTATACTTGCAATGTTCTAATCTTGACAAAAACAAAAAGCACCTTAACACATTTGCTGCGCATAGACTAACGGTTCCCGTAAGGAGTATTTTGCGTCATGCGCAGCGAATGTGTTAACGTAACGTATGAATAAATATGATTAGATTTATGTAAATAGTTTAGTGCGCGATGCAGTCCCCGAACCAGCAGCAGACCCAAAACTATTAAAACCACGCCCCCCTGTCGTAACCGTTATGGGCCATGTAGACCACGGCAAAACCACTCTATTAGATTCACTACGTAACACCTCAGTAGTCGACACTGAATTCGGTGGTATAACGCAGCATATTGGTGCATTTTGCGTCGTTTTGGAAAACGGTGCGCGAATCACATTTTTAGACACGCCCGGCCATTCCGCATTTAAAGCTATGCGCGAACGTGGCGCCCATGTCACTGATTTAGTAGTTTTAGTGGTTGCCGCTGACGATGGCGTCATGGAACAAACTATCGAGTCCATTCGCATGGCAAAGGAAGCCAACGGTAATCAAATCACATGTTTCCGTTACAGAATAATTATTTAAAATGATTTCAGTTCCTATAATTGTTGCTATAAATAAAATCGATAAAAATGGCGCTGATATTGTGAGTTTGCTTATTTAGGTGGTTTTATATTTAGGGGTTTATGTGTGTGTGTGTGAATGTAATTAGGAGCGAACTGCTAGAATGCTGTCGCAATATGGCGTCCAGACTGAGTCAACTGGCGGCGATATTCAAGCGGTTCCTATATCGGCGTTAAAAGGAACTAATTTACTGCAGCTAACTGAAGCTATAGCGGTTCAAGCTGAATTGTTGGAGCTTCAAGCTTGCCCGACGGGGTTGGTAGAGGGAGCTGTTATTGAATCTTCGGTTGATTCACATAGAGGGTACAACTATAGAATTATTATTTATGTGTTGTAACACTGAATTATGTTTTGCTTCCAGAAAATTAGCAACCATTTTAATACAACGTGGCACTTTGTATAAAGGGTCTATCCTAGTGGCGGGCACAGCATGGGCAAAGGTCCGCGCAATGTTCGACCATGATGGACGTAACGTTATGGAAGCCGCTCCTTCCGCAGCCGTCGAGGTGCTAGGCTGGCGGGATTTACCAGCAGCTGGTCAACAAGTCTTAGAAGTAAGACTTGCTTCGTTCACATATTTTCCTCAATTTTTCTTAATTTTCATACATTATTATTATAAGATTCTCGGATCAAATTATTAACAGTGTTTGTCTCGTCTCCCTGATTACGAAAATGTATATAACTTATATCATTGGATTATGTCGCTCGACCGTATGATCAACTCTGAAGGTACCGGGCCGATTTTAATGAAATTTGATATACATATAATTTTCACTTCTGGGAAGTTCACATCCCATTTTAAATCCAATCGTATGTACAGGTCCGGAGTTATAGGGCCCCAAAATTTGGAACTTTCCTAAATACTGCCCTTAGTCAACTTTTAATATTTTTAGAATATTTTACTATAAATTCTAAGATTTTTATATCAACTAAAGTTTTTCCAAATTGTGAGCCCAGGGGCTATAAAAATAATAATTCTTGCTTCGTTCAACAACAAACACATATTTTCCTCAAACTTTTTAAATTTTCATATACATTATCTTCTTGATAATTTTTAGTATTCAGTTATGTGTCTGTAACATTCTTGGATCAAAAAGTGTTTGTCACGTCTCCCTGATTACGAAAATATATGTAACTTATATCATTGGATTATGTCGCTCGACCGTATGACCAACTCTGAAGGTACCGGGCCGATTTTAATGAAATTTAATATACATATAATTTGCACATCTGGGAAGTTCACATCCCATTTTAAATCCAATCGTCTGTACAGGTCCGGAGTTATTGGCCCCCAAAATTTGAAGCTTTCCTAAATACTGCCCTTAATCAACTTTTAAAATTTGTAGAATATTTTACTAAAAATTCTAAGATTTTTATATCAACTAAAGTTTTTCCAAATTGTGAGCCCAGGGGCTACAAAAAAATAATTATGAATAATAATATTGAAATTTAAAATGTTGTTGGATGATCATTGTATTTATTGTGGTTGGGCCGGAACGTGTAGGCCACTCCAGATTTTTATTATAACGTAGATGTGTTAAGGTTAATAGCGAGCGAAGAGCCCACGAAGTGATAAGATGGCGCAAGTCGTGCCAACTTGAAGAAAAACGGGAAGGCGAAGCCGATATAATACGAGAGCGACAAGAGCAACATTTGAGCGCGTATCGAGCTCAATTGGAGCACAAACGAAAAATTGGTAGGTTCAAATTGAAAGCGACGGGGCCTAGAGAAAAAGAAATCAAAATCGACAGCACACCGACAGTTAGTGTTGTTCTTAAAGGTAACATTTCATTTATATAAATATATAAATAAATAAATAAATATTTATTTATTGAAGGCGATGTCGATGGAACGGTCGAAGCTATTTTAGACGTTTTAGAGACATACGACTCAAACACAGATTGTAAATTAGACGTGGTTCATTATGGCGTTGGTAATATATCCGACTCCGACATAGAACTAGCGGCAGTTTTCAATGCAATCATATACGGTTTTAACATCGAATGCCCCCAAAAACTGGAACTTATTGCCAAATCAAGACAAATCCCCATAAAAATGCATAATGTTATCTATAAATTAATTGACGACTTAAAAATTGAAATTAATTCTAAACTACCCCTAAAAGAAGCTGAAGAAGTTTTAGGTTTGTTGCTACATTAACTATGGATCACCAAATTAATGCAATATTTCAAAAAATAGGTGAAGCAAACGTTTTACAACAATTTCTAATAAATGATGGCAAAAAGAAGATTCCAGTTGCCGGCTGTCGCTGTATTAAGGGTTTGTTAAAAAAGAATGCTAAGTTTCGGGTGGTTAGAGGCAATGACGTTATACATGAAGGTAGCTGCATTAGGAAATCTTGTGTAAAAGTTACTAAGTATTTTGGTGTTTAAGGATCCCTTGATTCAATGCGACACTTGAAAAACGAAGTGGAAAGTATTAAAAAGGATGTTGAATGTGGTTTGCAATTTGAGGATAAAACAATGGAATTCCGAACAGGTGATACATTAATATGCTACGAAATGAAAACTGTACCTCAGGAAACCCAATGGGATCCTGGATTTTAATAAATGATTTATAGTTTAGTTAATAAACGCTGTTTTCCTTTAAATTACTTATTACTTCCTTTTACGAAGTAATAAGTAAGTCTTGTAAACTCGATATTTCCCTGAATTGTCTGTGAACGCTTAGGGGCCTAAAATGGTGAAATTTCCTATTTTTGAAAAGAATATTCAAACCAGAAGTGCATGTTTACTCTATGTATTTTTTGTCCACTAGAACGACTACACTTATATCAAAAATAGTTTTGTTCATAAAGAAAACTATTAATATTTCGCTTAAACAATATCTTTATTTGCCCTAAACATGTATTCGTTAATACGTAACTAAAATAAAATAGCTTTGTACCAACAAGTTTCATTAACAAAATATGCTAATTAAACGTTTAATTAGTGAGTTTTTAATTGATTGTATATGTGTGACCAGTTTACATAATAGTATAATACTATCAACATTCAGTATAGAAACACCGAGGCCAACACAAGTGGTACAGTTCCGGTGTTTCATCAAAATCGTGAGTACTATTTACGATATTGAAGTAAAATCGACGTTTTAAACATATTCCTATACCCAAATAAACAGAATGCAATATTTACAATGTGTTTTGTTGTCTTGAAACATTTGCCCGCGTGTCCTGAGGGATGAAACACAGGATACATTCGTTTTCAGGTTCTTCTTCGTTGAATCGTGTTTCAACGAAGTCCGCTCGGTATGTGGTACGAATGGGAATGGATAAAGCATTTTGATTGGTAACGTAAAATAAGCTAACCAATCAAAATGCTTTATTCAAGAAAACGTCCTATGAGGCATTAGGCCACTTATTTCAGTTACAACCGAATTTGATCAAATACTTTGTAATAATTGCTCAAAAATATTTCTTTGCCGTTAAAGTATTACATTGTACACTAAATTTATAATACATTTTAGCATTTTAAATATTTGCTATGTTGTTTACCATGATTTTATATATCAATGTTGCCAACTATGGCAAAAGAAAAAACACTAGGTTTAAGTTGCATAATAAATATAAATGTTTGTTTTCTCTATTTAAATTAATGTTAGGAAATTGTTTGTATGTGATTTACAATTTGTTTAAGTTTCAATATTTAATTTACCCAATGAACAAATTTATGTAAATGTATGTTGTATATTTATTAATTATGTAATATTATAAAATTAATGTAATATTAGTCGTATTGTGTTAAGTTATAATATAAACCGTGCGAGTTAGAAATTGGTGAATTCGTATTAGGGCTATAAATTGTTTGTAAGTTGGTATAGCTAATTTGAATCAGTCGGTGTTCAGTGCACTATGTCGGCGGTTGGTGTTGTGACGACGAGCTGTTTTCCGCGTAACAGAACCCCCTAAAAGTGAATTTTAAAGCGACCGCCCATGAATGTTTCTAGACATTTTCTGGCGCAACACGCTAGGAAATGGCCGTGCAAATGGATTCGGGTGGCAACGATGTTAAAACACAATTCATAACGAGAGAAGGCACCTACAGATTAATGACACTGTCCGAGTATTCGCGACCAAATCGCGTTGGGTACACCAATAACCAGGGCTCTTCGCAGGTCCGGGTATCATTTGTCACGTTGCCCGATCCCACCGGGAACGGGGACCGTTTATGCTTCAATTACGGCAAGGAACTGTACGTCTATGTTTACAAGGGAGTCAAAAAGGCAAGTTGCATTTACTCTGCTGGGAACTTAACCTCTTATTGGGAGAATTAACACATTTTTAGGGAAAATAGCGATTATATAAATATGACCATTTTCAGAAATAAATGGGCGATTGTGTAGTTTAAATACGTCTAAGCAATAAATCCTTATATAAAATATATTTTTATGCGTTTTTAATCTTATTTATACTTGATTTATACATTAAATTTTCCATAAAATTAGGTGGCAGACGTCCCTTTTTACAATCCCCATACAGTTTAATCGCCTCAAAATTTTCTATTATTTACAAAAAATTCAATTTTTTGTTTAAATTTTGAAATCCACATTTCAGGCTGCAGATCTTACGAAACCAGTGGACAAAAAAATGTATAAAGGCACAAATCCAACGTGTCATGATTTTAACAGCGCCTCCGTTACCTCCGATAGTGTTTCATTGCTCATCGGTTTCTCCACTGGACAAATTCAACTAATCGACCCGATTAAAAAAGAACTTAGCAAATTGTTCAACGAAGAAGTAAGTTAAATTGTTTTTCAAATACAAAAACAAGTATAATTTTTTTTTTTTTTATGTAAAAATATCAATTATAGACCATAAATAGGGACACAATTTATTTACGTTCCATTTTTTCAAATACAAGATTTTTTTTTTTAATGTAAAAATACCAATTATAGACTATAAAATAATTACGTGAAATAGGAACATAATTTATTTACGTATTGAGAATTGAAACTTTTGGCGACCTCATTGCCATGAAAAAGTAATTACATTTTCCGAATTGAATAATTGAACGCGATTGTCGGGACAGCGATAACAGATGTTAAATAATAATAACTATTTTATTAAATGATACCGTTTTTTTTTACTACTGTAAACGCATGGAACATGATTCATAACTTGCGTATTATTAGATAATATTACTGTTTGATAAAATTTGTTTTATATTTACGCAAACAAAAGCGTTTAATATTAAGTTTCCTTTGTATCCGGTTGCAAATGCGCTATGAAAAATCAATTTGATCAAAATATATATCCTATTGGCATTTTATTAGCAAATTATTCCGATTTATCGGATGCTCGTGGTTCAATTTGTTGAACAAGGTTTTTAGCACGCCAAAGTACCGAAGATGCTTAAGCAATCGGTCGTGTGTCTGTAGCATTCTCGAATCAAAATATTTCATTAACAAAAAGTGTTTGTCTCGTCGTCCTGAATCCAAAAATATATATAACTTATATATTTGGATATTAGTCGTCGCTCGCTCGTAAAACCAAATTTATGCCCATTTCTCCTCTGAAGGTACCGGATTGATTTACACTAAATTTGCTACACATTTTATTTAACATCCCATTTGAATCCATTCGCAGTTTAAATCCAATCGCCCGTATACTTCCCGAGTTATAGGGTCCCAAAATGTACAACCCCCCTTAATACTGCCCTTATAAAACTAATTAAAACACTTAAAAATTCTACTACAAATTCTAAAATATTTTATGTCTACAAGATATTTTCATATTGTTAACCAAAAGCCCAAAAAAAATTATTAAATTTTGAAAATATGCTAACTAACATTGTTATTTATCAATATAATCTACAAAAAATAGTAACACTTTTTATATCTATAACATTTTTTTCAAATTGTTAACCAAAAGGCCATAATAATTAAAAACTGTTGCTCGCATAGCATATATTACTTATAAGGTGCGAGCTGGACGCATACGTACATTGTACCTAAGCTTGTTTTATATTAAAATAATCTAGAAACAATTGTGCGACTTTTTATATCTATAACATTTTTTCAAATTGTTAACACCAAAAGGGCATAATAATAAAAACCGTTGCTCGCATCGCATATATTACTTATAAGGTGCGAGCTGGACGCATAGGTGCGTTGGACCTAAGCTTGTTTTATATTAAAATAATCTAGAAACAATTGTGCGACTTTTTATATCTATAACATTTTTTCAAATTGTTAACTAAAAGTCCATAATGATTAAAAACCACCTACGCGTACCAAATCTTGTTGGTTTGATTCTTAGCGGTGAATTTTTGTCATTTTCACGTTTAAAACGAAATTGAATTAATAATGAAATTAAAGAGTTTACTATATATATATTTGTCCGTCCTATAGAGACTAATAGACAAAACAAAAGTGACGTGTATACATTGGGTGCCCGGCTCAACGAACCTCTTCCTCGTATCGCACGCATCGGGCCAACTGTACGTCTACAACGAGGAACTACTATGCGGCACTGCGCCCCCCAACTACCAACCGTTCAAACAAGGCGAGGGCTACGCCATCCACACCTGCAAAACAAAATCCACCCGAAACCCGCTCTACCGATGGGTCATCGGTTCGGAAGGCTGTTGCATCAACGAATTTGCGTTCTCCCCCTGCGGCGCCAATCTAGCAGTTGTCTCTCAAGACGGCTTCTTGAGAGTCTTCCATTACGACACCATGGAACTAATTGGTCTCGCTCGCTCCTATTTCGGTGGATTCCTATGCGTCTGCTGGTCTCCAGACGGCAGATACATTGTAGTCGGCGGTGAAGACGATTTAGTCACCGTATGGTCTTTACATGAACGACGTGTAGTAGCTAGGGGTCAGGGGCATAGGTCGTGGGTGTCTGTAGTCGCTTTTGACCCGTACACCACATCGTACAACGATACCGAGTGCCATGAGTTTTCCGGCAGTGACGACGAAACGCAGCAAGTGACGAACAATCGCAAATACACATCGGGCCGAAATTCAGGGGATTTAAGCGGGGGGGCAGCGTGCTACCGATTAGGCTCCGTGAGCCAAGACACCCAACTGTGCTTGTGGGACATCACAGAAGATGTACTAACACAACCAGTTTGCAGTAAAAGCAGAACTAGCGGCCAATTAGCGCATTCCGGTAGTTTTATACAAACGCGACTGCAAAGCAAAACAAAGAACGATTTGAAATCGTCGACAACCACAATAAACAATAGTAAAGTGAACAATGTTGCGAACTCTGTGAAAGAGAGTAATTCGGTAGCGGCGGAGCCGTCGTTAACGCAGCGGTTGGCTGGTTTAAGTTTTGGTGATAAAAAGCAGGAGAACTCGTCGTCGCATAAGCGTAACTTTAGTTTGGGTTCGAAGTCGGGGGGGGTCAGTGATTCGAAGAATAGTTTCGCGAATTCGGTTACGTTGAGGACGAAAACTAATCATAGCGGGAGCGGTGGTGCGAATTGTAATAGCAATAGTGCCGCGCACAATCACTCCTCGTCCGATATGTGCGATCCGGTCAAACTGATTGGGACTGCGTCGTGTCCCCGGTTCGACGAGTGCCCGGTACTAGAACCGCTGGTTTGCAAGAAAATCGCGCACGAACGATTAACCGCGCTTGTGTTTCGCGAAGATTGCCTCGTCACCGCCTGCCAAGACGGCTACGTCTACACATGGGCCAGGCCCGGAAAGATGGTGAGTGACTCACTTGTAAGTTATCGGACATTTTATTTATTTATTCATATACTACCAGGGCTTCCACGCATTCACTATTTCCGAAATCGATTCACTATTTTTCACTTTTATCCGTTAAAAACTACACTATTGCACTTTTTTGTATACAAAATTGCTGTGGAAGCAATTAGAAGCTAGATCGAGTTTGGTGGGCGTGGCTTAACCGTTGCAGGGCGTGTCTGTGCCACGCCCACGAAACAAGCACTATTTCACTATTGCTGTGGAAGCCCTGTACTACTATTGTTTATTTAAGTACTAACAAATAAAACTATTGAACAGATTATTCATGGTTTGGATCAGCCCCAAAACACAATGAATTGTTATTGAACAAGTAATTAATCCTGAATCATAATTTTAGAACTGCAATGGTGGGGCATATCCGCGTTCGGAACCTGACTGACGATACGAACATCATTGTTAGTGTGACAAAAGTACGAAAAGTAGAACGAAATCTGAACGACACACACACGAGATGGGGATTGCAGAGCGCACGTGTTTCGCCCAACGAACAGCTTCCACGCGCGATTGTTCGTCTGTATTTCTGTACATATGTGTGTGTGTATTGTTTTAATTGTGATTTATAAAAATAATATACACACACATATATGTTATTATATAATCAATTGTATATTTTTTTAAAGCAAAAAAAAAAAATTATATACGCGCTATCGTTCCTGTAATGGGGACTGTTGTGAAACCAAAGATTGCATTTTGGATACAAGTGCAACTGTATAAGATGGACTGGTAGTACGTTCATACACCTCATTGTTGCTCACTAGACAGATTTTATTTCAAATTACCCTTACTTATTTATTTTATACATTTTAAATATAGACTACCGTTGAAAATTCGCAGAATTGGAAGAACTAAAAATATGTTCTGCTTGTCAGAAGCAGATATGTTCTGCTTGTGAGAAGCAGATATGTTCTGCTTGTGAGAAGCAGATATGTTCTGCTTGTGAGAAGCAGATATGTTCTGCTTGTGAGAAGCAGATATGTTCTGCTTGTGAGAAGCAGATATGTTCTGCTTGTGAGAAGCAGATATGTTCTGCTTGTAACAAGCACTAAACTCTTAACGCAAATGAGATCAAAATTTATTTAAAATGCTATGTATTAAGAATACAGTTCAATTTGTGCCAATATAATATATTGTTTTATTTTTTAATTGGTGGGGTTTTTTTTTGCTCAATGTGCAGTAAACGTACTATCAGTGCTACAACGTGCGAGCAGTTAGTTGACTCCCTGCACGCTCAAAGACATGGTTGTTGTTCTTATTGACTGTGATGTTTGTTATGTTCTGGCTGATAAGTCAAATTCTTTCAGTGTTAATTATTATTAATAGACGAGAAAGACGATCCATCCGTCTTAGTTGTCTTAGCAATTCATTGGAAAACAAAATAACAGATTTTGTAGGTCGTGTTCAAAATAGCCGATTGGGCAGTCTCGGTGTGATATGATTGTTCGTATAGAGCCAGAGTATTCATCGCATATATAGAATCAAATTGGTACTAAATCATCAAATATATCAAATATGTTTATTTCTTAAAACAAATTCTAATTTGCTTTTTATGTTCTCTTTACATGTTAGAAAGAACATTGTTTGTTATTAAAAATTCTAATTACTTCGCGAAATATAGTAAATATAGTATTTGATTATATTAAAATATGGTCCATTGTATAAAATAGCGTAAATCAAATGAGGCGAATTACTCGTTTGAAATTTAACCAGAATTGCTGCCTAATTATTATCAAATTTGCGACACTTGGGCAGCGCACTGGTTATTTCAATATAGTGTGATTAAATAAATAGTAAAAATATTGAACAAAATAGATTGGATTCGAATTTCAGTTACATTTTTTAAAAATGGCAGCTTGTAATTTTATTTCAGTATTAATTCAACTAATGAACAAAACAGGGTATTCCGTAACATTCGAAACTATCATATCCATAGACCCTCATAACAAAACAAATTTGTTTATAGTTACGGAATAACACCACAAGTTAGGATTTTTTTTTTTTTTTAGTTGAATTTCCAAAACACTGTTTTGTAAACTCAATTGTTTATAATATTATTGTTAAGTGCATCTTAGTACAATATTTTATTACACGTACATATATATATTTGTTTAATGTTGATTTTTTTTTATATTTTTCACGTCGGATATTCAAATATTGGTGTTTATTTTGAAAATAAATGAATTACGTTTGGTGCAGGGATGTTTATAATAATATTGTTCACACAATAGGAGTTTTGCACAACTATAATCATTTATTACAAGATACTTGTGTGTTCCTAAACATTAAACTATGTCTGGCTACCACAAAATATAAACGATTATGTTGTGTATATGTCACACTTATACGGCTTTCCATCAACAAATGAAATTTATAAAAATAGTCTTAGTTACTTTATTATTGCTCACGTGCAGTAGCTTATTATTATAAATAAAATGTTGTAATAATAATTGACATTGTATAACATCATACAAGTATATTCGTTTTGTTATACATACGTTTTTCTCTACTAGAAATTACAAAAGCCATATTTTATTTATATATGAATTTTATTAAATTATGAGATAATTGTTACTATGAACAAATGTGGTAAAAAATAATAAACTATTTGTAATTAATTATACATATTAAAAATTAAGAACAAGCGTTTACGATAGACGCTTTAAATAAATATCCTACGCATTTATATCTTTCATTATTTATTTTTGTTTCTTTATTTTCAATTATATGCGCTTATATTACATAAACTGCCATTACATTTACATGTTCGCGCGTATTACATATACTTCCAATATGCTTGTTCTTTGTATAAGTGTTTGTATCATTTTTAAGAAAGTGTAAGATACACATTTCAAAAGTAAGGAGAACAGCAAAGTGTAAAGAATCACGCGTTGAGTGGAGCAATTTTCGTATTTCGCGGGCTGAATTAAACGGATGTGTCTAATAGACTGAAAAAGTGGCGTTTTGTAGCCATTTTAATAAAAAGAACAACTAAAAATTGCCCCTACCAATGCCTATAGACTGAAAAAGCGAGCACATCCGTTTATTTCAGCCCGCGAAATACGAAAATCGGTCCGCTCAACGCGTGATATTTTAAGGCGTGTTCACAGCGAAGTAAATAATAATTAAGATTAGAAAATTACACATAATAATCGAGTTTGTATTATGAAAAGCAATGCTAACATTCCAAGCAACAAAATTAGCACAATGTATCATAAATTTTATTGCTGTGAACGTTAACTTTGTATGTCATACAACAAAGTAGAATTATTACATGTAAATGTAATTTCTAAGCTTAATTACTAATTCTTTAGCTGTGAACAATCCTTTCAGCTGATATTCTCTTATGTGTTAAGTTAATTTGAGAAATCTGATAGGGACAAATTTAAACAGCTTTAATATAATGTCGAGAATAGGTTTAATAAGTGTGCATTTCTAACAAACAAACACGACAGAACAGGAAGTAAGCGAGTCAGCCATGACAGATCGTTTTGACAACCGAACCGAGCCGAAATCAGTCGAAACCTGAAATCTGCATGTTCGGCAGGCCAGAAATTTTGAATGGACGAATCGGAGAAAGTAATAGTTTCATAAGAATAACCCAAGATCACGGGTTGAGCAGAGCAATTTTCGTATTTGGCGGGCTGAAATAACCGGATGTGACGTATCACGTTTTCAATCTAGACTTTAAATTAATTTTCTCGAGATTGGCAACCAAGAACGAATAATTTTTCATTTTGTTGGCAACACTGCTTAGTTTCTACAGTCACAGCTAGGCTCCGCTACCGGCGTAAATTTGAATTCAATAAGTGGCATCATGGTAGATCGTTATCGTTTTCTGCCTAAATCTGTTTAAAATTGTGTTAAATCGTGTAGTAATAACAAAACATTTCCCATAATGGATATTCCAGAGTTAAAGTCGGCTGTAGAGCAAATGATTGCGGTTTGTGTTCCTGCGGCTGTTGAATATCAAAATGAAGTGCAGGTTAGTAACGGTTATTTTGTGATTTTGAATACTATTCGTAATTTCTATGCACACTTGGAATAATGTGAAATAATGGTTTATTATGGGCTTTATATTTAATTATGTATGTTTTTTCAAAACCGTTAATCGTTACCAAAAAAATAAAAATAGTTTCAAACTAAGGGGTGTGGTTACTCTGCATGAAACTTCGATCAAGTGCGAGCGAGTTATCAGTTTGAATTTCCAATATGTTGGAAATTTTCAATCTCGATCGCACTTGATCGTTTTTGAATCTCTGGATTCGCTCTGGACATTCAGCGCTACAGTGGTGGCGGCATTCACCAAATTATTATAAAAAATATAAAATTTCTGTAATTTGAACTAGGAATAAGATTGTTATTAATCGTTATTTACATAAAATTATGTAATTAAAACAATTATTCTGATAACGAAGTCGGTTAAAAGCGCGGCAATTTTGAATTAAGGCACTACAGTGTGACCGGCGTATATCGCTTTGCTTGATTGTACTCGATGCGCTGTTTGTAGTGTGACCACGGCTTAAGAAATATCATAAATATCTTTGTTAGATCTCACTAATTAAATTAAAAATGCAGTTTGATTGTTATTAATCGTTATTTACATAAAATTATGTAATTAAAACAATTATTTCTGATACGGTCGGTTAAAAGCGCGGCAATTTTGAATTATGGTTTATACTACTTGATAGGACTGCAGTGTGACCGGCGTATATCGCTTTGCTTGATTGTACTTGATGCGCTATTTTTAGTGTGACCACCGCCTAAGAAATATCATAAATATCTTTGATAGATCCCACTAATTGAATTAAAAATGCAGTTAGATTGTTATTAATCGTTATTTACATAAAATTATGTAATTAAAACAATTATTTCTGATAATGAAGTCGGTTAAAAGCGCGGCAATTTTGAATTATGGTTTATACTACTTGATAGCACTGCAGTGTGACCGGCGTATATCGCTTTGCTTGATTGCACGTAGGCTTTTTAAATGACTCACGCGTTGATTATTAACAAATGCAAAAATACAAAAATGTGTTGTGAAGTGAAATGTAGTAATCGTAAAGTAAACTCGACAATTTCTTAGAAATTGACATTGTACAGGCACAGAAACGGATCGGAATTAACAATGGCATAATCGGCCAAAAGGGAGTTTTACATTGAAACAGAATCAAATTAACATAGCTATATTCTATTACACTTCTATTCCAGGGTATATACGATTGGTTAAATGCTTGCCAAACCGATATATCCAACAAATTGATGACCTTACGAAAAAATGTAACACCGTCCCCAAAACCGAATCGTTTCAAAAAGCGAGCATTACTTTCGTCCAGCGACGATGACGGTTAGCCATATTTATCCCACACTGAAAACTGAAAATCACATTCTATGTTCTATTTTTAAAGGATCTAAAAGCCAAACAGATGTATCGAAAATCTGTGATAGCATTTCGGTGAATAATACAGTTACGGAATTAGGGAAGCGGCAAGCGTCCAAAATGGCCAGTTTAAAAATCAACAACCAAAGCAGTATTAAATTGAACACGAAAATGAGGAGACCAGACACAATAGACAAAGAAAATCAAGACAATTGTTTATCTTTTATTTCGGTACTTTGTTACACTGATTGCTTTAAAATTGTAATAAAAATTGAACTTTGAACTTTTCCTTAGCTCCCAAATGCAATAAAAACCGAAAAAAAATCTGACCCCGAAAAAAGCAACATGGCCACCTTAGCTGATACAACTAATGCGATGCTTCCACCCACCTTAAAACCAAAACGTGGCCGTAAAAAGATCAAAAAGGAAATCGTTGAAACGAGCGACACAGAAACGGAAGGAAGTGGTCGGATGACCCGGTCTAAGCGCACTTACGTTAAAAAGGAAAAATCCCCCTCAAAAGTGCTCCCACCCAGTATACCACCTGTGATAGTATCACAGCGTGTGACTCGCTCAATAATAAGAACTCGGGCTGATTCAGACGTGATTATCCGGGAAGAGGCAGTGCCTTTAATCACGGTTGCGGATTCGGATGATGAAGAATCCACAATAATGCCAGTAGCTATTAAGAAAGTTGCCAAAGAAGATGAGGAAAAGAAGAAGAAGAAGGGTACTAAAAAGACTAAAACAAAGAAAGATCAGTTAACAGTGAAACCTACGGTAGAATTAGAGGTATCCTTGTATGAGGATGCAAACACCACCGTTGTAACCGGAAATAAAGATTTAACCATGACAAACGTAGTATTAAATTGTACACAAGTATTAACTAAAAATTCCCCACAAGTCAATGCATTGAATAGTACCCATGTAATAACTAAAGATGCTCTAAAAGAAAAGGGTATATCTATGAATTGTAGTGTTGTTTTACAAAAATTAAATGATGATGCGCAAACGAAATCGATTAATAAAACCACAATTATTGATCGTATTGCAAGTCCGGTGCATAAATCCCCTGAAAAAAATCAAACCCCTACGTTAATGCATCCAACAGTAAATAGTCTCTTAACCGACGATGACGACTCTATAGACATAGTAAAAACCCCAGAGAAACCAATAAAGAAAACATTAAAAAAGAAACCAATGTTTAGTCCATGCGCCGACAGTCCGGTAAAGAAACGGGTAGCCGCTTTTGAGAAATTAGGCACAAACGATGAAATCGGAACCCGTGTAACTCGAACCAAAACTCGCAATATGGCAGCCAATGAAACCAAACCCAAAGAAGTGATCCGAGCTCTCCCTAGACCACGATTCATAACCCCGTCTGCTTCAAACAAAATCCCCTCCATGATACCTCATACCGATAGCAAAATGCAATATGGCTCCCAGCAGAATATAACATCCTCAGATGTATCTGTTAAATGTTTAACAGCTTACAAAATCTCGCAAGCAGAGTTACAAGAACGACGACAAGAGGAGCAAAAACGTTGGTTAGGTAAGGAGAATGAAGCGGCGCGTAAAAAGGAGCAAATAATGTTAGCGAAAACGGAGGAGCAGCGACGTAAACGGGAGGAGAAACAGGCGCGAGCGCAAAAAACGCGGGAGGCGTTGGATAAGGAGAAAGAGGATAAATTGAGGCAATTGCTACAGGAGAAGGAACAGAAGCAATTGGATGAATTGCAGAAGAAGCGGGAGTGGGAGCAAACGCGTATAGCTGGTTTGGAGAAACAGAGGAAAAATGAGGAGCAATCCCGGTTGCGGAAACAGAAGGAGTTGGAAGCTAAGAAGAAACTGGACGAGGAACGGAGGGCACGATTGAATGTTAAACCACCGCCGCTGCCGACGGAGGATTGCGAGGATTCGGATAGCAGTTCGGAGAACGTGAAACCCAAGAGTTTGGGACCTCTTTGGGGGCAACGTAAGAATTAATCTAATTAATTAATTAATCGACAAACAATTATTTGAAAATGTTTAAGTAAATCTAATCTAATCCAATAATAAAATTATGTAATTTGTTTTTTCGTATTAGCACAACAACTGGATAAGACGTTGAAGGCCCAGTGGCACGTTCCGAAGTGTTATATTGAGAAGTTTTTCAAAATGCGGGCACAAACGCCTGATTTACGCGAAATCTTCGATGACGTCGATGAACGAGCGCTACGCCGAAATTCTAGCGCTGTCTGGCGGACCCCACCACGATATTCCACGCTACCGAAATTTTAAACAATGATTTATAATTATTTTTATTTAAGTGTAATGTTTTGTTTTTAGAAGAGTATTCAATTTTTAGATGTTTGCTTGCTGTATATTATTGCAATCTAATGTTATTTATATATGTAATTGTACTTCTTATATTTTACTTTATTAATATCTTGTGAATTATTTATAAAATGTAATTTTTAATATTCTTTTAATACAGAATGTACTGAA